>CAMTZB010000011.1:16627500-17877500 GCA_947086495.1 Morpho achilles
CTAGCTTATTAAGCGATTAGATGTAGAGATAGTTGTACTTTTAACTAATCAAGCAAATGTTTACATTTAAATTAGATAATTTCCTGTTAATTATTTTCAGCATACTACATTATTAAAAACAAATTTCTTGTTTAAGATATATATTTCGGTCGGCGTTACGATCCTTTACTATTATGTGTTGAAAACAGATAAATCATTCATTATAAAGGCTGTGACTTCTTTCACAATATATTATATGTAATGTTTTATTTAAGTTTAATATTAATTGCTCAACTCCGATATCGTTGCTCGGATGATTTAAGAAATATTTACTTCAATAATAGTGACTTAAATTCATTACCATCACATCAAACACAAATAAGACTACAAATTAAGCATGTATTCAATCGTGCCAAAACTGCTCAATATTTTCCAGACTTTATTGTAGTTAATTATTTGTATTAATATTTTTGGACAGTAAATTATATTACAATAAGGGAAAAGCGTGACTATAGTTCAACCACTTCGCTCATCTAACAGAAAAAAAATCTGCTTTAAATTGCTATAAACTTAGGCATAGTGTTGAAGTTGATTATCTATATTGTTAGTATATTTAAGTTATATGACTACAGTAAAACGACGATCTCTTGTTTGTTGTTATTATTTACCTATAATATAATCTTTAAAAAAACCGATTAATATAAAAATCGTTTATTTTTATCTCTACATATGATACAATCATACGTATCGCCCATATCTCTTTGATGCGTATACGAAAGACCGAAAATGCGGGTGATAGGCGATCTAAAGCAGGCCTAAGCAACCCTATGCTCGCGCGCTTTTTTTGGATTGCCCGCCTATGAAGCATAGAATATTCTCAACATGGAGGAAAAAGATCGACTTTACACAACTCAAAACTAATAATTTAGTATAGTAAAAGTAACGGCGTGTTACTTTCCCATTACTGAGCATAGGCCTTCTCCCTCCTTTTGGAGCTTAGAACTACCACATTAATTTTTAAATATTTTGTTAATTATTATTCACAATATGCTAATTGAATTACAGAGCTGAAATCCTGTATATAATACTGTAGTGACCCACCATAGATTTTCGTATCGTTCGGTCCAACCGTTAAAAAAGTTGAGCACGCTTGATCTAAAGCAATAGACGATGATTGCTAAACACAGCTGAGTACCCCTCTACACGATCGTGGTCGTGCCAATCGTTTGGAATCGCCCATTATTAAGAAGTATTTATTACTTCTGTGACGGTAGGTGAAGCTGCTAATAAAGTGTTGACGTGACATAACGGCATATTGTTTAAAAAGTGGTTGAACTTTCAATGAAAAATTAACGAAATTATTAATTACATATTTCGCCTATGAGTATTAATAAAATAGTTTTAATATTTTTAAGCATCGAAATATAAACACTAATTGATTAATGTTCACATGTTATATTTCAATTTATATTGTAGTATATTAGATACGAATTTTGGTGCATATTCCTTCGTTTAAATTATTTTATTTCGATATTTCGTTGAGAAAATTTATTAAAATATTTTATAAATATGCATTTTTTAAAGATAAAGTATTAAATGTAACTAGAATCAGACACTAGAAGTGTGCTTCGTTTCTCTTATTATCAGTAAAATAACTAAATTTTTCTAGTGTCTTATGCATTTTCACTAAAGTTTAGTGTCTTATTCTAATAACCTACGTTGATGTTTGATAATGAAATGTATATATGTATTCCAAATATATTTGTTCCAAATATGTCTCTTCCGGCAAACCTATGGCCAAGTAAAGAATTTCAATAAACTTTTTTTTCAATAATTTATTTATAATACAATAAACTTAATATATATTATATTTATTCTAGATTTTTGTCTTCACTTATACTTTATTCTATTTTAAGTAATATACATTTTATATATAATATAAACCTTTAGTTAATTCTAAACTAGGTGCTAGTGATAGCAGCATTTTTCTCACCTAGATAGGTAACAAATATCGAATAAATGTTTTAATTAAATCGTACTGAAATAGACGAAATCTAGTCAGTAGAATAGGATGTATGTATCGGTTGATTGTAAGAAAGTATATAAACATACCTGCGCCATAGAATATATCGCACTTTTAATATTAAAGTGACTTAATTCAAAATTCTTCCTCTTCGAAATTATGGGTTTTAACACTCATGAGTTTTGTAGGCGCTACTCTACGCTTTATTGCAATTTTCCACAAAACCCTTTTTTTTTGATTAGGTCACTTTAATGCGTGCGAAGATGGATCGGTTATTTATAAGAAAGTAACAATATATAAACTTACCTGTGCAATAAAATATATGTATAGGCTAACCATTAATTTGTTATGCATTGGTTATAATTTTACACTGCATATAATCGGGATATATGCATATGCTATGCCAATGCATTCAATTGTTACACAAGATTTAGATTCCCATAATTTGATTGTTGTTTATATAGGTTTTTGTTTTCGAAGTAAATAATTAAGCCTATTGTCATATTGTAAGTCTTTCGAGGGTTGGTGGGTTTATCGTTTATATTAATCTCATTCCTACTCGGTATTATTAACTCCTCCTGACCTTATCCCATTCTAAGTGGGGTCGGTAAAACATGTCATTAACACGTTGTCATACGACAAGGTATTTTACGACCGGCCGCCTACCTGACATCAACATTGTTAGGTCGCATTTTTGGACACTTCAGTAAGAAAGGGTGGTTTATTCTACTCAACCGGATACCACACAGTGGGTCAACTTTTACCTTTAGCCACCTTTTACCACACCTTGGTAAGGGATGAGGTTACTCTATTCTATTGAGCCGGTTACCCCACTGCTGGTCAACTTACTCTCGTTGCCTTTTACCCAAGTGGGTATTCTTATTCTATTCAGCCAACACTCTTTATCCGCCCTGCTGAGCCGGATCAACAACTCTCCTTTTTGCTTTTTTTAAAACTTATTATGTACAGGCGGTACGATATCCCAGTGGTGGTTAACTTTTTTATGTACCCTCAATAATGCAATGTGTTTTACCCCTGTTCTCTATATAAATAGGGGACTTTTTACTCTATACTTTATCCCGCTGTAAAAGCTACAATTGTGCGAAATTTCATCAATATTGTTCTAGCAGATTAGATTTGAAAGTGTAACAGTCAGATTTTGCCGGTCATTTATATTACTGATATTTTATTTTATAGTTAATGAAATTTATATTTAAGATGGCAACTTTTCATGTTATGTGATAATATTTTTAAGTGTTCATCTTTCACTCATTATTTTGTATTATGGTGGTTTTGTATATTATCGTTTTGTGTAGAGAAGAAATAATTTGTCTCTCAACTGGGTCAGTAGGGGGCTACAATAGCGCCACCTAGTGACCGCTGTCGCAGCGTCATACAAATAAGCGTTACACTAACGCAATTGCATAGGTTAAGAAACTCGCACTTAACACACTATACACTGCGTTAAATGGAATGATGGTGTGATTGCTCATTTTTATTATTGTATTTAAGAATATAGCAAATTGTTGATAAACTCCTTGGTTAATTAAATATTGCCATTATTTTATATCATCGACACTACAAGTTGAAACGCACGAACACATACTGTGTACTGTATATTTATAAAATTGTAAGGCAAAACCGCTCATGCCTTGTAATAGTAGTATCAAAGAATCGCTGTCAGTGACGTAATAAAATGTGGAAATAGGATGCCCTGTGTTGCCCTCTCTGTCGCACTTACGGACCTTACCGCAAGCGTAGTGTCGTACCACTGACGTGTTGATATTTATTTGAATCTTCTTTTACTGCCGTTAAAAACTTGAGATTGAATATTACTTCCAACATGTTTAATATGACATTACATTCCAAAAATGTGCCCATTTTTACTTATGTTATATCATTATCCAGCAACGTCCAAATGTCAAATGACTATATAAACCACATTAGAACAGTATTTATAACTTTTTACCGTAATAAATCACTATTAAATTACAGTTACAAACTAATTATTAAACTACTGGCTACTCATTAATAAAAGTTAAGTACAGTAGCGGTCTTTTACTGCTGGGAATAGGCCTCTTCTCTCCGTTTTTGGAGAGAAGGATTGCAACTAAGACCTACCACGCTGCTCCAATGCGGATTGGCAGGTTACAAATATCTCCAAAAATCTCTAGAGATATGCAGGTTTCCTTACGATGTTTTCCTTCACCGAAAAGCGTGTGATAAATTGCAATTACCAATTAGACAAAAGTTTTTACAGAAAACTCATTGGTGTCTTCCTTGGTTCGAATCCGTGATCTCCTCGAAAAAGTAGCACGGTGTTACCGCTGGGTGTTACAGCTTACTCATTAATAGACTACTAGTCTATAATAATATGTCTTAAATAATAAAATAATATTTCTTTAACTATCCGCACTTATTAAAAGCTATGGCATCCCAGAATATTAATCTCCATGCATCTATGAATCGATACTCATTTATCGATAAGTGTCACACCGCACGCGCCTCTCCCTAGCTCACTTAATGTTTATGGCACCGCGGGCAGCGAGTCTTAGGTACTAGTATAGTGCAATAACCGTATTCTAACAAAAATCGTAGATATTGTAAGTATTTTCAATTCTCGATTGAAATTGTACAATCGGAATAGACTGTAATATTAATATTTCATTGATATATAATTTTTATTGTCGTAATTCGGTATGTTTTTTTGACAATTTCGAATGTTACTTCCTTTTTGAATTTATATGTAATTTTAAGTGTATAATATCCTTGCAATACATTTTCCCTATGATTGGGGAATAGTTAAACAATAAATAAATAAAATAATAATGATGTTTAAATTTATTTTGTTTATGTTTTGAGTTCGGCCCAAATTGTTTTATGCAGCCGGAACAAACATGTAAGTGTTGTTAAATGTACTGCATGGTACTTTCAGTACAGCGTCCTTATGATTTTGTATATAGCACGCTTAGTATTAAAGTGACCTATTTCTAAATTGGACCTAGTTCAGTTACGTACATTGTAATCCTGATTAAAATGCCATCTTTGACGTCACGCTATGTACTATTAAAAAAAATTAGTGTTTTTGCTCACCCAAGTTATTGGTATCTTTAACACTCACGAATTTTGTAAGCGCTATGCTACGCTTTACAACAATTTTCCACAGAACAACTTTTTTGGATTAGGTCTCTTTAATACTGAGTTTGCGATATCATTATCTTTAGAATATATTCCATGTTTATTATTTTTCTTTAATAGTGTTTATTTTCAGGTACACACTCATTTATTTCAGTTAAATTATTAATTATGTTGCTGTATATACTCAATTATTGTTTACTAGTTCAAAATTTTTTTATGTTGATTTTTATTTGTTTTAATTGCATACCTACTGATACTTCTTTAATATACTTCAACTCTTCTCTAACATATGCCTTTTATATTACGTTAAATAAGTGATTGTGTTATATTTTTGTATTTCCCATTATTCGTATTATGAACATGAGTCACCATTTATTTCATGTTGTACTTATTCTAATTTATTTAAATTCAAAAATTTTTTTATTCAATTAAACTTGTAAACCAGTGTTTTTGAATCGTCAACTCCACCGACTTTTCGGAAAGCTGTTCCTACCGGGGAGAGCGATTAAGAAAGTCGGCGGTTGCTCTTTTTAAAATATATCTGTGATAACTAGTTAAATTATACCTAGATAGTTAATTATAGACCTGCCTCGAGAAAGGTTTAAATTAAGTGTAAGAAATATGCTTATTACATATAGCATATTACACAATTGAAGATTATTTGTATTATAAAAAATGCTTGGTTTGTAAACCCTTTCAGCTTTTATTGCGATTTAATAATGTAAATTAAAAATTGTTTAGATGATTGACCGTCGAGTTTATTGCTGATTCTTAGTAAGAGGAATATTACGAACCAGTTGTAGCTTTATTAATCACTAGCTGTGTAGCTACGCCCTCATTGAAATCAGTGTGCCAGTTTTTTTTCCCCCTAATTGACATTTTGAACTAAAAAGTAGATATCGTAAGTTAATTATAAGAGATATTTGAATTACTTTCATCTTTTACTTAGCGCACGCAAGGAAAGTTTTAAATCTTGCCGTTTTCGTACTTTTTTTTATAACTGCTCCTCTCTTTTTCGTCTTAGCATGATGTTATATAGTTTATATATTTTAACTTTAAATTTTTTTGTTATATAGTTTAGTCTTCTTCGATAAATGGACTATCTTACACTCAAAGAATTTTTCAAAACGGTCCAGTTTTAAAGTAAAAAGTTCCTGAGATTAGCCCGTTCAAACAATAGATGACAATTGATATTGATCTTGGAAGATTCAAAACTGTTAAAAAGGCTTAATTGAATAAAGATTATTTTGATTTGATGTTTATATTGCTTGTATTTGTTTCGAATTATCTAGAAGTCGTATATTTTAATACCATTTAATCACCAACAGAAGAGGCATCGCCAGAAGACGAGCACACGGTATCGTCAGCTAGCCTGTGTATGTCGCCAAGTGGTGATATTAGTACGGGAGCGCCTCTGCACGCGTCCACACCCTTTGAGAAACGGATACCAAATGGCTATCACGAGAGACCTGAGCGACTGGACAATAGGAAAGAAGAACATTGTGATACCGTCAATGGGAATGTTCATGGTGAGTTCGACGGTGGTTGATAAATAATGTACGGATAGTAGGCTCGACACTACTAGTAGTGATGTTAAAAAATAATAGATTATTAATAATTTTTTAAATCAATTATTTTAGGTATCCCATTTTTCTTTTTTACTCTTTTCCAAGATTTTTTTAAGATTAGATATGCATTGTTGGATGAAACCAATGTAGCCAAAATACACATTTTAATCCAATTTCACAAACAACGCATCTGATATTATTTCTGGTAGTTGTCCACTTTAATTATTATTAAAGTGGACAACTAACAGATTGCCTTTATTGTATTTAATATTAAAAAAAGCAACTTTTCAAATAATCAGAAAAAAATCGATTATTTCGTAACAAAATAATCGATTTTTAAAAATCGATTTATTTAAATGGAAGAAATTAGATTATTTACTAATCGATTTTTTCTACTCCATGTCACATCCCTAGACACTAGAAGAGCATCTTTTCATAGAGTCAATTTGAAAGAAAAAGAAAAAAACAGATTCTAATATTTTGGATGAGTTAGTCTGTCGACCTATACGTCTGTCTGTCCGTCTGCTTTGGCTAATCCGCTGGAGCAGTTTTGATGAAATTTCGCAACTTTTATGTCAGCCTGATATCAGAACTTCAATTTCCTTTGCCTCAACGTATTTGTCGTTTGTTGCATACATACATTCGTATTTTATATATATGTATGGTTATAAGTAGGAAAATACTCAATTGTTTATTTTCCAGTTAATATTGTGTCGGCATCGACGAACAATATGGACGTTTTGAGCGGAGGAGAAAGTGATGCTGGAGACACCTTAACTAGGCGGAACAATAATAGGTAATTTAGAAATTGTCTAAATGACAACACATTAAATATTGGCTTTGCGATTTTGTCGTGGAGTCTATTTCCTGACGATGCTTTGGTTACGGGGCGAAACAATTGTTGAGATTGTGGTGGTGAATGTGTGCAGTGCTTGTGTATTGTTGTGTCATCGGTGTCGGGTAGTGGCTGAGCTCTTACAAATTCTGCATGTGTCAGGTATGAGAACGAATAGTACGTACAATCTACATTTAGAATTGCAAATATTACCTTTTATCGCGGATTATAGCCAAATAATATTCTCATTACTTTTGTCATCTTAACAAATTATCTTCAATTTTGTAATATGCTTTACGTTATATATAAGTATATTTCTTATACTTAATTCAAACCTTTCTGGACTGACTGGTAGACTGGTCTAGTAAGTTGAATAAAACGAAAATACATTTGATAGTTGAAATGTTGTGTTTTCTTCCAGCATATGTTCGAGCTTGTTACTTGCGAACGAACCTTCAAAGCGACGTGGCGGTGATATTACGTACTACGTTGCCAAAGAACTTCTGATGACGGAGCGCACATACAAACGGGACTTAGAACTGATCACCGTTGTAAGTGAAACTTAGATTATCTTAATTTTTTCCCGTCAAAAAATTGATTTAAAAGATGGCAAATTTCGAAACGATTAAGTTATGAGATATAAGGTAAGGGCACTAATAATTGACCATGTACTAGTAGTTGAACGTTTTGTATGAAACTTTAACTAATAAGCGTTTTGTTTGTTGTATCTAATAAAAATATTAATTAACAATATTAAATTTTAAATAATAAACAATGGGCTACAGTTCTGAGCATTTAGACAGTTGTTAATAGATGGCAACAGGTAATTACAAATTTATTTTTTATTAGCAACAACAAAGAAAACGCTTATTATTTAAAATTTGATACAAAACGGTCAACTGCTAGTACATGGTCAATTACTTAGTGCACTTAGCTTGGCAGCATTCGCTATAAATGTGTGTAAATCTCGACAACGTGGGAATTGTAATAGTAAATGAGTATTACACTCTTATACTATCAACCTAAATATTCCTCAACCATTGCACTCTTTTAGTGTAAAAGTTTAAAAATCCATTGAGTTACATTTTGACAAAATCGATCACGTACACACAGCCACCTTTTGAGGACTTTGTTTTATAATATGTATAGATGTTGAGAATAGTGTTTGATATTTTTATTGCATATAAATTATTCTGGTACATAATAAAGATTTAAAAATGGACTACAACACAAGACAGGAATGACTAAATGTATCTAGTAATAAGAATTATATTTTTAAAAGAGCAACCGCCGAGTTTCTTGCTGGCTCTTCTCGCCAAGAACAGCTTTACGAACCAGCACTAGAGTTGACGATTCAAAAGCAATTGTTCACAAGTTTATTTGAATAGAAATTTTTGTTGAATTGTTGACAGACGTGGTCCAAGCGCGTGGGATCAATGGGGAGAAGCGCGTCGAGTGGGGCGGAGGCTGCGGCGCTGGCCCGAGCTTGTCTCGCTCTGGAGCCACTAGCATTACCAGCTGGTGGGCTGCTCGCCAAATTGGACCGAGCTCTGGCCACAGCACCTGCTGCAACAACCCCTGAAACTGTAGATGGTAATATCTATACTTCCATACTAATATAACGGCCCGTGCGATATCCAGTATCGTTTATTTTTTCGAATATGTCTAATGCTGTTAGCCCTAATTGCTTTGTCAGCATCCAGTATCGGACGTAGGTCTTCTAAAAACTCATCCACTCCTGATGGTCTTGGGCTTTTCCCATCTAATCAGTCAATATCAGTCAAGCACATGATATACTGTACTGTAGTATGAATGCAAAAATCAATCTGTCTGTCTATGTCTATTATGTTTGGATCAATATTGGTGAAATGTGGTATAATTGAAGCTTATATATCGTACTAACTCACATATAGGACATAAAATCCTCGTTTATTCCTTAAGGAACGGCTTGTGATAGTGTATTGTGGTGATAGTGGAGGTTTGTAGTGCATGTGTTTCATAGATCCAGCATGTAAAACGTTAGATGTGATTTAAATTTGCTTTAACGCGGATTACAGCAAATTAATATTGATACTCCGATTAAAATGTACTAAAAACTAATAACGTATTTAGCATATTACTAGCAAAAGTTTAGTTAGGGGAAAAAGGTTTTAGTTTATATAATTCCAAAATTATCCCCTGTGCGCGTTACATAGATATGTAGATACTACTAACGCCATTTATCGATAATAACATGAAATAAATATTTTACATTCGTTTTAACAGAATATTCTAATATCTTAGTATTAATTTAATTATGTATTAAAGGTAAAATTTTATCGTTCCTTATGTCTCGGAATGAATAATTCAAATTGAGTTAATTCACGACTACGCTCAAATGGTATCATTTGAGGGATGTATGACTATAGGGAAGCCGAAAAAACAGATTGATGGATTGCGTGAAAAATAATATGCATGTTAAAGGAGTGGCACCAGAGTTGACGAATGATAGTGGAGAATGGAAGAAGTCATATTGTGCCAATCCTACTAAGAGTGGGATAATGGTAAGAGAATGATGATACACTCAAATGGTATCATTTGAGTTCGGATCTTTGTGCACTTTAAGCCTCAAAATTATTGAGCATATCAAGAAATAATTTTACAGAGCCGGATGTGGAGTCGTTGTTATCTTTACCCGCGGGTCCGCTACTCGCTTACCTTGACAGTATACTGACTTCTATAGAATTCACTATTAAATGCAATGGTAAATTTATTTTCCGAGTTTTATGGTAGTTATTCGCTATTCCACTTTGTTTGGCTATTACGTATTGTGTTGAAAATGGTTTTTTAATAGTAATCTCTATTTATGTTGAGATCTTTGTATCGACTAAATACGACAAATTATTTTTAAATTTAAACAATCGTGAGTAGTATTCATAGTTAATGTATAGAACCGGCTAAACTCACGTCTTATTCTATCGGGTTAGCCCGACTAGTTTGAGCCCCATCCGGGGCACATATTCATGAGCTCTTTACACGGCTCTTTACGCGATAACATCGTGTAAAGAGCTTATAAATAACATCATCAACATAACATGCCGTGAGTATAGCCGGTTCTATACATTAACTAAGACAAACTATAAAGATATTTACGTCATACTAGTTTTTATTATCAACTTTTATATATCGATACAAAGTCTCAACATAAATTGTTTTTGTCATTTTGAATTTTTGAAAGGTTTGATTTGAAGGCACTTCTGATGTATTATCGTAGACACTATTCGTATATTTTGATAATATCCGGTTCGAAGGACCAAAAGTTCCGAGTGCCGAATAGAGATCTAATATGTATCATATTAATATACATTACAGAATTAATGGGTAGTTTATTGATTAATATTATTTAATGGTCTTATATGTAAAAGTTTTTTACAGAACTAATAGATATTATCTATTCATTGATTAATAATAAAGTATTGCACTGTAATTGGTTAACACGATATGATAACTATGACACTATTGATACCATAAGTTATAGTCAGTTTTAAGTATATATTATCGAAATGTACCAGTATACCATGTAGTAAAACATTTAGCTTATAAGGGAATGGTTTAGTAGACATTTCTATGAATCACTATAAGCATTAGCCCCTTAAACTTTCTTTGATTTATTTGAGAATCGTTATCCGTAAGACATTTAACTTTTTAGTTGATGCTATAGAAGTAATATAAAATTATATTATTATTTTACATCACTTATTCGTCGATAACTGTGTTGTAGTATAGAATATTTTGTAGTTAATGTTTTATTCCATGTTTTCATAATTTTTCATCACCTAATATTTTCAGATGCTGAAGAACCGGAATACAAAAAAATCGCAGAGTTACTTCACGATTATTTATCGAATACGTATGATGTAAGTATTAATTTTTATTATCGACTTAGTGGTTAATATGCTTTATAAAAGTTTTGTATTTAAGAATTGTTCTCTTTGATAATTTAGCTACATTATACATCGTACAACTAAAAATAAGTGGTATTTAAGCAAAGGTGATAACTTTCATGTTTAGCTACGACAACTGAGAGATACAACTGTATAACACAAAACTTATTATATTACACGACTAGCAATCGCCAGAAGCTCCGCAAGCGTGAATAGTTAACTATAACCATAAAAATGGTTAAAGTGGGTTAATCTTAGAAGATAGACATATGCTGTCGCGGACTTTTATATAGAACTTTTAGAGGGAATGATTTTTTAATAACTATTACCGTTTACTCAGCGCACGCAAAGAAAGCTTTAAATCTTGTTTTCGTACTATTTTTATAATTTCTCCTCTCATATACGTCTAATCGTGATTTTATTATAGTCTGTAGCCTTCCTCGATAAATGGACTATCTTACACTCAAAGAATTACAAACTCCTCTCCTATTCGTCTTAGCGTGATGTTATATAGTCTATAGCCTTATTTATTTATTATGATAAGCTAATAGCATTTTACACATATTTATCAATACAATTTTTCATAATGCAAGTTCTAGGTAAAACACTTTTTAAGGCAAGTACAGCGTTATCGTAGGTAGTTAGGTACAATATTATGTATATTAATAAAAGGAGACAAATTATACTGGCACTTACAGGAATTTTTGATAAAAACTATTGCTAAAAATTAACAACTTCCACAATAATTGGACTATCTTACACTCAAAGAATTGCAAACCCCTCTCCTATTCGTCTTAGCGTGATATTATATAGCCTATAGCCTTCCTCAATAAATGGACTATATTACTCTGAAATAATTTTTCAAATAGGTCCAGTAGTTCCTGAGATTAGCGCGTTCAAACAATCAAACAAACAAACTCATTAGCAAAAGTAATAATAAAATTATTTTGCTATAATCCGCGATGAAGTAAAATAGAAAATATATATATAATGCTAAATGTAGAGTGGACAATCGGTTATCATACCTGATACATGCAGGAGTCGTAAAAAACACATACACAACCTCCACCACCGCCACCATGATACACAAGCACTATATACGTTCACTATCACAAACTCAACAATCGTTTCGCCCCGCAACCGAAGCATCGTCAGAATGATTATAGCAATATAATTTTATTATTACTTTTGTATTATGGATCTCCGCAAAGTAACGCCTAATTTTATAAATTATTTAAACTCGTTAGCTTTACATATTAGTATAGATATGTTGTGTGTGTTAAGGCATACACCGAGTACATCCAAGGCGCGGGTGCAATGGTGGCGCTAGTGGAGAGCGCGCGGCGGCGGGGCGGCGAGGGCGCGCGGCAGGCCGCCGCCTTCGACCGCGCCGCGCCCCTCCCGCTGTCGTGCCTGCTGCTGCGGCCTTTACACCGCTTGCACCACTATCGGCGACTGGCGCACGGTAGATATGAACGACATACTACTGTATATAGTGATGATGATGATGATGATGATGGTAATGAGTAGATTATGATGAGTAATTTTATTTTCATTTTTTATAAAAGATAAAACAAATTTTAAATTTAAAAATTTTAAATTTTTAAATTTGAATGTGGATGGATATGTGCCTAGAGGGAGGCCTAAAAAGAGATGGTTGGATTATGTGAGTTGACGAAAGATAGGACAGAATGGAAGAGAAAAACATGTTGTGCCGACCCCACTTAGAGTGGGATAAGGACAGGGAGATATATAAAAGATAAAACAAAATGAAAAAAAGGTGAGGCGGTGAAGCTCGAACCTAGGTATTTTCACCTCTCTAGAACGCCCGTTCGCCAAATGAGATATCGTGACTTGACATTTAGTGGCGAAAATTATCTTCTGAATTCAGCATAAATTTTAGCATTTTCCCGAAAACATGACAAAACGACATTTTTTTAAAAATGAAACCTAGATCGATTTTCTCCCGCAAAACCCCTTACATGTTCAATTTCATGATAATCGTTGGAACCGTTTCCGAGATTTGGAAAATATATATATGTATATACATACAGGAATAACTTAATTAAAATATTAAAGATGATGTGATTTTTTTTATTACACACACAGTCGTCCGTCCCCAAATTAAGAAACTCGATACTTGTGTTATGATAGACAGACAACTGGTCAATATATACTGTTAAAGCAGGTCCAGAAGTGAGTATTAATTAAACCCTGAACTATAATTCAACTTTTATTATCGCACCGGTAATAGATACCATATCCCAAAGCAAACGTCACATCATACAAGATGGCTTGTTATTCCGTAGCCATTGCAACCTCCATTTGTTATTGCGCATTAAGCCGGCACAGGCTGTGTTCGTAGGACGCTCGGTAACAGGGAGCCTGGGCAAGTTCGCTATCCATCAGCTGCACTGGTATTACGCCCGATAGCAGTGACCTCTTGCAATATCCGTTTACAATATCTATATAATTTTTAAATACATAGGTACTTAAATAAACACCCAGGCTCGAAAAAACAACAAATTGTTTATAGAAAATGTTGGCCCTCGGCGGAAATCGAACCCGCGACCCACGGGGCTGAAGGCAAGATCACTACCCATTGCGCCAGTCTGGAGACCAGTGAGTATGTAGTAAAAATGATGAGATGGTTATAATTATAAAGCGTTGGTGATGAAGCTAGGACGATAAAGTGGTAGTGATGAGTAGGTTATGATGATGTTGCGGTTGTGGTGATGATGGTTGGGGTGTGGTAATAATCATGGATATTTGATTATTATGATGATAAACAATGTCACATGTCAATGATGATATGGTGGTGTTTTAATCATTTTTCTTCCACCCTTATCCCACGCTAAGTGGAGTCAGCACATGTTTTTCTCTTCCATTCTCTTCTATGACTCGTCAACTCTGCCGCTACCCCTTAATATACAAGTCATACTTTACACAATTTAACCATCTTTTTTTAGTATTATAAGCTTAATCAATAATTATAATTTATGTATAATGAATTAATAAATTATTTAATTTATAGAATTAGGCGTTACTTTGCGGAGATCCAGTTTTCATAATACAATCCATTTACATAATACAAGTTCCATAATACAAATAATTACTTTACTTTTAAATAAATTATTTGTTAGAATTGTGGTCGTCGACTGGCAACAAGGCGGCGCGGCAGGCTCACGATCTGGCCCACGAGTTAGCGGAAACGGCCGACGAACAACTGAGACATGTCGAGAACCACGCCGCGCTCTGTCAACTACAAAGAGATCTTATAGGTAAACTTTTACCATTTTTACATAATTAAATTTTATGGTCTCGTGTAAAGTAACGGCCTGTTACTATCCCACTGCTGAGAATAGTCCTCTTCTCTCCGTTTTTGGAGAGATAGTTTGGAGCTTTGGCACATGTTTTTTCTTCTCTTTCTCTCCTATGGCCTAATTCGTCAACTATGGCGATTTTATATGTATGTCAATCCAACCATCCTTTTCGGCCTCCCTCATCCACATATTATCACATATTCATCCATATTAATACTTATCATTTGTTTAGTCACATGATTTTCATTCCTCCTCATTTTATGTCAGTAAAGTAAAGTAGCGGCCTATTACTCTCCCACTGCTGGGAATAGGCTTTTGCTCTCCGTGTTTTAGAGAGAAGTTTGGAGCTAAGACCTACCACGCTGCTCCAATGCGGTTTGGTAGGTTACACATATTTCCAGAAATCTCTAGAGATATGCTGGTTTCCCCACGATGTTTTCCTTCACCGAAAAACATATGATAAATTGCAATTATCAGTTAGACACATAAGTTTTAATAGAAAATCTCATTGGGTCTTTTGTAAATTGTGTTAAATAGAAATAGTTTTGTTTCTTTTTTGTTAATCTTCATTTAAAAAGCTTTGTGTATAAACGATATACATATATAGCACGGGCTACAAGGCTACAAGCTATAGGGATAAAAAGTATTACGATGTACGTTGTACGGGCCGTAATCGTTTACGACGAGTATGTCTGATAGTAAAATCAAATAACAGTAAAAGTTTGTATATTCAAAACATGACTAAAGAGTAAGTAAGAAGATACAAATCTTCAAAGCTAGAAATAGGCATCTCCCACTATAAGTGTGGTTAAAACAACTTTGAGTTCATTTGAGTCCGTTTGGGTATTTGGAAAATGAACGTCAGTCCGAATAGAAAGTAGCAACAAATTATGGTAATGGTTCAATTGTAGGCTACGACAAGCTGTTGGTCGCCGAACGAGAGTTCGTCAGATTCGGCTGCGTGTACAAACACTCGTCGAAAGGGTTACAGCAGAGGATGCTATTCTTGGTATGTATGCAGTGAAATTTAAGGAATGGTTAAAAATTAAACACATTTTAACAAAAATAACTTAAAGTTAAATCTATGGTCCATTTGCGTTTTTATTAAATATTTAAAAGCTGATATAGACCTTTGTTAGTGGCGTAATAGGCGTAATATTATTGACAATTCCGTTGTTAAGTTGAAGTTTATTATTAAAATATATTTATATTTGTTAAATTTAAGTTTAAAATAATAGATATATTGATTGTTTGAATAGAATAGTACCACCCTCATTTCTTACCGAGGTGTCGTAAAAGGCGACTAAGGTAAGTCGACCCGCCGTGTGGTATCCGGCTGAGTAGAATAGACCAACCTCATTTCTTACCGAGGTGTCGTAAAAGGCGACTAAGGTAAGTTGACCCACCGTGTGGTATCCGGTTTAGTAGAATAGACCACCCTCTTTCTTACCGAGGTGTCGTAAAATACGACAGAGGTAAGTTGACGTCAGGCAGGCGGCCGGTCGTAAAAACGCAGCCAAATCATGTGACAGCATGTTTGACCCCACTTAGAGTGGGATAAGGGCAGGAAGATGATATATTGATTGTTTGATTTGTATATATGTATATACGATATGATTAGTTTTATTTAGACAATTTTGACCAAACATTCGGTTCATAAAATAATAATACAAAAATTTGTTTTGCTAGTTTAGCGACCTGATGCTGCTTGCTTCTAAATGTGCCAGCGGACAATTTCGCGCACACTGCGTTCTGTCCTTGCAACAACTGAGTGTCGAACCCACCGATCTACCGCACTCTTTCGTTATTACTGGTAAGGAAATATTAAACGAACCTAATTACATTAATAAAGTTTTAGTGTCAGACAAAAAACGTATATTCGCTTACACAAAATATTAAATTAAGCGCAAGGAATATGCTTATACTTAAAGCATATTACACAATTGAAGATTGTATAAATAATAAAATGCTTGGATTTGAAAATCCTTCCAGATACGTACAAGATTACAGCTTAAATATAAAAGTTTAAAAAGTGACCGCTGAGTTTCTTGTTGGTTATTCTCGGTAAGAGCAACATTCCGAACCAGTTGTTGCTTCATTAATCTTATTCATTGATCTCTTGATGAAAAATAAAAAAATAGCACTCACTTTTGTATATCCGGTCAAATATTATCGTTGAAGACAGACCGTCGCCAAAGGATGGCATATACAGTTAGATGAGAACGAATTATTTGACCGATTGCCAACCGCCTCTTAAAACGCCTGTGACCTTGAGCTTTTATTAGCATTTTTTACCGTTCATGCAATTCAAATTAACTATAAAGGATACTGAAGACTAAAGTCTTCGAACAGTGCGTGTTGCCAGTGATGACCTATGACTCTGAATCTTGGTCGCTTACTATGGGCCTCATAAGAAAGCTCAGAGTCGCTCAGCGGGCTATGGAGCGAGCTATGCTCGGAGTTTCTCTACGTGATCAAATCAGAAATGAGGAAATCCGTAGAAGAACCAGAGTCACCGACATAGCTCAGCGGGTCGCGAAGCTGAAGTGGCGATAGGCGGGGCACATAGTGCGGAGAACCGATGGACGTTGGGGTCTCAAAGTGTTGGAATGGCGACCCCGCACCGGAAAGCGCAGTGTTGGAAGATGGACCCTACTAGATGGGCAGACGACCTCAAAAGGGTCGCGGGGAGCCGCTGGATACAAGCGGCGCAAAATCGTGTGTTATGGAGATCCCATGAAGAGGCCTATGTCCAGCAGTGGACGTCCATCGGTTGAAGAAGAAGAAGAAGATAAAGGATACCCTTTGATCGTCCTTTCTCCCATACAGGTGAAGATACTAACATAACATTGAGTACTAGCAACGATCTAGAGCACAGTAGATGGCTTGAATCGCTAACAGCCAGCATGGAGGCTGTCAGACACCGGCCCCTCAGCGTCGACACACAACTGACACCGCAACTGCAAGACTATGGTGAGATTTTTATAACATAATTTTTTTATCTTCTGCTTTTATTTCTTCGAGAAAGAGGTCAGTCGTTAAGAATAATTAGATAAGAATTAATTTTTATTTTTAACATTTCTTAAATATTAATTTTTAGAAATGTTAAAAATAAAAATAAAATAAAATATTAATTTAATAAATCATCATCCTCTTGCCCTTATCCCACTCTAAGTGGGGTCGGCACAACATGTTATAAACATGCTGTCACATGATTTGGCCGTTTACGACCGGCCGCCTGCCTGACATCAACTTACCTTAGTCGCATTTTACGACACCTCGGTAAGAAAGAGGTTGGTCTATTCTACTAAACCGGATACCACACGGCGGGTCGACTTACCTTAGCCGCCTTTTACGACACCTCGGTAAGAAGTGAGGGTGGTACTATTCTACTCAGCCGGATACCACACGGCGGTAAATATTGATTTAAGAAATGTTAAAAATAAAAATTAAACCGACTCTGTCTCTGTCTGTGTTTACCCAGGTCTGGCCAAACGTCGAATGAGAAGCGTTCGACCGCATTTGTTTTATCCCGTCAAGTCACTATAAAACGTAGTAGAACAAAAACGACTATGACATGGAATAACAAAACGCAAATGACAGTGAAATAACAAAACATAAATGACAATTAAACGTAATTTTGTCTTTGGTTGAGTATGTAAATTTTACAATTATCAAAATAATAGCTAAACGTCACCACATAGTATAAAAATAAGTAGCTTTCTCTGTCTGTCCCTAAAAATGTAGTATATGAATTTAGATATTCGAAAGATAGCAGGGAATCTTCATAGTATAGGGAAAGGGGAATTGTTACTCCAAATTTAACGCGTGCGGGCCACGGGCAGTAATGAATAAAATGAAACTACTGGTTCGATTTTAATAGTTTTTTTTTATCTGAGTGACATAGGCTATATATTTTATAACCGTGCGAAGCCGGAGCGGGCCGCTAGTACTTTATATATTACTTAGATTATTATTATTATTATTTAACTTTTAAGTTAAGGCTCGACCACGTGGGTCGGTACATATGAACCTAGTTCGGGCCTAAGCCAAGAAACTAGGTAACAATGTGTTTGGTTGGTTATGTGTGATTTGAGTTAGACGCTAATGTGTGTAGTGTTGTATGTTGTGTAGAACGTATAGTAGGTGTATCGTGTGGCATAGATAAGTGAAGGGTTTCCGAATCAAAGCTTTGTATGGGAAGTGAAAACGGATTCATAAATCGTCGCACAAGTGTCCAGAACAACTGATTTCTGTAGTGGCACGTAAATATTTTAGGGGAGTTCGAGAAATCGTAAGACATCAAGAAGTGATTTAGGAATGATACCTGTTGCAGAAATAATTATAGGGATAACTTTTACCAGATCTTGGTGCCAGATTTGTTTGATTTCGTCAGCTAGGGGTATATATTTTTGTATTTTTTCCGTAAATTTTTGTTTTAGGTTGTTATTATTATAATTATATTATTATTATTATAATTAAAAGTATTTTTTAGACGATCCCGAGAGTTCTGAGGGTCCGAGCGGCGCGGGTGGTTCGAGTGCGGGCAGTGCGCTGGCGCACGTATGCTGGCATCGCGCTACGTCACTGCGGCGCGATCAGTTGCATCTCGCTATGAGGGTACGTTTATTTCACCTACTTTTTGAGCTCAGGGAATGGATTTTTACCATTTGTACCATGAATATGTGGGATGTATAACTCTTCCCTTATAGTTCTTCTTACACTTTTTTTTAATTTTTTAATTTATTGGCACGGCAACAATTATTAGACCAAGCATACATAAAATACAGTTCAATAAAAAATTTAAAAGCTAGCCTACTTACGAATAAAAGGAGTTAAACAACATTCATAAACTTAATAACAAAAAATAAACACATATTGGAGATCAAAATAAAAAAAATAATTCTCAATAAGTCTAAATTAAATATAATGTTAACAATAAAATTAAAAAATAAAAATAAATGAAACTTACTGTTCTAAAGACTTGGGTAACTTGGTAGACCGATAACACAACAATCCACAAGCACCGCACACATTCACCACCACAATCTCAACAATTGTTTCGCCTCGTAACTGAAGCATCGTCAGGAGATATACTCCACGACAAAACTATCGGTGTCGGGTAGTGCATTCTTACAAATTCTGCATATATCCGGTATGAGAACGTATATTACGCTCTACATTTAGCATTACATATATTTTCTTTAATCGCGAATTATAGCAAAATAATATTCTCATTAGTTTTGTTTAAAACTATAGTAAAATGTAGGTTAAACTGAGTGGTTGTTAACAGAGTCAGCTATCCGGGTACCTGCTGCGCAAATTCAAGAACTCCCACGGATGGCAGAAGCTGTGGGTGGTGTTTGGGCTGTTCACTCTGTTCTTCTACAAGACGTGCCGCGATCGAGTGCCGCTCGCCTCGCTGCCGTTGCTCGGGTAAGGACCACGAGATGGTTGTGTTTCTCGAAACATCGAGATGTAACGTATAGAGACTTGTCTCCTGTTACTAGGACTCGTCTTACTTTCTTCCATCGTAGTATTGTTTGATCGCAGCTAAAATCGTTACTTTTTAAATAAATAGCAATCGCTACCGGATCACCCCATGTGGAAAGATTAGAACCGTAATATAGTCTTTTGATAACCGTAAGAAATGGTTAAAGTGGGTTAACCTTAAAAACTAGACATATGCTGTCGCGGACTTTATTTACAACTTTTAGAGGGGAACAATTTTGTAATACATGGTTTTTGAATAACTATCACCGTTTACTCAGCGCACGCAATAAAAGCTTTAAATTAAGCCGATATCGTAATATTTTTTTATTGCTGCTCCTCTCCTATTCATCTTAGCGTGATGCTATATAGCCTATAATAAATGGACGCCTTCCTCAATAAATGGACTGTCTTACACTGAAATAATTTTAAAAATCGGTTCAGTAGTCCCTGAGATTAGCGCGTTTGAACAATCAAACAAACTCTTCAGCTTTATATATTAGCATAGATAGGCTTATTATACCACACTGAATTAAGTACTAATCTACTATTAACTAATTAGTAACTAACACTAAACCTCTCATAAGTTAAATTAGGGGGATAGAGTGGACCCAGTCTGCTTATAAGCGTGGAACGCGGTCGTGTGTTTCTTAATTTCTTAGGCTTTCTTTTTTAGCACTCTTAAAATCCACAGACTTTTATTTATCTTTTATTCTTATTTTCCCCTTTTTTCTTTTAGGTATAGCGTAGGCGCGCCAGCATCAAGTGACGGCATCGATAAAGATTACGTGTTCAAGCTGCAATTCAAGAATCACGTTTACTTCTTCCGAGCAGACAGCCACTTCACATATAACAGGTGAGTTAATCTTACTTAAAATTTTAATTTAATTTATTTATTTATCTATTTATTTATTAAAAATCGCAAATGTAGCATATATGTATAAGGATGGCATTGCGATAGTATAAAACTGTGTGCATATGCCATCCTCACAGTCAAAATTAATATCTGCTATGGTAATATTTTTCACCCTCATTTCGAATCAGAGTTGTTGTAAAAGACAGTCCCTTTTTTACCAGAAAGGTAAAAAGGGACCGTTCGCTTAGTTAGCACATCAAGGAACAATACGAATCCTACATTGTATGCATTAGTGTATACCATTTACACTTTTTCTAAAGATATTTTTTCTCAATGATAGAGATATCTATTATATAACCAAAGATACCAATAAGGTGCCTCTATAAATTGGATATAAGGAAATCCATCTATACTAATATTATAAAAAGGAAAAATTTGTATGTATGTTCGTATTATTTTCACACAAAAACTACTGGACCGATTTCAAAAATTCTTTTACCTTTGGAAAGCTGCATCTTAACTTAGCAACATAGGCTACATTTGCAAAAAGATAGGGATCCGTAATAAAAATGTAATAAGGTGTAAAAATTATTCATAAAAATCTGTCATCGCATGCGCTGCGGAAACTATTGACGATATATTTAACAAAAATAAATCTAAAGTCCGACTTCGTAGACTTTCCATTGCCATGAGATCGGTATGTACGCGGGTGAAACCGCGGGATATTACTAGTATTTAATATGACCGCAAAGGGATGACAATGTATAACGCAATATATGACATAATAACATGGTTAAGGTTTTGCATGTCCACCATTATATATTTAAAAAACAACCGCTTATTTTTCTAATTTAATAAATTTCCTCAATAGGTGGATAGAAGTCCTCCAAACACCGATGATATCGCATCACAATTAATATCACTGAGTGGAAAAAAGCACCATACTATGATTTACAATAATAATAGATTTAAAGTAATAGTAATAAGTTTTACGTCGAATATATGTTTTGACGCCGTTAAATAATGTTGCCATATTATTAAAATAGCAAGAAAATGTGAATGTGTTAGAAAAATCAATAGTCTTGCCTATATTTAAAACTTCTCAGACACGATATTTGATTTATATTATTCTCTTGAACAAGATCTTACTTATGAAGTAAGGTTATATATTTTTATACTTAGATAATAATGATATTTAATGTTAAAATGTTTTAAAATTTAGCATTTTAGATTATGAATGAAATAGTAAGATTTAGAATATTAAACAGTCGTGAAGCCTGTCGTAGTGTTTAATCAGATGTTGGGCAATAAAAAATAAGGATGTAAGAAGAGTGCATGCAAATGAGATGAGAATGTTAAGGTACCTTGTGGTGGAGGTGGTGTGACAATTCTGGGTAAAATACCGAATGAGTACATAAGAGGAAGTCTGAAAGTTACGCTCATTGTAGAAAAGTTAAGAAGTGCAAAATTAACATGGCATTGACATAAAATGAGGAGGGATGAAAATCATGTGACTAAACAAGTGATAAGTATTAATATGGATGGATATGTGGATATAAAATAGTACATACATATAAAATACCGCAGTTGACGAATGATAGGAGAGAAAGGAAAAGATAATCATATTGTGCCAATCCTACTCAGAGTGGAATAAGATTTGGGGAATAAGTGATAGTTGAGATAGAAAGATTTTAAAGCTACAAAGAGATTGACTTGTATGTACGTGTGTAAGTTTTTTACAAACACACACACATGCTTTCATTCATTTATGTTGATGGATGAAAATGTGAACGTACTCATAATTGGAGAAAATAAATAATTTGTTTTAATTTACTGGACGCGCTTAATCGTTTGTAATCGCCGATTTTAAAAATAGCCATAAAAAAGACTCCCTGATCCTAAATATGTCTTATTCACTATTCGCATCAACCGAATATTAAGCATATAAATGTTTTCATTAAGCACACAATGTATAAAAATTATACTTATAATTATTCAATGCTAGTTATATATCGCTAATGGGCTGCAATGGTGGCGCTAAAAATCATGGTTCGAGATAAATGGGCTTAAGGTTTAATTGCTAAGGGAAATGCATAAAAAATGCTTTAGTTTGATTAAACGAACGGCTTAATATGGAATTATTACTTAGCGCACGCAAGGAAAGCTTTAAATTTAGGCGTTTTCGTAGTATTTTTTATTGCTGCTCTTCTCCTATTCTTCTTATCGTGATGTTATATACAGCCTATGGACTATCTTACACTTAAAGAATTCTTCAAATCGGTCCATTAGTTCCTGAGATAAGCGCGTTCAAACAAACAAACTCTTCAGTTTTATATATTAGTAAAGATGGGTTCTGCTGGTATTGCTGCTGAAAAGAATGTATATTTTAACATTAACATATTCCTACAGTCCAAAATACGTGTGTTAAATTGTGTTACTATTGCAGTCCATGGGTAATATGTTTTTACAAGTTTAGTGTTACGTTTTTAAGTCATAATGTTTAAAATGAATCTGTTATTATTAATATGTATAGATGTATTAATAATTTTAAGCTGTGCATCTGTTTATTCAGATGGATATGAAAAGTGCCTTTTGATTTTAAGATCTATTTATTGCTAGCATTTTACACTGGTGATGTGTGAAATGATACGATAGTGTGTTTATTAAGTTTGTATAAGTACAAAATTGTATAACAGGATTTATACTGGACATAAAATCCAATCCATAATAGCGATTCTATCTGTCTTTAATTTTTTCATGGCTAAGCCGATGCTACAAAATTGATGAATTTGGTGCACTTGAAGCACATATGCCGGACTAACATTTATACAAAATCTAATTTTTCTTTTTGGGAATATCAAAAAACCATATATATTTGTGTCTAAGGATACTTAACCTATTTTTTTGCAAAATAAAGCTTATGTTAACGCCAACGAGTACCCGTGGGATATAATATAAAGAGAATTTTAAAATTGCTGACGAGTGCTTAATTTGTAGCTGTTTACTTAACATAAAATTTGTCGTAGATGCTTCTGCGGCTATACCGTGTCGTTATTATAGCTAAGCTATCAGCATAACATTAATTCCAAGACTAACAAGACAATATCAGTGAAAAATTCCACGGACAAATACATATACGGTTATAAGGTCCCTTGAATTTAGGAGTTAAGTTTTTTTCATTAAAAACTGTGTGTCTTTCATCTGATTAATTGAAATTGTTGGACTAGTCTGGTATGATTATATATAACCCATAATATCAAAGATTTTTATTGCGTATCTAATAGAAATCCTGAAGAAGGGGTATGCCTTTGATAGTAGGTTAAAAACCTATATGTGTCCAAAGTGTCCCACCAAACAGGTCAGTTTTCTTTTAGGAAATAATTAGACGTCATACATGTAACGAAGGCGTGTACTTCATAATACATAAGGGCTTAAGTGATTTAATCTCAATGGAGGAAACCAACTATTGGACATAGAACAAAGAAACCGCCTGGTCCAAAGGTGTTGAAATGGCGATGACGTGTCGCAAAACAAGCATTAGTAGACTTTTACAAGGTTAAATCGAAGTGAAGAATTGTATGACGTAGAAAAGTATTGATGAAACTCATGTACATGAGTTGGACGTCTATCGATTGAAAAAGTAAAGAAAAAAATTGTTGAATGTAGGTCGATTCAAAGAGGTTTTCGTGGCATACTGTCTTGTGTCGCTAGTAATCAGCAGCTTAGTTGTTATGCCTCTAAATATTGAGGTGTATTCGCCAGTGGAATCGCTATTTCATTATCATAAAATCAAAACAAAATAAGCTTTTTTCAAACAATTTAAATCGTTTTGGATCAGTAAGAATAATGATACAATTGGTTAGGATGTTGATCTTACCGAGAACCAGAATAAATCTCGGCGGTCAATCTTTAAACATTTATAATTTGCATAGACAAAATTATCGGTTTTTAAGTTTGGAAGTTTTCCGATCTTTCACAAAACCCAAACATGCCTAAAGCAAGCAATGCGGCTTGTTGTGGAAATTATAATCATTTATATTTTTTATCATGTTTTTATGTATTGTTACTATTGAAAAGCTATTTTTATTGGTCTTTTTAATTATTAATTATTTATTAACATTACATCTCATAGATTGTAACGTGGAGTATATCTCGCCATTTTAAAGCCATGGAATGAATTGTTAAACTAGATATTATGAAGAAGATACATTTTGAAACAATATTCATACTGATTTATATTTATTTGGTTTTTAACAAAGTCTCGTATACAATGTGGCATGTATTTTGTACAAAGAGTTTTCTATAAATGCAATTATCTAAGATTGAAGTATATAGATTCGATTTCGAATGATCTGGATATATTGGGGCAATTTCGATATTTACAAATTTTTGCCTAATCCCTTACTTTAAGTTGTTTTAACAAAATTAAATTAATTAAAAGTAAAATCATTTTACTTTTTCGGTTTTTAAAAATTGAGTTTATAATATTAATAAGAAATATAATTTAGACTTCTTGGACTGTAAAAAAAATAAATAGTCTTTAATATGAAATACAAATTGAATGTCGTCAATAACTACACTATTTTTATTTTTGATGTATATACTAATTACCCATAACGTCATAACAGAACCACTGGCGGCAAACTTGAAGGAGATAGTAATAAAAATTTGTCACATTGTAAGAAACATATTTTAATTTTAATTTATTATTTTTAATTATATATAATATAATATAATTATAATTATATATAATAAAGAATATATATATATATATATATATATATATATATATATATATATATATATATATATATATATATATATATATTCTTTATTATAATTATAATATATATTCTTTTGTTAATGTGAAATATTTGCGAATATTCTATATATTTCTGGTAAATATTAGAATGAAACAACTGACTTCATTATTCCATAGTGATGTTAATTTATTATTATATTATTTTTTTTTTTCCAAATAAATAGTAGAAAAAGTATTTTAATTATACTTTTTTGTTACTATTTAGTTTGGAATTGTATTCTCTTGCTATAATATAATGTACGCCCCAACCTATGTACTGGGGAAGTCCCTATTTTTTTTTATACTATTGTTATATAGAAATGTTTTCAAAATATGAATTATGGCATAATTTTTATATTGATAGTGTTAGTGTTATATTTTTTATGTTATAATTGAAGACAATGTCATTGGCTGCAATTATTTAAGATCACAACTTTGAATATTTATGTGCAGAAAAATTTGGCCTTTTGTGTAATTTGAATTCTTATTAGTATAAGAGTCCAAGTAAGGGCCATAAAACATCGGTACTTTGATATATTACACAAGCCAACTTTGCCAAGGTATAACTGAAAAGGTAAGTTGTAAGCAAATCTATTTATTTTATTTATGAACTTCATAGCAATGATTGAATCAGTAGCATATTGAAAGCTGTAGCATAGAGACGTGAAGATAGTTGTGACGAGAGGTACGGAAAGGAGAGTAGTATTGTCTTTTAACGTAGTCGTCATTTTTTTTAACGTAGTGCGCGGAGTTGAAATGTAGTTAAAACAGAATAAATTGATGTATCTTTGAGAAAATTCCTTTTTATTTATTGAATAAGTGTAAAGGAAAAATATTGTTGTTATAACTTTATTAATAACTTTTTTGGATAAAGTTATACTCCTTGGCAAACTTGGCATGTTCTACGGAATTTTGAATTAGCCTTTTTTTAAACACAGTTGATGTTATTTTTTAGGCTTAAATTTTATGTATTAACACCTGTCAGATAATTCAGAAGTGCGCGTAAGTGTTTGTAAATGCATGCATATGCTCTTCATGCTTTTGTTAGGTATACTTTTTATGCATTCCAGGATCTTAACATATAAGATCTTGAATTGCGAAAATCATAGATAAGTTAGAATAGTTTCGTTGCATTATACCTATTCCAAATCATTTGACGGCTGTGTCTCATACCACATAATACACATGTTTTCATTAATTCCCTATTTATTCAAATTCACATCACAAAGGTCAACACAATATGTTTGTATAATAAAGGAAATGGAAGAGATTTTTTTGTTTTATTTATTGGTTATTAATATCTTCAAATTAAGGTATCCTTTTATTTTATTTTAATTGTAATAGGATTATTAACCGATATATTTTTATCTAAAAGTAAGACGCCGTGTGGTATCCGGCTGAATAGTATAGCCACCCTCATTTCTTACCGAGGTGTCGTAAAAGGCGACTAAGGTAAGTTGACGTCAGGCAGGCGGCCGGTCGTAAAAACGCAGCCAAATCATGTTACAACATGTTTATAACATGTTGTGCCGACCCCACTTAGATTGGGATAAAGGCAGGAGGATGATTTTTATCTAAAAGTAAGTCATAACAAAGTTAAAGTAAAAAAAGTAAAGTGCAGCAGTGGAAAATTGTAACGGCTTTTTACTATTACACTGCTGGGCTTACTCCCTCCGTTTTTGGAGGGAAGGATCGCGACTGAAAACAGTGTCACCTGCAAAAGTCTATATACATGTCATCATCTTCCTGCCCTTATTCCACTCCAAGTGGGGTCAGCACAACATGTTTTAAACATGCTGTCACATGATTTGGCTGGGTTTTTACGACCGGCCGCCTGCCTGACGTCAACTTACCTCTGTCGTATTTTACGACACCTCGGTAAGATAGAGGGTGGTCTATTCTACTAAACCGGATACCACACGGTGGGTCAACTTACCTTAGTCGCCTTTTATGACACCTCGGTAAGAAATGAGGTTGGTCTATTCTACTCAGCCGGAAACCACACGGCGGGTCGACTTACCTTAGTCGCCTTTTACGACACCTCGGTAAGAAATGAGGGTGGTACTATTCTGTCCAGCCGGATACCACACGGCACAAAAGTCTATATACATGTATCTAATTTTAATTGACTTAAACAAAGTACTGAGTAGAAGTAATAAATAATAAGACACTTTCTCATAATCATATATTTTATTTTTACCGTCGATTCATATTTATTTTCGCTTTTCATTTCTGGGCCGAAAAATCTCTTAGAGATAAGTTTCCTTTTGTGCACATTCAGTAACTTATGTTATTATACAAATATACTTTTAGTACATAAAGTTTAAATTTAGTACTAGTTAGTACTCAACTAAAATTGTTTAAACATAAAAAAGCCAAGAGCAAATTTACTCTATTTTCTCATGTAAATCAAAACCATATAAGCAGTAAAATAAATTAGGAATTCAAGAAGAAATAATCAATTATAAAGATGCGTTTTTAATTATTCGTAGATTTTATCGTTGTTGTTTATGTGGTGAATACATGTTGGTTTTCTCTATTCGTCAATTACGAGCGTGCTATTGTTATAAATAAAATAATTAAGCGATTATTGGCTTAAAGGAAATTGTCGCTTTCATTAAAATGACCTATTACCTATACGTATGATAGTCAAAATATTGAAAAAAGTCTTGATAGCTTAAAATTTATAGAATTATAAATTGTGTGTGTCATCTCTATTCTCTATTTCCTGGATGATGTTCAGGCTGTAGGCCCAGGTCACCTAGGTGACTTAAGGGGTGTTAGATTCAGTGGGGAAGTCTGGAATATCCCAGAATTATAAATTAATATTTTTAGTACAGTTTTTGGAACACTAGATGTCGCTGTTGCAGCGCCATACAAATTAGCGTTACGCCAACGCGATCGAGGACGTAAAAAAAACTTGATTGTCCCTTTGGCAGTGTTTCCGGATCGGTACGACATAAGTACCTTCAAAAAACGTGTTTTCCACTTTTTTAAAGGACGGCAACGCACTCGCTCTGTGAGTCGTGGGCGGCGATGATTACTTTAGGGTAAACCGCATGCTCGTTTGCCATCCTATATCATAAAAAAAAATAATAGTGTATTATCTATGCTCACATAGATAACCGTCGTCTTCACTGACAAATTCCTGTGTATTTACCATTCGGCCATTAGGATCGCTTTTTCAATTCCTATATATTTTTGGTCGTCAATCTAGATAAAAGATAAGGTAGAAGTGGATATAAGTGGAAGCTGACTATGGACCTCATAAGAAAGCTTAGAGTCAATCAGCGGGCGATGGAGCGAGCTATGTTCGGAGTATTTCTATGTGACACCAGAAATGAGATCTGTAGAAGAACGACGTAACTCAGCGTTTCGCGAAGCTGAAGTTGCTATGGGCACATATTGAGGAGAACCGATGGGTTTTGGGGTTTTAAGCTGTTAGCAGCGTCGGTAGACCCCCTACGAAATAAACTGACGACCTCAAAAATGTGGGGGGGGGAGCTGCTGGATCCAATCGTATTTAAGTTGAGAAGGAGAAGAAGAGTGGGTTTAGATAAAATTAGCTTTTACCCGCGACTTCGTTCACGTGTTAGGTTGATAATAGTTTAGCTTTTTAGTGTCATTATATTCCTGTAGGATTGACAGGACTTCTATAGCCTATACCCCGGTGTATAAAGAATAAATTTTCTATACCTTATATGTTATTCAGGTATATAAAGAATAATTGTGCCAAATTTCATCGATTTTGGTTCAGAGAATTCGCCGTGAAAGAGTAACAAACATACATCTATACTCACAAACTTTCGTATTTATAATATTAGTAAAAAATAGGATAGGATCCTGCTCTCTCGAAGCACATGGTATAGGGCGTTTCCGTTATACCATGTAATATTATCGTATTTCTTGCTTTTGTATGAAATTTGCTCTAGGCTTTTTATATTAATATCTTAACTAGGATTTACGTATAAGTACAATAAATAATTTGGCTTTGGTATTGTAACTAATATCTACGACATTTATGTTAATATATTACTAATGCATTGATAAATATAAACTTATTCTAATTCTTAAGGGAAATATCAATAAAGTAGAAGCTTTTATGCAACAGTTGCTAGACTAGTTATGAGTTTCTTACAGCTAGATCAATAATCTAAGTCATTTAGGACAGGTATTCGGTCCATGTAAACAAAATCGTGTGGAGTCTTTTTATAACTTATTTTTATTTTTTGAAAAATCCTGATATGGAAAATGCGTATTTGTCTATGGGTCTTTCCTATCAAAATGGGTCTTGTATTAAACCTTTTAAAAAACATAATTTATAATTTAGGAAATATGCTATGTTTTTGAAGGTATCTAAATTTAAAAACAAAAAAAAATTAAATAATATTTATCGCCAATTGACAGTTTAAAGGTTACACAGATTATTTATGTTCATGAATTAGTAAAAGAAACGCAGTGTTAACCTGCAACTCGGTACCTCTTTTCGAGAGATGTTGTAGAGATTATTCCATCACGCTGTTCCAATTCGCATTGGTAGGTTATGCCTTTCTCGGAGATATCTACGTTTCCTAACATTTCCCTTCACCAAAAAGCGGTTAATTGTAATCACTTGTAAGTACTACTAATTAGTAATAATCGTAAGCTTATAAATTCTTATAAAATATCACTTGTTTGGCATTGGTATAATTATTGTAGACAAAACGAACTACAATAATTTGTTTTTATGTATGCCTTGTATTTTGGCATTTTCCAGAAGAGAAAAAAGAAATGTATGTGAGAAAAGATGTGGACATGTGTCACACACACACATGCACGCTTCGCTACGTCTATACTTAGAACATAAGTGCCCAATAGCTGTAATAAGCTAAATCAGTGTGCGATTTTCTCAAAGTCTACTGAACGAATTTTTGTACGGTTTTTACTAAAAGATGTAATTCTTGAGGAAGGATTAGATTAATAGTACATTACGGTTTTATGTAAATTGAATGAAAGACATATTTGTGGCGATACTGCGGCCACAGCTAGTATTATAGCAGTTCTTATAATAAGAAGACATAAGTTTTACAAATAGGATAAGGTATAAATTTCATTTAAATCTTATCATAAATAATAAAAATACCTTAAATATAAATCGGAGATCAAGACATAGTCACTTTTACATTGAATTGATAATTCAATTCATAATTAAAATATAATCGAAAATCTTGTAAACATTACGTCTACGAAACATATTTCTACTTTAAATAATTGTTAGTATACGTTATTAAACGTACTATATAAATATTACAGGAAACGAAATAGTCTATTATTATATACAAATGAATAATTTATTTCTAGCTTACTTAGTTAATTTTTTTTAAATTTATTAAACACGAAAGAGTTACGAAGGTTAATAACTTAATTTAAAACTACATATTCATAATAATCTCATAGCTATAAATAAGATACAAAAAGAAAGAAAGAAATAAATTTATTTGGACACAAATTCTAACAAAAAGAAACAAAAAATAAATACATTTTTACCTATATATAAAAAGTAGTAAATGTTTAAGAATTTTATTTCTAACTGCTAGAACTAACCTGTGATAGTAAAATATAGTTTTTATGAACTATCGAGTGATGCTTTCTTAAAGTACATACTTTCTTTGAAATCTGTAGAAAAACTTCTATAAAGTAATTATCTAAAAAGGGTAAGGGCAATCTCTTACAACAGGATTTTTATTGTTACCAAAATGGGCGCATTTGCGCTTCTTTAATAAATGTTAAACATTATTGCTTCATATAGTTTTTGTCGAACGTTCAATATATATTAAAATCAATCAATAAAAAATATAATATATATTTATTAATTAATTTAAAATAATAATTAATAGTTTTTTCTTTAACACTAATAATCTTAAATCTTTGGTATCATTTCTTAGACGAGGAAATATATTTATGTAGGAACTAATAAATATATCTTACTTTGCTTAAAAATAAATATAATAAATATGTTTAAAAGTATATTTTTGCATTAAGATTATAGTAAGTTCATTGCCATAATCTGAATGCAAAAACGTTTAGAAAAACGTCTTAGAAAAAATAATCTAAATGGTTCAGGTATATTTTTTGTGCATTTTAACGAACACCAAATAATTAAATAATTCACGATTGACGCATTGAAAAGAATTCCATGAATTCATTAATAGATTAATGTCTGAAAATAACAATTTTGGATTATACATTCTAGGCAAAATATTTTATTTTTCAGATGTTACATGTTAAAATATGGATTAAATCTAGTCTAAAAAATTATTTTTTTGAGTAACTTAAAATTGTTATAAATATATTTTAATATATATATATATATATATATATATATATATATATATATATATATATATATATATATATATATATAAATAATAAAATTAATCTCAGACCTACCCGTACTTTTCAAATATATAACGATTCGATATTCGTAAAGTAATAAATTAACTATTAATACATGTAATTCACATACGAGTGGTAACAGTGTTGCCATTCTCTCTCATATCCTGAGTTTTTCTTCGGTCCTTATTCCGGCTTTTGAAAAAAGAGGCTGTCGTGACGGAACGTAGCCGGAACGAGCCCGGGACGCCGTTGGCGACCGTCGCGGTGGAACCGTTGTTTTCTTCTGGAATCTTCGGGGAGCGATCCCGGTGCGGCCTCGTACGGTAGGAGAAGCTTGCTGCTTTGAGTCTGGCGCGAAGAGCTGGTTTGGTTGGACCCGCGAATATTATTTCTGGGGAGAAGTGCGATGCGGTGGGGGTGTGGGGCGCGGACATGCTGCCGGGGATGGCAGCTATCATGTCACCATTGCTGAAAAAGATTTAAGTAAAGTAAAGTTGTTGTAATATCCCACACATGGGAAATGGGATACTATCACCTCGATAGTAGATATCTTGGATTTGGGTTGGGTTCTGGCCAAGCAAAAAGGTGCCCGTGTATGTTTACTTTGCGGTTTAATAATGTAAAACATTGACCGAGTTTCTTTCTGGTTCTTCGGTTCTGTGTGAGCAACATTCCGTTCCGATATTGTTAATATCACAAAGCGCTAAAATATTATGATATACTAAAATAAACTTAAAGGTTAGAAATGCACGCAGATAAGTATGCAAAAGAAGAGAACAAATAAATAGACAGAAAAATAAACTAAAAAATTTAAATAAATTAGTGATAACAATGCTAGTGAGAATCATCTGTATAGCGACAAATAAAAATCCTACACATGAACCTTAAATATGGTTAGTGAAGGAGATTCCCGAACTTTAGATGGAAGAGAATTACACAGACAATCAAATAAAAAAAAAATCTTTATTCTAATGAGCTCTTTCAAGCACTTTTGAATCGTCAAGGATCAATATGATTAATGAACAACAGGTTCTGAATGTAGCTTTTACCGAGAAGATCCAGAAAGAATCTCGGCGGTCAATCTTTTAAATATTTTCAATTTTACATTATTAAACCACAGTCTTGTATGAAGCTGAAAGGATTTTCAAATCCAGACTTTTTATCCTCCTTTCTTTTCTTCTTCTTTTCTTCTTTTTTATCCAGTCTTACTGCTTCAACTGTAAATGACATGGTAGCAATTTGAGTTGCATTTAAGCATTCTCAACTTACTACCGTCTCGAGAGCGACGGTGATGATGAAGAGAGGAGTTAGTAAAGAAGGAGAAGCGTTCTTTCAGGTAAAGTGGTGCATATGGAAGAAAACGTGCTTACCCGTAGTAAGGTCGTGTATGTCCTGTGTAGGTGCGACGTAAATCGGCGCGACGTCGTTGCGCGTTGCTTGATTCAGTATGCGCTCGCGCCGTCCGATGTCCGAGCTCACCCTCTGCTGCTGATAAGCAATCATTGATTTTCTTGACAGTTCTTCTTTGCGGATGTTAAATGGTAAAAGCGGCCCGTATAAATATATACGCCGTGTGGTATCCGGCTGAATAGAATAGTACCACCCTAATTTCTTACCAAGGTCTCGTAAAAAGCGATTAGGTAAGTCAACCCGCCGTGTGGTATCCGGTTGAGTAGAATAGTACCACCCTCATTTCTTACCGAGGTGTCGTAAAAGGCGACTAAGGTAAGTCGACCCAACGTGTGGCATCCGGTTGAGTAGAATAGTACCACCCTCATTTCTTACCGAGGTCTCGTAAAAGGCGATTAGGTAAGTTGACCCGCCGTGTGGTATCCGGATGAGTAGAATAGTACCACCCTCATTTCTTACCGAGGTGTCGTAAAAGGCGACTAAGGTAAGTTGACCCACCGTGTGGCATCCGGTTTAGTAGAATAGATCAGCCTCATTTCTTACCGAGGTGTCGTAAAATACGACTGAGGTAAGTTGACGTCAGGCAGGCGGCCGGTCGAAAAACGCAGCCAAATCATGTGACAGCATGTTTATAACATGTTGTGCCGACCACACTTAGAGTGGGATAAGGGCAGGAAGATGATTATGAGGTATATATGATTTCGTCTTTTTTACGTATAAATAAACGACAAAGAAATACGTACCCTGTTGTGCGTCCAAAGGATGTTTGTAGATACGCTTTCGCGCCTGCAGCATGGTATATACCACAGCGGCTAGCGAGCGTGGTGGCGCTGGCGGTGGTGGCGGCTCCGACACTCGCACCGCCACCAGGGAATCGTCCTCGGGGCGGGCGGAGATGCGGTAACGACTGCTGGTGCGATCCTATAAAACACAACAAGTTTAGCAATAACTAAACCTCTACAATAGTACTACAATAAATAAATAAATATAAATATATGGGACACTTACACACACGGTTGTACATCCCCAAAGTAATTTAATACTTGTGTTATGGTAGACAGACATTTGGTGAGTATATACTTATATATTTTTAAATACATACTTAAATACAAATATATACCCAGGCTCAAGGACCAACAAATTCATTTAAAGAAAATGTTGGCCCTCGGCGGGAATCGAACCCGCGACCCGTGGAGCCGAAGGCAGGGTCACTACCCACTGCGCCAACGAGCCAGTCAAACAATAGTACTTAGTTAGACTACAATAGTAGTCATAGTTATTACGTCGTGTAGTATTAAGTTAAATAGAATAAACCACCCTCTTCCTTGCCGGGTGTCGTAAAAGGCGATTAAAGTAAGTTGACTTGTAGTATCCGGCTGAATAGATAAATCACTCTCTTTTTTACTGAGGTGTATTAAAAGGCGACTACGGTAAGTTGAGCTGCCTTGTGGAATCAGGTTAAGTAGAATAGACCACTCTCTTTCTTACCGAGGTGTTTAAAAAGGCGATTAAAGTAGGTAGACGCCAGGCAGGCGGCCGGTAGTAAAATACCCAGCCGAATCATGTGACAACATGTTTATAATATGTTAAGCCGATCTCACTTAAAGTGCGTAAAGGACAAGAGGATGACGAGACAAAGTTATTCTTAGACTTAAGGTCGAGGAACATGAGTGAATATAGGGCAGCATATAAAGCAGGATCTCGTCACTCAGACTATGTGCTTTTAATTATAATTTACTTCCCACTCAAGAAAGAACACAAGAAACCGAAGGGCCAAGTTCAAAGAGAGGTTTGGATCAAACCAACCATCTGGACACAAAAAATCAGCCGTATTGATCCGTACCAATGAAAAATAGAACGTGAATAAACTTGTTTTATAGAATAGCTGAAGCGGAATATTTCGCTGCTCTACTGTGAGTGAGTAGTGAAAGAAGAATAAGGCTGTAATAAGAAATCTTACGTACCTGTGGCCGCCGAGTCACCCACCACGTCTCCATCCACCCTTTGCCTTTCACTTCGACCGAACCGCGCGCTTCCAGTCCGTAACCGCAACGGTCCAGAATCTGCAAAACAAAGAGATAGATATACAAATTCAAAATACTTTTGAATCGTCCAATGTTTTTTAAAGAATCGACCACTGATGCGGAAGCTTGGTCCTACCAAGAAAAACAAGCAAAAAACTCGGCGTATAATATTTATTCAAAACATTTTTTTTTAATTTGATTTATTACAAGTTAATCGTTGAAGCTTGTTGCATAGCTGAGTGCAGTAAAGATATGCTACTATCACTCAAATAACAAATCTTCAATGTTAAGCTTTACGTAGCAGTATTCTTTAAGATAATTTCTAAACTTTTGTAAAGGCAAGTCTAGATAATAGGAATTTTGTTACATAAATATTACCGTAGACTGTGACAGAAACTATCGCCACAGACAGTAAGCGGAGTCACGATCAGGATATTGACTGACCTGTTTGGTATATTTGGTAACTTGTATACGGTCCATGATTCCCGTCGATTCCATACGCGACGCTTCATTAACGGTGTTTCCCCATATGTCATACACGGGCTTACGAGCACCAATCACTCCTCCCACCAGAGGACCACAGCTTATACCTGTTAAGATTTAACATATCCTAATAATTCTACAATAATGTAGAAATAAACCGAACCAAAGATGGCATTGTAGGGCTGAGCAGGAGCCAGTGGTGCTGTTATTATAATAGCTAACGTAGATTACTGACTGAGAGAATACTGCCGACAAACTGCTTAGCAGTTTGACAGACAAAATATTCAAGGAGAACGTTGTTTATTTATGATGAATCACGATGAATCCGCTGAACCAATATCCTTATACACCGGTGTAACATATAGACCATACAAATCCTTTTAATTCTACAGAAATCACGCGACAACAGTCTTCGGGATCGAAGTTTAGGGTAAAAGCTAGTATAATACTAGTTACATAACACTATAACTACAGGCTCCGTAAAGCATTGCACGCCAGCGCATAATAAAACTCAGAAAGTGTCAATAACAGTCAGGGCTAGACGACAGAGCATCTAATAGTCGTATTAGTCGTATCTAATCCATGTTTAGAACAAGACTGAATTAATTACAACTTTTTGCTTTCATTAAAGTTAAAGCGCCAATCCTTTCGCTTTATTGTAATATGGCACATTTCGGGCTGACTTCTTTGATCTACTCCAATAACTCTATGGTTGTGTAATTTAAATTAAAACGCAGAATTTGAATACCTTCGATTAATATTTAGTGATGGTCTAAACTGGAAAATAATAACGGATATATATCCATAGATATATCTTACCAACTCTCAAACGAAATTTATTGAAACTGTGTTTGTTGATGTCTTCCAAAGCTTCTCTTAGTGCAAAAGCGTAATTCACCAACGAGCAAAGATGCTTGCAATCGTTATCTCCAATCTGAAATAATTGTATGAAATCTTTAAGAAATAAAAGAGGAATAAAAAATAAAAGAATTAAGTCAGGTACTTAAATAAATTGCTAGTTTTAGAGTCACTAAAATTAAATTAAGGTTTTTTAAGGGTTATTATTATTTGAAATTTATTTCCCTTCAAGAAAATTATGTTTATTTTATACTGTTGGATAGACTTCGGTTAATACTACTTAGGAAACAAGGATATAAAGATAAGGCTTATAGTAAAGCTTGTGTCGCGGTTTCATATCCAAAGCTTTTAAGCGAGAGAAATAAATGGAAATATTTTGGCAGTAGTTTGGTTTAAAGGGTTATTTAAATATTTTTATTGTTTCAATTACAAACCATTAGTTCAATATTTAAATGGAACGCATTTTTGAATGAATGAATTTTTATCTAATTTTCAGGAACTAAGCATTAGACAACGGTGAAATAGTTTATATAAGGAAATATTATTAAGTTAGTTTTCAAACGAATATCTGTTAAGTATGTACCTTATGATTAGGATTGAGACCAGACGCCGCCATGTATGTTGCGCCTATTGTTTTGATCTTCTCTATGCATTTGAACTGTGGTTGCATCAATAATTTATCAAAGTCAACTGGAAATAAAATAATATAACATGTATATATGTACCATAGAGGTCCAATTAGGTGTAGGCGTGTGGTATCCGGCGGAGAAGAATATACCACCCTCATTTCTTACCGAGGTGTCGTAAAAGGCAACTAAGGTAAGTTGACGCGCCGTATGTTATTCGACTGAGTAGAATAGACCATCCTTATTTCTTACCGAGGTGTCGTAAAAGGCGACTAAGGTAAGTTGACCCGTGTGGTATACGGCTGAGTAGAATAGACCACCCCATTTCTTACCGAGGTGTCGTAAAAGGCGCCTAAGGTAAGTTAGCCCGTGTGGTATTCGGCTGAGTAGAATAGATCACCCTATTTGTTACCGAGGTTTCGCAAAAGGCGTCTTAAGTAAGGTGACGTCAAGCAGGCGGCTGGACGAAAAATACCTAGCCAAATCATGTGATAACATGTTGTTAAAAAACAGTGTTAATCTATAATTTTTATACACTTGTTTATGGAGATAATATGATATAATAATATGATTGGTACTTTACAAATGATCTCGTTTAGAAGACGCATGCAGTCGATAGCTTTCTGTTCTGAATAGAACTCGTGAAAATTGGGTATCCCCGCAAACATTACTCCCACTTCATCTCTCCATTGCGAATACAGCTCCTGAAAATGGATTAAAGCAAAATAATTCTATCACAACTTTTGTACTAATTTATTATATTTTAATAGAGATTTTTTGTAGTTTTATAAGCTTTTGATAAAGTTTAACACTTAAAGGAATCTAGTGCCCGTTGACATTAACTGTTTCAATGCATATTTTGAATAGTACCTAGGTGACCGAGCCTTGCCCGGTAATTTTCAAAAGATATAAAAATAAAAATTATTAAAAAAAAAGATAGAAGGCTCCGATTATATGTGAACATTTTCGAACCGCGTTCCCCATCGGCTATAGCAACATTACGTTTGTCAGCTAAAAAAAATCCTTTGCTTCAATTGTACATTTAAAAAAAATTTTAATGCCCAAAAACACGGATAAAACGAGTTTTTTTAATAAAACCTATCGATCGATTTTTCTTCCCCAAAACTCCCTACATGCTGAATTTCAGGAAAATCGTTGGATCCGATTCCGAGATTCAGTATATATATATATTTATACATACAAGATTAACTCATTTAAATATTAAAGAAAGATATAGATAAAAGTGAATTTTCCGTTGTCGGTTAAGAAAAACGTAATCTTTCGCCTTACACAGTAAAATACCTTTTCAAAGACACAGACAGACAGACTTTAAGGCGCTACATAGTTTCATTAAGCATAACATTAATCACAAACTCACTTACATCAGGACACCGGTCTTTGGTAAGGAAGTGATTAACAACGTGATCAGGCAGTATATGTTTCAACAGGTGTCTATTCGTCTTCTGCGTGTCCTTCATCTCTTTCAGGTCTGTTCCCGCCTGCAGTTTCCACAGGAAGTCGAGGCGTGACGTCACCTCGACGAGCCTCGCATGGTACACCACTATCACGAGGAACATCGTCATCAGGACCAACATTTGTACGTAGAAACGGAGCGGGCTGAAATTATAGCAGCGATTAAAAAAAGCATTATTAACTTCTTACCTTAATAATTCCATTAGAGATCCATAACACAAAAGTAATAATAAAGTTATTTTGCTATAATCCGCGATAAAGTAAAATAGAAAATATATATACTGCTAAATGTAGAGTGGGCAATCCGTTTTCATGGCTGACTCATGAATAATTCGTAAAAACACATATAAGTAAAATAAACCACCCTCATTTCTTACCGAGGTGTCGTAAAAGCGACTAATGTAAGTCGCCCGCCGTGTGGTGTCCGGCTGGGTAGAATAGACCACACTCATTTCTTACCCAGGTATCGTAAAAGGCTACAAAGGTAAGTTTACGTAACGCAGACAGCCGGTCGTAAAATACGCAGCCAAATCATTTGACAACATGCTTGTAATATTTTGTGCCGTACCCCACTTAGAGTGGGATAAGGGCAGGAGGAAGAACGTTGTATACTTACGATTCCATATTGTCTGAACTGTAATCATCCTCGTTATAATATTTAAGAAGCAGAACAGAGTACATTCCCACATTGACGATAGCAAGTAACGTCTTTATCAAGTAGAACAGCTTCAATATCGAAGTTAAAGCCACCAAGCAGAGTATCCAAGTAAATACTACATATTCAGGCTTGTAGCATTCTTCTAGAACCTCAATTTCAATAAAAGATTCCGTAGTGGTTATTATACTGGTATTCGTAATGTTATTTGTACTTCCACCCGTCTCCAACCGTGGTGATGTTGGGCATATATATAGCTTGATTGTGCTGAAAACAAGTGTGAAATATGCAGTTTCCCGTGAAAATAACCTTTTTGTACCCTTGATACAACATAAAATTAACAAGTCAAGTTAAAAAAAAAGCTGTTAACCCAGGAGTACCCTCATGTATTATCATCAAGATAAACATGTATTGTTATCAGGACTGGACTAGTACGTAAAATTTTAGGTCAATCGGACACCGGGGAGGTGGTCAAATTTAAGTAGCAAGATAAATTATTATATCCTAAATTCAGCTTAAATTAAATTCGTTGCCTGCACACGACAACTTGAATAAAACTTTTAATTACAAAAATATAAATTTTAGAGGTATGATTTTAATGCAAATCGTAAAAGTTGTTCCCACTTCTTTGAGTTTCTGTTTACCACAGCTTCAAATAAGTGAAATTCGTGGGGTTTTGAGTATTATAATATTCTTTATAATCTGCTCAAATAGATAAATAATGCGCAGGCTGAAAAAGAATGTACTAAAAGCGTAGGTGGCAAACTATTTAAAATATGCGGGTTTATTAAAGATTTTAAAATAGTGTAACACATGCATTAAGCTTTTATCTGACGTGAACAGATACTTAAATTCGAATAGTAATGTTCGATGTTAGTTTTATTTTACCCAAATTTGTACTGTTTCGCTGACAATATGATTTCTACTTCACTTGAGAAAGCTTTTAATCTAATATACGTATGGAACTGTGCACCCCAGATTTACATTACAAATAAACTCTCAGTGAAACTCACCTTGATATCGACATAATAGTAACAAAGCAGCAAATATGAACGTTCCGTCGGAATCTGTACGCGCTGAGAGATGCCGACAATTTAGCGATCCGCGGCACAGTGTCAGGAAACTCTTCGGCCATCACCACCATGAATGACAGCGCCAGTGGGACGGTCAGGACGAGCAACGTTATCACCAACAACCAGCAACTGGAGGACGATATTGTGTGACAGTTTTTAATGGTGTTAGACCAAAGTCGATATATTGGATGAAATATACGTAAATCGTTAATGTGTTTGGGTATAACATTCTATAATATAATTCCACTATCAATTTAAGTTTTACCATTACGGCAGTTTAAAACATGTACTAAAAGGAGGCTGATACAGAAATCCAGTACTGTTGAGGATTACCTGTGATAACGCGTGGTTACTCTTCGACCCATGTGAAGTCAGATCAGTCAAAGAGCCAAATAGGGAACAATTCATCAACCAATGATGTATGTCATCGATTAGATCATATACATCACATATGGGGGAATTAGTTATTATAGTAGTTAAGAATATTGAATTGATGACATAAGTTATGGATAAAGAAAGGTACTTGGTTGATGGAGTCTTGCTCGGTAATTTTTACAAAATAAAAAAAATGATCTTAAAAAAAAAAATTATTTAGTTGGGGATCTTAGGTATTTACATTTGTCCTCGACAAATGTAAATACAACAGCCCGTTACCCGAATAAGCTACGCTGACAGTTTATGACAAAAATTCAATTCAATATAAATTTTAGTATTTTTTAATGCCCAAAAACAGGGATATAATACCTAGGATCGATCCCCAACTACATAATTATTTTATTTTTTTTTAATTAAAAATATTCCTGATTTGACTCGGCTAGTTATAAAATGACTAGCCGAGTCAAATCGGGAACATTCCATGAGCCAATGATGTACGTCATTAGATCACATACATCACACATGGGGGAAGTAGTTATTATAGTAGTTAAGAATATTTGGAAATGATATATAAGTTATGGACGAAGAAAAAATGAAATACCACGTACTTGAAATGTATAACGCATTGCACGGCGATGATGAACAGCCAGATAACGAAGCAGCACATGACGTTGGACTTGAAGGTCTTCTCGTCCAGCTGGCCGAAACGCTCGTCCAGGCTGGGCTCGCGGAAGCGCAGTGACCAGGGTTTCATGTGCTCCATGCGCATACGGCGGTTGCTACTAACCTCGATCGAATTGTTGATTACGTCGTCCTCCTTTGAACAATAAAAAAATATTTACAAAACTACATTACGTTTTGAGTTACATTTGCATGTGGTGTTAAGTAATCATTAAGAAGCTTCAAGTTTAAGTTGAAACAATACTACATGTCGCTATCTGGTTAGGACAAATATGGTTATAGATATAATAAATATGGTTTATATATATAAATATATGGTAAATTTATTAGATGTATGTATGTATATATGTATGTATGAAGATATATTTATTTATTAGAATATGTATACATTGCACCACCTACCTTATAACCCTAAATTTAATGTCTCTAGCCCAAAGGTTGCCTGGAAGAAATCGCTAGGTAGCGATAAGGCCACCTTATTGTATCTGCATCAGATTATGTCGTTTTCTTAACAATGTATTATAAGCTGTGATGGCCTAGCGGTGCGACCGTGTGAATCTCTAGAGACGATCATGGGTTCAAACCCGGGCAGACACCAATGAGTTTTTCTATTAAAAAAAAAACTTATGTGTCTAATTGATAATTGCAATTTATCACACGCTTTTCGGTGAGGAAACCTGCATATCTCTAGAGAATTCTGGAGATATGTGTAACCTACCAATCCGCAGTGGAGCAGCGTGGTAGGTCTTAGCTCCAATCCTTCTCTCTTATAACGGTGAGAAGAGGCCTATTCCCAGCAGTGGGATAATAACAGGCCGCTACTTTTTAACAATGTATATTATAGTTTTTCTGTGGTGCAATAAAGAATGTTCTATTCTATTCTATTCTAAGTAGTTTTACATTTAGACTTAGTGTAATAGTATAATACAATACGTGTTTGAATAATGTAAGTGTTAAAGATTTAATATAAACTATATAAACTATTTACTAAACTAAAGTATTTTACAAAATCAAGCATTTAAAAAAAAACTTAAAATAAATTAAAATTAAGTAAATAATAACTAAAGAATGAAAAATAAAAATTAATAAATAAATATATATATATACACTATTTGCACTAAACCGAAACCATCCATTCCATTGCAATGGGGTAAAGTTCCTAAAATTCTGGCAGCGTTACACCTTTGTATGGTCAAACTTATTCGTTGGCCTAGGTCGCTGAGAGCTCTCGGGCCCCCGGTACGCTCTACGAGCCTTCTAGATAGCTCGTTAAAGAACGCATGATCATCCGGGCCCCATGGACCTAAGGTCTCTAAACCAAAAGACATAAAAATGAAGCTACTTAAGTCTTCATATTTGCGCCTGTTGGCATATTCTGCACTGCTAGCTGCTGCTCCCGCCATAATGACTTTACATAAAAGCTATAAAATGTAATTTACCTCGGACAGAGATGTGATATCCAAATCCTGTCCACGCTCGACGTCCTCGTGCTTGTTGGGCCGCCGATACCGAAACACTGTGGCGCTGCTTTGGAAATACTGGGAAACAAAGTTAGATTTATAGATTGCAGAAAATGATGACACCCCAGTCATGGGATTGTGTGCCTTTTTTAAGAGCGTCACGGATTCAAAACTCCAGCGGGCACCAATGTGTTTTTCGTTGTAATCTATTAAACCGCTACGGAGTAGCGTGGTGGATTTTAATTCCAAAATTAAATTCTCTCCCTAAAAACGAAGAAAGAAGGTTATACCCAGCAGTGATCAAAATACAGCTTATATTATGTAAAAGTATAATACGCCGTGTGGTATCCGGCTGAATAGAATAGTACCACCCTCATTTCTTACCGAGGTGTCGTAAAAGGCGACTAAGGTAAGTCGACCCGCCGTGTGGTATCCGGCAGAGTAGAATAGACAAACCTCATTTCTTACTGAGGTGTCGTAAAAGGCTACTAAGGTAAGTTGACCCACCGTGTGGTATCCGGTTTAGTAGAATAGACCACCCTCTTTCTTACCGAGGTGTCGTAAAATACGACTGAGGTAAGTTGACGTCAGGCAGGCGGCCGGTCGTAAAAACGCAGCCAAATCATGTGGCAGCATGTTTATAACATGTTGTGCCGACCCCACTTAGAGTGGGATAAGGGCAGGAAGATGATGATTATGTAAAAGTATAATCTGTGTCAAATCAAAGTATCTGTGTCAGCAACTTCCCCCGCATGAAAATCAGTCTGTCACGAAATTTTGTCACGAATTGTAATTTTGAAGAAAAGTAGTTATTGTAAGTTAACCATAAGAAATAGAGACATGCTGTTCACGACTTTTTTGTAGTATTTTTATAGATCTACAATTCTTTAGTACATTACTTTAATGTATCTGTACTGGTTTACAAGGCGCACGCAAGTAAATCTACCAGGCACGTTTTTTGACAACCGTGTGACCTCTTCAACACAATTCGAAAGAATTACACTAACTTTTAATAAAAACTGTACAAGTATGAGAAAATTGATCACATACAGAGAGACAGCTTTTGGCGACTTTTTTTAATAATAAGTATAGTTGTTATAAAATATTCTTACGCTTTGAAACGGCATCTCCGGAATGAAGTCAGTGGTGTTTTCCTCTTCGCTGCTGCAATTGCTGATACGCTGACAGGGTGCGTTCTGCTGCACTTGAGGTTGTATGCTGTTTGCAAATGACATATTGTTATGTGTTAATACTAAAAATTAAAATCCTGCCTTTAACGAAGGGTACATTATTACTCCCACATAGAGTATGGTGGCCTGCGTAAAATGTCTCCATCGCCAAAGCAAAAGAGGAGAATTTATGTTTCTTTTGTAAGTGTGATTTCACAAATTTAAGTATGGGTCTCTATCTCAGTACTCTGTGTATTATTAATCTATTTTATTATCACGTTAATACGATTTTTTTAATACTGGTATTATAATTATTTGACTTATGTAAATAAAATATATAAAAAAATAGTTTCTTAAAAAAAATTGAGATTTTTTTCAAATGTCTCCAAAAATTTATTGTTAATTTTAATGTTTTAGTATTCATTAGGATACGGTACACGTTGCTTAAAATATGGCTGACGGCTCTATGATGTCACCACGTGAGATCAGACGAGTGCAGAAGCATCGTTAAGGTCGTAAAATCTGAAGCAGAGCGCAGAGGCTGTACTATCGAAGGGAAACGTCAGCTTAAGGGTTTGCGCAAAGCCGACTTTTTAAAAAATTCTTTCTTACTTGCTAATTGACTTGTTTCTTGTTCTTCTCGGGTGCTCCGACGCTTTTATGAGGTAAGTGGTCATGTTTAGCTCGCGAAGGTAGGGGTCTCGCTTGTCGCCGTCCCCAGGTTCTACTTCAAAGGCTGAGTTGAGACATTCGTAAGTAGCTGCCGATATATGTACACGCCTAAAGAACAAAACAACTCAAGATTAATGTACCATATTAATATTATAATTGTGAAAGTCTGTCAAGGTTTGTTACGCTTTCACTGCTAATCATTCAATATTGTTGAAATCTAGGACAATTAGAGGCTTATTCACCGGGGCAACAAATATAACAAATATATCACGTTTTTATTGGAAACAGGGAAAACTACACATAGCATTGCTAAGGGTACTTAAACCCTTAAGTTAGCCCCACCAGCTTCGGCTTCGGCTTCGTGGCTTAACGTAAATTACTAATTTACAATTAAGCGACTAACCCTGGCAATCCTCCGCTTTCCATATGGTTGGCCAAAGTGACGTCGTGCGACCAGAGATCGAATTGCCACTTCAGCAGGCCGAGAACACCACACAGCACTGTGCCGCTATGGATGCCAATCCTCATGTCCAAATCCACCTAAATGACAAAAATATACTTATCAGCCCTTAACTGGATAGAGATTGTTCAGAACAGAGAAGTTAGAATGCCTTGTATGCTTTTTAAAAATGTCCTATCTGCGATTTAACTGCGGCTTAATTGAGAAAGACAGACATACAGACTTTTGCATTTATGACTATAGATATGGTACTTAAACAACATTTGTCGAAAGGGTATTTATTAATCAAAGGGTACAAGATTGTGGATGCTGACATGAGAGCCAACAATTTACACAGGTCGGACGTTTAAGATCGGACAAAGTGGACGCAACTAAGTAAGAAAACGGACCCCGGGTCTTAGCCGGGATAACGCTAAGTTGAAGAAGAAGAAGAAGACCCTAGTACAGAACTAATGAATAGATACCATAGCCTCCGTGTCGCTGCGCCGGACCTGCTTGTTGTACCGCACGTCTTTGATGACGCGTATCATCTGCAAGCCCATGTTAACGCAGCAAAAGGCGTGGTCCGCGCGCCGCTCCGGCAGCCCGCTCACACAGAAGTAACAATCGCCAAGCAGTTTGATCCTTAGACAATGGTTCTCCTGAAACAAATATAATAATCAACGTCCAGTTTTTAATCATGAAATTTAAAAAATAAATCTATAATTTTGAATTTTTAACATCTTTAATACACGAAAACTCTTGTAAGAATATTCTGGATTTAGGCAGCGTTTTCGAAGAAATCTCCCAAGTGACTCGACACTCGTATATTTTCAACAATTATCATTTTTATAAAAGTATCTGAGTGACCGAGCATTGCTCGGTAATTTAAAAGAAAAAAAAAACAAAAAATAATAATTTAGTTGGGATCGATCCTAGGTTTTACGTTTCTCGTGGCTGCCCGTTACGCCGACTTGACAGTTAATGGCAAAAATTCAATTTAATATAAATGTAATTCAATTTAATACAAATGTAAGTGTTTTTTAATGCCCAAAAGCAGGGATAAAACAATTTTATTTTTACATAAAACCTAGCTAGATCGATTATTCTCCCCCAAAACCCCCCATGCTGAATTTCAGGAAAATCGTTGGAGCCGTTTCTGAGATTTCGAAATTTTTTTTACATATATACATACAATAATTAACTCATTTAAATATCAAAGATATGTGAAATTGCTTACCGCTGCTAATCTATCAAAGCGGGCAAACAGTTCGTTCAGGAGCTTTACTAAGTCTTGTGCGCTACACTTGCTCGACAACTCTGAAAGATTAATAAACGAATAATAAAAAACATACATAAGATTCAAATATCTTCCAAGTTGTCAGGACAATAAAAATTTTACATTTATTTAAAATTATTCAAATTTACAAAAGCTTGTTTACCGCTTAAATAACTTTTCGTCACAACAATATACAGCGTAAACATATTATAGCGCATTGCACAAATTAGAATTCTGTTTGCTATGGGAAGCCAGACTTTTATATTTCAAATTTAATAATTTTTCTTAATGAGCATTATCAAACTATTTTAAATATATATAAAAAAATTGCCTTTTAAAAAAATACAGAAGAAAGCTCTTTCTATAGGATATACTTAGATGTGGAATTAGACTACTTTAGACCAAACAAAGGAGCTTAAAAAAGAAAGGGAACAAAACATCGGATTTGAGAAAACTGGAGTCAAACCGGGGTATTATAATTTTAGGAACGCCCGATGCATTATGTAAAAATCTATATTTTTGAAGTTTCTAAAGGAATAAACTAAGAAAATTCTTATAATGTAGTTGTATAGAAAACTTACCAGTGAATCCCTTTATATCAGCGAACAGTATAGACACATCTTCATGCCTCTGAATATATAAATTATTAAATTGCTGCTCTTGAAATTCACCCTTAACCCTCGACACGTGACTAGAAATTTCTTTGGCTAAAAAGTCTGGTATCACTGTAAAATAAATATTCAGACAGCATCGTCAAGCTTTGTCACATGTCAGTCACGTAGCAAAGCACATTTTGAAACGAAGTTTTAAATAAATTACAAAGTTCAACAGTGTTCGTCTGAGAGAATCGTTTGAATAAAGTTTTCATACAGTGTCACTTATTTAAACTGATAATGTATAGTTGGAAACCACGTTGTGCATAAGCACAGCTAGATGTGAATATGAAAAAGAGTTAGACATTTTTAGCATGGTCGGGCATAAATACGAACACGCACAGACACACACACACACACATGTATTTTATATAATATATAAGTAAGTAAGTAGCGGCCTGTTACTCGCCCACTGCTGGGAATAGGCCTCTTCTCTCCGTTTTTGGAGAGAAGGTTTGGAGCTAAGACCTACCACGCTGCTCCAGTGCGGATTGGTAGTTTACACATATCTCCAGAAATCTCTAGAGATATGCAGGTTTCCTCATGATGTTTTCCTTCACCGAAAAGCGTGTGATAAATTGCAATTATCAATTAGACACATAAGTTTTAACAGAAAAACTCATTGGTGTCTGCCCGGTTTTGAACCCGTGACCTCTTCGAAAGATGCACACGGTGTTATCGCTGGGCTACCACAGCTTCTTATAATATATATGACCTTCTTTATTCTTTATACTCGTATGACGTCTTTTATATATATGTCGCTGACTGTGGAAATCATAAGAAAGGTCAGAGTCACTCAACGACCGATAGAGCGCGCTATGCTCGAAGTATCTCTACGTGATCAAATCAGAAATGAAAAGATCCGTAGAAGAACCAAAGTCACATAGCTCAGCGTGTCGCGAAGTTTAAGCGACTATGGAGTAGCACATATTGCAATGGATAGAATGTCAACCGGAAAACGCAGGGTCGGTAGAAAATCGTTCGCGTGGAGACGCTGGATACAAGTGGCGCAAGATCGTATGGTGTAGAGATCCCATGAAGAGGCCTATGTCCAGTTGTGGATATAGGCCTCCATCCATCGGTTGAGAAGGAAATATGACGTTTACATTCTTAAAAAGTGCAGTAGTAGTAGTTTGACTGGCCCGTTTGCGTAGTGGGTAGTTACTCTGCCTTCAGCTCCGCGGGTCGCGGGTTCGATTCCCGCCGAGGGCCAACATTTCCTCTAAATGAATTTGTTGGTCTTTGAGCCTGGGTGTTATATATTTATGTATTTGAGAAATATATAAGTATATATTCACCAGTTGTCTGTCTACCATAACACAAGTATTAAGTTAATCACTTTGGGGACGGACGACCGTGTGTGTAAGTGTCCCATATATTGTCCCATATTGTCCCATATATAAGATTTTAAGTGTAGCTATAAAAATATCTTACCACTTTGGAATAGTTTCCATTGCCTATCGCTTTCTCGCTTCGTTCTCTGTCTGGTAACCATTGATCTGTGGGTTTCTAGAAACGCCTTCCTTTGTCCCCAGTCAGCAAGGTACTTCGCGTACATTCCAGCAAAGTTGACGGCAATGTATAGCAGGGAATTGGCTACCAGAATCCGAGTTGCGCAAGACATAGCCTAAAATACGTTTGAATTGACTGTAACGCTAATAAAATAACAATTACCTACTTATATAATATATATTTTTGTAACATTCAGTATAATTCTTCGTTCTAATCTTCTTGCCCTTATCCCACTCTAAGTGGGGTTGGCACAACATGTTCTCACATAATTTGGCTACGTATTTTTCAATCGGCCTTTCTGATCAATTTACATCAGTCGGAGTTTACGACACTTCTGTACGAAAAAGAGTGGCCTTTTATACTTGACCGGATACCACACGGTGGGCCAACTTACTTTACTCGCCTTTTACGACACCTCGGCAATAAATCAGAATGTCTATTCTACTCAGCCGTACACCGCACAACGGGTCGACTTACCTTAGTCGCTTTTTACGACACCTCGGCAAGAAATGAGGGTGGTACTATTCTATTCAGCCGGATACCACTACCACCGGATACATTGTATTGTGTATTGTAAATATACTATGGATTAAACGTAAGAACACCTATCTTACTTTTTTTTTTAATATATGGGACACTTACACACACGGTCATCCGTCCCCAAAGTAAGTAACTTAATACCCGTGTTATGGTAGGCAGACAACTGGTGAATATATACTTATATAATTTTTAAATACATACTTAAATACAAATATACACCCAGGCTTAAAGACCAACAAATTCATTTAAAGAAAATGTTGGCCCTCGGGATCGAACCCGCGATCCGCGGAGCTGAAGCCAGGGTCACTACCCACTGCGCCAACAGGCCAGACCATATTTCAGTCAGTCATAGTCAATAGCCAATCTTTAATATTTAAATGAGTTAATCTTGTATATATATATATATATTTTTTTTTTTATTTTTTATTTTTTTTTCCGAATCTCGGAAACGGCTCCAACGATTTTCCTGAAATGCAGCATGTAGGAGGTTTTGGGGGAGAAAAATTGATCTACCTAGGTTTTATGTAAAAATATTGTTTTGTTCCTATTTTTGGGCATTAAAAAACACTAACATTTATATTGAATTGAATTTTCGCCGTTAATTGTCAAGTTGACGTAGCTTTTTCGGGTAACGGGCAGCCGTTACCCGAAAAAGGCAGGGCGTGAAATGTGAATGCCAAGGATCGATCCCCAACTAAATAATTGTTTTTCTTTTTTTTAAGTTTTTTTGTGTAAAAAATTACCGAGCAAAGCTCGGTCACCCAGATATTATACATTTAAATAAGATACATATAACTTACTGCGTTGGGATTGCCTTCCATAATTTCTTTTATATTCACAGCTGTAGCGAGCACATGAGAAAAAGAAGACAGTATGCCAATAACAATACACCATCCAAATGATAGAGGCAGCATCGCGTATGGAACGAAAATAATGAACAACATATACCACACTTGGTTTTCAGGTTCTTGGAAACCTATGCCTTGACCGCTCAAACCTGTAAATATATATCAATTAAAAGCAACAACAATAAATATAGCTTAATGTCTATAAACCGGCTATACTGAGGTCTATCGGGTTCGCCCGACTAGTTTCGAACCCATCCGGGGCACATATTCATGAGCTCTTTACAGGATGTCATCGCGATATGTATAGCCGGTTTCTATACATTAACTATGAATACTTCTCACGATTGTTTTATATAATAAAATAATAATTTAAATACAATAAATATTTTTTATCTATATATAAAACAGAAAGAGTGCCAGTGCCAGACTTCTAACTTTTTTCAACTATTATACTCAACCGGTTACCATACGGCACTCTTTTTGTTTTATATATAAATAAAAAATATTTGTTATTATCTGTGTAGTATCCGGCTGAGAAGAATAGACCATCCTCATTTCTTACCGAGGTGTCGTAAAAGGCGACTAAGGTAAATTGATACATGATAGGAGGACAGAGGTATTTCTCAGTAAGAAATGAAGGTGGTACTATTCTATTCAGCCGAATACCACACGGTTGGTCAATTTATCTTAGTCGCCTTTTACGATATCTCGGTAAGAAATCAGGGTTGTCAATTCTACTCAGCCGAATAATACACGGCTAATAACAAATATTTATTATCACTACATATTATAAAACAAAGTCCATATTTCCGTATGTACGCATAAAACTTTAAAACTACGCAACCGATTTTGATGCGGTTTTTTTTAATAGATAGAGTGATTCCAGAGGAAGGTTTGTACGTATAATAACATTCAATACAAAGTAGAGAAATAATGTAATTTTTGAGGTTTCTGTAAATAATTACATTTTTTTCCGCTTACATTGCAAACGCAGGCTAAACCCTACGAGATTTATCAAAATGATGTACTAAGTATTTGTACACCTTAAAAAGGTCTACAGAAAAGTCCGCGATGGTATATATCTATCTCTTATGGATAACCCACAATAGCAGTTTTTTTCATTTACTTTTTACGAAAAATGATGCCTTATGTTCAAAGCAATTTTTATACAATACAGCATTAATCCTTATCCAATTGAGTACCTTAAATAAATTGTTGATTTAATATAGATCAACATTGCCGTTTACAGCATGTAATTTAAGTGAACATTTTCGGAGATATCACAGATTTAAAATCCCGCGAGGAGGCCGCGCTTAGACCTATAAGCACTTCGAATTTAGCAGCGACCGGAGGCGCAACTAAATGTCCTTCTTTCAAGTTTATATTGTCTAATGATAAGAAAGCTATGAATGTTGTATGTAAAGACATTGTCTAATCAATTGTAAAAATAAATAATATCACTACATATTATAAAACAAAGTCGCATTCTCTGTCTGTCCCTATGTCCGTATATCCCTATGTATGCTTCAATCTTTAAAACTACGCAACAGATTTTGATGCGGTTTTTTTTAATAGATAGAGTGATTTTAGAGGAAGGTTTACATGTCTAATAATTTTCAATATGGAGTAGAGAAATACTGTAATTTTTGAGGTTACTAATGTGATGTCGTAAATAATTACATTTTTTTCCGCTTACATTGCAAACGCAGGCTAAACCCTACGAGATTTATCAAAATGATGTACCAAGTATTTGTACACCATGAAAAGGTCTACAGAAAAGTCCGTGATAGTATATGTCTATCTCTTATGGATAACCCACAATAGCAGTTTTTGTCATTTTCTTTTTACGAAAAATGATGCCTTATGTTCAAAGAAATTTTTATACAATACAGCATTAATCCTTATCCAACTAAGAACCTTAAATATATTGTTTATTTAATATTGATCAATATGACCCTTTACAGCATGTAATTTAAATAAACAGTTTCGAAGATATTACTGATTTAAAATGCAGGGGCCGCGCCGCGAGCCTATAAATAGCGCGTCGGAGGTCGCGGTTCGCCTCTCGGCGATGCTTCCGCGCTCGCCCGTCTTATCGGTGACGCTGTCAAAGCCATTAGGGCTAACAGCATTAGTCAAATTCGAAAAAAAAAACGCGGTTCACCCTTTAACCATTTGAATTTAGCAGCGATCGGACGCATTTATGATCGGAGCTCTCTAGCGAGGAAAATAACAATCACTATCACTACATATTATAAAACAAAGTCCATATTTCCCTATGTATGCATAAAACTTTAAAACTACGCAACAGATTTTGATGCGGTTTTTTTTAATAGATAGAGTGATTCCAGAGGAAGGTTTGTACGTATAATAACATTCAATACGGAGTAGAGAAATACTGTAATTTTTGAGGTTTCTGTAAATAATTACATTTTTTCCGCTTACATTGCAAACGCAGGCTAAACCCTACGAGATTATCAAAATAATGTACTAAGTATTTGTACACATTGAAAAGGTCTACAGAAAAGTCCGCGATGGTATATGTCTATCGCTTATGGATAACCCACTAAAGCATTTTTTGTCGTTTACTTTTTACGAAAAATAATGCCTTATTTTTGAAGCAATTCTTATACAATACAGCATTAATCCTTATCCAATTAAGTACCCTAAATAAATAGTTGATTTAATATAGATCAATATGGCCGTTTACAGCATGTAATTTAAGTGAACATTTTCGGAGATATTACAGATTTAAAATGCCGTGAGGAGGCCGCCTTTTCGCCCTATAACACTTCGACTTTAGCAGCGATGTCGCTCTTTCAAGAGTTTGTTTAAAGACATTCTGTAATTAATTGTAAAAATAAAATACATAGGGAAAATATAAAAGTAAATAAGTAATAATGTACTATATGAATTTAGATATTTCAAAGATAGCAGGAAATCTTCTTGGTACAGGGAAAGGAAATTGTTTTTCTCCAAATTTAACGCTACGGCCACGGGCAGTAATGAATAAATCAAAACAACTGGATCAATTTTAATCATTTTTTTACACTGACTGACATGGGATATATATTTTATACCCGTGCGAAGCAGGGGCAGGCCGCTAGTTTATATATAAAACAGAAAGAGTGTCGTATGGTATCTGGCTGATTAGAATAGTTGAAAGAAGTCTCAGTTGCGCCAATTTTAGAAAAGAAAAGTGCGAGATTCAGTTGGTATAGTCATGTAATGAGGAGGAATGAAAATCATGACCAAAAGAGTTTTAAATTCGGATGAATGTATGACTAGAGGGAGGCCGAAAAAATGATAAGTGGATAATTTTAATCATAATTATAATTTATTGATTCCAGACATCCATCATCCATGACCATCCATCCAGACATCCATTTTGTTAGTAAAAAATAAATCTTATAGACTATGTTAGTATTATGGCAATTACTAAATAAATTATTCCATACCTTCTATTTATAAAACACTGGGACTGCGTATGCATGCGAATCCAGTGCTAAGAATGATATGCATATAAAAGGATTAACGCCAGAGTTGACGAATGATAGAGGAGAATGGAAGACATACATATTGTGCCGACCCCACTTAGGGAGGGGTAAAGGGTAAGAGAATGATGATGAATTATTATAGCAGTTTAACCTGTGCTAATCTATAATCTGTGTAATTTTATAGCTGTGGTAGCCCAGCGGTAACACCGTGCGACTCTTTCGAGGAAGTCACGGGTTCAAACCCGGGCAGACACCAATGAGTTTTTCGGTTAAAACTTATGTGTCTAATTGATAATTTCAATTTATCACACGCTTTTCGGTGAAGGAAAACATCGTAAAGAAACCTGCATATCTCTAGAGAATTCTGGAGATATGTGTAACCTACCAATCCGCACTGGAGCAGCGTGGTAGGTCTTAGCTCCAATCCTTCTCTCCAAAAACGGAGAGAAGAGGCTTATTCTCAGCAGTGGGATAGTAACAGGCCGCTACTTACCCTGTGCTATGAGTAAGATCCAGGTAGCTGCCGCTGCCCAATGTAAATAGTTGTTGGCGAAACAGCGCCACCCCCCGAGCAGGCAGAGCGCTATGTTGACGAGACCGAAAGCTGCCGTCCACGATATCTTGTATCCGTCTGTCACTATATCAACTATCACAGTGAAAATGGTACAGTTAAGTATATAAATATCAACTCAAACACATAACTTACAAAAAATCACATAAATTTGTTGTCGAAAGAACTAATCAATATAATATCTATACATAATATATAAAGCTGAAGAGTTCGTTTTTTGGTTTAACACGCTCATCTCAGGAACTACTGAACCGATTAAAATTCGTTCATTGTAAGATAGTCCATTTATTTAGGGAAGCTATAGGTTATTTAACATCATGCTAAGATAAATAGGAAAGGAGCAGCAATAAAAAATGTTACGAAAACCACAAAATTTAAAGCTTTCCTTGCGTGCGCTGAGTAAACTGTAATAGTTATTCAAAAATCATGTATTACAAAATGATTCCCCTATAAACGTTCTAAATATAAATCCGCGATAGCCTATGTCTAGCTTTTAAGGTTAACCCACTTTAACCATTTTTGTAGTTATCATAAGACTATATTACGGTTTAATCTTTCCACGCGGGCGAAGCCGCTGGCAATAGCTAGTACCTAAATACCTTAGTCCCATGAGTCAGAGTGGATATTTATTTAAAATTAAATATTTAGGTATATAAAATTAAAATGTTGTCTGCCTTATTTAGATTCAAATTTGTCAGAGTCAAATATAATATAAACAAAATTGAGTTATAAAAATACTGTCAATGACGATAAAGAGTAAACTTATATGCTAAAATAAAAAGTAAATTCAAGGTAAAGGCAAACCAAGAATACTTATTGCTTTTTAGGTATTACATACTTACTGTTATTTCTATTTGACAATGTATAGATGAGTGATAAACATATCTAAAAAGAAAGAAAAAATGCTCAGTTACCACATTAATATATATGGCAAAAACAAATATTAAAAAAAAAAAAAAAACTATTCTTACCTTTAATGCTAAATCAACAACGTTGACCATTATAAGAGATTTCTGTCTTTGCCTTCGAGAATATCTTTGATATGATAACTCTACTGATTCGTCCTGAAAATAAGACATGTATTTATCATTTCTACAATTGGCGAGATTCATGGCTAACGTGGATCGAAACGACAAACCCTTTTCACTGATAACGCTCCTATGATTTATTTAATAAATATTTTATTGAATTAGGCGTTACTTTGCGGAGATCCATAATACAAAGTAATAATAAAACTATTTTGCTTTAATCCGCGATAAAGTAAATAGAAGTTTAAGATTCATCTTCCTACCCTTATCGTACTCTAAGTGGGGTCGGCACAACATGTTATAAACATGCTGTCACATGATTTGGCTGTGTTTTTACGACCGACCGCCTGCTTGACGTCAACTTACCTCTGTCGTATTTTACGACACCTTGGTAAGAAAGAGGGTGGTCTATTCTACTAAACCGGACACCAAACGGTGAGTCAACTTACCTTAATCGCCTTTTACGACACCTCGGTAAGAAATGAGGGTGGCACTATTCTATTCAGCCGGAACCACACGGCGGCGGCTATTAAATCCTGTAAATAACAGGATGTGTTTATGTGTTATTCCTGTTCCTGTTACAGGAATAGGATGACACTAAAAAGCGTCATCTATTATCAATCTATCACGCAACAACAGTTCACAAGTTCAGAAGTTTAAGAATATGAAACTAAAAATTTATACTATTCTGATTTTAATTTATTATATTTGAAAGATAAACAAATAATGCTCTTTTTCAACTCTCTCATTTTCAATTAAACTACCATTTATACAATGTTATAACGCAAACTTCGAAGTTTGTTTACTACATTGGCAACTATTTTAAGAAAGACTGAATATCTGTTATCGCTTTTATGACACCATAAACGATTTATTCGAGATAATAAATCATATCTACGCTAAAATTGGCGAAAAATGTCTTTTATATCATACTTTATTGTATATTATAAAGTCGCGTTAGCGAAAAAGCTGCTGCATTATCTGCTGGGTGAACGCTGCCAACCATCTGGCAAATTCAAATTCAAATCATTATTTATTCAAATTGGCCTTTACAAGCACTTTCGAATCGTCAAATTAAAATGAAGCTACCTACGACTGGTTCGGAAAGGTCCTCTTACCGAGAAGAAACAGCAAGAAACTCGGCGGTCACTTTTTTTTAAATTGAGTATTACAATGGCTTAATTAAAAACAAATTAAAATTTTTTTTGGCAAGGCTTTATTGTATAACGATCAACAAGTCGTAGCAGTTAACCTAATAAGGTTAACTGCTACGTAATAGTTATCACTGACTGTATCCTTAATACCCGACTAACCAATTAAAATGTCGCAGAATTTGAAGTTTACTAATTTTGACACTTTCATTACAATAAAATTACATTGTTAAATACTCAGTTTCATTGTTGAGTACTCAGTTTGCCGTATCATCAATAATTTATATACGAAAGTCGTATTGATCATCAATTATATACAAAAGTCTTGGTAATCAATGTATATGAAATATTGACCCTTTTTAATAAACATTTGACATTTCTTTATTGTCTATGATTTCTTTATGTCATTTATATTTATCGAGTCCTTATTATCTGGCTTGTTAGACCCATATCAATGGTCTTCTTATTTTGACAATATAACATAATAAAACATTGTAATAAAACTTTTATAATATATCGCAAAAACAAGAATTTTTTTTAATAAAGATATTCAATATATATATTCTGTTACCTAAGAATCGTTTTAAATTTGGTAAATATTAAAATGTTTATTAAATCTAAATACTCAAAGAGAAGAATAAAAATAATACATCAATATAGTTTTCTGTTTTTATTTAACTTACCTTAAAACTATTTGTGAGTGATGGCCAATATATACCTTTGTAATATCGACCCGTCCTGAGCATGCTCTCTGTGATAGCTAAAGAAAAATATATTTTTTACCTTTTAGAAGCCAAAAATGCCATACATTATTTTTTAACATATAAACAAACCTCTGCTGCAGAAGTACAAAACAAAAGATTAATATAAATTTAAAACTAGAAAGAAATTAATCAAAAAAATATATTGACAGAAATAGTATATAGACAGAATATGTGAGATATTAGATTAAATAAATACTATCATCGCATGTCATAAAAAGTTTTTTTTTAACCCTATTAATATCGCTCGGTAGTAAAAACTCGGTAGTTGTGGGTTTTCAACACATTAATGTAGTCAAGGGATTCCAAAACTACAGAAGTAATAATTAAATTATTTTGCCATAAATCAAGATGAAGTAAAATAGAAAATATATATAATGCTAAATGTATAGTGGACAATCCGTTTTCATACGCGGCACAACATGTTATAAACATGTTGACACACGATTTGACTACATATTGTCAACCATCAACCTACCTTAGCCGTATTTTACGACACCTCGGAAACAAAGTCTATTCTACTTAACTGGATACCACACGGCGGGTTAACTCACCTTAGCCGCCTTTTACGAAACCTCGGTAAGAAATGAGGTTGGTCTATTCTACTCAGCCGGACACCACACAGCGGGGGTTGATTTACCTTAGTCGCCTTTTACGACACCTCGCTAAGAAATGAGGTTGGTCTATTCTACTCAGCCGGATACCACACGGTGGGTCAACTTACGTTAGTCGCCTTTTACGACACCTCGGTAAGAAACGAGGTTGGTCTATTCTACTCAGCCGGATACCACACGGCTTAAGATCATCATGTATATTGTCTAGAAATTGTTATTATCATAACTTTCAAAAAAGAATTATCGTTTTTTAGTGATGTTTTACAAGAACTTACCTGGTACGCTTTCTGCAGGAAAAGGATCAATGCTGTTACGAGCGCTGTTTGTCGAGACATCGTCATCACTTATCCGTAGCTGCAAATAAATAAATAAATAATAATAAATAAAATAAATAAATATATGGGACACTTACACACACGGTCGTCCGTCCCCAAAGTAAGTAATTTAATACTTGTGTTATGGGTGACAGACAACTGGTGAATATATACATATATAATTTTTAAATACATACTAAAATACAGATATACACCCAGGCTCGAAGAGCCAACAAATTCTTTTAATAGAAAATATTGGCCCTCGGCGGGAATCGAACACGCGACCCGCGGCGCTGAAGGCAGGATCACTACCCACTGCGCCAATTTTTCAAAAAATCCGAGCATATATGGGTCACAAATAATAATAAAAATAAATTATTAATTACAAAGTACCTGGTTCTTTGTAATTAATAATTTATTTCTATATAATTATTTTTATTACTACATTGAAGGAATATTACGTTGAAGCAATAAAGGATATTTAATTAGAAATATATTTTTTTAAAATAATAGATTACTTGATCTTCAGGAACTGAACAACTGGCACCGTCTCCAGGCAACCTCTCATCTTCAAGGTTAGGACTTTCCTGTTCTTTCCCCTCCTTGGCTCCTTCGCAGCAACGACCCTATAATAATGGAATAATTATAATTAATTTTTAACAAAAAAAAATCCTGTTATTAAATTGTGGACTGGATCTGGGACTAGCGAGTACTATAACATAACTTTATGTATATATTCTTCACGGATGTCCACCCTCTGTAAAGATTATAGCACAGTCATCGTCGTCCTATGGGAGACCTTTGGATAACAAAGCTTCAGTTAAAGTTTAATTAAACCTTAACTAAAATTATCTAATTAAAGCTGAATTAAATATAACGCAACCTTTTATTATTTTTATATAACTTTTATTATTATATTTATTATATTTTATATATTTTTTTTTAAAAAGAGCAACCGCCGAGTTTCTTGCTGGCTCTTTTCGGTAGGAACAGCTTTCCGAACCAGCAGTAGAGTTGACGATTTAAAAGCACTTGTTTACAAGTTTATTTGAATGAAGAATATTTTGAATTTGAATTTGAATTTGAATATTATAACCTTATATTACCTTATTATAAATAGTATTTATTCTAAACTATGGATGATTGCGACCTCGCTCGCTTGAAAATTGGTGTGTCATAAAGTTTCCATATTTCAAGTTACATGAAAATGTAAACGATTAACCTAAACCAAAAATATAACCTGAACCTTTAGTATAAACCGTACGAAAATTCGTTACATTTTTAGAAAATCGATCACAAACAGACAGACAACTTTTGAGGAAGTTATAATAGATTTATTTTGCTGTAATACGTGTTTGTTAAGAGAACTTTCCTGACTTTTCCTGCATGTATAAGGTATATGAATGTTGCCTGCTTCATACAGTTAGCATTACATATATTCCCTTAACAAACGCGGATTACAGCAAAGTAATTTTATAACTAACTTAACTACGTAACTTCTGTACTATGGAATTCCGCAAAGTAACGCCTGCTTCTATAAACTTTTTGGGACTTTATTTTATAATATGTACCTACAATTTCGTAGCTATCTAAATAGCTACGAAATTGTAGGCAGCATGGTTACGAGGGTCTACGCCGCGTCTCATTTGTAACGTATTTTGTTATAGCAGTTTTTTCCATTATAAAACTTTCTTATTAGTCTGGCAATATGTAAACGGAAAATTGACATTGTATATCAAAGTATTGATCTTGTATATTAATATGGACGGGGTTATATTCGCTTCAATTGCCCCAGAGATACCACGACGTTAAAAATAACAGGAACCAGCGACGCGTGTTTTATACATGTTATCTTGCGCGTGTATAAAAAGGTTTCGTAAATGTTCTCTTTCGTATCAAACCACTCGTAATGTAGATTTTACGATTGGATTGACACAAAATGAGACTTTTTGTATATTACTAGCTTTGCCCGTGGCTCCGCCAGCGTGGATATTATTTCACAAAAAATTTCAGTCAATTTATATGAAACCGTAAGTACACGGCGCCGTGTGGTGGTCGGGGGCCGTATACACGGAGCCGTGGATACGTGCATGGCCGAGTACACGGTGCCGCGTGGTGGTCGGGGTACGCATACACGGCGCCATGGGCACGAGCACGGCCGGGTACACGGCGCTATGTGGTGGTTGGGGATTGCATACACGGTGCCGTGTCTTATGACTAACTTTAAACGCAAAGTCACGCAACTTGTTTCAGCACCGTAGGAGAAATTATAAAAAGAAATTAATAAAATTATTATAAATATTTTAAAGATTCAAATGTATAATATTATAAAGCTATTGTTAAGTATTACTTTATGACTTCTTCTTTATGATATTGAGATTGACATTATATATTATAAAAGACGACGATATTTCCCCTTTATTCTCATTCAATAAATAAAAAGCAGTTTTCCCGAAGTCAACTCATTTACTCTTTTCGCTATAACTCAATGAATGACACATAAAAATATGACAGCCACAATGCTTTTTCATATTAATCGCCAACTCTATGAAGGAGGTTGTATTAAAAACATGTTGTAACAGTCGACCATCCTGACAACATTTGCGACCCCGCAAATCTCATAAGCTGACTTCTGGGAATGAATCTACCACCGATTCGGAATGCTGATTGTACTGAGAAGAATCGGCAAGAAACTCAGTACTTGCTCTTTTAATCTGCAAAAAAAACCGCACATGCCATGACATGACAGGACTACGCTCACGCTTTATGCTCAACTCTAAGCTCACGCTTTATGCTCAACTCTTTAAGCTCAACTCCTCAACTCCTTAAGCTTTTCGCACCATAAGCATTTCGCACCTCAAGCTCACCCTCAATCACTGTCATGGCATAACACAGCTCAATTAGTGGCAACCAACTCAGCAGATACACACGTAAACAGACTCGCAAATGATAACGCTCAAAGAACAATCACCGCTTCTAGGCAGAGCCTAGCTGACAGTCGTTGCAGATGTCCACAGTCTAGAAAACAATCGTTACAACAGGAAAGATTCAGAGAACAATCGTCATTCTAGCTGACAGTTCCATCGAACAAAAGTCACGGGCGCGTCTAAGGCCTCACATAGCACATCGTCACGTTGATCTCACAGAATTAATTAACCGAATACCAATTACCATCAATAATCTCTGAAATAAAAACTCTCATTTTTTATTCCATAGCATCGCATATCGCAGCTATCTCTCATATTAACGAAATTCGCACTCCCCGTGTTGTCTCAAGATATTGATCGTCATTTGTCTTTTCCTTAAACTCTTTAAATTTCCAGATATTCCTTTTGTCCACTCTTTTTGTGAGTTTAGGTTACATCCACTTCTGAATATAAAAGACGACGATATTTCCCCTTTATTCTCATTCAATAAATAAAAAGCAGTTTTCCCGAAGTCAACTCATTTACTCTTTTCGCTATAACTCAATGAATGACACATAAAAATATGACAGCCACAATGCTTTTTCATATTAATCGCCAACTCTATGAAGGAGGTTGTATTAAAAACATGTTGTAACAATATGATATATTATTGACATAATTATTGTAAGGTACCTTTAAATATTGAACTCGAATTAATACGAATGACGCGATAACCTTTAATTAATAGAGCATTTACAATGATATTTGACTAATATAATTTAAGAAATTGAAATGTATCTATTTTTGGTTGTCCATTAAATAAATAAATAACTGTTTCTATGCAATATGCATCAGTATGACTTCAGCCATTGCAACACTGGTACGCAAATCCTCCTTACTAATCCTTCCTACTAATATTATTGTATGTTTGTTACGGCAAATCCGATGAACCAATATCCATGAAATTTGGCACAATTATTCCTTATACACCGGAGTTATTCCGGCGTATAAGGAATAATTGTAAAAGGAAAAGTAAAAATAATTGTGAAAAGGAATATAGGCTATAGAATTCCCGTTCATTCTACAGGATTAGGATAACATTGAAAAGCGCCATCTTTTATCAACCTATCACGCGACAACAGTCTAGGCAAAAGAAGTTTTGGGAAAAAGCTAGTTCTATATAAAATAATGTTGGATTTTGATTTGCGCGATTAATCTTTTAAATACGAACATTTGAAGAGTGAATTTCTTTATGTATTTTAATTGATCGGCCACATTGATACGTTCCTTACTAAAAGATAGCATTTGAGGTTAATCTCATGGGGAAAGTGATAAAGGTATTGCAGTCTACGCAAACGAAGTTGCGGGTAAAAGCTAGTTCTATATAAAATAATGTTGGATTTGGATTTGCGCGATTAATCTTTTAAATACGAGCATTTCGAGGGTGTATATTTTAAGAAATTTTATTTATTCGGCCACATTGATACGTTCCTTACTAAAAGATAGCATTTGAGGTTAATCTCATGGGGAAAATGGTATTGGATGTGATAAAGAACATTGTAAAGTGAGAATCCATATTGTAGTACATATCGGCCCACGATTCGTCCGTATCAGTCGCTCTTGAACATTTCCCAGTTTGTTTATCCTTCGTTACACGTCGGTATCGTTGTGTAAACGCATTAAAGCCCCGCTTATCTGCCAGCTTTTCCGATAACTACCTTTTTGTTTCATTATTTTAACGCCAAAATCATATGTCGTTATTATTTAGTATTGAATGCGTATGGCGTTTTTATTTTAATCTTATTGAGGACGCATTAACCTTAGTACTTTCCATTCTGAATGCCCCGGTTATATCTGTTACCGCGAGTAATTTTACTAATATTATACATGCTTAAAGTTTGTAACTATGGATGTATGTCGAACAAATATTGATGAAATTTGGCACAATTATTGCTTATACAACGGAATAACATACAGGCTATAGGAATCCTGTTAATTCCACAGGAATAGGATGACATTGAAAATCACCATTTATTATCAACCTATCGCGCAACAACAGTCCACACGAACGAAGTTGCGGGTAAAAGCTAGTATAAAGATAAATATATGTTTCACAATTTTTTCCCGAATTGAAATTTTGAACAATTTTGAAAGTTATCATGAGTTAATTATAATTGGTTTTTTTAATAACTTTTACCGATTACTTAGCGCACGCAAGAAGAGCTTAAAATTTTGCCGTTTTCGAGATATTTTTTATTGCTGCTCCTCTCCTATTTTTCTTAGCGTAATATTATATTGTCTATATATAATCACGTCTATATAATAATATAACCTTTCAATAAATGGACTATCTTACGCACAAATGTATTTTTCAAATCGGTCCAGTAGTTCCTGAGATAAGCACGTTCAACAAACAAACAAACAAACTCTTCATATATACTCATACTAGTATAGGTAAAACAATGTTTCTAAATCCGAGAAATGGAGTAAAAACCGTACAGAAATCTGTACGGTATTTCGGTATGGCAGAGTGACATTAAGTAATTAGTGAAGTAGAATAATTAATATTAAGTAATTAAAGGATAATGTTAGTAATCTAAAACCCTATATCTCTAGATGTGAGATCTTTGTCAACCATTCATGTTTCTAAGGGCCATTTAAATTCAATTGTGTCGACATAAGTACTATAATAGTTCTGGGTTATGAAGGGTTAGTACCTACAAAATATAAAATAAGTATTTTCAAAAAAAACTAGGATAGGTGGGGCTTGAACCCCGTTCCCCGAATAAGCTACGCTGACTTGACATCTAACGGCAAATATAGTGTTTTTATATATTCAATGTAAATTTTAATATCTTTTAAATGTCCAAAAATAGATTGTTAACAGTTTTTTTACATAAAACCTAGCTAGATCGATTTTTCCCCCTCAAAACCCCTACTTGCCGAATTTCAGGAAAATCGTTGGAACCGTTTCTGAGATTAACTCATTTAAATATTAAAGATATTCACATGGGACTAGAATATTTACAAAGGACAAAGGGCATGTCCTTTTTATATTGATAATCTAGGTATTGCTCGCAGGGGCTGGGAACAAATTGATAACACTACTTGATCTATACTAATAATAAAACAGAGTTCCCAAAAGTTGTCAGTCTATATATAATCGAATTTCTCCAAATCGAACGGATTTTCGTACAATGCAATTTTTCCGAAAGGTTTAGATTAATAGTACATAAACGTTTGATGTAAAATGTGTTCAAGAGATCGCGCAGTTATAAAAAAAAACTTGCCCGATGGGAGCTATAATCGCGTTTTAATTAATAGACATTTTTATGTTTTTATTTAAATCTCGAACGAACAGCGCAGTATAGTGCAGCCACTAAACTTTATCCTGTAGGAATATCGAATCTCTACTTAGCTGTTCTTCAGTTTACATCGAAAAGGCGGAGGCTCGTTGGCATAAATGATGTTGTTTGGAGAAGCGCTGGCCCGAAATAGGGCGCAGGGTGCGCTGTTGACAATCCTCTCTTGTAATGCTCGATATCTTAAACTCGAAGTAACAAAATGAGGTTAGATTTGAAAAATCTTTTTTTTCATACAGGATTAAACCCCTTATGGGTACCACCGCTCCACGAGGACAGGCGGTGGTTATGCCGAAATAACCACCGGTGTGTAACAGTCTCATCCCTAAATTCGAGTTTTAAAAATAAATAATTATGAAAATTTCAATATTTTAGAAAAGTCTATAAATATAAAAATAAATGTTTGTTTGTCACGCAGTAACGTTTTTTCGCATCTTCAATTGATGCTCTATTCATAAAACATCAAATTCAGAAAAGTCATATTTTTGTCAAATTGACGGAATGTCACGTCATCCGCCGTACTACAGTATTGAGAGAGCGGGCGGAGCGTAGAGCGCAGAAGTGATCTGTTAGGTCGCTTATGAAATGATGTTATAATGATATTGTAGATGTGTACTGGGGCGATACAAGATATTAGTTGAGTTTTAACTCGACTATTTTTAAGAATTAATAATAAATACACATCTAGGCCCGCTCTCGTATAATGGTTCAAGATGCAAGATCGTGCCGATCTTTGGAAAGGCTGTGATTGTGACTTGACCATTAAGAGTGTAAGCGATGGTTACATCGCTTTGCTCACCTCGAACGATTAAAGTGTCAGAATGATACTTGGTAAAGGCAACTTTGCTGAGTAGTGGTTGGCACTCTACCGAACATGCTCTGGCGGGTACTGGTGGGAGACTTGAGGTTTAGGCCGGCAGTGATTTCGGTCATTGCTGTGTGCCTGGCCCAAAAGGCTACACTAGGCTGCATCTTATTAGGGCTGGGTCTAGGCCCGTAGTTGACTTCGGTTGCTGCGGCGTGCCTTTATTCGGCTTTGGTTTGACGCAACCAGAGTTACTTTGGGTGTGTGCCTTTGTGATACGGGTTTGGTTAGGCCGGTGGTGATTTCGGTCGTTGCCGTGTGCCTTGCTCGACCTTTGGACGCATAGGCCGCTTGAAGTAGTGCCGGTACAGTGGTGGCTGAAATGTTATTGTTTGACGAACGGACATCTACACGTTGTTCGTAGTCTCTCAATAGTGATGGTACCACAGCTGAATGTTGCTGGGCGTTGCGGAAGTTAACTTTATGTTGCTGAAGTGATACGCCGCAGCAGTGATGGATCGCTATGGACTTTGTTCATAGTCGCGGATGGGTGTGGTGTTTCGTCCTTTTTAGGACGTCCCTTTAGCTTAGTTAATGATACCACGAATGACCATTAAAGCATGGCATTATTGCATAAGAACCGCTGGTCGGGTCTTTATTAACAAGACTGCGGACTAGCTTTAGACAGTGTGGCCTGCATTTCCCTTATCTTACATCTTACGTGGCTTGCCGCGTTAAACATAAATTACCTTTTGTTGTATAAGGTGGCGTGTTGAGCTTGACGCATACCGTAAGCGAGTGCACTATGCGTGGCTCCATTATATGGTAGTGGGTGAATAAGGGTGGATGGCATTCATGTAATGCTCTGCAATAAACATATTCCACTTCGGTGGACACACACTTTCCACTTCGGTGGACACACACCTATATGGTGTATATATTATAACTGATCAAGTTGCTTTGCAACATGTTGTGCCATTTCGATGGGTTTCCACTTTGTGGACTTTATACGTGTTATACGTATTATACTGTATGTGGTTTTACCATAGAACGCACCGTTACGATGTGTGCAGGCGACATGCGCCTTACTGAATATAAGAATTGGTAATTTATTATCAATGTTTACCAGGCCTTGTGCCTTTGGCTAATGCCATATTTTATAGCTCCGGCTATTTATTATTTGGGCTTCGGTCCTACATTACACACCAAGGCACTCGTGCCTATATGTCAACTGTGGTTTTGTTGACTCCTGACAATAATGGGTTTATCCCATAATATTACGCCGCAGGCGCACTATAAACAGGTACCCCACCAGGGGGGGGGGGCTCATATCCTATGGACGGAGCCCACCGTTGGTAGCGGGTGCGGAGCTACTGACTATCACTCTCTTTTTATATTTTTCCAAATCGGAAGAATATAATAGATGGGAGAGAGATACCACATTGATTAAACTTCTCTACGGAGTTGTTTAAGGGCTAGGTATTAAGATCGAGTGAGTGATCTTTCTGTTGGCTATAACATAAGACATTCGCGAGACATTCAACTATCTGAATGTCTCGCATATTTTTTATCAAATTTTATAGTAACCTGTTCATGTATTGGGCATACAAGAATCTGTTCGTGTAACGAATATATATATCTGTTGGACGTATAAAGTCTGTTCATGTAGAGTACAAGTAAAATCTGTTCTTGTATTAGATAAATTATAACCTGTTCGTGTATCGTACACTTATACTCAATAAATTACATTAATTTATGCCTGCTTTGCGCCTCTAACCTGATGACAAACAACTGTTTTATATTATAACGAAAGATATTTGAAAATGAACCTCCCTGTTGAGCAAAGTGATATAAACTACGAATGTAGGGTCTGACAGCTCGTTCTATATAAAAGAATATGATATATTGAAATATTATCATAAAACTATAATGTGATTATTATCACATAATTTTATTCTATTTAAGGTTTATTTGACTCCTTTAGGTTGACGGACACATAGCCTCTGACGCTCTAAAAGAATTTGAGTTATTACAAAACACAACGTAGTACGTGTCCTAGCCACTTAGACGAATCATGTGCCAATATATATTAAGAGGGCTAGCGCCTTCGGCGCGGTTTTATGCTTTACGCTGTTGGAGTGCGAGCGCTCTAGCGGTGTTTGAATATGTATAAATTAATATTTATACAAGTCGGAGGAGGAAATAGTTACAGGTGCGAGTCCGAACTCGCACCGACTAAAACGACCTGTGTGCTTCACCATGTTGCTGATGGCAAGGACAGGGTCTCGTTGTACACATTGCCCCCATCCCCACCGACAGCTGCTCTGATCCCAGAGGCTCCACCTCCAAGTAGGGACCTCTCAAAAGAGAAGTTCCCTCCGCTAACCGATGCATCGGGAGCACCAGAAGAACCGACCGCCTCGGGGACCTGTAAGCCAGGCGTCCGATATACCCCGTTCGGAACACCCGAAGGTCCCGATTTAGGGCGGAAGACGATGGGCTTGGGTAAGTCGCTAACACCTGGACTCACCAGCAGCAGATTGGATCCAGAACAAGATTTCGCAGAAGTAAAAGATAAAGTAACCTATTCTAGCTATCATCCTAAAAATCCTATCACATTCAAACAAACATTAGTCATCATCCTCCTGCCCTTATCCCACTCTAAGTGGGGTCGGCTATACAACAACATGTTATAAACATGTTGTCACACGATTTGGCGCTACAGCGTAACTTAGTCGTATTTTACAACGCCTCGATAAGAAAGATTCGGTCTATTGTACTCAACCGGATAACCACACGGTGGGTCAACTTACCTTAGTCGCCTTTTACAACACCACGGTAAGAAATGAGGTCTATTCTACTCAGGCGGATATCACATAGCTATCAAACAAACATTAGTATGGATAAAATAAGTCTATTAAAGTATCCCACAAAATTGCTAACTAATGATACATGCAGAATCCTGCATGTATCAGGTATGATAACCCATTGTCCACTCTATATTTTGCATTACATATATTTTCTATTTTACTTCATCGCGGAATATAGTAAAATAACTTTATTATTACTTTTGTATTATGGATCTCCGCAAAGTAACGCCTAATTCTATAAATTATTTAACTAATGATATATAAACACAAAGTTGAGTAAACTAGTACAAAGGCTGTTTAATTTGCAAACATTCGTATTTGAACCCCACGGTCGGGTCGCACAAACGACATGTCACACTAATCGGCTTACACGTCCGTATACTGGGTTAATGGACTGTCAATAATATTTCCAATACACATATGTAGAGTGACCATTATTCCAGTGTTTTACGGATTTAATGAGAACATCATCTTCCTGCCCCTATCTCACTCTATGTGAGGTCGGCACAACAAGTTATAAACATGTCACATGATTTGGCTACGTATTTTATGATCGGCCGCCTGCCTGATGTCAACTTATCTTAGTCGTATTTTAAGACACCTCGATAAGAAAGAGGGTGGTCTATTCTACTAAACCGGATACCACGCGGTAAGGCACCTTAGTCGCCTTTTACGACACCTCGGTAAGAAATGAGGGTGGTCTATTCTACTCAGCCGGATACCACACGGCGGGTCAACTTACCTTGTCGCCTTTTACGACACCTCGGTAAGAAAAGAGAGTGGGATGGTAGTGTTAGAATTAGAATAGGAATTAAAATTAAATTATAGCATAATGCATAATAATAGTGTCTCTCAAAATGGATGAGAATTGAAACAAGAGAAATAAATTATCGAATTAAAACATCTGGACAGTTGACTAAAATATCGTTATAAGATAAATACGCTGATATATATTGATAATTCCTTATTTTTTCTTTACAATTATAAATGTCTGTATAATACAACTTGAAAACCTAAAAAAATATATTACACTATTGAAGGAGACATGCCTAAACTACGATTTATAGTATTTCTGGTTACCAGTGTTTACATTCCTTTCCTACATAAATAATTCATTTATATTATATTTGTACAAAAATATTAAAGAAGAAAAATATACGTAAAAGCTACAAGGAAAAATATGAAATTAATTCAAGACAAAGACGAAAAAACAATACATCGCCATATCCGAAGAATAAAATCACGTGACTTTATTCTCCGGATAGGGCAATATATACATATTTAAATATCTGTGTTATCTTCACAATCTATTAAAAAATGACAAAATCAACAACGAAGAAATTATTGGTTCAAAAATTACACTTAATTATATTTTTATTTAAAAAAGATCTCATTAAAAATTAAATCAACTTTTCCTGGTATGTTATTAACAGATATCGACCCTAGCGACAGGCAGACAGAAGTAACCATTAATAAACAACGCACACGCTAAAATAAATCCTACTGTATGGGAATAGGAACCAAACTGCTTTATTTTACAAATGTTGCTAAGTTTGTTCCAAGTACGATTTAACATGTTGACATCGCTAACTGACCGGAAGCAAGCTCTGCTTTATTTACTTCTAGATTCCGTTCCAAATAATACAAACCGAAAGAGTTATATGAATGTTATTTTGCTGTGAGGTCGATAACATACTGCAAATAAAGATTCAAAAAAGCATGTAACCAAAAGAGTGTTAAATATGAATGTGGATATGTGACTAGAGGGAGGCGAGATGGAGATTAAATAAGATGGAGTTGTGTAAAGTATGGCATGCATATAAAAGGAGTAGCGTCAGAGTTAATGAATGATAGGAATGAATGAAAGAAAAAAGGAAGACGAAAACTTGTTATGCCGAACCCACTTAGAGTGGGATAAGGACAAGATAATGAGAATGCCGATAATGCTAATTTGCATGACTTAGTAGTTTGGCCAAAGATAAATTTCTCAAGTTGCATATTATGATAAAATATTATTTACGACAGAACAGTTGATTTTTATAATCATTTGTGACTTATTTAATTTACTAAGGTCAAGATCCCCACGGCGCTGAAAGGCAAAGTTATTTCATCTGCTAAATCTTGTTGTAGTAGTTAGTTATTTCTGTCGTTATTTTAATTATTATATCGTTATTTTATATAAGCAATAAAAATTTATTTGTATTACGTGTTTTAATTAATCTTCGCTGGTTACAGAATATCGCCATGGAGCTTCGAGCAAATTTACTACTGACCCTATGGCATTCAACGTGTTAACAAAACAGAGGTCTTTTTCTAATTAAGATGTTTGAAATATATATGTATTTATAGGACCGTTTCAATTCAGTGTATGATATTGTAATGTATTGATGATACATAGACCATGTGGCGATGAATGCATACACGCTCTCGTGTATCAGTTCCTTTCTTTGCGTGCGATAAGTAAACGGGGACAATTATTAAAAAATCTCTTATAATTAACTCACGATAGCTACTTTTATGTTTAGAATGCTTTTTGCTAATATTTTTGAATCGTCAACTGTACTGCTGATTCGCAAAGCTGTTCTTACCGAGTAGAGCCAGCAAGAAACTCGGCGGTTGCTCTTTTAAAAATATAATTCTTCATACTACTTACATTAGTCATTACTGTCTTGTTCAGGGTCGAAGAGTACTTATATCCAAATATTTTTATCTTATAAGTAATCCTCAACAGTATAGTAGGTTTTTTGTATCAGCCTCTCTTTAATTTCTTACCAAGGTGTCGCAAGAGGTGACTGAAGTAAGTTGACGTCAAACAGGCGGCCGGTCGTTAGCGAACGATTAGCGGAGGGAGGGGCCACTTTTAGAAAGACTCAGACCCAGAGGTGGCGCACTCTGGGATTCAGAGTTGCTGCTGGCGGGGATGGGGGCAATGTGTACAACGATACCCTGTCCCCGCCACCAGCAGCGTGGTGGAGCACTGTCAGGTTTATAGTCGGTGAGAGTCCGACATACCCGCCGCTCGTCCCCGTCGTACGGTGATGACCCATAATGGGTTTTCCTGACATAAAAAAGGTGGCCGATTAAAAAATACTTGGCCAAATCATTTGACAACACCTTTTAAACATATTGTGCCGACCCCACTTAGAGTGGAATCAGGCTACAGTGATTTCAGAGAAATCGTTGGTATTACGTGAGACGTGCGCGAGAACGGACGTTTGCGTTTTAGTACTTATATAACGTCATATCTGTTTAAATCATGCTTGATTTTAGGTATTGTTGTACGAAATGAGTCTAATAATATATTCTAAGCTGCGATAGCACGGGTTCCAAACCCGGCAACCAATGCTTTTTCTGTTAAAATTTCTGTGCCTTATTGATCTAAGTAATTTATCACATACTTTTCAGTGAAGCAAAACATCGCAATGAAACCTGCATAGAAGAAACATACCAGCGTGGGTATAAGCGTCAATCTTTTTATCTTAAAGCAGAGAAGAGGCTTATGGCCAGCAGTGGAATACTAATAAGCCATATTACTTCTATACTAATATATATAGCTGAAAAGTTTGTTTGATTGTTTGAACGCGCTAATCTCACGAACTACTATGCTGTTTGAAAAATTATTTTAGTGTAAGATAGTCCATTTATTGACGAAGGCTATAGGCTATATCATGCTAAGATGAATAGGAGAGGAGCATCAATAAAAAATAGTACGAAAACGGCAAAATTGAAAGCCTACCTTGCTTGCACTGAGTAAACGGAAATAGTTATTCAAAAATCATGTATGACAAAATTGTTCCCCTCTAAAAGTTCTAACTAAAAGTCCGCGACAGCATATGTCTAGCTTTTAAGGTTTACCGACTTTAACCATTTTTATGGTTAGCAAATGACTATATTACGGTTTGAATCTTTTCACGCGGACGGAGCCGCTGGCGATTGCTAGTTTTATTATAAGTAAATAAATTAAAATCTTTTGAGAAATAAATAAATCCTCGCTGTTATAAAATTCTTATCTTCATAAACACTGTAATCGTGTTTTACTGAAACCGTTCGCGCAGTCGTAACAAAACAATAAATTGGCTAAAATCACAAACAAAACGCCTCATAAATCTAAATCGGCTAGATTTGTTACACATGAAAATTGTATAAAACCCGTGGAAATAAACAGTTTTTATGATTAAGACCGCCTCTGTGTAACGTACTGTGTTGACAAAATGTATCCATGCTTATATTTAAATGTTAAAGTCTATCATTTAAATTCCGTATTTAACCGCATATTCTTCTTCTTTGTCAACCGATGGGTGTTCACTGTTGGACTTAGGTCTCTTTCATTGGATCTCTTCTGTTGAAGATCTCTTCTGTTGAAAATGATCTTGTGCCCAGCGGCTCCTCGTGAGCTTTCTGAGGTCACCAGTCCATCTAGTAGGGAATCTACCGACACTGCGTTTTCTGGTGCGGGGTCGCCATTCCAACACCTTGAGACCTCAACGCCCACCGTTTCTCCGCCCCGCCCATCACCACAATTATGTTATTTTATATAATAATTTAGTAAAGTAGTAATTTTTATGTATTTTTATATAATGTTATTTTTATCATTTTTTGTTATATGAAGCAGGCAACACCTGACACCTTCATTTGACTGCCTTTTGTTGCCTGCTTCATACATATCAAGGCATTGTTACTGGGACCTTCCTCACCGTCCATATTCAATGAAAACAAGATGGAGCTCTACAATCATGTTTATTAAATTATTCTCTAAAAACCCATGTATAGCATTTTAAAATATATCGCAGTTTTCCAAATTTGTCAAGCGCTCGCACACGTCACCGCGTGCCAACCAGCGGTGTCCTACACATTATAAAAAGGTTGAGGTTTACTATTGCGCCGACATACACTTAGCATTATGTATTTTCTCTTAACAAACGCGGATTACAGAAAAATAATTCTATTTTAACTTCTGTACTATTTTCCGCAAAGCAAACCCTGCATAAATCATATCAAATACATTTATAAAATACTCCGGGAACTAATTCTGGTATCAGTACAGAACGTCGGTCAATCACAACCAAGTGCACAAAATACTGAGAACCGCATCACCTTGCCAAAGAGGTCGTGGAGCATATATTTAGCATACCATATAAAATCTAAATAAAAATCCACACAGAGTTTATCATGTTCCAAAAGTTGATGTGTGACTTTAGTGCTGTAATATTGACTCAACGCTCGAAACGGTAGAGACAAATGTTTAATTTTATAGTACATTTGATACTGAGTGCATACAGCCATAAAACATTTTTCTCCTACTATCTTTAATATTTAAATGAGTTATTATTGTATAGACATATATATTTTACCGAATCTCGGAAACAGTTCTAAAGATTTTCAGGAAATTCGGCAGGTAGGGGATTTTTGAGTTATCGATCCAACTAGTTTTTATTTTAAAAAAACGTCGTTCTATCCCTGTTTTCAGGCATTGAAAAATTCCTTAAATTGAAATTTAATAATACTAGTTAATTTTTGCTGTCAATTTTAAAGTAATAACGCAATGGTAAACGGGCGGCCTACTTATGAAAAAATATTCGGATTCGAACCCCACATGTTACCGGCTCTTTCTTTCTTTTTTTAATTGGATTTTTTCTTTCTTTTTTATTTTTTTAATTGCAGTTTTTATATATGTGGGATTGTAAGTTTGAACGCAGCGGAGAGCAAGTGAGAAGGATGTATGAATGACAGAGTGAAAGGATTAGGTGACGTATGGATGGTTTTAGTTTGGAGTTACGAGTCTATGGTATATAGTCATAAGCCGAACGACGTAACGACGTAACGACGCTAATGTGTTTTCCGTGCTCTGTAAAAAATCTTTGAATAAAGAAATAATTCGGAAAAAGAAGAATTTTAATAATCCCACATATATTTTTAGTAAAATTATCGAGCAAGGCTAGGTTCGAGGTTACCCAGATACTAGATGTCTACTTTGCAGATTCTTTAATTTTTGTTACAAGAAAAAAATAATTATATATATACGTTTAAGATTCTTGTTAGCAATTTTCAAATTTAAACTATCGTGAGTAGTATTCATAGCTAATGTATAGAACCGGCTATACTCACGTATTATTCTATCGGGTTAGCCCGACTAGTTACGAACCCATCCGGGGCACTTATTCATGAGCTTACACGACGTTACGAATGGGTTCGAAACTAGTTGGGCGAACTCGATAGAATAAGACGTGAGTATAGCCGGTTCTATACATTAACTATCTTCTTGTTAGTACGGTACTTCATACAGAGAAAGCTACATCAAATAAGAAAAACAAAAGCCAAAGACTAAGGATAAAATAAATGGCACGTCCCGATATATTAATTTCGGGACGTGCGGACTGTAGATAAGGAGTAGAAATACTGGCGAATATTACTGAGACAAAAGCGAAAGACCCTAGCGATGTATTTTATTGGTTTTTGTAATAATATAATTAGGAACGCCGTGTAGTAACCGGCGAAATAGAATAGTACCACCCTCATTGCTTACCGAGGTGTCGTAAAAGGAGACTAAGGTAAGTCGACTCACCGTGTGGTATCCGGTTAAGTAGAATAGACCACCCTCTTTCTTACCGAGGTGTCGTTAAATACGACTAAGGTAGGTTGATGTCAGGCAGGCGGCCGGTCGTAAAATACGTAGCCTAATCATGTGACACCATGTTTATAACATGTTGTGCCGACCCCACTTAGAGTGGGATAAGGGCAGGTGTCTATGTATGTAACAATATAATTACGTGATGACTGGTGACACTGCCGTTAGCCGTTTTCCAAGTCTAGAAGACAATGTGATTGCCTGCAAGTGTTTATCTGTGTTTCTATCTAAGATTTTATACCATCGTACAAAATGTGACGTCACCGCACTAGGTATCACAAAATAGGAACCGACATAAGCTTAACCGACATACTCCTTTTTGTACAGGGTCAAAGGGTAGCTACGTCCACACATTCTTATCATCTAAATAATCCTCAACAGTATATATTAGGCTTTTGTATCAATCTCCCTTTAACAGTGTTTTTAAACTGCTGTTCATCATCATCCTGCCCTTATCCCACTCCAAGTGGGGTCGGCACATGTTATAAACATTCTGTAACATGATTTGGCTGCGTTTTTAGGACCGGCCGCCTGCCTGACGTCAACTTACCTTAGTCGTATTTTACGACACCTCGGTAAGAAAGAAGGTGGTCTATTTTACTAAACCGGATACCACACGGTGGGTCAACTTACCTTAGTCGTCTTTTATGACACCTCGGTAAGAAATGTTTGAAAAATGAAGAAATGTTTTTGAACTGCTGTTAAAAAGCTAAAATTGATTGCAGAATTTTATTATAGAATCTTATACCCAAACCATCAAATAACTTACGCACTTTTAAGCGACGTGTGTCCCAAAGTCAACGTATATCAATGGAATAGACAAAACGTTTTAAACTTGAAGTAACGATATACATAGGTACAATTACGTCTTAAGAGAATTGCGATGTCATTGCAAACAGTAACAGCCGCTCTATATGCATACAAACGTATGCAAATAGAGTAGCTGTTAACCTATTAACCGTGTCTTGGCAAAGACGAATCGCCACCCTACGCTAACGTCAGCAAACATTCGCCACTATGGGGAATTTGTTAACGAGAATTGGTTTTCACTTACCGAATTAATATACAGTACCTGGTTGACCAAGCATTGCTCGGTAATTTTTAAAATAATGTAAAAAAAATTAAAATTGAAGAATAATTATTGAAAAGAAAAATTAAAATTAATAGGGTGGGGCTCGATCCTAGGTATTTTCACCTCTCTAGACCGCCCGTTCCCCAAATAAACTACCATGACTTTACGTTTGTGTATTGTTGTGTTATCAGTGTCGGGTAGTGCATGAGTTTTCATGCAAATTCTGCATGTTTCAGATATGGGAACGAATAGCACACTCTACATTTAGCATTGCATATACAATTTTTTTTTATCGCGGATTATAGCAAAATAATATTCTCATTAGTTTCAAATGAATATACATTATCATCATCATTATTCTGCTGCCCTTATCCCGCTCTTTGTACTGTCGGTACGACAGGTTATAAACATGTTGTCACATGATTTGGCTTCGTATTTTACGACCGGTCTGATATGGCCGCCCTCATTTCTTACCGAGGTGTCATAAAAGGCGACTAAGGTAAGTCGAGCCGCCATGTGGTATCCGGCTGAGTAGAATAGACCACCCTCGTTCTTAACGAGGTGTCGTAAAATGCGACTGAGGTAAGTTGACCCGCCGTGTGATATCCGGCTGAGTAGAATAGACTACCCTCATTTCTTACCAAGGTGTCGTAAAATGCGACTGAGGTAAATCGACCGACCGTGTGGTAACCGGTTTAGTAGAATAGACCATCCTCTTTCTTACCGAGGTGTTTAAAAATACTACTAAGTTAAGTTGACATCAGGCAGGAAGATATATATTTATTTATGAATTCGTATTACTTTCAAAAATTGTGTAACCCACTTTTACAAGAAGGTGTTAAAAAGAAAGTTATAATGTGGCCGCTGAAGTGGCAGAACATCTGATTCCTAACTAAGAAACTTGTATTTAGGATTATCATTATTTCTGCAGACTTGTTTGTATTGTTTGTATATATACATATCAAGTATATTCCCAGCTTAGGTTGCACTCTGCCCATCCGTCAGTTGACGCTTACGCTAACTCGTTATCGATAAAAATAAATTCCAGTGCGTCATCGATGGACATTATATTTTTCACATTCATTCGTGACGATAACTGACGTCGAGGGATAAAGATAGCGTGTTATTTACCCGATGCCTCTGTGACACTGTGTTCTGAGTCTCGCTCTATATTATGAGTTCGAATACAATGGTAATTCCATTTTTAATTATTAAAAACTAGATGTGCGAACGGCTTTTCCCGCGTGAAAATCAGTTATCACAAAGTTTTACCCGCTTAAATCCCGACCTTGCGGGAACTCTAGGATAAAAAATAGCGTATATGTTGCTCCATAACGATGATGATTTTTGAATAATTATCACCGTTTACTCAGCGCACGAAAGGAAAGCTCTAAATTTTGCCGTTTTGGTACAATATTTGTTGCTGCTCCTCTCCTATCTCCATTTTAGCGTAAGTAGTAGCCTTCCTCGGTAAATGAACTATCTTACACTGAAAGAATTTTTGAAATCGGTCCAGTAGTTCCTGAGATTAACGCGTTCAAACAATCAAACTCTTCAGTTTTATATATTTGTATAGATTTTATAAATCATTAATTATAAATCAAGCAACGACTGGTAAATTATTTTTTTGCCACATTCCTTGTATCAACTTTTAATGATTTTTATATTTATATTATTTAATATTTAAAATTTAATTATAAATTATAAAATAAATATAAAATAAAAATAAATTTTATTAAATATTATAAATATGTTTAAATTTTATTATTTAATACTTTTAGTGCTTTACACTAAGTATTTTTACATCATATATCGAACTTAAGCTTTTATAACAATCAACAGTTATTTCTTCCAGAATAAACTTTCAATAAATTACGTAAAAACTTAATGTGAATATTTTAAGCGTTACCATTTTTAAACTAAACTCTGTAGTAACTTACTGTATCAGGCTCTGGGCTTCCATCGCCCATTCTGGATTGACTGTCCGCCATTTTGCTAGATTGATACCCTGGGAACAAAATAATTATAATGTTAATTAATCATCACGAAACAATTATCTTTTACCATCTTAGATCAATTCTAATCTTTCCTTAATCTTTAATATTTCAATAATCTTGTACATCATTGCATCTATTTGTTTAGAGATAAATGTCATCACCTTCCTCATATTTCACATATCGCATGTCTAGCTATTTTACGACCGGCCGCCTGCCTGACGTCAACTTACCTTAGTGTATCCTACTAAGCCAGATTCCACCATTCGACAAGTCAACTTATCTTAGTCACCTATTACGACACCTCGGTAACAAATGAGTGTGGTCTATGCTACTCAGTCGGATACCATACGACGGGTCAACTTACCTTAGTCGCCTATTACGACACCTCGGTAAGAAATGAGGGTGGTCTATTATATACAATATACCCGGACATTCTGCATAAAACGTAAATAAAATAATATAAAAATGGATAATAGACTCTACATTCAGTATTGCGTATATTGTAGAGATAAATAAAGAAAGGAAAACTTTAACAGACAGACAGATAGACAAACAAAATTGGCATTTTAAATATTAGTGTCAATATGGGTTTTGATTGACAAACTGGAACAAAAACATCCATCAAGCATCGTTGAATGAACGTGCCTAAGTCTAAAACCGCGATCACTCTTGACGACTATCGGTTCCAGTGACAAAAGCTTCGACCATTAATCATTTGCCAACGAATATGGATATTATACTTACTTGTCCTAGATTAAGGAACATAAACGATAAAAGGCAGTGTACTCGTTATAATAACTGAGGATATGAGTAATCTATCTGAGAATATTAATAACCTAACAATTCGCATTGGAACCACGTGGGAGATTTTAGCTCGAAACCTCTACTAAGCCAAACGGAGGCCAAACCCGGCAGTGAGATAGTAACAGACTGTTACTTTACTCTTGCTATAGAAATATTAACCGACGAGATTCATAACTGTATTGTGGATTCGCCAATTTTGCATATTACATCTGAAGAATGTTTAAAAAAAATTGCATAGGTGTTAGTCTGTCTTTTTATTGTCCTTACGGGGATTTATTATTGTTAATGTTAAATTTAATTTACTTAATACTCACTAATTTAGCAATATTAATTTTTTTTAGCTTTATTTTCTACTTTTTTTATAACGATAGTATATATATATGCAATGAATCCATTATTTATAAAAATATAAAGTATTGTGTGGTGAATGTTTATTTGTTAGTATTCTCAAACTTGATTATATATGAAATTGAAGGGGAACGATCAAAGTCATTCGAAGAACAGATAATGTCATATTATTGTTTTTGCATAATAACAATAAATAAGTATTATTTAATTAGTAGTTACTATGGCCCTTAGTGTATTTTACCAAAATGTCCGTGGCTTGCGGACTAAAACCAAACAATTTTATTTAAATTTAATGAATCAAAATTATGACATTGTCTTTTTAACAGAAACCTGGTATTTTTGCCTGGTATTTTTAATGAAGAATTGTTTGATTCCCGATATAACGTTTATCGTACGGATCGAGACTATGATCGTCTCAATGTCACTATGGGGGGTGGTACCTTGATTGGTGTTCGCAAAGAATTTAGTATTGATATCAGTGAAATTAGTTTGTTACCTGAGTTTCCCGGGGCAGATGTTACAAACTTAAATATAGTATTTTATAACGGTTCTATGAAAAAGATTTTGCGTCTTTTTTGTTGTTACTTTCCACAAAATAATTACCAGTCGGAATCACAACTTATCTTTTTTGAATATATTTCGAATTTAGTTTTGGATCACCCCTGTGACGATATTATCATAGTGGGTGATTTTAATATTAGGGAAGCTGAATGGTCGGCGTCTAGCAATATTGATGATAAATCAGTCAGTCTATTATATCCTTGTAATAGTGTTCTCACACATAATTTATCTGCATTTTTAAGCTTTTCTAATTTAAAACAATTTAACCACATTCGGAATGTGAATAATCGTTTACTGGATCTTATTTTCTCCAATTTAAGTTGCATTATATCGGGTACGAGTCCACTGGTCGAACCCGAGGATTCTCATCATCCTGCCCTATCTATAAAAATAAATCTTGATTTACCTAAGCGCCATTTACAACAAGCGCGTCGTACGGTTCGTCTGTATTATGATGCAGACTATGATAATATTAACGCGGAACTGTCAAATATCTCTTGGGAGCAGAAGTTACAAGACAAAGACATTAATCAAGCAGTTAAAATATTTTATAGTATTATAAATAATTTAATAGAGCGATTCGTTCCTTTAAAGTTAATACGGGAAGGTAATAAATATCCGTGCTGGTATTCTCGACAATTAATGAGGCTAATTAATAAAAAACGGAAATTACACAGGAAATGGAAGATTTACAGGCGGGAGAGTGATTATGATAAGTTCTCAGAGATTCGACTATTAACCAAAAGTTTACAGATTACATGTTACAATTTTTTCTTAGAAAAAATTGAATGCAACATTCAGAGTGATTCCAAAAAGTTCTGGTCGTATATAAAATCTAAAAAAGGTCATAATAATATCCCGGACACTATGCACTTAAACTCACAAATAGAATCTAACGGGCAAGACATCGCTAATTTATTTAACAATTTCTTTCATTCCGTATTTGAAGCGGAAAATACTTCTCCAAGATCTATCTATAGTGATATTAGTTTACATCAGACAACTATCAGCTCTGTCGAAATTACTTATGAGATAGTGGAACGTTATTTGAAAAAATTAGACATAACTAAGGGTAGCGGTCCAGATGGACTGCATCCTATTTTTATAAAAAAATGTAGTAAATTTCTCTGTTTGCCCCTAACTATACTGTTTCAGAAATCATTGAGCTCTGGTTGTATACCAGCTGAATGGAAGAAGTCCTTAGTTACACCAATTTTCAAAAGTGGGGATAAAAGTGATATTAAAAACTATCGTGCCATCTCTAAATTATCAATCATTCCTAAACTTTTTGAAAAGATTATTTGCGACGCCATGTTTCCATCAATTAGACCTTTACTTACTTCTAATCAACATGGTTTTGTAATAAAGCGTTCCACTGAATCTAATCTTTGTGAATTTCTGGACATTGTTTTAAAAGCAATGGAGGCTGGTCATCGTGTGGACGTAGTGTACACCGATTATTCTAAAGCATTTGATAAAATTTCTCATAGTGTTCTTATAAAAAAACTAGAATTCATCGGTGTCCACGGCGATCTACTCCGTTGGCTAACATCTTATCTTCGCGAGAGATCACAGGCTGTTGCTGTTAAAGGTTTCATATCAACTTTTGTTCCAATTACGTCCGGTGTTCCTCAAGGTTCTCACCTTGGACCTTTATTATTCAACATTTTTATTAACGACGTCACTAATTGTTTTCAAAATTCTTCAGTCTTATTATATGCAGATGATACTAAGATTTTCAAAATTATTAAAGATAATCAAGACTGCCTTAAATTACAAAAAGACCTTTATGAATTAGGTCAATATTGTATTAATAATAGTTTACATCTCAATTTAGATAAATGTTGTACAATTACGTTTTCTAGGAAAAAGGAACAAATAACCTATAACTACTCTATGTTTGACACCAAATTGAAACGTGTAACTGAAGTCAAAGATCTTGGAGTTCTTCTAGATGACCAGCTTTTCTTTGATAAACATATTGAAAAAATAACAAAAAAGTCTTATCAGATGCTTGGTTTCATTTTTCGACAAGGAGCTGATTTCAAAAACCTTCATACATTAGTCATATTGTACAACGCATACGTTAGATCAATACTCGAATACGCATCGACTGTCTGGAATCCGCAATACTCAAAATACATCAACATAGTAGAAAAAGTTCAAGAGAAGTTTTTCAAAAGAATATTTTACAAATTTGGCTCTTATCCAAGACTTTACTCATTGCGGAAGCGTAGAGAACATCGGGATCAAGCGTTTCTTTATAAGATTTTAAACAGCCTAGTTGACTCTCCATATTTGCTCAGTCAAATTTCATTCAGGTGCCCTCGTATAAGTGCTCGCGACAAATCTACTTTTGTCGTTCCTTTTCGTAGAACGAATTATGCAAGAAACGCGTTCATTGCAAGAGCTTGTCGGAATAATAATAGGAAATATCATCACCTTGACCTTTTCAATAATGGATTCAAAACATATATATCTTTATTGAAGAAATAATATATAAATAGTTTAATTTGTTAAATAGTTTAATTTGTTAATCTTTTACTTATTTTTTTTTTCTTTTAATTTATACTTTTAATTTTAATTTTCTACATTTATTTACCATCTTACTTTCATATTTATATTTATTGTATTGTTCACTTCCTTCTCTCATTTGTGAAAACTTTGTTGGCATGCGTATTAATTTTATGTTATAATTTTTTGTAATAATTTAAGTGCTGTTTGTTTTCCAATTTAAATAAATAAATAAAATAAATAAATAAATAGACTTACTAACGACTTAAGATAGACGTCAGCCCTTATAAAAATAAGCAAAGCAATGCCTACTTCTATATATGTTGATGATATGATTTTATATATGATTTGTTACAATATTTAATGTACAGATTACGGCTGTACTCACAAGTTATTCTATCGGGCTAGCCCGACTAGTTTCGAACACATCCGGGGCACTTATTCATGAGCTCTTTACACGACGTTATCGCGGCGGGAACTGCGTACAGCAGCTTGCTGGGCGCGACTTGTGAATCGGCACAGCCATGGGGCGACACGGATAAATAGAAAATATACATAATGCTAAATGTAGAGTGGACTCTAGGGACTCGAGAGTCGAAGGGACGGGGAGTGGAGTGGATTCGTAAAAACACACTAAGGCAAAAGCGCAAAATTGCACGCTTTGGGATCTTCTGATGGTGCTTCGGTTGCGGGACGAAACGATTGTTCAGTTTGTGATAGTGAACGTGTGTTGAGCTTGTGTATGTGTAGGTGAAGGTGGAGGTATATGCATGTGTTTTTACGTGCTGCATGTATTGGGTATGAAAGCTGATAGTCCACTCTACATTTATCATTATATTGTTAAGAATCTAGATCTCTAAGCTGTGACAGCCTATATAAGACAACTGCTGACTACATTCGCTCTTTTTTAGCGTGCGGCATTCGTAGGAGGTAGACGAGTTTTGATGACTTATTTTGTATTTCGTGTTATTAGAATCTAACCTCAAATAATCGCTATTCGTGATAAGAGCGAACACTGAGTTTCTTGCCAGTTCTTCTCAAGTGGATTAGTGTTCCGAACTGGTTGTAGAATCATTCTGTCGTTGGATTTTGTAGTGAAATGTCATGTGAAATGCCCGGCGTGATTCCCTAAACGCATTCCTTTATCTTTTATTATTCATTATAAATTGAATTTAGAATTTCTAACAATATATATTATCTATTTACTTTACCGCGGATTATACCAAAATAATTATATTATTTATTACCGTGTGGTATCCGGTTGAATAGAATAGTTCCACCCTCATTTCTAATCGAGGTGTCGTAAAAGGCGACTAAGGTAAGTTGACCCACCTTGTGGTATCCAGTTTAGTAGAATAGACCACCCTCTTTCTTATTGAAGTGTCGTAAAATACGACTGAGGTAAGTTGACGTCAGGCAGGCGACCGGTCGTAAATACGCAGCCAAATCATGTGACAGCATGTTTTTAACATATTGTGCCGATAGTGGGATAAGGGCAGGAGAATGATATATCATCCATTTAATTTACCGCGGATAATACCAAAATAATTATATTATTTATTACTATTATGGATCTCGGCAAAGTAACGCTTAATCCTATAAATTAACTAACAGTAAACTCGATTATTTTCATATCGAGTTAGCAAGTTGCGGGATACCATCGAGCAATCAAGGCAAGTGACCGTCCCCTCTGGCGCTCCAGGCCTTCGCCCTGGACTCGTTTGCATATTTATGATTGATTATAAGTTTTCGCATATATTGGACGCAGATCAACCTAACTTCAGCGCTCGGAGACCGTTGATTAGTGGCCCTTCGAAAGGTACATATTCCGTTAATTTAAACTTCAACAAATTTTGTTAGAAATTCGATTGAACAACTTTGTGTATAGTATAGCTCATCTGCCGTTATCCCACTCTTAGTGGGGTCGGCACGACATGTTATTTTTTTTTACAATCCAACAGCATGGATATAATAAATACTTAGCAAAATCAAACCAGTGTTATTTCTAATACGGTATGTCAAACTACTTGCAGCATTACAAAATTAGTGAACAACGTTAAACAATTACAAATGCAAATAGTGGTTACCTATTTAAAAGATAACCAACAAAAATACTAACAATACTTGAACTTAAGAATAAAAGACTTAGGTATGAGAATTAACATGCTCTCAAATATTTTGGCTACGTATTTTACGACTGGTCGCCTGCCTGACGTCAACTTACCTTACCTTAGTCATATTTTATGAAACCTCGGTAAGAATTCTACTTAACCAGATACCACTCGGTGGGTCATCTTACCTTAGTCGCCGTTTACGACACCTCGGTAAGAAATGAGGGTGGTCTATTCTACTCAGCTGGATACTACACGGCGGTTCGACTTACCTTAGTCGCCTTTTACGACACCTCGGTAAGAAATGAGGGTGGTATATTCTATTCAGTCGGATACCACACGGCTGGTCGACTTACCTTAGTCGCCTTTTACGACACCTCGGTGAGAAATGAGGGTAGTCTATTCTATTCAGCTGGATAGTTCAGGGAGTTTTGTGTATAGTATAGCTGTGGTAGCTAAATGGTTAGAGCATCTGACCTTTACCACGAAGATTCGTTGTCAAAGTCCGGCTGGCTCTAACAATATAACCTTTATATTTTTCGATTTAAGATTTTATATAAAAACCTTATGAGCCTGATGAATACTATTCGAATTCAAAATATTCTTTATTTAAATAAACTTTTAAACGTATGCTTTTGAATCATCAGTCCTACTGCTGGTTGCTACAAAACTCGTGATTGTTAAATCGTTTTTTTTTTTTGCGTAATAGCCGAGCGCTTGACTGCAATCATGCCTGATGGTAAGCGATGATGCAGTCTAAGATGAAGCGCGCTTGCCTAGAAGATGCCTATTTACGTTAGCTTTAAAGATACCCATATTAAATGAACCGGGAAAGATAGATGCCGGGAGAGAATTCCATTCCCTTGCTGTGCGCATTAAGAAAGAGGACGCAAAGCGCTCCGTGCGCCTACGTGGGAGGTCAATGACGTAAGGGTGGAACTTCTCCCGATGCCTTGCGGTGCGATGATAGAAAGGCGATGGAGGAACTAGGTTGTGGAGTACCTCAGCACACTCTCCGAAATATATCCTGTAGAAGACCGAAAGACAGGCAACGTAACATGATATCATATATCATTAAAATAAGGATTACAATGTATCTAAAATGATAAGCCTAATTCTGAATTAGGTCATTTTAATACTAAACGTGCGTTATATTCTCGGGACACTTAATTTAAAAATGCAATGTTTAATTAAAAATATTCTATCATTAATTTTGTATGACAGAATTCTCCAAGTAACGCTTTTTTATATTGAAAAAAATCTCTTATTGGTATCAGCAGAGTACCCTAAAGAGTCCCTGTGTTTAGGTCGAGGACGCTCTTTAACAAAGTAAAGCCTTCTTTGTCTAAAATTGAAAACGTGTTTATTAGTAGATAATGCAAGCAGGCACTATATTCTATACGACTGAATCCACAATTAATAAGTTAACTTATTAAAGAAGTTCTTCCCGCTGTTTTTTTAGAGAGAAGGATTGAGCTAAGACCTACCACGCTGCTCCTATATAGATAGGTTACACATATCCCTAGAATTCTCTAGTGATACGCAGGTTTCCTCAAGATGTTTTCCTTCGCCTAAAAGCGTGTGATAAAGTAATTATCAATTAAACACATAAGTTTTAAAAGAAAAACTCATTGGTTTGAAACTATGATCCCTCAAAAAGTCCCACGATCTCACCGCTGGACATTTTTTACCTTTTTTTACTTACTACAATTTTTTATTGCAAAAGGCAAAGAAATGTACTATATGTACACTTAACGTAACATTCAAGTTCACTTTTGAGTAGAAGGTAAAGTAATGGCCTGTTATTATCCCAGCAGTGGCTGAGCATAGGACTCCTCGCTCCCTTTTTTTTGGAGAAAACAGATGGAGCTAAGACCTAGCACGCTGCTCCAATGCGGATTGGCAGGTTATACAATCCCTAGAATTCTCTAGGGATACGCAGGTTTCGTCACAAAGTTTTCCTCCACCGAAAAGCGTGTGCTAAATTGCAATTATCAATTAGACACATAAGTTTTAATAGAAAAACTCATTAGTTGCCCGGAGTTTGAACCCGTGACCCATCAAGTCGCACGGTCCCATTGCTCGGCTATCACAGATTCTCACTATAGAATGAAACAAAATGAAAAATTATAAAAAAGTCCTTATGAATATCTCCGAAGAATTTAAAACAATGCTGGTTTACAAAGTTAATTTAACGCACAGTTAAATAACTAATCAACGTTAAGTCATATTAAGTCGTTAATTCCACCTATTTGCACTTATGGAATAGCTAACTAGAATTGGGAAGCTTTATTAGCAATAAAGTGAAACTAAATGTTCCAGTGAGAGAATTTTGTAGAGTAGATAATGTGATTTTGGTTTAGATAAAACGTGTAATACTGTAAATTTTATACAAAATCAGCTGTGTATGTAAAGAATATATATGTTACTAGCAATCGCTAGCAGCTCCGCCCGCGTGAAAAGATAAGAGCCGTAATATAGTATTTTTATAACCATAAAAATGGTTAAAGTGGGTTAACCTTAAAAGCTAGACATATGCTGTCGAGGACTTTTATTTAGAACTTATACAGGGGAACAATTTTGTAATACATGATTATTGAATAACTTTCACAGTTACTAAGCGCACAAGCTTTCCTTGCAGCTTCAAACAAACTCTTGAGCTGTATATATAAGTATAGATATAGATGGTAAAGTAGAGGTATCCAGCCGAGCAGAATAGTCCACCCTCATTTTTTACAAAAGTGTCGTAAAAGGCTACTAACTTACCTAAATCGCCTTTAACGACACCTCGGTAAAGAATGAGGGTGGTTTATCTGGTCGAGTACAAAAAGGTACTACACGGCGGAAGTGCAGCCATTTGCAGTGCATTAGGTATAAACACGAATAGTACACTCTGCTATTTACCATAACATAGACTATCTGTAAGATGAAATTCAATGTATATCATAGACATACGAGAGGTCACAAAAAGCTTGTGATTCCTGTGTCGCGACTCAGCAGAGTTGACAGCTCATTCGACGGTCTCGGTGTTCGCTTTTACAATAAAAATCCGCAATCGCAAATATATTGTTAATGTACCATATTATTTATAACTGTACTGACATATATTTAATGCAAATAAATATTATTATTAATAAAAAATAAAAAAAAATCATACTAGACCAGTCTACAGAAAAGTTTAAATTAAGTATAAGAGATATGCTTATACGTAAAGCATATTACAAAATTGAAGATTATTCGGATGATAAAAAAGCCTGGATTCTCTGGATTTGAAATCCTTTCAGCTTCATACAAGACTGCGGTTGAATAATGTGAAATTGAAAATGTTTAAAAGATTGACCGCCGAGTTTCTTTCTGGTTTTTCTCGGTAAATGCAACATTCCGTACTGATTCAAAAGTGTTTGTTGTTTGTTAAGATTATTTAGAAGATAAGAATGTGTGGATATAGCTCTCTTTGAACCTGTACAAGACAGTAACGACTTAATGTAAATAGTATTAAGAATTATATTTTTAAACGAGCAACCGCCGAGTTTCTTGCTAGCTCTTCTCGGTAGGAACAGCTTTCCGAACCAGCGGTAGAGTTGACGATTCAAAAGCACTTGTTTACAAGTTTATTTGAATAAAGAATATTTTGAATTTGAATTTGTATTTTAAAGAGCTTATTTCAACAAAGATTATTTTGATTTGATTTGTAATCGCTGCTTATAACGAAGTAATATTGTAATTACATTAGTATTTAAGGCACCAAATAACGTGGGATCGCATAAAAACAACACCGACAATGTTACTGATATAACTTGATAATAGACTTGATGAGTCACGTTGATGTAATGATGTGAAGATCGACGACCTTTGCGCTTATCGTTAGGGATTAATTGATTATAGCCGCTAAAGGTTAGTTCGCACTTAACGGAGTTTTATGAACTGTTATCAAAACGTTAAATGTTACCAGTGAATGCACTCTGTAGCTTTTCTTCTATAAATATGAAACAAAGTCCCCAAAAATATGTTAATATATCTTTAATATTTAAATAAGTTAATCTTTTAATGATATATATATTTTTTCGAAATCTCGGAAACAGCTCCAACGATTTTCCTGAAATTGATCATGTAGCAGGTTTTAGGGGAGAAAAATCGATTTAGCTAGGTTTTTATTAGACAAAAATAGTTTTATCCCTGTTTTTGGACATTAAAAAATTCTTAAACATACATTGAATATTAAACACTATTTTTGCCTTAAATTGTCAAGTCAGCGTAGCTTATTCGGGGAACGGGCAGTCTCAAGAAATGTAAATCCCTAGGATCAATCCCAAACTACCTAATTATTTTATCTTTTTTTTTAAGTTTCTTTTTTTTAAATTTGTAATAAATTACCGAGCAAGGCTCTGTCATCCTAGGACTATTATTTTTTCTGAATACCGTTACTCCAATTTCGATGCAAAATAAGGACCGGATCAGCTATTTACATAACTATTAATTCTAACTAACGAACATTCTCTAATCCTATAACTGCCATTAAATCGAATGACTCCACATGCAGCATACAAATGTTTTTGCAATGGTAATTTTATTATCTGTTGTCGTTTCCTCTATTTCAGGGCGGATGTACTTTTCTTAATTTATCGCTGCTATTTCTCCCTTTGACTAATTTATATTTATATTGAACATATTAGAGGACATCTAATCGGTTTAAAGACATTTATATTCACAAAAGAACAATGTTCACTTAACTGAGAATTAAAATTAAACTATCTTATTTGCTTAAGAAGCATGCACCACTTAACAATTCGTAAAATCTTAGGAAATTATTTTACTGATATAAAAAGAAATATGTACTACTTAAATATAAAAAAATAACTAAACATATAAATATTCCGATATATCTAATCCGGATTAGATCAGCTTTGCCATTACAGAAATATAGAAAAGCTATTAAAAGTCGGCTGATACAAAAAGCCTACTATACTATTGAGAATTACATATATACATATTATAAAATAAAGTCCCCATATGTGTCTGTATGTGATCAATTTTCTCAAAAGTATTGTATGGATATTTGTACGGTTTTTACACAAAGATTTTTAAGGAAGGTTTAAGTTACTAATACGTTTGACGTATAATAACGTTGCTAATTAATAAACACTGCCAAACAAAATATAAATTATAAGATTGAACCGTTTCTAACTAAAAATTGCTTTACCTATTTTATCTATTTTACAAATAAACAAATTACGAAAGAGCCTTAACTCTAACGTCCTTTCAATTAATTCACAAAGAAAATTTCTCGTAAAGGTATTTGTTAAACGCTCTAAAAACTAAAAAGGAACGGTCTGTTACTTAAACTAATTGAAATTACTGGCACTATTTAAACGCTTTTCAATTAATTAAATGTCCAGCGAGCGAAATCAATATTTTTGTCTTATTTACGCATAAAAAGAGAGGCAGATACACTCTCATCTGCTTTCTCTTTTATTGTAATGTGACATATTTTAGGCTGGCTTCCTTTCTCTGGTATAATAACTCTAAAAGTTGTATGAACAATTAGGAACATTAAAGGATTACAACTTCAAAATTTACATTTCGTATTTTATATTCTTTCTTATTCTAGTATAATAACTATATACTTTAACCTAGTCTTTGAGTCCGAGTTAATTCTTAAAGCAATATATTTTGTTAAAAACTGACGGTTTGTTTCTTATACCAATTGTAATTACGAGAATTTTCTTTTAGTGCCTGTTACAACTATGAAGGTTGGAGGTCAACTAGGTAAATTTACTTTTTTCCTATCTAATAATCTTAAGATTAAATCGTGAACATACTCCTGCTCTTTCCCACTCTAAGTGGGATCGGCACAACATGTTATAAACATGTTTACATGATTTGGCTAGGTATTTTAGGACTGGCCGACTGCCTGACGTCAACTTAACGTCGTACAACCTTGGTAAGAAATGAGGATGGTCTATTCTACTTATCTGGATACCATTCGTAAAGTCATTTTAGATATTATAGGTTACACCGTAAAATAACGGGGTTTCTTAAAACAATTGTGGTACAAGTTAAAGTGGCGGCGTTTTTAATAGTTCAGCGTTTCATTTCGTCTATTGTTTAAGGATTCTTTTTGAATCGAATTTTCAAAATTTAAGATTATTTTGTATGTATTATATTATAGGAATATGTATTAAGGTATGTATACTGTATAATATATATGTAGTATTAGTATTCAAATTTGTGTAATCTATTATACTTTATGTATAAATACGAATTAAATAAATCCTAGTATTATTTGTGTTGCACCAACCTATTTTTTGTTCTAAGATCCGTAAGTTACGGGTTGCCTGTAAGAGATCGCTGTAGGCGATAAGGCCGCCCTTGCAAGTTCTCGTTAATTATTACATATACATGTTTGTTTTTTTTTGTTTAAATGTATGCAAGAAGAATAAATAAATAAATAAATAAATAAATTATTTTTGATGGTTAAAATTTCAAGTTATTAATTGCGGTTTAATAAATAACATTCATTCGGCACGTGATATAATTTAAAAGCCTGTATTGTTACGCAACGAGTTATTAATTAAAAAAAAATATTTATAACAAAGAGTCGCTGGACGCAAGCGACACAAAATCTTTAGCGTAGATTTTTCTAGAAGTTTGTTCAACAGTGGACATCTGTTGGTTAGGAAGCAGAAAATCTCCATGAAACCTGTATGATTGCACGAATGTACTATAAAACGTACCGAAACAGTCGTTTAACTGTCGATTTTACCGATAGATCGACCTCTACAGCCGACCGTGACCATTAATACAGTGGATAAAAGCGTACATCTGTTACACGTGAAAAACAAATCCGCATCCGCATCCGCAATTATACAAAGATCGAGTATTGACTGGCTCCTTGGCACAGTAGGTAGTGACTCTGCCTTCAGCTCCGCGGGTTCGATTCCCGTCGAGGGCCAACATATTCTATAAATGAATTTGTTGGTCTTCGAGCCTGGGTGTATATTTGTATTTATTTATATATACATACATGCACATTTGCGAGGATGGCATTGCGATAGTATAAAACTGTGTGCATATGCCATCCTCACAGGCAAAATTATTAAAAGAACAAAATATTAATATTAAAAAATTATATACTATATATTTGAAATAATTTAAGTATGTATTTAAAAATATATAAGTATATATTCACCAGTTGTCATAACACAAGTATTAAGTTACTTACTTTGGGGACGGACAACCGTGTGTGTAAGTGTCCCATATATTTATTTATTTATCGAGATTTCTGTACTTATATATAAAGCTGAAGGGTTTGTTTGTTTGATTGTTGGTGATGGGATGTGAAGAAGAATTTTATATTTTTTATTCTAAATTTATTATCATTATTTTACGTTGTTACTTCATTTTTATTTTTAATTGTTTTATTCTTACATTCAATTTCATTTTCTTTTTTGTGTTATAGTTGAGATTATGTATTGTTTTTTTGTGATGTATTGTTTTTAATTAGTGTAAGTGGATCATGTCCGTTCTAATTAAATAAATAATAATAATAATTGTTTGTTTGTTTGACTGTTTGATTGATTGTTTGAACGCGCTTATCTTAGGAACTACTGGAGTGATTTGAAAAATTCTTTCAGTGTTAGATAGTCCATATTGAGGAAGGCTATAGGCAATATAACATCACGCTAAAATGAATAGGAGAGGAGCAGCAATAAAAAATAGTACGAAAACGGCAAAATTTAAAGCTTTCCTTGCGTGCGCTGAGTAAACGGTAATAGTTATTCAAAAATCTAGCCGTGAGGTATCCGGCTAAGTAGAATAGTACCAACCTCATTTCTTACCGAGGTGTCGTAAAAGGCGACTAAGATAAAACGACCCGCCGTGTGGTATCCGGCTGAGTAGAATAGACCACCCTCATTTCTTACCGAGGTGTCGTAAAAGGCGACTAAGGTAAGTTGACCCATCGTGTTGTATCCGGTTTTGTAGAATAGACCACCCTCCTTCTTACCGAGGTGTCGTAAAATACGACTTAGGTGAGTTGACGTCAGGCAGACGGCCGGTCGTAAAAACGCAGCCAAATCATGTAACAGCATGTTTATAACATGTTGTGCCGACCCCACTTAGAGTGGGATAAGGGCAGGAGGATATTTATAGTTATTCAAAAATCATCTATTACAAAGTTGTTCCCATCTGAAAGTTCTAAATAAAAATCCGCGACAACATATGTCTAGCTATTACCTTAATTTTATCCATATTATTATCCACTTCAACCATTTTTATGGTTACCAAGGAACTATATTACAGTTTTAATCTTTGCCGCCGCTAGCGATTGGTAGTTTTTATAATTTTACTAAAAGTAGGTCTAATCGGAAATAGTGGAATAGTATTCGTGTAGTTGTTTAATAGCAGAAGTGGGATTGCAACTGTGTTTAATAGTAAGTACCTGGATGATTTTTTAAAACATATAAAAACTGCAATTAAAAAAATAAAAATATTCTTTACAATTTTACTAAAAGTACGTCTTATCGCAAATAACTATAGTGCTATGTAATGACATTTGTGTAATAGTTTAATATCAGAAGTGGGATTATTGATATTGTTTAATACAATAATACAATAAAAAACAAAATAATACAATTAAAATAAGAGAAAGGGCTGGTGACATGTGGGATTTGATCCCGGGTATTTTAACTTTTATTGTTCACCCGTTCCCCATTGAGGTATCACAACTTTACAAATGGCAGCAAATTTAATCTCCTATTTCTATTTTAGCATTGTTTTTACTTGATACAAACGTCGTAATGAACGTCATTTTTTAAATGAAACCTAGCGAGATTGATTTTTCGCCCCAGAATCCCTACATACCAATAAGTTTCATAAAAAAACGTTGCGATTCTGTAAAGTACCGTTTAAATCAATAAAATTAATTGTTCTATCATTTTCTACATATACATTAACGTGCTTACACAAACAACACTGCCCACAGAAATAAACATCGCTGACGCAACAAGTGACTAGTGGCAAGTGCCTGCTATCCCATAAAAATACCATCTACAATTATTCTATTTTTATACACTTTGGTACAAACGATGTATGTGGAATTATCAGTGATGCCAACTTTGCAAACGAAAATTAAATGGGAGGAATGAAAAGACAAAAAATACGAATTAATTTATTATTACTGAGCGATTTCAGTAAATTTCTTATAAAGCATAGCAACCTTTTCATAGACTATTTATTTTGCGATTTTTTTATTTATTCGATTAGACTTTAGTAACGGCTTGTTACAATCCCACTGCTGGTCATAGGCCTCTCTCCATCTTTGGAGAGAATGATTGGAGCTAAGACCTACCACGCTGCTCCAATGCGGATTGGTAAGTTACACATATACCTAGAATTCTCTAGAGATATGCACGTTTCCTCTTGATTTCCTTCACCGAAAATTGTAAAAAAAAGTAAAAAGCGTGTGATAAATTGCAATTATCAATCAGACACATGTTTTAATAGAAAACTCATTGGTGCCCCTGCGTGGGGTTTGAAACCGTGACCTCCACAAAAAAGGTGCACAATGTCACAGCTGGGCTATCACAGCTCTCGATTAGCCTTTTTAGCGATTGTGGCTATTTTAACATTAAAGGTAACCCGAATAAATATGTACCAAATAAAATGTAAGAGATCATCAGGAGGATATCATTTGTTATTTTTTACATGTCTTGTATAAAAATTAATTGATGCCTCAGAAAATTTTACTGGTATTTTATAATACATTTTCATTTCACCCAACAATACAAAAACAAGTTAGGTTTACATTAATCACTGCCTTACAAAACGAAATTGGTATAACAGTATATTGTATTTGTAACAAATTGGATTTCTATATCTCTTTTATCCTTATCCATATCTATACTATAAATCCGAGATTCTGTCTGTTTTGTGTTCACGGAAAAATCGCTGGAAAGAGAGATAAAATTTATTGAATTGTATTAAATTTGATACACTAGGTCAAATTCAAATTAAATTTTCTTTATTCAAATAAACTTATAAACAAGTGCTTTTGAATCCTCAATTCTACTGATGGTTCGGAAAGCTTTTCCTACCGAGAAGAGCCAGCAAGAAACTCGGCGGTTGCTCTTTTCAACATAATACTTACAACTAGTTACATTAAATCATTACTATCTTGTACAGGTCGGACAGCAGCTATATCCTCGCATTCTTATTATCTAAATAATCCTCAACAGTGTAGTAAGCTTTTTGTATTAGCCTCTCTTTAATATTTATTTTAAAGTACTGTAATGGCAAGGCTAAAATCGATTGCGGAATTTTATTATAGAATCTTATACCCAAAGCCACAAACGACTTACGTACCTTTGCAAGGCGCTAAGCAGGAGCCGCAAGGTTATGTCGGTATTTATATATTTTCGGAGAGAAACGCAGGCTCCCAATAATCAAGTAGTCAAGATTTGATAGCACACCTTTATTGGATAAAAAAATCCCTTCGGAAACAATAATAAATTTATAGTAAATAATTCACATTACTTCAACGTATTGCGCTTTTTTCAATATTTTATTCAACGAAATCAGTACAAAGAAAAATCACATTCAGTACTAAGGTAGAGTTTTTAGAAATCTAGTTATTCTCACGGTAAAAGGATAAAGTTCAGTTCATTAAAAATTTTCCAACTAAATATCTGTTTTCTACAAGTTGATGCGAATAAAGTCGCAGGCGAGTATTTAATTTTATAATATGACGGATTATTGTAGGGTATCATGAATACAAACTAACCACTGTGCAAATTTTAAACGTCAAACACACTTTTGTTATACTAATAAAATCAACTATACTAGTTTCAAAGAGTCGCCCGTGGGATAATTAAATGTGGAATCAGGACGCTCTCTGTTGAGCTCTTTGTAGCACTTAAGGGCCTTACGTCAGGTATGGTGGCGCAATACTGACATGTAGATTTTTTATTTTAAAATTTTCTGGATCTATTAAAATGTTAGTATACTCATAATAATAATACGCGCTTGAGGTCGAATGTTAGTTCCAACACGTGTAATATGTCATTCCAAAAATGCGTCTATTTTAATATATTTTAAATAATTAATCGGCAAAGTTGAAATCCGAAGAATTCCTAGTCACATTTCATGGGACCTTTTCATGGGAAAATTTTATATTATTTCTTAAATTACCTGCATTTATTAACAGGCTAACGCACGCCTGCGCATTCTATAATATTTCTTCACCCTTCTAAGATTCGGTAAGTACTTATCGATAACGGGGTGTCTTTAGCACACTGATGTTTTACTATCTCATGGGCAGCAACTCTCAAATACATACTAGTACAGTATGAAAACATTCCACCAATTATATAATTAGCGTTACTTTGCGTAAGTTTTGTTAAGTTCCATAATACAAAAATTATAATGAATTAATTTGCTATATATAATCCACGATTAAAGAAATCCACTGAAAAAGTAATATTTCCGAGTCTCTTGCTTGCTTGCATCTTTCCCAACCAGTGATAGTTTCATTATAATTTGAAAACTCCAAAGTACTTGTAAAAGCTTGAATATAGAATATTTTAAATTTGAAAAAGGTGAGGGTCTTTTCAATGCTTTATTAGCTAAACGTTATTATAGGTTTTAAAATGTTTGTTATCATTTATAAATTTATTTAACACTTATGGGTTGACATCCACAAGTACATCGACCAATTAAAAACTTTGTCAACTTTATTAAATAGTACCAGTCAAGTAAAAAAAAAAATTTAAAAAGCTTTTATCAAAATTTCGTGTCCCTATTGTTAACCGTTGAGGAGTTCGTTCGTCTGGAGTCAATCCTGGCAACAAATTTAGGTCATGTTTATTTTAAACAATCGTTATCATCGGGAATAGACCAGTATGTAAAATTTCAGCTCAATAGGACACCGGGAAGTGGGTCAGAATTAACTTGAAAGATTCCACCTTTACCATACATTGCAAGTTGAATAAAAGCTTTTAAAAACTAAGGGCCTATTATCCCACTGCTGGTCAGAGGCCTCGTCTCTCCTTATTTGGAAGAAGAGTTGGCGGTAAGACCCATCACGCTCTAATGCAGGTGGGTAGGTTACTCGTATCGCAGGAACTCTCCAGAGATATGTAGGTTTCAAAAGTAATGAAATGAAATGAAGTTAACTTCATCGCGGATTATACCAAAATTGTATTATTACTTTTGTATTATGGATATCCGCAAAGTAATGCCTTATTCTATAAATTATATACAGGTTTCTTCAAAAAGTTTTCATTTACGAAAAAGCGTGTGATACATGTGATGCAAATATAAATTAGGCACATAAGTTTTGATTGAATAATTAAGTGGTGCCAGCCTGGGTTTTGAATCTACTACCTCCTCAAGAAAAAAAAGCTGTGGTAGCCAAGCGGTAACGCCGTGCGACTCTTTCAAGGAGGTCACGGGTTCAAACCCGGGCAGACACCTATGAGTTTTTCTGTTAAAACTTATGTGTCTAATTGATAATTGCAATTTATCACGCGCTTTTCGGTGAAGGAAAACAAAGTGAGGAAACCTGCTTATCTATAGAGAATTCCGGAGATATGTGTTACCTACCAATTCACATTGGAGCATTGTGGTAGGTCTTAGCTCCAATCCATCTCTTAAGAAACGGAGAGAAGAGGCCTATTCCCAGCAGTGGGATAGTAACAAGCCGCTACTTACTTACCTCCTCAAGAGAGCTACATGTTGTCATAGTTTGGCTATCGCAGCTTTTCATAATTTATAGCTTTTTAACTTTAGTAATATGAATCTTCACAATTCTCGGCTGAGGTTTATCTATTATCTCTATACTACATGGTCTTTTTTCTCTTGGGAGTTTCAACAGGATATATACCCGAAACTTTGCTTAGGTTGTTATTAAAGGGCTGTTGTTTTAGATAAGGTAAAGTATTTTTTGAGCCGTTATTGCCTTATATGTGTACAAGTTATCGATAAATATAAAATAACCATTAATTTTTTGCTAAAACCTAAATAAATTGAGATTTAAAAATGCAGCTTAACTAATACATTTAAAGTTATCACACATCATGATTTCCCTACCCTTATCCCTCTCAAAGTGGGGTCAGCACAATATGTCTTCATCTTCCATTTTCCTCTATCATTCGTCAACTATGGTGTTGCTCCTTTTATATGTTTGGTATCCGGCTTCGTAGAATAGACCACCCTCATTTATTACCGATTTGTCATAAAAGACATCTAAGATGACTCGTCGTGTGGTAACCGGCTAAGTAGAATAGACCACCGTAATTTTTTTGTCGTAAAATACGACTAGGGTAAATTGACCTCAAGCAGGCGACCGGTCGTAAAATACCTAGCCAAATCCTGTGACAACGTGTTTATAACATTTTTTCCGACCCTACTTAAAGTGGGATAAGGGCAGGAGAATGATGATCATTCTATACATAATTCTTCTTTTTTCGACCTCTTGTCATATATTATGTGTTATAAATAAAAATAATAATAGATAAATAGATATAAATACCTGATCATCATTCTCTTACCCTTATCCCACTCTAAGTGGGGTCGGCACAATATATTTTCTTCTTCCATTCTTCTCTATCATTCATCAACTCTGGTGCCACTCCTTTAACATGCATATCATTTTTCACACAATCCATCCATCTTTTTTTCGGCCTCCCCCTAGTCATACATCCATCCACATTCATATTTAAAACTCTTTTGGTCACATGATTTTCATCCCTCCTCATTACATGCCAATACCAACTTAGTTTCGCACTTCTCATCTTTTCTGTAATTGGATCAACTTCCAGACTTCCCCTAATAAACTCATTGCGTATCCTATCAAGTTTTGTCACACCACACATCCACCTTAAAATTCTCATCTCATAAATGATAATATGCTGATATTTATAATAAATAAAATACTGTTTATTTATTATAAATATGAAGCATTTATATACTGAAATTTCGATTCGTCCAATTCCTCTCAGAAAGGGCTTATTAAATCCTTTTGCAAGGGCAACCTCGTACTTACAATAATATATTTGAAGAAGGAATATATACTTTTTGTATGAGCACATGAAGATTTAAGGAGTTGTGTTTGTACGTTGATCCAATTTCAGACATGGCATTTATTTAACATCGATATCCACAAGATGTTAGTCAAGAGATTTTAGAACAAATCTAAAGAGTATCATCAACTGGGTTCAAATTGGGCCTGCTTAGCTGGACTTACTTTTAAATGATGAATATTTAACTGCAAGTTAAAGTTTCTACTAAACTGTATTTATTAGTTCACCGCAGTTGCGTATTCCGCTAAACTATGGGAACTATAATATTTCGGTAAGCTGGAATACGGAATTAATAATAAAAGTACCGGAATTAATATTAAAAATACCGGAATTGATATTAAAAATACCGGAATTAATATTAAAAATACCGTAATTAATATTAAAAATACCGGAATAAATATTAAAAATCTGTTAAGCAGTTTAAGCGTGGTTAACACGCATGCACGCACTCATGCATGCATGCACAAACGCAGAGACGCATGTATACACGCACGCAACACAAATAATCACGCAAATACAAATGCGAACATGCACGGACGCAGAAACGCATGCATGCACGCACGCAGGTACGCACATAATCACGCAAACACAAATACACGCATGCACGCACGCACGCATACTCGCACGCACGCATACGCGCACGCACGCATACTCCCACGCACGCACGCATACACAATCATTCGCATTTATAATAATGGTATCATTTCTTTATCTTTTATTTATGCCATTATTGTCAACAGCCAAATTTCATAAACGATGTAACTTAACATTGCAATATATCTTTGTCATTGGCCAGTAAATTTTTTCCCCCCGATTAATAATTCCGAAATGAAACTGTAGTTTGAATAGCAAAGTGCTCTTTTCTTTAATTTCGATGATTTATAGCGGGAATAACTCAAGGGGAATGAATGTTAATAATATTGTTTTACAGGTAAACTTGCCTGAAAGGAAATTACGTTTCTAAAGATAATTAATAACCACTATTTCGATTCAATTTAGTCGACACGTCATCTACCTATTTCGTTTTACTTTACAGCTATACAGTTTTGATTGCTTTTCTGATGTAGAAGGACTCAGGATTAATCATGATTATGTTTTTTGTTAAGATTTAGCGCTGAAAGAAATTTATTAAATTATGGACTTTCTTAATATACACAAAGTGCTGTATTTAAACAGCATAAATGTGATATGAGGTTTTTTTTTGTTTCACTTCAGGGATGGATTCGAATATTAAATTAATTAATTAAAAAAAGAGCCTAGAAATTGATAGGCTTTTAATCTCAGCTTTGAAAACTAATTAGACGATGTCGCAAGAAGAAGAACATATTAAAAAAAATTAGGTTATTTTAATTGATATAAATATTAATTTCCTTCATAAATTCGTATTCAATTTAATAAAACAAAAAGAGTTACTTTAAGAGTTCTGGCCCCTTTTTCGCGATTTTATTTTAGCGATTCAGCGCGGGAACGCTGCCAGCATTCTTGGGACCGTTCCACGTGGTCATGATTTGTATAGTCCTAGCGTGTAAGTAATTTGAGATAGATATAACTTGTACATTTTTGCTGTAAATAAAAAAATTTACATATTAATTAATATAAGAAAAATAAAATATTATGAAAGTGCGCAACTTGTGTAACTGAGTGTGGCTATTGTGTGGAATTATATATGGGTTGATGAGGTTTCAGGTATATTAGATTCATATGTCTTCAAATATTTCTACAAGCTCAAAATATTTTTTATCCGAGTAACTCCGTGGTATGTGCTAGTGAATTATATAATTCTTCAACGTCATTGGTATCGGGGGCATATATAAAAACCAGATTCGTTGAAAGGGGTACCGGCAAAAGTTACGACAAAGGCTGTCGCAAACATCCTAAGGCGATTTGTTTGAGTGAAAATATATTTTACCCAGAATTTTTGTGTCACAGAATTCATTGTATCTATACTAATATAATAAATACGAAAGTCTGTCTGTCTTCTTGTAAAATTTGGTATAATTAAATCTTACATACCATCTAACATATGAATAAAAAAATCCGTTTTTCATTTGAAATAAGAAAGAAAAACAACGTAATTAAGAGTATTTAAATATTAAAGTTGTTAAAAAACCGCGAGTACAACTTGTAATTACATAAAATCTATCAAAAAATATTAATTATGATTAACAATTCACGTGTCATTTATATCATCCTCCTATCCTTATACCACTCTAAGTGGGGTCGGCACAATATGTTATGAACATGTTGTCACATGATTTGGCTACGTATTTTACGAGCGGCCGCTTGACTGACATCAACTTACCTCTGTCGTATTTTACGACACCCCGGTAAGAAAAAGGGTAATCTATTCTACTAAACCAGATACCGCACGGTGGGTCAACTTACCTTAGTCGCCTTTTACGACACCTCGGTAAGAAATGAGGTTGGTCTATTCTACTCAGCCGGATACCACACGGCGGGTCAATTTACCTTAGTCGCCTTTTACCACACCTCGGTTAGAAATGAGGTTGGTCTATTCTACTCAGCCGGATACCACACGGCGGGTCAATTTACCTTAGTCGCCTTTTACGACACCTCTGTAAGAAATGAAGGTGGTACTATTCTATTCAGCCTAAAGCCTATTGTGTAAAAAGTGCGGGGTGCTTAGTGCCATGTTTTTCGTATATATCGGACGCGGATCGGAGTATTAAACTGACTGAATTCCACAAAATAGTGGAAAATTTCTATAAAGCTTAGTGTAGACCCGATGAAATACGTTATTTTAGACAGACCCATAACTTGGAGAAGAGCGAAAAGATCTCCAAAGTAGCTTCTTAACTCGTAGTTTGCAGCGTGGTGGCATTGAAATAAGGATTACAACTAACTCAATTACACCTAATTTTGAATTAGGTCACTTTTATTCTAAGCTTGCAATATAAGGAGCATACCACGATTTTTCAAGATAAAAGTAATATTTATCGTCGTATATACTTTTTAGTCCGAAAGCGAGTTTTTAGGGCTACGGAAAAAGTTAAAAAGTTCGTAGATTGTTTGTGGGCTTCGGTATACATTTTTATAATAAAATTCCACAATCTATTTTAGACTTGCCTTTACACACGTTCAAAACAGTAATTAAAAAGACTTATTCGGAAACCTTTTTATATTGTTGAAGACTATGTTGATGATAAGAAATCTTGGATTTAAGTTGCGACCTGATTTATAAACAATTATGTATTAATTAAATATTTATTTTTGAAAAGAGTAACCACCGGATACCACACGGTGGGCAAAATTGAAATTCAAAATTTTCTTTATTCAAATAAACTTGTGAACAAGTGCTTCTGAATCGTCAACTCTACTGCTGGTTCGGAAAGCTGTTCCTACCGAGAAGAGCCAGCAAGAAACTCGGCGGTTGCTCTTTTGAAAATATAATTCTTAATACTATTTACATTAAGTCGTTACTGTCTTGTACAGGTTTAAAGAGAGCTATATCCACACATTCTCATCTTCTAAATAATCTTCAAGAGTATAGTAGGCTTTCTGTATCAGCCTCTTTTTAACAGTGTTTTAAAACTGCTGTAATGGCAAAGCTGAAATTGATTGCGGAATTTCACTATAGAATCTTATACCAAAACCCACAAACGAGTTACGCACTTTTGCAAGGCGCAAAGCAGGAGCCGCAAGCTTAAGTCCGTTCCTGCTTTGTCTATTGTATATTTCACCTATCGTTTTCAAACTAATACTTATAACTAGTTACATTAAGTCATTAGTATCTTGTACAGGGTTGATCAACTTACCTTACCTTAGTCGCCTTTTACGACACCTCAGTAAGAAATGAGGTTGGTCTATTCCACTCTAAATACCACACGGCGGATTAAGAATTATTTGAATATGAAATTGATATGAATTTGAATTTAGTTTTTAACTGTATTTATTTTGTATTAGATTAACGAGTTAACGTTCTAAAAACAAGGACTACGCTAGGTTAAACATACTTAAGTTAAGTAGAACGCTAACAGGGTGGAGGGAGCTCCTGAATCATTTATTACTCCCCGGGGTGAAATGATATCTTTATAGACGCACCGCGAACGCTGGGCTATTGGGGGCGAAACGGGACGTTAACGGTTATATTAACTATATTTACCCTGGTTGATTAGATTACATTAATTAAATTTAAGTTTTTGTACATCCGGATTACTTCAAAGGAAAATCTTTCCAATCTAATTAATAAAATAAAATAATGAAGTAATCTTCTCTCATTAATTTATTAGTGACTAGCTTTCGACCGCGACTTCGTGCGCGTGGACCTCAGTCCCGGAATAAAGAGTACCCTCTGTCAACCCTGCAAATATCTCCATCCCAAAAAGTGAAAACAGGGTCCAAATCAGATCAGCGGTTTCTGAGATTAGCGGGAACAACCACACAGTGCCTAAAAAACTGGAATAAAAATATGAAATTCGTCAAAAAAGGTTGGCAGACCGGCCTCGTTCTTATAAAAAGATTTCTGCTTATCATAGACATGGTAATTTACGTAATCCAGTGAGTGAGATCAATTCAGGAACGGCGAAAAACGGAAAAAATGCAAGTACCAGCATCATAGTGTTCGACCTTTCAACTTAAAATTGACATATCTTTTTTGTTTGCTGACTGATTGAAATAAAACATACCCTATATGTTAAGTGAAGCTTTCTACTACGTATTAGTGAAAACCAAGTCCAAATCGGATCAGCGGTTTCTGAGATTAGCGGGAACAAACGCACAGACATACAGACAAACAGAGAAACAGACAAAAAATTTAAAAACTATTGTTTCATGTTTAGAAGCATGTTTTGAGACGACAACACTAATTTTTTCTTAAAAATATCAAATGTATAGATTTGAACACCTCTACGATTTTATTATATGTATTGATGATGATGATGATGATGATGTTGATGACTATATTTAAATAAATAATAAATAAATATATGGGACACTTACACACTCCGTCGTCCGTTCTCAAAGTAAATAACTTAATACTTGTGTTATGGATGACTGACAACTGGTTAATATTGTAGTATTGTCCCTGCCTTCAGTGCCGCAGGTCGCGGGTTCGATTTCCGCCGAGGGCCAACATTTTCTATAAATTAATTTGTTGGTATTTGAGTCTGGGTGTATATTTGTATTTAAGTATGTATTTAAAAATTGTATAAGTATACAATTATACTTAAAATATTCATATTATACTTGAAAGGTTTACTTTTCATGTATAATATGTTAATCTATCTAAAATCATTAATTTTAAGATATAAAAACTCATTCAAATCTTAGTCTATGCTGTAAACAAAATGATGAAACTCTTAATTATAAACTGCGCAATAAACAAGCTAAATGGCTACATCAGTTTATAACTGTCTCAATACTCAGTTATTGCTGGATCTTTATGACGTTTAACGTTCGCGGCTATAAAACACTCCCCGTTGGGCCCTGATCCCTATAGACTTTATTAACTGGAGAATGATTAAAGAGAAAATAATGTTGCCATATATATGTAGCTTACCTACTACCTACAAGCTGTGGTAGCCCAGCGGTAACACCGTCCGACTCTTTCGAAAAGGTCACGGGTTCAAACTTATGTGTCTAATTGATAATTGCAATTTATCACACGCTCTTCGATGAAGGAAAACATCGTGAGGAAACCTGCATATCTCTAGAGAATTCAGGAGATATATGTAACCTACCAATCCGCATCGGAGCAGCGTGGTAGGTCTTAGCTCCAAACCTTCTCTCCAAAAACGGAGAGAAGAGGCCTATTCTCAGCAGTGGGATAGTAACGGGCCGCTACTTACTTTTTTTACTACCTATGGAAGCATTGTTTCAGCCGAGTAAACGAACCCAAAACTAATAAAACTCGACGGATTTCTTGCACCGAATTTCTTGCTGGCTCTTCTCGGTAGGAACAGCTTTCCGAACCAGCAGTAGAATTGACGATTCAAAAGCACTTGTTTACAAGTTTATTATTGCTTAATACAAGTTTGTTTATTGATTTAAGAAAATTTTGAATTTGATTAAAATGTCACCTCATCAAGAAGTGTATTGCAAAGTATCTAACAGACACCATATCATACTTCCATCTCCATATATCAGAGATCCATATCTGTACTAATATTTAAAGCTGAAGAGGTTGTTTTGTGCGTTTGATTGTTTGTACACGCTAATCTCAAGAACTAATGGACTGGTTTGAAAAATTATTTCAGTGTAACATAGTCCATTTATCGAGGAAGGCTAGAGGCTGTATAACATCACGCTAAGATGAATAGGAGAGGAGCAGCAATAAAAAATATTACGAAAATGGCACAATTTAAAGTGTTCCTTGTGTGCGCTAAATAAACTGTAAAAGTTATTCAAAAATCATGTATTACAAAATTATTCCCCTCTAAATGAAAGTCCGCGATAGCATATGTGTAGCTTTTAAAGTTAGCCCACTTTAATCATTTTTATGGTTATGAAAATACTGTATTACGGTTTTTATCTTTCCACGCGGGCGGAGCCGCTGGCGATTGCTAGCCATATGTATGATACTATTTCACACTTTAAGCCCCCGTTCTCAGCGAAATGTAAAAAAATTGCAGATGTTAAAGACTAAGGCGTTACGGATTTAATCAAACGACACATCAGGCTATGCCTTCGAGTACTTTTACTTTGCCATATTTATTTCATAGACAGTAATTTCTTAAGGTATTCATTTTCCAATTCACGCCGTGTGGTATCCGGCTGAATGTACCACCCTCATTTTTTACCGAGGTGTCGTAAAAGGCAACTAAGGTAAGTCGATCCGCCGTATGGTATTCGGCTGAGTAGAATAGGCCAAGCTCATTTCTTACCGAGGTGTCGTAAAAGGCGACTAAGGTAAGTTGACCCACCGCGTGGTATCCGGTTTAGTAGAATAGACCACCATCTTTCTTACCGAGGTGTAGAAAAATACGACTGAAGTAAGTTGACGTCAGGCAGGCGGCCGGTCGTAAAAACGCAGCCAAATCATGTGACAGCATGTTTATAACATGTTGTGCCGACCCCACTTAGAGTGAGATAAGGGCAGGAGAATGATGATGATTCATTTTCCAATTTGACATATATATACCTAGTACCTGGGTGACCGAGCCTTGCTCGGTAATTTTTTTTCAAAATAAAAAAAACTTAAAAAAAAAATTGAGTAGGTGGGTCTCGATCCTAGGTATTTTCATTTCTCTAGACCACCCGTTCTCCGTATAAGCTACGGTGACTTGACAATTTACGATAAATAGTGTTTGATTTATTCTCAATGTAAATTTAATGGCCAAAATGCCCAAAAAAAGACAGAAACAGAATGAAATGCTTTTTTTAAATAAAACCCCTACATGTTGAATTTCAGGAAAATCGTTGGAGCCGTTTCCGAGATTCCGAAAATATATAGCGTAGTTTTATAGGGGAACGGGCAGTCTCGAGAAATATAAATACCTACAATCGATCCCCAGTACCTAATCATTTTTTCTTTTTTTTTAAGTTTCTTTTTTTTATATTGTAAAAATTACTGAGCAAGGATCGGTCAATCAGGTACTAAATATTGCGTTATTGATTAAAAATGCTACAACAGCTTTACTTCAGAAACTTTACGTTGTTACAAAATAATGTAGCAATTGTTTAGCAGACGTATGCGGTAGGTCGGCGGTCGACAATAAAGTCAGCAGGGGTTTCACTTGTTATACTTCATTCGGATTTAATAGTCATCGTATATTTGGTGTCGTTAATTTATGGGCTTATCCGTGCGGGATCCGGTTGACTAGAATATACCACCCTCATTTCTTACCGAGTTGTTATAAAAGGCGACTAAGGTAAGTTGATGCGCTGTGTGGAACCCAGCTGAGTCGAATAGACCACACTCTTTCTTACTGTGCTGTCTTAAAAGGAGACTAAGGTAAGGTTGACGTCAGGCAGCGGCTGGTCGTAAAATACCTAGCAGAAACATGTAGTAACATGTTGTGCCGATCCCACTTAAAGTGGGATAAGGACAAGAAAATGGATGCTTTACTTTTTTTAAATAAGTTTGCAAGAAAGCAAACAAGTAAGAAATGAGTATATAAGGGGAATATCAAGTGCAAGATTTAATATGGTACGGACATTTTTATTTATTGAACAGAATTTAAATTTTTAGACTAAACATTGTCGTTGATATATTTATATCCTCCTGCCCTTATCCCACTCTAAGTGGGGTCGGCACAACATGTTATAAACATGCTGTAACATGATTTGGCTGCGTTTTTACGACCGGCCGCCTGCCTGACGTGAACTTACCTTAGTCGTATTTTACGACACCGCGGTAAGAAGAAGGGCAGTCTATTCTCCTAAACCGGATACTACAAGGTGGGTCAACTTACCTTAGTCGCCTTTTACGACGCCTCGGTAAAAAATGAGGGTGGTCTATTCTACTCAGCCGGATACCACACGGCGGGTCGACTTACCTTAGTCGCCTTTTACGACGCCTTGGTAAGAAACGAGGGTGGTCTATTCTACTCAGCCGGATACCACACGGCGGGTCGACTTACCTTAGTCGCCTTTCACGACACCTCGGTAAGAAATGAGGGTGGTACTATTCTGTTCAGCCGGATACCACACGGCGTGTCGTTGATATATTTAATAAAGAAAATTAAATTAAAACATGCCACTGACTTTGATAAAGGTTAATCTAAAGTAGAATTTAACCTATTTCCGTGCCCCTAGATTATCCGTAAGGGCTTAACGAGGTCGGGCGGCTAACTCGATGACAAATAACAATCCCTGTTAAAATTGGTGACGAGTAATAAATAAGTTAGAATAATAGATCTTAAATTGATCATCTTCCTGCCCTTATCCCACTAAGAAGGGTCGGCACAAAGGCGTGTCGCCTTTTACGACACCTCAGTAAGAAATGAGGGTGGTACTATTCTATTTTGCCGGATAATACACGGCGTACAGCAAAAAAATACAAAGAACGAATACAAAATAAAACGTCGCCAAGCATTTATATTGTTCGCTAACTGATTATAAATTAAGTCGAAGTGTCACTTTATATCCCTGAGACGATTTGTATTAATTATTTAATGAAGCCTTTCCAACTGTCGTCTAATCTAATGTTTAGGTGATCCATCTTATTGTATTAGTTGAACGAGATGTTTTTGGCAATGTTCCCGACAGCTTATTTTAGTCCAACGGAGGACCGATTGTAAAATGAAAATGTTTACGACGTCAACAACCTCGTGTTAAACTTTATTTAGAAAATATGATTAATATGATGTACCCGCGACTTCGCGTCAAATTGAGTGATCAAATACCGTTTATTATATAAGGTAAGTGCACTTGTAATTGACCATGCACTAGTAATTGACCGTTTTGTATGAAATTTTAAATAATAAGCGTTTGTTACAACAAGTAGCTAATATAAAATATTTAATTTTAAATATTAAAAAATGGGCTACAGTTCTACAAACTTATTATTTCATACAAAGCGGTCAATAACTAGTGCATTTACCTTACCTCGTTTTTTCTTAATTACGTATCTTTTCCTATTCCCAAAATAAATATCCGTTTTACTGCACTAAACCCAAAGAAAAATGCATAAAAATTGATACTTAAATACTTTAATTCAATTAAAAATTAAATTATCGGTTACTCGCTTCGATACTTACCTTAGGTGAACTCCCTTTGATGCGGTATCATTTCTCTTAGTAACTCTGAAACAAAAAAAGTTTGTTATTGCTTAGGAAAATACAAGGTTTGTTATTTTATATAAATACAAGGTTACTGTTAATTTCACCTGGCAGTTCTATAATGTTATTTCAAACGTTTTAAAAATAGTATTATAATTTATAGAATTAGGTGTTACTTTGTGGAACTCCATATTACAAAAGTTATGATAGAAAAATTTTCCTGATATTCGCGTTTGTTAAGAAAATCTATGTACTGCTAAGCGTAGAAAGCAAAACCGTTATCATACCTTATACATGCAGGATTAGTTACCACAGGTATCACATGACACCACCACCAACAGTATTCTACACAAGCACTACACACATTCAGTACAACAATCTCAACAAACATTTCGCCCCGTAACGCAAGCATCATCAGGAGATAGACTCCACGACAAATTCGTAAAGCGTTGCATCACCCAAGGAAGGAGGTTCTTTATAAATAATTCAACCCCTACCATTGATATTGCCTCCAAACACGTGTAGTAAGTGAGTTAGAAACGTTTATTTTTTCGTTAAATAGGTACCCATTATTACATTTTATTATCTCTAGTTGCCCAGATTATAGCAAAATATATCATCATAACTTTTGTAATATATTATTAGTTTAATATTTATGTACTGTATTGTATTTTCCTATTCCCGAAGAAAAAAGGAAACTTTTATCCTATACGTTAGCCCAGTATTTGAGCTTCTATTGTGCCAAATTTCATCAATATTTCTATCAAATAGACTGTGAAAGTGAACAGACAGACACCTACATAGACAGTCAGTTATTATATTATTATGGATATTTGTTTATGTAAATTTGTAATGAGTGACATGCGAGGATCGAAAACATAAGATAATGTAAATCAGGCGAGTTCGAATAAATGATTTCTCAGCACTAACCAAATTCTGCACCTCGGTTTGATATTCTTTAGAAGTTTCTGGAATATATTACTATGTAACACTTTGCATACATCTTTTTATCTAGCCTTCATTGTAATTTGATCCGTTTTTTTTTGTTACAGTCTCCTACTGTGATCCATCCTTCTTAAGCTATGACTACTTGGGCAGTTAATAATATACAGAACATGTTATTATGCGAAAGCATCTGCAAAATTAACATATTTAGAGAGAGCGTCTATACTCGTGACGTTCTAAGTAATTAAATTATCCTTTACATAACTTCATAATTCCAATACTCTACAGATTGCTATAAAGTACAATACTGAAAATTTAATGTAAAATATGTTCGTAGTCTGTACTCATTGTAAAACGTCTGCGTATATTGTATATTTCGTATATGTAATTCCACATTCAATTAAATCCAGCATCGAAGGATCACAATGTACAATTTTTAAGTGTAAATGAAAATACGGATATGTGTATCCACGTGCGGTTTATTGCGAACAATGCGATTACATATAATTATAATCCCTCGGACCGTGTCCAGTTTTATATCACGTCATCAGCAGCCAATAGGAGCGGAGCTCGATGACGTGATACCAGTCGCGTGCGCAATTGCCTTAAAATATTGTCAGGCGTGAACAGTGTGTGATCGATTTTTTCAAAATCTACTGAACGGATTCTACTAAAAAATAACTCTTCTTAAAGGTCTTAGACCTTAATAACCGATAGTTTCATGCAAATGACGTTCAAGAGGTTGCGCGGGTTTACAAAAATCACATTACTTGCATGCGCCGCGTACGCATAGCTTACGATACACAATAGAGTGTAGAGAACTATAGATCTAAAAAAATTCCACAAAAAAGTCCGCGACAACACATCTCGATCTCTTATATTTAAATTTACTATAACCACTTATATGTTTCAAGTCTCAATTTGGAAAAAAAATTGGTGACACATGATTTCTTTTTTGATTTGAAGCCGCTTGCACAGTAGGTATATTATAAATGCGAAAGTCAGTCTGTCTGTTACGCTTTCACAGCTAATTTGTTGATATTGATAATATATTGCACAATTAAAGCGTATTTGGATAATATACAGAATAAAAAAAATCGTTTGAAAAAAAAGGATAAAACACATTGCATTATTGAGGGTACTTAAACTATTTGTTTCACGCAAACCAAGGCACGCGGACTTATAGTAATATCATCCTCCTGCCCTTATCCCACTATAAGTGGGGTCGGCACAACATGTTATAAACATGCTGTCTCATGATTTGGCTGCGTATTTTACGACCGGCCGCCTGCCTGACGTCAACTTACGTCTGTCGTATTTTACGACACCTCGGTAAGAAAGAGGGTGGTCTATTCTACTTAACCGGATGCCACACGGTGGGTCAACTTATCTTAGTCGCCTTTTACGACACCTCGGTAAGAAATGAGGTTGGTCTATTCTACTCAGCCGGATACCACACAGCGGGTCGACTTACCTTAGTCGCCTTTTACGACACCTCGGTAAGAAATGAGGGTGGTACTATTCTATTCAGCCGGATACCACACGGCGTGCGGACTTACAGTAATAGTCCTACTAATATTATACATGCGAAAATTTGTGCCCATGTATGTGTTTGTTACTCTTTCGAACGGCGAATCCGCGGAACCAATATCGATGAAATTTGGCACAATTATATCTTATACGCCGGAATAACATATACAAATATTGTCTTATATCAACCTATCAACAGTCCACGCGAACGAAGTCGCGGGTAAAAGCTAGTAATATAAAAATGTTTTACACAAATCTGTTAAGCTGTTGAAGCCCCAGTTATAGGATTTAGTAGTAAGTAGCCGCCTGTTACTATCCCACTGCTGAGAATAGGCCTCTTCTCTCTGTTTTTGGAGAGAAGGATTGGAGCTAAAACCTACCACGCTGCTCCAATGCGGATTGGTAGGTTACACATATCTCCAGAATTCTCTAGAGATATGCAGGTTTCCTCACGATGTTTTCCTTCACCGAAAAGCGTGTGATAAATTGCAATTATCAATTAGACACATAAGTTTTAACAGAGAAACTCATTGGTGTCTGCCCGGGTTTGAACCCGCGACCTTTTCGAAAGAGTCGAACGGTGTTACCGCTGGGCCATCACAGCTTTTTATAGGATAGGATTGAGTACCTGCATTAAATATTATTGTACTGTGCGTCCACCAAGGCCGCGGTCATTGTTGACAATGACCTTCACGGGTGAACAACAGAAGTGCCTTGTTATAGAAGTCAATCAATTGAGACGAATATTAATACTATTGACGCCCTTGTTATAAACCTGACACTATAACTAAGGCCGTGATAACGTAATGGGAAGACCGATTTATAACTAGGAGTCACAGGTTTAAATCCCAGCCAAGCTTTATATGTGGAGAAGAACAATGTGTATGTTTTTTTATAAACTCCGAAACGACTGGACCGATTTTAATGAAATTTTTGGATAATCCTGTAAAGTTTAGTGGTGATTAGTGCATTTTTAAAGTAAACCGAAACTAGGCAGAGCCACAGCAATGTGTGCCGAAATAATTTTTAATAAAAATTAATGTGCTTAATTGTTGACCATCATTTTCCTGTACTTATCCCACTCTACAGACAACACGTTGTCACATGATTTGGTTACGATTTTACGACAGGCCGCCTGCCTGACGTCAACCTATCTTATTCGTATTTTACGACACCTCACTAAGAAAGAAAGTGGTTTATTCTACTCAATCGTATACTAGACGGTGGGTTACCTTACCTTAGATGTCTTTTACGACACCTCGGTAAAAAATGAGGGTATTCTATTGCATTCAGCCGGCTACTACACAGCGGGTCGACTTACCTTAGTCGCCTTTTACGACACCTCAGTAAGAATTTATTTAGCCGGATACCACGTGGCGTAATGTGCTTAATTGTTAATTTTTACTATTTAACACGTGATTTTTGGTAAAGGAATCAATCGTAGGGAATGCGGATATACCCAGAAACTCCTGAGATATCTTTAATTTTTTCTCACTGTATTTGCTAATATCACAATATCGTATTAAAGCAGCGTGCTGGGTACAAGCTCCAAATCGTTCTCTCCAATAAAGGAGAGGTGCAGAATTTGCCGATTTACCTATATCAATATTCGTAGCACTTCTACGAATGACGTAGACAAATCGTAGCAACGTCTACGGAATTTCTAACTTTCACATTCATCATTCTCCTGCCCTTATTCCACTCTGAGGTCGGCACAACATGTTTTAAACATGTTGTTTCTTGAGTTGGCTAGTTATTTTACGACCAGCCGCCTACTTGACATCAACTAAATCACTATTGAGATACCTCGGTAAGAAATGAGGGATTCTACTCAGCCGGTGGCCTAAGAAATAGATTCTTATAAATATTACATTATTAGGTTATATAATATTAGTTAAAGCGTAGCAGAAAGAAAGACAGATAAAATTTAAAGAGTGTTAAATATATCTCTGATACTTATACACACGGTCGTCCACAAGTAACTAACTTAATACTTGTGTTATGAGTGACAGACAACTGGTAAATATATATATATATATATATATATATATATATATATATATATATTTGAATACATACTTGAATACATATGTACATATGTACTCCCCAAAAATCGAAAAACCAACCAACAAATATATAAAAACGAATATTTGTCTGTATGTCCTTTAAAGGCTTTATGGACGAAACGGCTGGCCCTCGGCCGGTTCGATTCCCGCTGAGGGTCCACATTTTCTATAAATGAATTTGTTGGCCTTTGGGCCTGGGTGTATATTTGTATTTAGAATATTTATAAATATATATTCACCAGTTGTCTGTCCATAACACAAGTATTAAGTTACTTACTTTGGGGGCGGACGACCGTGTGTGTAAGTGTCCCATATATTTATTTATTTATTTTTATGAAATTTTTAGTCAATCTTTACAATGACTCACCGGATGATCCTGTAAAGTTTGGTAGTGATCAGGAGCATTTTTTTTTAAATGTTGTGTTCAGTGTCGAGGGGAATGCGAAACCAGAGCCACAGCAACGCGTGACTGTATAGCAAGTTTATATCAATATGAATTATGGATTGTAATATTTAAAATTGTTAATCAAAACAAACCTATATTTAAGCACACGGCTACATTACTTATGACACATATATAGTAGCCCAAATTAGAAACACGCATCTCATATAAACACTATGGCAGTATATCATTCATCGCTTTCTAAATTCTAATTCCACTAAGCCGGATAGTAACAGTAACATATACATCATCCTCCTGCCCTTATCCCACTCTAAGTGGGGTCGGCACAACATGTTATAAACATGTTGTCATATGATTTGGCTGCGTTTTTATGACCGGCCGCCTGCCTGACGACAACTTACCTCTGTCGTATTTTACGACACCTCGGTAAGAGAGGGTGGTCTATTCTACTAAACTAGATACCACACGGTGGGTCAACTTTCCTTAGTCGCCTTTTACGACACCTCGGTAAGAAATGAGGTTGGTCTATTCTACTCAGCCGGGTACCACACGGCGGGTCGTCTTACCTTAGTCGCCTTTTACGACACCTCGGTAAGAAAAGAGGGTGGTACTATTCTATTCAGCCGGATACCACATAACAGTAACATATACAAATAAAATTAAAGAAACATAACAAATTAAATTCAAATACATTACTGAAAGTGAAAATTCTGTAGAAGATATACTGTAAGAGGTATCCGTTATGTGGTATCCGGCTGAACAGAATAGATCACTCTCATTTCTTACCAAAGTGTCGTAAAAGGCGACTAAGGTAAGATGACTCAACGTTTGCAATCTGGTAGAGTAGAATAGACCAACCCCTTTTCTTATCGAGGTGACGTAAAAGGCGACTAAGGTAGGTCGACCTGCCGTGTGGCATCCGCCTCAGTAGAATAGACCACCCTCATTTCTTACCGAGGTTTCGTAAAAGGTGACTTCGGTAAGTTGACGTCAGGCATGCGGCCGGTCGTAAAAAAACTAGCCAAAACGTGTAACACCATGTTTTGCCGATCCACTTAGTGTGAGGTGAAGGCACGAAAATAATGATGGTTACACAAAGCTCCAGAATTCTCTAGAGATATGAAGGTTTCCTCACATTGTTTTTCTCCACTGAAAAGCGTGTGATAAATTGCAATTATCAATTAGACACATAAGTTTTAACAGAAAAACTCATTGGTGTCCGCCCGGGTTTGAACCCGTGACCTCCTCGAAAGAGTCGCACAGTGCTACCACTGGGCTACCACAGCTTATATATAGCTTTTGACTTATACTAATAAATAATTCAAATACACTTTTGAAGTACTGCTTTACATTTAAAACTGTTCATTTATATGAAAATGAGAAAATTAAAAGTTTACATGATGTAAATATAATTCTGTAATGTAAATTATAGTCTCGAATAATTCAGACAAATTGGTGCAAAGACAAACAACGTATAATTAATTAGATTCGTGTTTGTACTGGAGAGGCAATTTACGAGTCGGCAGTTATATTATAGCTCAATCAATTTTCGGGGGCGAAGGTTTCTTTGCGATATCAAGAGTGAACCTCGTAAAACAGAGATTCCTAACAGATTACATACATAAAGAATGATATTATTTACACAAGCAAGTGTAATAATGACTCTACGATATCTCGAATATACTTTTAAAAATATTTAAGTAGCGGCCTGTTACTAGCAGTGGGAACTGCTGAGAATAGACCTCTTCTCTCCGTTTTTTGGAGAGAAGGATTGGAGCTAAGACCTACAACGCTGCTCCAATGCGGATTGGTAGGTTACACATATCTCCAGAATTCTCTAGAGATACGCAGGTTTCCTCACGATGTTTTCCTTCACCGAAAAGCGTGTGATAAATTGCAATTATCAATTGCGGTTCAGTTTATCTTTGTCTATGAAAAGTTCATTGATTCATATAATTGTTCTAATGCATTAACCGTGAAAGCGTAACAGACAGACCGATTTTCGTATTTGTAATATTAGTCTGGAAGTATGGAATTGAAACGCTATGTCAGGAAGTTTGGATATTTTATTTTTGTTCCGAAAATACTCCCGCTAGACTACCTGTTGTTGACAAAATGTTGTATATAGAAGAAAAACAAGTCGTAAATTATTAACTTGCTTAACTTGTATAGTATATTTTCTTAATACCAACTATTATAGGTAGATTTATGTTTCGGTTCTATCATATCCAGTCTAGACTAGTGTCAGCATTTTTGATATTTAGTATCACACTAAGCTTTGTGTAAACAACTTAAAGCGCAAAATATATCGTCAAACACGCAGATAGGTGAAACTTACACAGCAAGAACTTAATGTTTAATTTCCTAGCTTTTATTTTAGTTTTAAAAGGTTGCAGTTCAAAATTTTAATTTATTTTTGAAGTACTCTACTCTCTAAGTAAGGCACAAGATCGTATGGCGTTGTCATCCCTTGAATAAATAATTTAAACCCAAACTCAAAATATAATTTATTCAAGTGAACTTAAAATGTAAGTGCTTTTGAACCGTCAACTCTACTGCTGGTTCGGATAACTGCCTCTACCGAGAAGAACAAGCGCGAAACTCAGCGGTTGCTCTATTCAAAATAGAATTCTTTTAATTATTTACATGTTGCCGGTATCCGGCTGAATAGAATGGATGGTCCATTCTATTCTTCATTTCTTACCAAGGTGTCATAAACGGTTAATAAGGTAAGTTGACATCAGGCTGGCGGCCCGTCGTAAAATAATTGTAAAATATCTTTAAAATATATGCCGACTCAGAGTGGGATAAGGGCAGAAGCCAAGTAGCTTGATCAAGACAGTTTCATTATTTATATAATATTACATATAGGCTTTCTGTATCAGCCTTCTTTTTTTAGTTATTTTACATTTTTGTAATAGCAAACTTAATTAATGATTTAAGGAATTAGTAGTTACTTTGCGGAGTTTGATTATATAAAAGCAATGATAATCCAGGATGTAATCGATAATCCATTACTTTTCAATTGAAAAGAACTATGACCAATAAATAATAATATTAATTGTTCATTCGCTTAAGACAAGGTACATTAGATATAGTAAAAATATAAAGAAAAAATTTTGTTTTAGAGAAAATTAGTCCATTTAGATATAGTGCTTAGACCCGTTGTGCATTGTAATAAATTGTACAGGTCAATAAATTTTACGACAACTATGAGATAAATGTATGTTGTATAAACACGAAATTGCTCAGAGAAAATCCAGGAGTAAAATATATGTGATATTATTTAAAAAATATTAAATAAGGAATGTTTAGGTGTATTTATGTTTAAATTATTTTCAACATAAAAATATATTTAATTTTATATTTAACATCGCCATTAAATGTATTTTTCAACTTTTCCACAAATATATTTTTTTATTTATATGTCAATGGAGTTCCTATACAAAAGATAACAGTAGAAACTTACCACAAAACACACGTCAACCCGGAAAGTCTATTAATATAAATTATTTTTTCCGCTTAGTGTCACATCAACCATTCAATATTCATAACGTCTTATTAATATTTTAAACCTTAATTTTAATAATCACAAACTCTCACATACTTGTTATAAACTTTATACCACATTTTTCACTTGACGGCCGCACGTCCGTACAAACCGAAGTTCAATTAAGTACTGAAAAGCGAATCATGTAAATACACAGAGTACTGAGTGGTGGAACATTCTTTCAATACACATATACAGCCCTACGCCACTTATTCTACGTACTTAAACTATGCATCGGCTATGTCATCATTTATTGCGTCTATTGTGACAACACAACATTATATTTTTTGGTCATTTCGCGCATTGTACACTAAATTATTTATTTAATCGTTACTTTCTTAATTATCACACTAACTGTGATTAGATCTTTATTTTAATTTGCGAAACTTCATGCTCTACGAATTATTGATATTACATATTTCTTGCTTAGTATTAAAGTGACTTAATTTAAAATTAGTCTTAATTGGCTTAGATACATTGTAATCCTTATTTCAATGCCATCTATGAGATCACGCTTCGAACTTTAACTAGACTAATGTTTTCTTGCTCTTCTGTGTTATGTCTCTTTAACACACGAGATTTGTAGGCGTTGCGCTAAGCTTTATTGCAATTTTCCACAAAAAAACCTTTTTTCAAATTACGTCACTTTAATACTAAACATACGATATATATATTTCGTTCCAAACAACGTTTCATATGTAAAATGAGGTTAAAAAAATCGACAATAACGCAAATCTAAAACGACGATTCAAAAACTATATTATATACAAAAACTATATATCATATTTGGAGAGAAGGATTTAAATACAAATACAACATCGCTATTTTCTAAAGGTTCTAAGGGTTTAAGAGGAAGCTCAAAATCATCATATGAGAGATTAATGATGCCCAGAGCGTATCTAGGAAATCTTTTTAGAGATAAGTAGATCCGATAACGTCATAGCTAATAGGCGAATAATAAAGTTTTAAGCAAATGGTGTGCTATAAGACCTGATATCGCAATGTTGGTATCTCCACAGAAACAAACGAAACTTTTAAATGTTACAAGGATCAGAATCAATGTAAAAATACATTGATTGAAAAGAATAAATATACCCGAAAATAGAATAAAAAATAAAGTAACGGTCTGTTACTATCCCACTGCTGGGCATAGGCCTCGTCTCTCCATATTTGGAGAGAAGGATTGGAGCTAAGATCTACCACGCTGCTCCAATGCGGATTGGTAGGTTACACATATCCCCAGACTTCTCTAGAGATGTGCAGGTTTCCGATGTTTTCCTTTACTGAAAAGCGTGTGATATAATAAATAAATAAATAATTGAACCAAAAATTTTATATTAAAAAACATTTTTTTAATATAAATTATTTAAAATTGAATTAAATTTGTGAGTAATATTAGGGAATCCAGATATCACGTAAGAGGATACGACGTTGCGTCGACTCATTTGACGTCAATGCATATAGCGTGTTATTTGCCGGTTCCAACTGGTTACTAATGGGTTCTGTATGGCAAAAATTAAGATATCCAATGGCCACTTTTATTTTTAACACAATCAGCGACGGCTGTAAGTTGAAACCTACTAATCTTTTTCTCAAAGGAGGAATTAGATAATTGGATTACAATGAGCTATAATAAGGACAGTAACTAATCCACTATTTTACTATTAAAAATATAAGGGATGATATCGCCAATTTTCTCGATATCGTCATATATCAATATGACGATATACATATCTTTAGTATTTCATATCTTTTATATTTAAATGAGTTAATCTTTATTAAATATATTTTCAGAATCTCGGAAACGGCTCCAACGATTTTCCTGAAATTCAGCATGTAGGGGGTTTTGGGGGAGAAAAATCGATCTAGATAAGTTTTATTTAAAAAAATGTCGTTTTATCCCTGTTTCGGACTCTAATTTTTTTGAAATTTACGTTGAATACAATCACAATTTTTAAATTTAAACTATCTTGAGTAGTATTCATAGTTATTGTATAGAACCGGCTATACTCACGTGTTATTCTATCGGGTTAGCCCGACTAGTTTCGAACCCATCCGGGGCACTTATTCATGAGGAATTCAGTTCCCGCCGCGATAACGTCGTGTAAAGAGCTCATGAATAAGTGCCCCGGATGGGTTCTACTGGATGGGTTGGGTACCAGATGGGTACAAGTCGGGCTAACCCGATAGAATAACACGTGAGTATAGCCGGTTCTATACAATAACAATAACAATCACAATTATTCGCTATCAAACTTAAAGTCATGTTGGTTCATTTGGGAAACGGGCGGTCTAGAATGGTGAAAATACCTAGGATCGAGCCCCACCTGCCCTATTATTTTTTAATTTTTTTTTTCACATCATTTAAAAAAACCCGACCAAGGCTCGGTCACCCAGGTACTAATTATTAATTACAATTTAATTGATGCGAGCGAAGTTACAAGTTCCCATCAATTTAATTGTAATTAATTATAGAAGAGGAGTTCAGTACCTAAACAGTACTAAACACAATGGTAACAAGAGACTTAGTAACACAAATACAGGGTGGTACCGACCACACGACATTAATTTTAATTCCAGGTTATGTGCCTGGAATACCTTAGCAGTCTGTTAGCAGTTACTAACTGAAAACTCATGTGAATTTTCAGTTAGTAAAGTAATTTACCCACAGGATTTACTTTACGTTTTTAAAAAGATGCATGATATAGAAGGATGAATGAACGTACCCTATTCCATTCTATTTCGTATGTAAGGCTTAACCTTGACCGAAAGTAATAATAAAAATGAGTTTGTGGTAGTAAACGTATATAGTGCTGGTGTATTGTGGTGGCGGTGGTGGAGGTTTGTGCATGTGTTTTTACATGTATCAGGTATGATAACCGATTTTCCATTCTACATTTAGCATTATACATATTTTTCTATTTTACTTCTTCGCGGATTATAGCAAAATAATTTTACTATTACTTTTGTATTATGGATCTCCGCAAAGTAACGCCTAATTCTATAAATTATTCTTGACCAAAAGCTTAAGTGTGACAACAAATGCGAAGGAGACAAAACTGTAATGTTAATGTTTTGTCCTGTTTTTTGAACAAGCGAGCCATGCCAGGTCAGTCAACCATAACTAACAAAGCTAGATCTCATTAAATTATATTTATTTTCTTCAAAAAAATATTTTTTTAAACTTCATTAATGATACGGACGTCAGTTATAAATAAAACAACCGAGGATTTTAAACAGGCTTGGAATTGCGTCGTAGAACATTTAAAACGATATAAGGATATTAGACTTTTTGAATTTGAGAGCGCGTAAGAGAGGTTGACATATATGTCAAATTTGAAGTTGAGAGGTTGACATATATGTCAAATTTGAAGTTGAGAGGTTGACATATATGTCAAATTTGAAGTTTAGAGGTTGACATATATGTCAAATTTGAAGTTGAGAGGTTGACATATATGTCAAATTTGAATATTACCCGTCCCGCGAACGACAGACGACGCACGTTATTTACCATTATTTATTATCCTTAATAATATGTACAATTAGTAGATTAGACCAATTTCATTTCATACTGAGGTGTCGTAAAAGGCGACTAAGGTAAGTTGACCCACCGCGTGGTATCGCGGTTGAGTAGAATAGACCACCCTCTTTCTTACCGAGGAGTTGTCAAATACGACTAAGGTAAGTTGACGTCAGGCAGGCGGCTATCGTAAAATACGTTGCCAAATCATATGACAACATGTTTGTAACATGTTGTGCTGACCCCACTTATAAATAAATATAAATAAATATATAGGACACTTACACACACGGTCGTCCGTCCCCAAAGTAAGTAACTTAATACTTGTGTTATGGTAGACAGACAACTGGTGAATATATACTTATATATTTTTTAAATACATACTTAAATACAAATATACACCCAGGCTCAAAGACCGACAAATTCATTTTAAAGAAAATGTTGGTCCTCGGCGGGAATCGAACCCGCGACCCGTGGAGCCGAAGGCAGGGTCACTACCCACTGCTCCAACGAGCCAGTCAAAACTTAGAGTGGGATAAGGGCAGGAGGATGATGATAATAATATGAACAATTATTTTTTAATTATAATTGAGTCGCTAACAATTAAGAAGATTGCATAATGCAAAAGTAACATCGCATCACTCTGTATAAAAGTCATGACCTAGATAACAAGGCATCTGATGGGAAGTTGTAGTGAGTTTGCTTAGAACCACTCTAATGTACTAAGCAAATCTAACTAACGTGACTTGGAAACTCCAAGAAGCAGCTGCACGTGACCCATATTTATCAGATGGTTGCCAGTTCAAATCCTAGACAAGAACCTATATTTTTTATTATTTTTTATTATAAATAAGCTACGTGCTTAAATGCTCTAAACAATTTCAGCGCTTTATGACAAATTAAATGAAATCAAATCAAAATAATCTTTATTCAAATAAGCCCTTACGGTTCGGAATTTTACTCTTACCGAGAAGAACCAGAAAGAACCTCGGCGGTCAATCTTTAAACATTTTCAATTTTACATTAATTAATCGCAGTCTTGTATGAAGCTGAAAGGATGGAAATCCATTTCCATCCATTCATTTCGAACACAAATGTTAAACATAGAGTTCCAGGGATATGTTAAAGATAAGATCTGCGTGGTTGGTCTAAGCTTCTAGGATTACCTTCAAAGGAGAAAGAAGGCCTTTACCCAGCAGTGGGAACTAAGAAGTAGCTATATTTTTAAGCTAGCTGTACCACAAAATTTGTAACGAATTGAAATTTTAAAAAGATAACAGATAGCAAAATGCTGGGCGGACTATTATCTAGTATTTTTCTAGATCTATAATTATTTAGTACATTATTTAGTGTATCTCTGCTGTTTTCCGCGGCATATTCAGTTAAAACTCCCAGCACCTGAGTTTTTAATGTAAATCATCCGGAAGTATTGCAATAAATTTTAATAAAAACCATCCATAATTCCGTTCAGTACATTTTGAGACAATCGATCACATACAGACAGACAGCTTTTAAGCCCTTTTTTTACCATGAGTATAGACTACAAACATATTTTAAACTAAATATTCAGTATTGTACTTTATAGCAATCTGTAGAGTATTGGGATTATGAAGTTATGTAAAGGATAATTTGATTACTTGGACGTCGCGAGTATAGACACTCTCATTAAATATGTTAATTTCATAGATGACTCTGCATAATAACATGTTCTGTATATCATTAACTGCCCAAGTAGTCATAGCTTAAGAAGGATGGATCACAGTAGGAGACTGTAACAAAAAAAAACGGATCAAATTACAATGAAGGCTAGATAAAAAGATGTATGCAAAGTGTTACATAGTAATATATTCCAGAAACTTCTAAAGAATATAACATGTTCTGTAATACGTATTAGTAACTATCTAAGTAGTTATAGGTATATGACTATCTGTAAAATTACAAAGTCCTCCTTTGCTTTTATTTAACGTGTATGTTCGCGGTGAAAAAAGTTGCATGCGATTTTATCTAATAGACAGAGTGATCACAAGAAAGGTTTAAATGCATGAATTGTAATTGTTTATGCGACGTAGTGTTAACGCGCACTATATACAATTACACCATATAATAGGAATACCACAATTCCCGTTCCGAGATGCACTTCTCTTGAATGACGAACAAAGACTGAACGCCACTGAAACGTTTTATCAATAGGAACACTCTATCGGAAACAACAACGGCACAGTGTTGCCAACATTTCAATAAAAAAGGGCGCGATACTCTTGTTTCATGACTATGTTGCTATAAAATACAAAGAGGAAGTCAATGGCGAGAACAGTAGTTAGCTAGCTCGCTGCCCTGAAATGAACTGAACCTGAACCGTTGGGTACCAGAAAGTACATAACGTTCATATGGATGGATTAAAAACCTACCTACCGTAAGGAATAATTGACGAAATCCTATTGGATAGCTTTCAAGCTGAGTCTCGTGTTATGCTCTTGCCGATAATATCCCGTTTTGCTTCTTGCTCTTGCTGAGAGTATAACAGCTTGCTTGCTCAGTAAGAATTGAGGGTGGTCTATTCTACTCTTGTGGTAGCCCAGCAGTAACACCGTGCTACTCTTTCGAGGAGGTCACGGGTTCGAACCCGGGCAGACACCAATGAGTTATTCTGTTAAAACTTATGTGTCTAATTGATAATTGCAATTTATCACACGCTTTTCCGTGAAGGCAAAAATCGTGAGGAAACATGCATATCTCTAGAGAATTCTGGACATATGTGTAACCTTCCAATCCGCATTGGAGCAGCGTGGTAGGTCTTAGCAAACCTTCAAATCTTCTCTCCATAAACGGAGAGAAGAGGCCTATTCTCAGTAGTGTGATAGTAACAGGCCTCACTTATTTTTATTCTACTCAGCTGGATGCCACACGACGAGTCAACTTAAATTAGGCACCTTTTACGACACCTCAGAAAGAGGGTGGTCTATTCTACTCAGCCGTATACCACACGGCGGGTCAACTTACCCTAGTCACCTTTTACGACACCTCGGTAAGAAATGTAGGTGGTCTATTCTACTTAGTCAGATATTTTGTGTGTAAACTTCTTAATATATGATTTTGCTCTATGTAAAATGCTTTAGTAACAAAAAATTGTATATTACAATTTTGTTTGTTTTCAATACTTCCCCAATTTTACAAATAGTGTAACATACGACAAGTTTGAAGTCAACAAAATGGAAACTTCAGTAAATGCGTCTTAATATTTACTGAATTAGACGAGTACACATATTTGGTTGCAAATGGAAGTCAAATAAAGCGATTTATAATATTCTTAAGAATTAAAAGTGCATCGTACTAATATTATAAATGAGAAAGTTTGTGAGTATGGGTGAATGTTTGTTACTTTCTCACGGCGAATCCGCTGAACCAATTTCGATGAAATTTGGCACAATAATTCCTTATACACCGCAATAACATATAGGTTATAGAAATCCTGTTAATTCTACAGTAATATGACAATAAAAAGCGTCATCTATTATCATTACGGTAACAAATTAAAGTTGTAATTTATAACGATAAAATAAAAAGTTATATTAAAAACTCATCACACGACAAGAGCCGACGCGAACGAAGTCGCGGGTAAAAGTTAGTATTCTATATTAGAGACACGAAAAGTTATTATAATATCAATGTATCACTTCTTAACGTTTTATTAGACGGCAATGAAATAGGATTTTAGATACTTGTCATTAAATTCTATAGTCACTCTACGTAAAATGTGCGCCAGGGATATCAATTTTGTTCACAGGGGAGACTAAAAAGCTTTAATATATGTAATAAGGTCGTTATCTGTGATAAATCAGTTTGTAATGCTTTAGATATGTCATTTAGGTAAATCATTTTTTCGATATAATATCCCTGCGAGAAAACATTAAAGAAATAGATATTCTTAAATTAACTTCACATTATATATTAACAATACACTTTTTATGCATAAAAATATACAAAACTCATAATCCTCCCCAAATAACATGTTATAAACATATTGTCACATGATTTGGCTAGGTATTTTACGATCAGCCGCCTGCCTGACGTCAACTTACCTTAGTCGTATTTTACGATACCTAGGTAAGAAAGATGGTCTATTCTACTCCGGATACCACACGGTGGGTGTCACTTGTCTAATTCGCCAATTACACCTCTATAACAAATGAAGGTGGTCAATTCTACTCTGCCGGATACCATTTGGAATTTTAAAAAAAATAACGATGTATATACACAAAGAAGGAACCGACATAGGCAGATGACTAAGAGACCAGGCCACGTGTTGCTGCGTCTCAGTCTGTTTATGATTTTTCCTCTCTTAATACATTCCAAGATATTAATTTTAATTATATGGTGTAAAGGATTATACTGTTAGAATTTCTAAAATTTAAACGATTGTCGCGAAATTTTTATATAATTTACATTAAAAAAACTTTCATAGTAAATCTGTAACCAATGGTGAAAACCGCTTGGAAATCTGTTCAGTAATTTTCCAGTTTACAGACAGACGTGGTTAAGAATGTTGTGTCATATGTAAGGCTGATTAAGAAAATAAATATCAGTTAAATCCATTAAGAACGTCCATAAAAGTTAATGTCCGTCAGCAGTTAGAAAACAAACTTGCCATGAGAAAGAATCATATAGTTAAAGTTTATCATCGAGACTGGACAAAAGCCAATGTCCTTACCGTGAGCGTAACTCGACAGGGGTGAAATAAGGGTTGGCGATAGATTATAACGAAAAATAATAATTATGAAAAATACCTAATTAATATCTAATATTAAATGTTACCATTAACCTCTCCAGCGTCTAGTGAGCACAATGTACACAAATTCAATTTTAAAAAATGAAATCAAAATCAAAAACCTTTTATTAATAACGTCACAGTAAAAATGCTTATACGTAAAGCATATTACAAAATTGAAGATTATTTGGATGATAAAAAAGCCTGGATTTGAAAATCCTTTCAGCTTCATACAAGACTGCGGTTTAATAATGTAAAATTGAAAATGTTTAAAAGATTGACCGCCGTGTTTCTTTCTGGTTCTTCTCGGTATGAGCAACATTCCGAACCAGTTGTAGCTTCATTAATCATATTGATCCTTGACGATTCAAAAGTGATTGAAAGAGCTTTATTCGAATAAAGATATTTTGATTTGATTTGAAATTAGACAAATATACAGAAATGTGACGTTACGAATTTGACCACCATTCAGCTTAAGTTGAGGAGTACCTCAACGTTGGTTTTCAATGGCGACCATTCTTACTTAAAACTAAAACTTAATCTAACGACAGTAAAAACGTCAGTGACAGACAGTTACGGGTAGAAATGTTTTATACATCAAAGAAAAGGGCAACTAATGGTGTTGATTTATTACCACTGACCATTACTTTTATAGTTTTTTTTTTATACTATTTATGTTTTTTGGGCATTGTAAAACTAAATATCGAATTTTCTTTTGATGGTTTATTTATTTATTCCTTTATTGTACATAAAGCATAAATGAAGTTTAAAAAAAATATTTTTAAGAAAATGTTTATCTATTTATTTCCACCGTGTGGTATTCGGATGAGTAGAATAGGTCACCCTTATTACTTACCGAGGTGTTGTAAAAGGTGTCTAAGGTAAGTAGACTCAACGTTTGGTATCCGGTTAAGTAGAATAGATCACCCTTATTTCTTACCGAGGTGTCCTAAAAGGCGACTAAGGCAAGTTAACCCACCGTGTGGTATCCGGTTGTCTAGAATAGACGGTTCTCATTTCTTATAGAGTTGTCGTGAAAGGCGACTAAGGTAAATCAATCCTCTGTGTGATATCCGATTGAGTAGAATAGACCACCCTCTTTCTTACCGAGTTGTCGTAAAATATAGATATTAAATCAATGAAATGCTTATAAGAATCTACCACTGAATAAAAACGTTTTCTGCTTAGAAGATAATATACAATACAATCACGCTCCGAAACTGTATTGGCAAAGCAGTCTAATTGGCACTTTCGGAATCCATATACATATAATTGAATTGACTATTATGACAGTGTTTCTCGTGCCTAGTGAGACGACGACATCATTAATACAAATTGTGAATATGCATACTATATTATATACTAGCTGTGCCAACGATTTCGCCTGCGTGGACATCAATCTGTCACAAAAGCTGTTCCAGCTGCTGCGGTCGCGTATATCTTTAATATTTAAATTAGTTAGTCTTGTATGTATATATTTTTGGAATCTCGGAAACGGCTCCAACGATTTTCCTGAAATTCAGCACGTAGGGGGTTTTGGTGGAGAAAAATCGATCTAGATAAGTTTTATTTAAAAAAATGCCTTTTTATTCCTGTTTTCGGGCTCTAAATTTTTTTTAAATTTTGTAAAAAATATGTACAATCACAATTTTTCGCTGTCAAACGTAAAGTCATGGTAGTTCATTTGGGGAACGGACGGTCTAGAGAGGTGAAAATACCTAGGATAGAGCCCCACCTGCCCTATTATTTTTTCATTTTTCTTTTAATTTTTTTTTTAATTTTTTTACATCATTTACCGAAAAAATTACCGAGCAAGGATCGGTCACCCAAGTATTATATATATATGTGTGTCACAAAAAAAAGTTGTTATTGTGAGTAAACCATAAGAGGTAGAGGCACGCTATTGAGGACTTTTTTTCTAGTGTTTTTATAGATCTTATTATTTTACATGACTTTAATCACACTACCTTTTAATGAAAACTTTACAAAAACCCGTTCAATAGATTTTGAGAAAATCCATCACATACAGAGAGGAAGCTTTTGGGGTTTTTGTTTTATATTTATAAAACTGTGGACTATATAAAATATATGAAGAGATAACGTTTAATATAGATATATATATATACATATAGGCAATTTATGTAACAAAACATTGTCATTTGCAAATTATTGGTCTAGGTCAAATTTGTGAAAAGCAGCAAACTAACCTTTTATAATTTTAGTATGAAACCAAAATTCTTTTCAGAGACATTACAATCATAATGAAATACAGCATCACAATCTGCGAGAACGAAGATACTCGTAATCTTAAACGAACCTATATGTTTAAACATAGCTTGTTTATAAGGCTTCAGATACGAGCCAGCCGAAATTGGAGATTAGTGCGAGATGTCATTCCGGTCTGCTGAATCAAAAGATTGGATGACAAATTTTACGAAGATAGCAAATATTAATTGAAAACATAAATCTTAATATACTTTTTTGAGACGAAACAAAGAAATATTGTAATAGGGCTGATAAATTTATGTGCATTTTATTCGGGTTGAAACTTTGTACAGATGTTGTTGGCAATTGCTGAATTTAAATAACCCAATTGCTGAGTGCAAAATAATATTTTACATGCATACATTAATTTCACTATCATCATAATATTGATTGATTGCAATATATATCAAATTTTCTTAAAAACCTTTCTCATTTTTACATAGAAATAATGTATGAAAATAGTCATCTAATAATAACTTATTTCTTTTGAAAACAACAGCTTTGTTTTGAAAGCTAAGTTGTATATGACAACTGACTACTAACTAATACAAAAAGTAACGAATAACAGTTAATTATTTAAGTTCTTAACGTGTAAACTTTTGTAAAAAAAAAATATTATAACCCAACCTAATTATGATTTTAGAGGCCAGAGTTTCAAGAAGATTTTTTCTTTGTTTTTCTTCAAAATTTATCAAAGATTTTTGAATTGATGAATGAATGTTTTAAATATTTATCATCTCCTGCCATTATCCCAATCTAAGTGGGCGACACAACACGTTCTAAACATGTTGTAAAGTGATTTGGCTAAGTATTTTACGACTGGCCGCCTACCTGACGTCAACTTACCTTAGTCGTCTTCTACGACACCTCAGTAAAAAATGAGGGTGGTCTCTTCAACTCAACCGGCACACAGCTGTTGTTTTAAGTAATAATAAAATGGATTACTAATTTTTAATCTTGATATTGTTCAGCACAGCATAATTGTGCTGTAAGTAGCGGCCTGTTACTATCCCACTGCTGAGAATAGGCCTCTTCTCCCCGTTTTTGGAGAGAAGGTTTGGAGCTAAGACCTACCACGCTGCTCCAATGCGGATTAGTATGTTACACAAATTACCAGAATTCTCTACAGATATGCAGGTTTGCTCACGATGTTTTCCTTCACCGAAAAGCTTGTGATAAATTGCAATTATCAATTAGACACATAAGTTTTAACGGTGTTTAAAACTCATGGTGTCTGCCGGGTTTGAACCTGTGCGCTCCTCGAAAGAGTCACACGGTGTTACCGCTAGGTGCTTAATTGTGCATTATTTAATAATACCCTTTGACCTTTGGAAATCGTTAAGGTTAGCAAATAATCTTAAGGGTGAAAATGTACCATTTTTTAGACAAAAAGAGAACAGCACTTTCTGTGGATTTATTTCAAGAAGTTAATACTTTAATCTCGGTTTTCAATACAGCCTTCAAGAAGCGGATTAAGACTGGAAACTTGAGAAAAAATATGTTTTTCTCGTACAGTGCTATGTTGTGAGAATTCTTGTCCATAGTGATAAAACAACTTTCTAAGTATGACATAGATCCTTCTAGGAAGTTCATCATTTTGTATACTATTCAGGTTTTATTTTACAAGTAATCTTTTACGCAAATCGTATTTTTTGTGCTTTGTCTTTGATTGACAATAACAGAACAAACGTAACCATAAATCAGGAGGATAAAACACTCTAAGAAGCTCTCTCTCTTTTCAGGTCGAAACTGGCGCCATCTTTTAGTACAAAGAAAAATAAAATTATTTCTAGTATTAATAGTAAACAAAAGCTATTTCCGCTGACAATGGTAACATCGTTACAGCATAGTTAGGATCGGACCCGCTCAAAATTCAGAATACCCGGATCAAGTCCATCTATTACCATTCCAGAACAATTAGCTTCTTTTGTTTTTTTCATATTTTCTTTTTTATACTTTCTAAAAAAATACCAAGTAAACCTCGGTCCTCGAGGCGGTCGATGCATCTGCTGTTTCCGATGCATCGTCCAGTGTAGGGAGGGACCACTTTTAGAGAGGCCCCGACCCAGAGGTGGCGCACTCTGAGGTTAAGAGTTGCTGCTGGCGGGGATGGGGGCAATGTGTACAACGGTACCCTGTCCCCGCCACCAACCAGCAGCGTGGTGGAGCACTGTCAGGTTTTTAGGCGGTGAGAGTCCCATATACCCGCCGCTCATTCCCGTCGGGCGGTGACGACCCAAAATGGGTTTTCCTGACATAAATAAGGTACTTTTTTATTAATGGTCATTAAGATTGCAGTAGTGGATTATTACGGGAACGTTGCATTGACTTCTTTGAGACGGGACATAAAACTGTTTCTCGTCTACACAAATGTTTTATTTTATATCATTATTGGTATTTGTAATACATACTTGTTATATATACATGTAACATACATTTCATATTACTGCACTTCTGTACGATAACTTGAGAACTTGTACTGAGAATTTGTTTGTTTAATAAATGGTAGAAAGTTTTCGCATATTAATATTTAATTATTTTAGATGAGCTTTTCTATAGTAGACAACCCTAATTAAGCTGCTACGTGCGCTCTGCTCTCAACAAACGGTCCAAAGCAAGCAATACTCGTGCGAATGTTATCGTCTGTGAGCTTTTAATGTTTTTTTAACAATTTAACCTCTCAGAGAAGATATGATGTAGTGCTTTTAGTTTTTGCGATTTTGATTTTACTTTATTGTTGTTATTCATAGTAATATTTATCACCATGTTTATCCTCCTGCCGACATCTATCCTCTGGCATATTATCCCCAGGATACGAAGCTTACAAAAGTAATAGAGAAAATCTATGTAATGTAATATACAGACTTGCAGATTGTTTGTACTAATTAGAATTTATTCATCATTATTTTCCTGCCCTAATCCAACACTAAGTGGGGTCGGCACAGCATGTTACAAACATGTTGCCACCTGAATTGCTTTACGACCGGCCGCCTGCCTGACGTCAATACTTACCTTAGTCGTTTTTTATGATACCGTTAGGAAAGAGGGTGGTCTACTCTACTCAGCCGGATACCACACAGTGGGTCAACTTACCTTAGTCGCCTTTTACGACACCTCGATAAGAAATGAGAGTGGTCTATTCTATTCAGCTGGATATAACACGCTGGGTCAACTTACCTTAGTCGCCTTTTACGACACCTCGGTAAGAAAGAGGGTGGTCTATTATACTCAGCCGGATACCACACGGCGGAATATTTGATCATATACTCGTACATACAGAACATAATTCAAATTTTCCATATATCGTAACGTCATAATTATGATGGAGATTTTAAGTTCTCGCATTGCAATATTTATGTATACGGGAAAACCTTAGAAACAACGTGATTGTCAACATTCGAAACAAATAATGAATGGATTTTGTTACAAAATATGACGCAAAATTACCTCATATTATACACGTAAGCTGAAAACATCTCAAAAACGTAGTTTCCTAAACAATACACGTAAGCCATTGGAAGTGACATCAAAGTTGAATCTCACAGCGGTCTTAGATTGAGGCTTGTTCTTGTCAGAGTACAGGTATACTCTCCTCGGACAGGGAATTGCAGATTCTTGTCAGTACGATACTGAACAAGAGATTCTTATGCGATAATTCTTTGTGGGACAGTTAGGACGATACCGGATGGGAATTCTGGAAAAAATATATAAATTTTGAAACTTTATGCTTCATCTCCCTTACGCGACGGAAGTTCATTATAAGACCATTGGTGTGTGCAAAATTTTTCCTTTCACGAAAAGCGCTAAATAAATCGTAAATACAAAAATTACATTTGTATTATGGAGCTCCGCAAAGTAATGCCTAATTCTATAAATTAAATCGTAAATTTACTATTTATTTAGCGGTTTTTTGAAAAGAAAAATTTCGAGGCAATCTCTATTTCTCTGAACGATTCGTGGGATTTGTGTAATCTTAAAATCGCATAGAAGAAAAAGGGAAGAGAATACTTCTAGTCAGCAGTGGTATACTAACTCACTAAGTGCTATACTAACTAACAAGTGAAATACTAACAGGTCGCTATATGGATATATATTATTATTTTTTATATTTATTATTATATTATTTATTTATAGTTATTTAGCTTCACCCGCTATTCGTTTTTAGTGATTTTTTCCCTATTTTAAGTGGATCTCTGGTCTGTTTTTCTACACTAGCGAGAAACGCCGAACTTGTGGCCAATCTCGCTACAGGTCAGAGGTGACGGCTTCCGCTATTGGATACGTCCACCGCCGTCCCACCTGTAACCTTATGATTGTATGACACAGTCTTTATTGCTTATTATCTAAATACAAATTCTTAATAAATAAATTAACATTATACACTAAAAGAACAAATAAGAGTGGTCCTAAATAAGTTATTTTATAGAATTAGGCGTTACTTTGCGGAGATCCATAATACAAAAGTAATAATAAATTTATTTTGCTATAATCCGCGAAGAAGTAAAATAGAAAATATATATAATGCTAAATGTAGGTGGACAATCGGTTATCATACCTGATACATGCAGGATTCGTAAAAACACATGCACAAACCTCCACCACCGCCACCACAATACACAAGCATTATATACGTTCACTATCACAAACTCAACAATCGTTTCGCCCCGCAACCGAAGCATCGTCAGGAGATAGACTCCACGACCAAAATCGCAAAGCTTGCTTTGCGATTTTGGTCGCAGTGCATGTGTTTTTACGAATCCTGCATGTATCAGGTATGATAACCGATTGTCCACTTACATTTAGCATTATATATATTTCTATTTTACTTCTTCGCGGAATATAGCAAAATAATTTTTTTATTACTTTTGTATTATGCTATAGTATTTTCAAGTCATACTGGAATTGAAATCAAAAGAGTGAACTTGTGTATCGCAAGCATACACGTAAAAGCAATCAAAAACTTGGTAAGTGTTTTCTGTTCAGCGGATGCTGTGCATTACCAAAGCTTTCACTTAATTCAAAGTTCTCATATAACTTGTGCAGCAATCAACGCTGTAGAGCAATTTCTTTATAGGTTAACCATGTAGTTAACCCAGAAATTCGGATACTATTTATTTTCTGTAAAACAGTAATACTAATAGTAATAATAGGTATTAAATTCCGTGAAGTAAATTATTAAAAAATTAAAACATTGAAGTTACATTAAAATAACAAATGTATTATTATCTTTAATATTTAAATGAGTTAATCTTGTATGTATATATAAATTCGGAATCTTAGAAACGGCACCTACGATTTTCCTGAAATTCAGCATGCAGGGGGTTTTGTGGGAGAATTTGATATAGCTAAGTTTTATTTTTTTTAAATCGTTTTATCCCAGTTTTTGGGCATTAAAAAAAACTAAAATTTACATTGAATATAGAACACTACTTTTGCTACTACTACTACCAAATATTGTCAAGTCAGCGTAGCCAAATCATGTGACAGCATGTTTATAACATGTAGTGCCAACCCCACTTAGAGTGGGATAAGGGCAGGAGGATGATGATGATTCATTTTCCAATTTGACATATATATACCTAGTACCTGGGTGACCGAGCCTTGCTCGGTAATTTTGTTTCAAAATAAAAAAAAAATAAAAAAAAATTGAGTAGGTGGGGATCGATCCTAGGTATTTTCATTTCTCTAAAGCACCCGTTCACCGTATAAGCTACGGTGACTTGACAATTTACGACAAATAGTGTTTGATTTATTCTCAATGTAAATTTAATGGCCAAAATGCCCAAAAACAGACAGAAACAGAATAAAATGCTTTTTTTAAATAAAACCCCTACATGTTGAATTTCAGGAAAATCGTTGGAGCCGTTTCCGAGATTCCGAAAATATATAGCGTAGCTTATTCGGGGAACGGGCGATCTCGAGAAATGAAGATACCTGGGATCGAGCCCGAACTGCCCAACTGTTTTTTTTAATTTTATTTTTGGAGTTTTCTTTTTATTTAGTAAAAAATTACCGAAAAAGGTTCAGTCAACCAGGTACTTAGAGTAAAGTGAATTAATGTATAGATCAATGATTCCCATAGTGGTCTTTATCGACCTCCAGGGGTCGCTTAAGAACTGCAAGGGGTCTACGTGGGCGTAAAAAAGATTGGGGGTCTATATAATGAAAATGAGGGTCAATGGCCAAATACGTATTATTAATATAATTTTGACAATAAAAACTTTCAATATTATTATTAATATAAATAATATCATCGGTCTCAAACTGCTTTCACTCGATCTCGGAGCGTTTGTATTGACACATAAAACTGTGTTGTTATGTTTTACTTTTTCACACTATAGGTACTCCGCTACTGTTATAAATTTAAGTCTTTCAAGGTAAAAAGAAGGGGGTCTATCTAATAGTTTGGATACCTCTGGTATAGATCATTCGTACTAGATACTAAAATTTAAAAAGCGTAAAAAAACCGAGAGATAATTCTCGTAGACCAACATAGAGGCTTTAAGAAACTATTGATTCAAAAGCGTTTGTAAGAACTCATTTGAATTAAGATTATTTTGATTTGATTCGAATATGTCTAGCTACACCTCCTTAAAATAACTAGCGTCGTAAATACTAATTTGGTTTAATTATAATTGTAACAGTAACGTGAAGTCTGCGACATGCACTCTAAAATCTTTTAGTACATGTCGTTTGCACGCCAACCGCGATGTTGTTATTTTAATATCTGTGCACTATCTAATATTAAAATTTATTTGTGCTACTCTGAGTAAACAGTCTCTTCATATGTAGTAATTATTCAAACGATATTTGCTCTTCTGATTAAACAAATAATAATGTACTAGCTGACCGGGCATACATTGTTTGGCCATTTCAATTATTTCTAGGGAATTTCAATTTGTAAAATAATATGTACAAATTTTTTTTCCTGAAACTCGGAACTTGAATCGCGTGCGCCGCGTAAGCCAAAAGAAATACACTAAAATAATATACTAGAGAATAATAGATTTGCATGAATACTACAAAAAAGTCCACGATAGCGTGTCTCTATGTCTTATAGTTAACTTACAATAACTTTTTTTATATTCAAAATTTTATTTTAAATGGATTTACTTGCTTTGTGACATAACGATTTGCACGCTGGCGAAACTGCGGGCACAGCTAGTCTATAATAATATTATTAAGAAAAAAAAATTGTATGTATGTTTGTAATGTTTTCACACGAAAAATACTGGACCGATTTCAGAAATTCTTTCACCATTGCAAAACTGCATCTTTACTGAGCAACATAGGCTATATAACATTTTAAAAAATAGGGATCCTTTATAAAAATGTATAAAGGTGTAAAAAAAAAAATTACGCGAGTGAAACCGCGAAATATTACTAGTATATTATAAGAAGGAACTGTAAACGTCAAATGAATCATTCTGCATTCATATTACAAATCAATATGTAATCTCCTGTATTCTCCATTAAAAGTAAAATTAGTTTATATTCCAATATCAGCGACGATATTACGACTAATGTAAAATTTCGTATGTTTCGAAAATTGATGCTTCGAAGCGAATAGAACGTAATTTGTTGCTATAAATTTCGTCGTTTTATATTAACGAAAACGTACAAATTTGTCGTAATTAAAATACCTTTTATACAGTACAGTTACAGCAGTACGAAGCTGTGGTCAAGGAGGTCACAAGTTCAAAACTCGGGTAGGCACCAATGAGTTTTTCTATAAATAGTTGTGTCTAATTCATAATTGCAATTTATCACACACTTTTCGGTGAAGGAAAACATCGTGAGACCTGCATATCTCTAGAGAATTCTGGGGATATAATATGTAACCTACCAATCCACATTGGAGCAGCGTGGTAGGTGTTAAAACGGAGAGAGGAGGCCTATGTCCAGCAGTGGGATAATAACAGGCCTTTACTTTACTGTTACTTCTTCTCTATATAAATATAAATAGTTTGTATGTTTTATCTTTTTTTACTCTTGTAACACTACATTAAGCATGTAGTATTCTTCTATAATTGGCAGCATACTTAAATTTACATTTAGACGTAATTCGATAAAACTAGTTATTACAGAACTTTTATATGTACCTATGTTTTTTTGATTGAGTCCCTTTAATAAACTTTAACTGTACCAAATCTTACACTTTCACGCAAACTTCGTAAAAATTTGTTCAAAGTTATTCCTTCACGTATTAATATATTGTAGACAGGAACATTTTTAATCAGTTAAATTTATTGTTGCTAGCAACACTTCATAATTCACTCTCATCCAGGAGTATATAAAAGTGGACAGGTCAAGAACAGAGGTCGTTAAGTCCGTTTATAGTCCTCCACGACACGTCGTCTTAAGCCGAGGCTCGGCCTCACAGGAGGCACCCTTAAGGCGACGTTCCCAAGATGTCACGAGCCTCTCCCGAGGCTCGCTCCACTCCACCTCCGGCGATGCTTCTGCGCTCGCCCCAATCTCCCGGTGACGCTGTAAAAGCCGCTCTGGCTAACAGGAAGAAGTCATTTTTCGAATAATAATATAATAATAAACAGAGGTCTCTTTTACGATCGGCACTCGCGTGCGAAAGCTCGGTTGGTTGATTTGTTCTCATCAGCCATTTTGTTTTTGTTTGTTTAGTTACAATTTTGTTCTCTTTTTATAAATCCTACTTTGGATCCTAACAATATAGATATAGGCTTAACGTACGTAGTTAAGAAAATTAATGTCAAAGGTATGCGACGCACTTGTTGGAAATGAAAGCCATTATCGAAATAAGACATGTTTTAATCCGATAAAAGGGCGCGCGGACAGCGCCACTCATGGGAATTAAGTCCACCGCGATAGCCCGATGGGGCGTGAGTGGGGTGACTTGTTTCTTATTCACTTATAATACTGTAGACTTGCGTCTTGCAGTAGAAAAAATCGATTATTAAATAATCGATTTTTTCTCTTTACTAATAATAGATTTTCTAAAAATCGATTTTTTCCTTATCAAAAAAAAAAGTTGCCTTTCTTAATATAAATAATTAATAAGAATAAAGGCTTATAAAAATGGACAACTACCAATAAATAATAACAGATGATCTGTTTGTGAAATTCTGTTGAAATGTGTAGTTCGGCTTCATTGGTTTTATCCGACAGTGCATATGTAATCTTATAAAACTAGAAAAAAGACAAACGAGAAAGAGGATGATGAAAATAATCGATTTTTGATGAAAATATAATCGATTATTTAAAAAAAACGATTATTATAAAAATTGATTATTTTTTCACATTTCTACTGTAGACTACTATATACTGTTTGTGCATTAAAATCACCATTCTCCTGCAAATGCCTCTTCTCCATTCTACAAAGAAGAATTGGATCTTAGACAACACGCACAATGCGGATTGCTAGGTTATACATAAATTATCTTTCTCCTGCCCTTATTCCACTCTAAGTGGGGTTAGAACAGCATGTAAGTGGGGTTTGAACATGCTTTTGCTTCCATTATCTCCTATCATTCGTCAATTTTAGCGCTATATGAATGTCACACCTCACACGATCCAACCATTTTTTAGGCCTCCCTCTATTCACAAATCCATCCACTTTGATATGAGACACTCGTTTGGTCACATAAATGTCAGGCAGGCGGTCGGTCGTAAAATACGTTGCCAAATCATGTGTCAACATACTCGTATTTATGACATGTTGTGCCGACCCCACTTACAGCAGGGATGTGAAAAAAAATTTTTTTTTTTTTAAATCGTTTATTTTAAAACTCCTCTTTTTCTTTTTTTTTTTCTTTTTTTGTTTTTTAAGATTAGATATCCATTGTTGGATGAAACCAATGTAGCTAAACTACACATTTTTATCTAATTTCACCAACAGCGCATCTGTTAATATTTCTTGGTAGTAGTCCACTTTAATTAGCCTTTATAGTCATTAATTAATAAATTTAAAAAAAAATTGAAAAGTTTTTCAAATAGTCAGAAAAAAGTCGAATTTTAAAAAATCGATTATTTCGTATGATACTAATAGATTTTTTTAAAGGGAAAAAAATCGATTATTTATCAATCGATTTTTTTTATTCCATGTCACACCCATACTTACAGAGAAATGTTGATAAATAAAAAAAATCGTTATGTTCATAACAGCAATTTTCCGCACAATGATAATTCAAAAGCTTTTGAGAATAGGTAAATTAACTTAAGCCATGAAATTTTCATGTTAATTATTAGGGTATGAGGGGGACGGCGCGTACGCAGTCCCCACTTTCAAAAATTACGCGTCCGAGTTATCCGCATTAGGGATAATCGCAGAGGTCAACCCTACCGCAGTGCAATGGAAGGGTCTCACTCTGGGGGAACCGCCTACTTGATCACGGTGTCTCCTACGCCAGGTAAGTATGCTTCTGTAGAGTATTATAAACCATATGTACTTCGCAGGATGACACTTCTATAGCGCGAATCAATGTACTACTAACGCCATCTAGTTATGAATTTGCGACATCGTGAAATATGGGATGCAGTAACAATTTACCCTATTGTAGTCGTATCGTAATACCCTAAGCTGTAGATTCAATCGGAAGTTCCGATCTTTCGGAATCGGACTCGAAGATAATTTCTGTTTATACGGCTAGCCTGCAAATTTGCATTGAAGCAGTGCTGTTGTACAAACTATATCTCTGTATTTACTCCTAAACATAGAAAAGATTTAATTTTATTTAAATATTTTGTAAACATCACTACATATTATAAAACAAAGTCCCTATATCCCTAAGTACGTATAAAACTTTAAAACTACGCAACAGATTTTGATGCGGTTTTTTTTAATAGATAGAGTGATTCCAGAGGAAGGTTTGTACGTATAATAACATTCAATACGGAGTAGAGAAATACTGTACTTTTTGAGGTTTCTGTAAATAATTACTTTTCCGCTTACATTGCAAACGCAGGCTAAACCCTACGAGATTGATCAAAATAATGTACTAAGTATTTGTACATCTTGAAAAGGTCTACAGAAAAGTCCGCGATGGTATATGTCTATCTCTTATGGATAACCCACTATATATAGCATATTAGCATTAATAGCATTTTTTGTCATTTACTTTTTACGAAAAATAATGCCATATTTTTGAAGCAATTTTTATACAATACAGCATTAATCTTTATCCAATTAAGTACCTCAAATAAATAGTTGATTTAATATAGATCTATATGGCCGTTTACAGCATGTAATTTAAGTGAACATTTTCGGAGATATTACAGATTTAAAATGCCCTGAGGACGGCGCGCTTCGCCCTATGACACTTCGACTTTAGCAGCTATGTCGCTCTTTCAAGAGTTTGTTTAAAGACATTCTGTAATTAATTGTAAAAATAAAATACATAGGGAAAATGTAAAAGTAAATAAGTAAAAATGTACTATATGAATTTAGATATTCCAAATAGATAGATATAGCAGGAAATCTTCTTGGTATAGCGAAAGGAAATTGTTTTTCCACAAATTTAACGCGTGCGGGCCACGGGCAGTAATGAACAAATCAAAACTACTGGACCGATTTTAATCATTCTTTTAACACTGACTGACATGGGATATATATTTTATACCCGTGCGAAGCAGGGGCAGGCCGCTAGTACAGTATATATAAGCTTTTATAAGTAAAATACAATAAAAGCTACCTTAAACCAATAACAGTTTCCTACGATTAAAAATGCATATAAATGAGAGTATAGCAATTAAACATGAAAATAAATATACGGAAAAAAATGTTGACACAAAAAATTACCTAAATGATTGTTTGTTAATTAAATTTCTAATATTTAATTTAAAGTCTAAGAGGGAGGGGTAAAAAATGTCAATAGAACTCAAGTTATTAATTAAATTACCTAAATGATTGTTTGTTAATTAAATTTCTAATATTTAATTTAAAGTCTAAGAGGGAGAGGTAAAAAATGTCAATAGAACTCAAGTTATTAATTAAATTACCTAAATGATTGTTTGTTAATTAAATTTCTAATATTTGATTTAAAGTCTAAGAGGGAGAGGTAAAAAATGTCAATAGAACTCAAGTTATTAATTAAATTACCTAAATGATTGTTTGTTAACTAAATTTCTAATATTTAATTTAAAGTCTAAGAGGGAGAGATAAAAAATGTCAATAGAACTCAAGTTATTAATTAATTAAATTGTTTGCAACTTCTGTCAATAAACCTATTTTCTGCGTATAGAGAAATGTATGCTAAATATTGATTTGGATCTAGAAATTAGTCTAGGACAATTAAATTTAAGTTTTGAGACAAGATAATCAGACAACTTTGTTGTGCAGTATTTTATATAGCAACACTTTATCCCTAGGTATATTTAGAAACAATTTATGAATGAAGAAGTTATTTATTTAGTAGTATTTAGAAGCTGTTCCTTTAAATTAAAATGACATACAATAACATCTAGATGGACAACAATGCAATGGCCCGGCAATTAAGTGTAATAAATTACTCTAATGGACATCCGCCCCAATGGAACCGCGACTTTGCAAACTTTTCCGTTAAATATATAAACATTATACTATTGATATAAAAATACAATAAATATTGTTAATCCTAATGCATTACGATTTTGTTTGTTGAGCCTATACTTCTGATGATGCTTCGGTTTCGGGGCGAAACGATCGTACAGATTGTGGTAGTGAGTGTGTGTAGTGATTTTCTGGTGTTGGTGTTGGCGGTGTTTTGTGATACATGTGGCGACTTATGTTGAATGTATGGGGTATGTTATTGTTGCCTGCTTCATACACTTAGCATTACAAAAATATAACAAACGCGAATTACAGCAAAATAATTTTATCATAATTTCTGTACGCCGCATTGATTTCCGCAAAGTAACGCCTGCATCTATAAATCAAAACTTACATAAATAAATAAAAATTAAACTCATCTAAGTCAGTTTAAAAGGTCAATAGTCGTTTTAGCACACGCGATTGTTTTTATGACATTGAACTTTGTTTTTATTATTGTGTTCGCTAATCATACAAATTACTATTTCATAATACCTATACTATTAAATCATATATTCCGATATGAGGAAAATATTAAGTATATATTAGCAATCGCCGAGTAAAGATATATACCTTAATATAGTATTTTGATGACTTTAAAACTGATTAAAGTGGACTTCCTTAAAAGATAGACATATGCTGTCGTAGTCTTTTATTTAGAACTTTTAGAGGGGAATAATTTTGTAATACATGATTTTTTAATAACTATAACCGTTTACTTAGCGCACGCAATAGATGCTTTAAATGTTGCCGTTTTCGTAATATTTTTTGTTGCTGCTCCTCTCCTATTCATCTTAGTGTGATGTTATATCCTATAGCGTTCCTCGATAAATGGACTATCTTATACTCAAAGAATTTCCAAATCGGTCCAGTAGTTCCTGAGATTAGCGAGTTCAAACAATCAAAGAAATGAACAAACTCTTCAGCTTTGTATTTTAGTACAAATACCCCTAATATTAATAACAGATTAATGAAAATCTCTGGCTACATAATGGACATTATTGATCGTTTTGCTTTTTCTTCTTCTTTGTCAACCAATGGATGTTCATACAATCAAACAAACAAACTCTTCAGCTTTATATATTAGTATAGACCATAGATTTAATGCAGTAATTATAGTAATTTACTATAGTTTTTCCTGACTAGTATTTTCGTAGTGAACGTCCCAAATTCGTCTATTCAACACAATATAATACAGGCCGGTCCCTACGGTCCGGACCTCAGCAATTAAACCTAAATGTCCTCCTTAATGGATGCCCGCCGCATTACACACAAGGCATCCTTTAAACGAACTATAAATACAGCGAGAGCCTTTTTTTGGTTAACAAGTAAAGTGTATTGTTCGGAATATCATTTGGTTTATTACGCGAATATATAATGAAAAACAAATGAAAATAATCTTTATTCAAATAATATTTTTCAAACATTACTAATACTTGAAATACGGTGAAGGAAAACATGGTGAGGAAACCTGTATATGTCTAGAGAATTCTGGAGATATGTGTAACCTACCAATCAACATTGGAGCAGCGTGGTAGTCATAGCTCCAACCCTTCTCCCCAAAAACGGAGAGAAGAGGCCTATTTTCAGCATTGGGATAGTAACAGGCCGTTACTTTCTTACTAATATGTAGGGGATTTCGGTGGCGCTAAATCGATCAGGCTAGGTTTCATTTAAAAAATTGTTTAGTTTCGGTTTCATTTTATCACTGTTTTCAGGCATTGAAAAACTGCTTAAATGTAAAAGATATACGAAGGTTTATTACGCTTTGCTTTGTTAAGTCATGTTAGCTTAATTGGAGATCGAGCGGTCTAGAAAGGTGAAAATAAAGGTGTGGTATCTGGCTGAATAGAATAGAAATGGTCTAGAGACACTGCGTTTTCCGGTGCAGGGTCGCCATTCCAACACCTTCAGACTCCAACGCCCATCGGTTCTCCACACTATGTGCCCAGCCCATCGCCACTTCAGCTTCGCAACACGCTGAGCTATATTAGTAGCACGTTCTTCTACGGATCACCTCATTTCTGATTTGATCACGTAGAGATACTCCGAGCATAGCTCCCTCCATCGCCCGCTAAGCGACTCTGAGCCTTCTTATGAGGCCCATAATTGATAGTTCATGGCTACCCTTATTTCATATTTAACCTACTAAAATAATATTATATCACTAAACTCTGTGATTGACATGTTAAAATAACATTTAAGCTTTTCAAGTTACTAATGGTTCCAAACTCTAAATCTATATATTTTAGATTAAGCTTTAAAAGTTTTGGCGTAATCTATTATTAATATACCTGGAAATTAATATTGTTTTATCTAAAATATTAAAAGATATAAAGTTCCAAAAAGTTGTAGACTAAAAAATAATACCATCATTCTCCTGCCCTTATCCCAATCTAAGAGGGGCGTGTTCTGTGGGTTGGCAGAACGTGCTTTAAACATGTTGTAACATAATTTGGATACGTATTTTACGATTGGTCGTCCGCCAACCGTTATTTACCTCAGTCGACTTTTACGACACCTTAGTAAGAAATGAGGGTGATCTGTTCTACTCAGCCGGATACTACACGCCGGGTCGACTTACCTTAGTAGACTTTTACGAAACCTCGGTAAGAAAGGAGGCTGGTCTATTCTACTAAGTCAGATGCCACAAATGGGTCAACTTATCTTAGTCGCCTTTAAGACACCTTGGTAAGAAATGAGAGTGGTCTTTTCTAATCAGCCGAATACCACTTGGCGGTTCAACTGACCTTAATTCGTCTGTTAGCGCACACTATATACAAAAACACGATATAATAGAAATACCACAATTCCCATTCCGAGATGCTCTTCTCTTGAAAGACGAACAAAGACTGATAAACACTGAAACATTATAACAATAGGAAGACTCCACCGGAAATAACATGACAGTGTTGTCAACATTTCAGACAAAAGGCGCGAAACTCTTGTTTCATGACAGTGTTGCTATAAAATACAAAGCGAAAGTCATTGGCGACAACACGTCTTTTACGACACTTCGGTATGAAATGAGGGTGGTCTATTCTATTCAGTCGGATAACACGGCATACCTAAACCTATTAAGCATAATATAGTTTAACATAGTTGTGTTATATTTCATCTCGGGTGTCGTATCATTGGCGAGTATTAATTTACGAAGATGCAATAAATTAAGGCAATAAATCTTACGGCCGACGTCAGGGATATTGCGGCCCCAACAAACACACATTGTCATGTGACGCGGTGGCAATAGTTTATAGAAGTAAGTGTTAATTTGCGAAATTCCATATACGTAATACGTTATGTCTTAATACAGCTAAATGTGCACATACACCTATAGATGTTATATTTCATACATAATGATTTCAATAGGTTTTAATATTAATAAAACACTAACATATTAAAATAATAACATAATTAATGTTTAAAAACTGGCTATACGATTCAAATTCAAAATATTCTTTATTACAATAAACTTGTAAACAAGTGCTTTTGAATCGTCAACTCTACCGCTGGTTCGGAAAACCGTTCCTACCGAGAAGAGCCGACAAGAAACTCGGCGTTTGCTCTTTTAAAAATATAATTCTTATGACTAGTTACATTTAGTCATTACTGTCTTGTACAGGGTCTAAGCGAGGTATATCCACACATTCTTATCTTTCAAGTAATCCTCAACAGTATAGTAAGCTTTCTGTATCAGTCTCTTTTTGACAGTGTTTTTAAACTGATGTAATGGCAAAGCTAAAATTGATTGTGGAATTTTATTATAGAATCTTATACCCAGACCCACAAACGATTTACGTACTTTTGCAAGGCGCAAAGCAGGAGCCGCAAGCTTATGTCGGTTCCTACTTTGCCTCTTATACACATCACCTAGAGTTTTATAATTTTTTATATTTTTATGTACGAAAACTAAATTGCTTAAATTGCTTAAAATATACTGTGAAACAAATGTAAGAATACCTATTTCCTTAAACTTAAGCTGTTGTGTAATTGTCCGATATATTTATTTATTTTAATAATTTTTAATTATAAATGAATTTCAATCCTTAAAAAATACATTCACAACGATTATATATGAATGTTTCTATAGCTTACAAAATATGTACCCAAAATCAAGGCTACAACGAGTACATAGTTTTTATCAATACACCGCAGTTATCACTATGATAACACGTCAGACTGGCTGAAAGCTCACCGGATTACACTATCATCATAATATATCGTATCTCACGGTGGCTTCGATTGAATTTAACTTTTTTTCAAAGTGATAGTCATAAACCAACTAATCAACCCTGAAAGATTTATAACATCACCGGGCGTATAAAAAAATAGTACGAAAACGGCAAAATTTAAAGCTTTCCTTGCGTGCGCTGAGTAAATGGTAATAGTTTAATTCAATGTAATTTATAAGCTATTAATTTTGTTTTTTTACTTTTTACTTTGTTATAATTTTTTTTATAAAATTGTGTACAATAAAGTGATACAACAACAACAACAATAGTTATTAAAAATTATGTATTACAAAATCCCCTCTAAAATTTCTTAATAAAAGTCCGCGACAGCGTATGTCTCGCTTTTAAGGTTGACCCACTTTAACCTGTCGTCAACTTACCTTAGTCGTATTATACGACACCTCGGTAAGAAATGAGGATGGTCTATTCTACTGAGCCGGATACGACACGGCTATTTAATGTATATATTGTATGTAACAAAATTGCAAGGTTACCGGTAAATATATAACGTTATCAACATAGCACGGTATCTCGCTGATAATGACAGTTTGAAAGCTCTCAGGATATCTGCGGTATAAACGCGAGCTTTGCTTACACACTTTGGATTGACGGCTACACAAATCTGTGATACTATTGCCGGGTGCCAACATAGTCAAAAAATGTCTTCTTCTAGTCTGGGTGTATTTATGTATGTAACGGAAGGAAAGTAGGAGAGGAAATTGTAGTATAGAGACGTGAAGATAGCTGTTGCGATGTGCGGTAAGGTGCGGTGTGGTGCGGAGAGGAGAAGTATGGTGAGGAGCAGAGAGTGATAGCGCCATTTGATGTAGTCGTAATTTGTACGTGAAGTTGAAAAGTTAAAAAAAAAATTGATTGACATTTGAGAAAATCTTTTCTTATTTATTGAATAAATGTAAACTTGCCGTGTATGTTTGTGAAGGTGGAATCTTGTAAGTTAAATTTGACTTACTTCCCGGTGTCCGATGAGCTGAAATTTTGCATACTTGTCCACTCTCAATGACAATTTATGTTAATGATAAGCGTGACCTGATGCTGCTGCCAAGATTGGCTCCAAGCGAGGGAACTCCTCAAAGGTTAACAAGTAGGGACTTGAAATCTTGTTAAAAGGTTTTTTTAACTTAACTTGTTCATCATACCATTATCGTTACGGGATTTCCACAGCTAAATGTTTTCCCCATAAAAGCCAGACTGATTATTATAATCAGTCTTATTTTATCAGACCATTAATCAGTCTAGCTATAATTAGTACTGGTTCTAGGAATAAAAGCTGGATTGTTACTCCCACGAAACTTGATAATGAGAGGTTTATAAGTACGCTTTCCATGCATTTTTATGTAGAGATTTTCCTAGTGTGTAGTAGAGATTTTTCTAATTAAAAAGGGTGAATCTGCTATATTTTTGTTTCAGGTTTGTCTAGCAGTAAATATGATTTTGTAACAATTCTATTTGCTGATAAATCTATAGTTAGATCAGTTTTTTGTTACACTAGTACCTTGATACGTTACAACCTCTGTATCTTCAAAAAATAGTACAGTCCATCCCCTACAGACCCCAAAACCTCTCTAACTTAAAATACGCAACCTACATAACTTAAATAATTTCAATTTTGACCCTCAATAACTTAAAAAAAATGAATTCTGTAACTCAAACTATCTGTCAATACTAGTAATTTCAAATGGGATGTGCAAAATAAAAAATATCTCAGAATTTATTACTTGTACCTTTAGTTTCTAAGAAATCCCTTAAAACTGTACTTAAAGCGGCGGTAAGAACGACACGCCTACATTGTACCATTTTTGAGACTAAAATCGCATCGATATAGAAACTGTCAACTCTTTAAAACAAAAGAAATTGACTTTTTTCTGTAGAGTAAACTTTAAAGAAATCCCCTTTTTACATAAAATGTGTATATATTAATTTTAACTCCGAGCGCATTCGGGTACAAATATCATAGTATAAACTCACTCTCTCTAACACAACCCCTTGATAAGTAAAAAGCAAACTTAAAAAAAAATGTGCATCCCTTATTTTTTAACTTCTCCAGGTTCTAATGTATTATTTTTTTATATATGAAAACTGAAAAACCTTAGCTTTAGCTTTTAATTAGGGTGTTGTATCGGAAATCTGATTTGTTGAATTGCTCAAAAAGTCGTGACGCTAAATTGGCGAAATTTGTTTGCTAGTTTGTTGTAACGTGACCAAGTATTTTAAGACGCATTTGTTATTAAATTAATGAAGCCAATTAAAAAAAGCAAGTTCACAGAAGGTTATCTAATAAAAAAATTATTGAATATTTATTGTCGTCAAGATCTTTAAATAACAATTATGGTAGCCGTGTGATATCTGGCTGAGTATAATAGACCAACATCATTTCTTACCGAGGTGTCGTAAAAGGCGACTAAGGTAAGTTGACCCGCCGTATGGTATCCGGTTGAGTAAAATAGACCACCCTCATTCTTACCGAGGTGTCGTAAAATACGACTAAGGTAAGTTGACGCCAGGCAGGCGGCCGTCATATAATACGAAACCAAATCATGTGACAACATGTTTGTAAACTGTTGTGCTACTTAGAGCGGTATAAGGGCAGGTGAATGATGAATTATGGTAGACTTACACGAAAATAAAGAACATACCAAGTCAAAAAGTTTGATACAAGGAAGGAAAACTTAGGGTTTTAGACGCGATTGCGTTATCATCATAATATGATCTATTACTTTTACTAAGAGGTTACAGTGTAAAGCCCGAGCAAGGCCTTGGGATTATTCAAAAAACCCACGTATGGATTTACCTATTATTAAGAATGAGCTTGGCGGGAAAAATTGCCGTATTTTTTTTACATTTCTTATGTGGTCTGTGGTGTATTTACCTGTTATTCAAATAAACATAAGTATTAGTATATGCGTAGATTTCGTTTATAATTTTTTAAATCCTGTATCTGAATATTTATAAAATGAATATATACGATTAGCCAGTATTAAAACAGTTTGCTTATTCATAATAATCTATATTTCCATATTAAAACATATTTCAATATGGAGCTAACAATTTAAAAAAGTATCGCAAGTACCTAATACACGAAAATATTAATTAAGAATGTGATTAAATAGATAATTTTATGTATAAAAATATGATAAATAAATGATCATATTTGAGTTAGAAAACGAAAATAAACTCTACATGAGATAAGTCAAAGATTCGTAACCGGCAAAATTGAATTTACGACTCACGGTGTAAAAATGTTTGTTATAAAATCAAAAACATACCAAGTTATCCAATCCAGATTAGATGAAATTGTATAAATAATAAAGTTCAATATTATTAATAATATAAATTATATCACTTATAAGGTGTTTATAACAACACGTGTTTTATTTATTCAACCGCGATATAATAAAGCACACATGTGAACTGTCGCGGCGTATGGAAGCTACTGAGTCATAAACATAACATATTTAAAGTGATGTCATAGAAGATGACCAGAAGGTTGAGGAACTTCTGTTATTTGATGTCGGCTCAATGTTGTCCTGACTCTAAAGTATTGATCATCATAATCTTAGCTTTACAGAAGTCGAAAAACTTTTAACAGGAGGCTGATACAGAAAGCCTGTACTGTTGAGGATTATATAGATGATAAGATGAGTGGATAAAACTACTCTTCAAACTAATACGGGACTAGCAATCGCCAGCGACTCCGCTCGCGTGAATAGATTAAAACCGTAATGTAGTATTTTGTAAGCATAAAAATGGTTAAAGTGGGTTTACTTTAAAACCTTTACCTTTTTTTACCTATATTTAGAACTTTAAGATGGGATCAATTTTGTAGAACATGATTTTTTAATACCCTAACTATTACCGTTTACTCAGCGCACGCAAGGAAAGCTTTAAATTTGCCGTTTTCGTAATATTTTTTTATTGTTGCTCCTCTCCTATTCATATTAGCTTGATGGTATATAGCATATATATATCCTTCTTCGATAAATGGTCTAACTTACATTGGAAGAAGTTTTCAAATCGGTCCAGTAGTTCCTGAGATTAGCGTGTTCAAACAAATAAACAAATTCTTCAGTTTTATATATTAGTATAGACCTCCGCCGAGTTCTTGATGGCTCTTTTCGGTAGGAACAGCTTCACGAACCAGCAGTAGAGCTTCGTTGACGATTCGAAAGCACTTGTTTACGAATTTAAGTGAATGAAGAATAATTTGTATATTTTGAACGCTTCCCTTTTGATTCCTCCACGTAGTAATACACACGTTGTCTTAAAAAACGCTAGTTTATACCAAAACAGTATTATTATCACTTTTGTATTGAGGATCTTTGCAAAGTAAAGCCTTATTCTTTAATTTATATTAAATTAGCTTGGTATACCTAAGATTCTTAGAGAACAGGCCTTCAAAAAACAAATTCCCGAGTAGATTCTGATAAAAACTCAAACCTCGCGTGAAATTAAGTTTCTTAAATGTTCACGTGTTTATAGGTAAACTCTATTACGTATTACCCATTAATTATGTTATCGATATTAAGTTTCAGCTCGTCGGTTCATAACTTTATTACACTGTGCACATACCTGTACTATGTGCAAACATTATAAGAAGACGTTATTAGGTAATGGCGGCACCTATTCGAGAACCCAAAGATAAACAACTTTACAATGTTACTACGAGTATGTTTATAGGAAGGTATCGATGGATGTATTTTGCTATATACTGCTATAAATTGAATTATTAATTACTAAATAAAGACACCAGTAAATACACAAAGAACTCTTCATCTTTTAGGACTTATGGACCTCAACTGCTGGACATGATTACTTTACGTGATTTCTATCATTATCATCTTCCTGCCCTTATCCCACTCTAAGTGGGGTCGGCACAACATGTTATAAACATACTGTCACATGATTTGGCTGCGTTTTTACGACCGGCCGCCTGCCTGACGTCAACTTACCTCAGTTATTGTTTTACAGGTAAGAAAGAGGGTGGTCTATTCTACTAAACCGGATACCACACGGTGGGTCAACTACCTTAGTCGCCATTTACGACACCTCGGTAAGAAATGAGGATGGCCTATTCTATTCAGCCGGATATCACACGGCAGGTCGACTTACCTTAGTCGCCTTTTACGACACCTCGGTAAGAAATGAGGGTGATCTATTCTACTAGCACTTACTCACTAACTAGAAATCACGTTAGCCGGATACGTGATTTCTATATGATAAGATACTATGATGCTTAAATCCAGTGCGTTGCGAGCTCTTTTGTAGTAGTTATTTCACCTCGTACAGGGTTCAGCAACGCTTGGCCCGCGAGGCGACACCCATCGATTCTTCATGCTAGTATATTATGCATTTATTTGTTACTGCCCCTGCTTCGCACGGGTATAAAATATATATCCCATGTCATTCAGTGTAAAAAAATGATTAAAATCGATCCAGTAGTTTTGATTTATTCATTACTGCCCGTGGCCCGCAAGCGTTTAATTTGGAGAAAAACAATTCCCCTCTCCCTATACCAAAAAGATTTCCTGCTATCTTTGTAATAACTAAATTCATATAGCACATATTTGCTTATTTCTTTTTAAATTTTTCTCTATGTATTTTATTTACAATACAATTAAATACAATTAATTACCTACAGAATGTTTTTATATACATACAACATTCACAGCTTCCTTGTCGTTAAACAAACTCTTGAAAGAACGATATAGCTGCTGGATTCGAAGTGCTATAGGGTGAAGCGCGGCCTCCTCACGGCATTTTAAATCTGTAATATCTCCGAAAATATTCACTTAAATAACATGCTGTAAACGGCGATATTGATCTATATTAAATCAACAATTTATGTAAGGTACTTAATTGGATAAGGATTAATGCTGTAGTGTATAAAAATTGCTTCAAAAATAAGGCATTATTTTTCGTAAAAAGTAAATGACAAAAATGCTATTGTGGGTTATTCATAAGAGATAGACAAATACCATCGCGGACTTTTCTGTAGACCTTTTCAAGGTGTACAAATACTTAGTGCATCATTTTGATAAATCTCGTAGGGTTTAGCCTGCGTTTGCAATGTAAGCGGAAAAAAATGTAATTATTTACGACATCACAATAGAAACCTCAAAAATTACAGTATTTCTCTACTCTGTATTGAATGTTATTATACGTACAAACCTTCCTCTAGAATCACTCTATCTATTAAAAAAACCGCATCAAAATCTGTTGCGTAGTTTTAAAGTTTTATGCGTACAAGAAAAGAATGCGACTTTGTTTTATATTATGTAGTGAAGTACATAAGCATATAGGTTATAATGCGAAAAAACATTACCTTCATATCAGATTCAAATATCGGCAGATTTACAACCACGCCACGTCTTCACAAGTTATTATTTTTCTTTTTCTACCCTCACTAGAGCCGCACAATCAACATAAATTGTTAACAGTATAGTTACTAATTAATTTGTTTAAACAAATTGTTTCACAAGTTAAAACCTGTAGTTTAAAAAAACTAATTATTAATGAATACAGCACAGGCTCAAACACGCACTAACAAGTAACCACATGTCACTTCACGTCAACTCTCTTGTTACTAAGTTTAGTAACACAAGAGTTCTTCGAGTTAGTGTATGTTCATGTATGTATCTTTAATATTTAAATGAGTTAATATTGTGTGTGTGTGTGTATATATATATATATATATATATATATATATATATATATATATATATATATATATATATATATATATATATATATATATATATATATATATATATATATATATATATATATAAGAATAAAGAAGGCGGAGAATAATCAATCGATCTAGATAAGTTTTATTTTTAAAAAATGTCGTTTTATCCCTTTTTTCGGTTGTTTAAATAATTTTCTAATTTTCTTTTCTTTTCTTTTTTAAAGAGAAATGTAGATACTCCAAAAAACTCGCTCTATCGCTCTCTGAATTCTTATTGACTATAGATACAGCGATCAAGTTGCAGATTTTACGTCATAGTACACAGTGCAAGTGTTGGCTGGCAGTGGCGTAGGTAGGTAACTAAAGGCCCCCTAGTACATAAAGTAAATGTTACAACATGTAGTGAAACTGCTTTTTATTAATTTATTTATGTACCATATAAAATGTTGGAAAAACCATTATTGGTAAAAAAAGTGTACAAAGGTCAACTTATCCCTATAACAGAGATCTCTGCCAGCTAACCTACGAAGTGAGACAATTTATTGAATTATTATTTTTATTTATTTCATAAGTGTAAAGAATCGTTGCTGTATAAACTAGGCTCCCAAATAAACTATCTAAATCTTTTGTTACATATTTGTCGTGTTCCAAATCCAAAAGATTTGTCGTAATCCAGATTCTGCCTAGTCCATTTTCGTCGTAATACAGAGACTTGTGAGGAATTTACCTGTATTTTTGAAGTTGTCATTATTATTTCGCGTTCCTGGAATCTAGTTTATTTATTTATAAAATGTGTGAAAAACTATCGCTACTACTATGGTTTTTTTTTCAGGTTAAGGTGCTTCATGGCTATTTTGAATGACCACTGCAGAGAGACGCCGACAATGTGGCTAAGCTTGGATTTGGAAGGGGTAGTGACCACCACCCCGCTTGAGTTGGACTATTCACTGTTGTGCTTACTAAGTGTAAGAAGGGGCAGGGTAGTAAAGGGGAGAAGGAAAGGTGTGGAGAGGACCACAGAGTAGGTCCCTAACCGCGCCGACAATTTTTAGATTGTAACTGATTCACAAAGTATAAATTGTCTGCTCGGGAGGTCCGAGGTACCTGAGTTATAGGGCCCCGGGCACTGCATACTCCTACGATAACTACACCACTAGATCAACACACTTTTCGATGACTTGTTGTTGACTTTTAGACATGTGGGAACCCGCCAATTTCCCGAAGAATTGGGGAAATACAAAGCCTTGCAAGCGTCCATAATTTATCATTCACTAAAAAGGTAAACAGGGTTAGCTATAAAATAAAACCACACAGCGAATCAGTAAACTTTCCATATAATCGTATAAATCTCATAAATACAAGCGTACCACATTAAAGGGCAATGGTTAACAAGTCCAGTAAACATTTGTAACAGACATTCAAAGCTTTATATCTAAATGTATACAGCTACAACGAACTATTTATTTTATAATAAAATATTTGGATTCATCTTTGCAACTTTCGACTACATTTTGTAAAACAAATCTTATTAGGTTTCAATAATTTTGACAAACTTCGATAATAACTCCATGTGTATACTTGAAAATTATTACTAACTCTTTCAGTGTGAATATTATCTTATATAATTTTTTAAACCGTATTTAGGTAGTTTTGCATAGAGCCACAGCGAAGCATGATTAAATAAATGTAAGGAAGCTAAAAACCGAAAGAAAACTGTAAAGACTTTTATGAACATTAACTATTAATTAGTACCACAGAATTAACCTATATTTTTCACTCCCATATCTCTACCAAAACTCTATGAATTCGCTGCTTCGTTCAGATATAAATAAAGCTTAGCAAACAAAAAATATTGTAATATTAGTTTCCATTTGTATAGTCAAATAATTAGTATATAGGATTTAATCATTCTAACAAAGTTGTCGAATTTATGGACAACGTCGAACACCCGATTTCTTATCTATTCAAAAATATTATAAACTATCTTACGCAATCATCTAAATCAGATGAGCAACCTTTTTAATCAACGGACCAACTTAAATTTTTCAACTTTTTTGTTAGCCGCACGTAAATTAATATTTGCTAATAATTTACAAAACTTTCTTTTTAATAAAAAAATAATTTAAAAATGAAACAAAAATTATGATTTCAGTTTAGTTTGTACTACCATTTTATTATATTTTGAGTATAACAATATAATAATGGTAGAAAGTCAATACAATAAATTCATTTTTGAAATGCTTGGCGGGCCGCAAAAAAATGTTTAAACATTTCTGATCTAAATGGCAAAATATTAAAAAGTTTTTATGCATCAGATTTCCAAAATCACGTAATTCAAATATTTTATTTTAATATGTGATACATATACTGACCTAATTGTGTTTTTAGACCAAAAAGATTTTAAAACTTCAAATAGAATTAACACGAGTTCTATTGTTAAGTCTTTGACTAAAATTTATAGAACGCAAACGAAATATACGTGTATAAGCCCACTTATATCAAAATATACAAACAACGTGCAATATATAATACCTGATACCTATTTAGGAACTAGGATCCATCAAGAATGAATGCGCCATAGTTACAATTATACCTGATATTTCCCATTTACCGCTTAATGATATGAATTAGGGCAAATATTTGCAGAAGTCTTTCTATAGAATTTTTTTATCCGAATACGGAATTCTTAATGTGAAAGAAAGAAGAAAGGCGAAATAAAAGGGATATTGCCATTCTAGTTATGTATCTTTTATTTCCATAAAATTTTAATGCAACTTTATTTATATTTTTAACGAATTAAGAATTCCGATTTCGAGACATTATACGAGACATTTCGAGACAAATATTTCACAAGAAACAGCTAATACAACAAACAATAATGATGAAGCTTAGCTTGACATTATCCTATCCTCTTAATGATATCAATTCCACAGCCCAAAACTAGAGAAATTTAAATTTCTAAATAAACAATTTGGTAACAATATTGTCAAGCATTACTTCGTAAGAAAACTAAATCCTTAAATTTAATGAAATTCTCTTTATATTTAATATTACAATCTTTTTTTATAACAAAAGTTTTATCTTATAAATAAAAATAAACAAGCCTTAAATATTCTACTACAATAAAAAAGGTGACAAGTTTATCACGACATACAAAAAATAAGTAAAATATTCTTCTTCTGTTAATCGGTATTACATTAAATTAAAAAAAAAAACTTTCATGTATAAAAAAAATATTAAAATTATTTTTAATCTCTTCACATATATAAGAACTTAACAATTCATTTATGAAAATTCAAAGTTTCAAATATATAGTGTATAAAAAACTAAATTCACTCTGAGCATATATCGGCGCAGACGTTAGACAATTATAACATTTATATTAAAACTTATAATATCAGCTTAAATAAACATTAGTAAAGGTAGTAAATTTTAAGGAAAATCAATATTTATCGGAATTTAAAGTATCTTGAATGGTATTCATAGTTAATGTATAAAAACTGGCTTTACTTACATCCTAATCTATAGGGTTAACCAGACTAGTTTATCTACTTATCCATAAGCTCTTTACACGGTGTTGCCTTAAAATTTGTCAGGCTAAACCAGATAGAATAAGACGTGAATATAGCCAGTCAAACTAAAAATCATTATTTTTTTAATTGCGGTATTTTTATTTTATAAAAGCAACGCTAAATAACGATAGGTTGTTTCAACAATAAACTCTTTTTTATATTAAAATATCATTAGTATTTACAAATAATTTATAATAGAAAACGTTCTTTGTGCGATAGCATCGTTAATTTATAATCTGCGACGAACAATTTAACAAAATAAGTCCAAATATTTTATTTTATTTGACCATCTTTTATGCCGTTATAAGTATAAAAAATATGCTACTTGAAAATAATACATATATTATACAAAAAAAACAAATATAATTTTTTTTCAAAATATGTATTTAAGTTTTTTTTATTGATGAAATAAAAAAATGTAATATTTTGAACGATTATAAGCTAATACATTTTCTATTGACGGCCTAACCCATTTTTTTTAAATATTACATGAAATTAAGAACCTTGTTGCAATTTAATAAATGTAATATAAATATATGGGACACTTGAATATATGAAAGATCGATACAAAATGAAATTTTGTATTAATATTTCTACAAATCACAGATTATTTTATTTTTAAAGAGCTTTATAACTCGACAAGCAGGTGCTTGCAAATTGTGTATACACAAACACATCTAAAGCTCAGCTATACAAATTTAATCAACAAGCTTGTAGCCTAAAAAATGGACGACTATATTACCAATATTATTGTTAACAATGAACACTAGATTTAACTATACTCGCTAGTTCGATTCGCTATAAAATGTGGTTAACTTGATCCAAGCAAAACAGCTCTTAAAATAATGAGAATTGCTTATATTTGCTTACCGTACCTTGGAGCAAATGGTTATCCTTATATCTAAATTATTTTTTTTTGCTGATGTTATTAAATATTAGAATGCTCTTATGAATGAAAAAAAAATTGGTATATTAAAAAATTTAAAAAAAAAGATTCTCGTCTATAATCTATGTATACTCATTCATTTATAAAGACCTTTTTTTTCCTTTTACGCAACGCTTCATTAACGTATTTAGAAAATATAAATAATTATAAATACACGTTGAGAGATTCACTTTAAAACACAATAAAGGCTACTTAGTATATTATCTAAAAATCATACTTTTTTGAAAATATAAATTAATTTCTAATCATCATCATCAATCATGTGACCAAACGTGTGTTAAATTTGAATGTGGATGGATATGTGCCTAGAGGGAGGCCTAAAAAGAGATGGTTGGATTGTGTGAAGTATGATATGCATATAAAAGGAGTGGCGCCAGAGTTGACGAAAGATAGGACAGGGGAAGAGAAAAACATGTTGTGCCGACCCAACTTAGAGTGGGATAAGGACAGGATGATATATATAAATTAATTTCTAATAAATTTTCAATACGAACATAAAACATAAATCACATTCCAATGGTTATAATATAAAATAATAAAGTTCTTTATTTCAAGCACGAACATATATATGAGTTCGTTAGAATAGCTTTGCCATTTAGTTGATAACTTAACTAAGTTTAGACTTACATATTTTAAAAAATTATTAATATGAAAAAAAAACTGCTTTTTATAGACACATTAATATAGGCAAGATGCGTATTTTAACTGCAGTTGAATTGAATTTCTTTCCCCACATTATATATAAAAATTTAACGATGAACATTTTAGTAAACCATTACAAACAATTAGCTATAGAATTTACACACAATGACATAGAATTTATTTTCATTGATTTCATTTAATTTGATGATTTCAGAACCGTTATGTTGTTTTAGTTTTGATTTGGTTACTTCATTCATTAAGTTATTAAACATATTGTTAGTCAGTCAGTAACTTTGATTAATTTTCAACAGCTAACCTCCCCATCCTAGTAACTATGCGATCACTAACTCGCATGCCAATCTAGGTTATTGGCTAACTATATGGGTAAAAACTTCCATAAAGAGATTTATTCTATACAGTTGATATCAATTGAATATGCCATCATTTCTATAGAAAATCACACCGTTTACTTGCCCACCACAATACCTATATAATTTTAATTTGTCGTCCCGAACACATTTTTACTTTAGATCATATTTGTTTTATTTAAAAGACCACCAAATCTCTGAGATTATATCAGATCCATCTATGATGACATGAAAAAGAAACCCTAGTATTCTTTTACCGATCTATAGTATGTTTTCTTATAACTTATCATCATCTCTCTAACAACAAAGTCTTACGTTCTCGATATGTCATTGATTTAAGTACATAAAGATTCTTCTATCGAGACGAATTTATACGAGTCAGGGCTCGAATCGACCTACCGTTTACGGAATTAATACATATTATTAGAATCGAAGGAAAAAAGATCTAATTTTCGAGACAAATTTATGCGAAGCATCATCCTAGCCGATAAGCTTCTAGATCAGTTAAAGATAGACGCAAATTCTTTGTTTACGGATCCAAAAATTAAAGCCCTTTAGTATTAGTTAGTTAATAGATCTTTAGATCTTTATCGAGGATTATAGCAAAATCATTTTATTATAACTGTATTAAATTATTTTCTATGTATTAATTATTATTAAAAAAAACGTATGTAACATCATAAAAAGCCGTTTTGATAGACATAATATGTATATAAAATATAATTGTTTGCTGTTGATTGCAGGTTTATCTACAAGTTTTACTTTCGATTTACTCATAAAAAAATAAGATCTCTAATTCCTCAGAGGTAGTTACGTTGTAACATTGCTAATAGTTTTTTGTGACACGCAAAGCAAATAAAGTCCCGTTACATATAAACATATTAAATACAGGTCGATGTTTAGAACACGTATTGGTAGTAGTTATAGTACATATACTGAATATAAGATAATAGTATAATACAGTACCTTTAACGAATTATGTTCGACACTAAACAGCAAATTATTTAATACTATTTCATTAAAATATATAATAGTATCAATACGAAATAATACTAAATAAATGTTTATTGTAAATATAAACTGCAATTAAAATTTATTTTACACTCGATTTAGCGATAATCATTGTGAATTATGGACGAGATTACAATAACAATCTGCATTATAATTTTTATTAATTAATTATTTCTTTCTGACTCTCATACTTTCTATTTCAATAATAATTAGGTCCAACCTTACGAATGTCAGTACGAGCTTTAGAAGATCGCCAAATGAACGCAATTTAAAATTACCTGAGGAACGTTAATGGAAATCTGCGAGTAATTTTAATTTCGTATCCATACTGAATGAAATATTGATAAGTAATAGGAAATAAACTATTGATTTTAATTAATTTTTAATTAAGTACAAAATAAAAATTAATTACATCGGGCACGTTATAGGAAATGTGCGTCTGGTTTAAATTTTTAATGTCTTATCTATACGATATCTATGCTTGTGATGCTCTTAATAAAATCCAATGTGCTAAATTATTAAGACATCCCCCATTAATAGATTTGCTATAATATTCGCAGGCAGATTTTTCAGTTTTATATATATTAATTGATACTGAAGTCTATACGTGGGCGGGGTCTGGCTTACTCGTATCCTTGGTATCTGTGACCACATGTTTGGACAAGTCGCGTATGTCTTGGTGATCGCCGTGGGCCGCCAGGTCAAAGTCTGACCCCGATAAAGACGCAATATGGTTCCAAGTTGACTCTCCTGCATCACCTGTTGGTTTGAAATAATAATATTAATAAAATACAATATTTTTTTTTTATTTACCCATTGTAATTTTTTTCCACATTGTTTATGCCTTACGTCGTGTATTAGATAATTGTAAAATGTAGATTTATATTCTTTTTTAGGTACAAAGTCTGTAAATGAAATACAATTTTATAAAAAGGAGCTACATAACCCAACTATTTCAATTGAGTACTTTTCTTATAAATTTTTATTTAAAAAGTTCTATATTTTCTGATACAACGCCAATAATAATCTATTTTATTTGCAATACAAACCGTTTTAGTATAAAAATTACATTTTTTAACTGTAACAAAGAACAACATTTAATTATAATAAAATTAGCTTTTAAAAAGAGGTGTTATTGTATATATGGTATGCATTAATAAATTAAACATTTTATATGACTTTACTTGATAAAAGACCAATATTCATGTGTCATTTATTATGTTATGTGTCAATATTTATGTGTCAATATTTATTTTGCACAAAATTAAACACTATTGAAATAATAAATTACCTAGAACATTACATAAGTCTTTTAAAATAAATCCAATTATAATAATTTAGGTACGTAAAGCACAAAACTAGCCTAACTACTCGACTGAAGCTAAAAATAAATTTTCCAATTTCAAGCATTTATTAAAGCTCTCGCAAAACTGAATTACTCATAATTCATACCTTTGACGCGAATTACTTTATTGTAATAATTTAAATAACAACTACATGTGCTTTTGCCTAACTACATAGTTCAAACAGATTAAAAATAAAATCGATTCGAAAACTGCAAACGATCTTAAAATTGAAATCGATTTTAAAAATGCAATCGATTTTAAAATGCAATCAATCTTTGTGGTTTGTTAGTGTAAGTTGAAGAAAATTAAATTGCATGCTGTAGTTTCATCCTATTTTCGTACAATTCTTAAATTATGCGTCATATATAGAGATTCAAATATGTATTCATATAATATTTAGTTCCCTTCGGCTATTCCAATGAAAGCGCTACACTATTTTGTATGTAATTTTATTAAGTTGCATTATTTTTTCTTTAATTAAATTTTAATCAATTGAACTTGAATAAGACATTCAATTTCAAAGATTGCTTTTGGCTTTGATAGATGGCGCTGATAGCCAAATTTGCAATAGGATTTATAAATTTTATACTAATTAAATAGTTTCAATACGGAACAATATAAGATATTAATAACTAATGTCATATAAACCAACAGTTACATAAAAAAATTATATAATAGACAATTTTATGTACCAAAATATATAAATACTGCGAAATAATAATTAAGTTAGTATAAATAAATAATTATTTATGTAAATATGAAATTTTGAAATATATTAATATTGTTGACAAACATTATTTACTAATAGTATATATTAACCAAAAATGCCTTATTCGTGATGAATGAAAGACAAATAGGAGTAGAAGATGAGAAAGAAACCGTTGCCAATTTTTCCATGCATTTTAATTTCCCTTTAATATCTTAGTATCAATGAAATGTCAGTGTTGTGAAACATGATTCATCACAATGCATGCTGTTATTTCATAATATCGTCAAACTCACTCACAATGGTCCGCACAAACTGGTCGGATGTTCGTTGTTCTCGACGATGACGTAGTTAACACGTTAGGTGTAAAAGCTGGCATTTGACAAACACTTCAATAACGCAAACTATATCTGACACAAACATGTTTGGGACGTGTGGTAATGGTAAATCGATCATCGAGCTTGCATATTTTGCTTGATGTATAGGTATACTTACAAGATTTTTAAAAATTTCGTTCGATTATATTCGGTTTAAAACTCTTAGGGCCTGTTTCAGAAGTTACCAATAAACTTTAAGTTAGCTTATTCGGAACATATCTATCAAAAAAATTTATCACCAATTAAATTCAATCAATTCAATTAAATTAAGATACCTTGTATCTTGAATTTTAAGATGAAAAGGTCAGATATTGTTAACGCTCTTGATATTTAAAAAAAACTATAGTGTTGAAGTGGAAATACACCGACGATCATGGCTAATACAAAATTATATAATCGCTATAGAAATTATATTATTAACAAAAATATAATCCTCCTCTTGAAATATATATTACAAAGCGTTTAATAAACTTTTGTAAAATACAAAGAGAAATACTAAATTAGAAACAAGTCCTATACGAAGAATAAAGTCACATTTCATTCACATGGGAGATGTGACTTTATTACTTATAAATTTTAAAATTTAATTTGGCCCATAAATTCAAAAGGTTGCTCACCCCTGGTCTTAGCAGTTAACACAAAAAGTCTTTCTCATAACGTCGACAAACTAAGCGATAAATATTTTTAAACCGCTGTTAAAATATATTCTAAAAGGGTTTTATTTTACAAATATATATTTTAAGGATAGAAATATTTTTAAACGCTGTGTAATTTATAAATTTCCTAAGATACGAATTTTGTTAATTAAAAACTGTCGATACAGAGATTGATATAAAAATAAAATCAAATACATTCCTGTCAGTGTATCAACACACACAACACAATCTTGCATACGGGTTTTGTTAACTGGTTTTGTAATGTATAACAAAAATCAAACGCCGCTAATATTCGTAAATTCTAAAAGTGCAATTACTAAAAGATATTTGTAATAATTAATAAAAAAATTATAGAAATTTGTAATAATTATACTAATAAGATAATTATAATAAAGTAATTCTTTATCCAGGAAAGAAGGCCAAACGGCATGAGTCATTAATATATTGCCCTAATAATGAATACCGTTATATAAGATTAAACTTTTTTTAAATAAAACCAAATAATATTAGTTTTGCCTTTACATAAGTTGATATTTATATAAATGATACTTATACATGTTATTTAAGTATAAAAATAGTGGAAATACATGAATTAGATTATATCTTGATATTACAAAAGACGCAAAGTCAATTATATTTTATAATTATTTTCCTTTTTTTAAGATGATTTTCGACCTATCAGAAAAGGTAACAACTACATAATTGCAAGAAAAAATACTTGAATAAAGTAAATTAAGAGTTGCTCCTTTAGAACCCTACTAATCCTACTTCGTACTTATATTGTAAAAGTTTTTGTTATTTTTAAACCTATCACGCGACAACAGTTATCTAGCTCTAGCTATCTTTAATATTTAAATGAGTTAATCTTGGATATATATATACATACATATATATATATATATATATATATATATATATATATATATATATATATATATATATATATATATATATATATATATATATATATATGCAACGATTTTCCTCTAATGCTGTAGGGGTTTTGGGGGATAAAAATCTATCTAGCTAGGTCTTATATAAAAAAAATCGTTTTATCCCTGTTTTTTGGGCATTAAAAATACTAAAATTTATATTGAATTGAATTTTAGCCACTAACTGTCAATTCAGCGTAGCTTATTCCGAAACGTGTGGTCGCGAGAAATAAAAATACCAAGAATCGAGCCCCACCTATTCCTATTATTTTTTCTTTTTATTTTAAGTTTCTTTTTTTTATTTTGAAAAAAATTACCTACGGTCACCTACATATTTTTAATAAAAACGCGTACGTATCGCGATAGTGAACCAGTGAACAAGACCCGCCGTTAGTATAGTGACAGTAAGCGGCGCGGTGCCTACCGTAACCTTAGACGGGCGTGGAGTGCGCCCCGCAAGCACCTGCGTGCTGGAGGCGCGCCGGCAGCGGCGTGCGCGTGGCCGCCGAGCGCGCGCGCGTCTCCTCCATTATGAACGAGTTGATGACGTACGCCTCGCGACGGATGCGGTCGCGCAGCTCGCCCGACATGTCCGGGATCGCCCACTTCACTATTATCATCACCAGGGCCACCACGTTCTGGGGAAATTACAGTAATATTCTTCAATCGCTTCCTGATGTTTTTTATTTATTTATTTATTTATATTCATTTATTTATTTATTTTGGGTATAAGATTCTATAATAAAATTTCACAATCAATTTTAACTTTGCCATTACAGCAGTTTAAAAACACTATTACGGAGAGGCTGATACAGAAAGCCTACTATACTGTTGAGGATTATTTAGACGATAAAAATGCGTGGATATAAATATTGTTCGACCCTGTACAAGATAGAAACATTAAATGTATTAATTTTTTAAAGTAAATTTTTTAAAAAGAGCAACCGCCGAGTTTCTTGCTGGCTCTTCTCGGTAGGAACAGCTTTCCGAACCAGCAGTAGAGTTGACGATTCAAAAGCACTTGTTTACAAGTTTATATATATATATATATATATATATATATATATATATATTATATATATATATATATATATATATATATATATATATATATATATATATATATATATATATATATATATATATATATATATATATATATATATATATATATATATATATATATATATATATATATATATATATATATATTTACATCTTGCACATCATGTTGCGTCCTACATGGCACTTTTTACCGATCTTGTTGCGTCCAACCGACTTGTTGCATCCAGTATACGGACGCAGGATAAACCAACCCTAAAAATTTGTCAGGAGCTGTGTTTTTATATGTATAATGCGTGGGCAAAAAATTGGATGGGACGTTATTTTATCGCGGGAATGAATTCCGATGTATTTATTAGTTCAGCGAGTTGCCGCGCACAATTTGGAGGTCGCTACGTGCTCGCGTATATTTGGGCACGTATATTATATTTCTGATGCTAGCATTCTATTGCCTCCGACGTATATTTTAAAAAGTTTTTTTCAATTTTTATTTAGCATTATCTTGCGTCCAAATTTCTTCCCAATTTAATCGATTTTATAAGTGATGCGGGGGCCCAAAGGGTGCGCGCGCGAGTCCTGCGTTTTGTTAATAAACAAACATTGAGCCATTAGGACGCGTTTTAATTTGCAAAGTGATTGTACTCATAATTGCGTATATTATTATTATTGTAAAACTGTAAATATGAAGAGAGCGGATAAGACATCGCTAGTTGCTAAATCAGATCTTCTTATTTGTGCTTAAGGATCCCAATATTAAAAAGTCATTCGGAAAAACATTTTATTAATGTGGTTTCAAAAAAAGTAAGAGAGTTAGCAAAATTATTAATCGAAATTTAAAAAATTAACAACTCTATAATAAATTTATTGAGTGCCTTAAAACCATTCAGTTAAGATCTTATGGCGGAGGCAACTAAAGTTGTAGATAACTGTGATGCCAAAAAGGATAGATTCGAAACCTTCTTTTGCTATGAATGTTTCAACTACTTTTAAACAATGCTGCAATATAGCCATTATGTTTGCATTGAAAAAACAAGGTCCTTACAATGAAATCAATACCGCAGAAACAGAAGCAGATCTTAAGACATTATTGCATCTTATAGATGCAATTTTGCGACATGTCATCTCCAGTCAAGCTGCAACAGATTAAAACAAAAAGAAGTGGAATAAAGTCACTATAGTCCCGTTAGCCAATGAAGCTGCAGCCAAAATCAAATCAGGGTACTACTGTTGCAACGTATATTCAGTTATTAGATAACATTTATTGCAAAGTTTTATTATCATTACAAAGTTCTCGAGGGATACCCAAGATTATCTGGACCCAAAAACCCAAAATCAATTTCGTCTACGCGACTCAGAAAACATTTAGCAACCTTTTTACAAATATTTAGCATAACTGAGAATGATATGAAACATTTAACTACGTTTATGGGCCATACCGGTGACGTGCATAAAAAGGCATATAGATTGCCGGATTACGTGGCATCATCACTATCAGCCCATTTTCGTCAATTGCTGGACATAGGCCTCTCCAATTATTCGCCACTTAGTCTGGTCCTTGGCTTTCTGCTTCCATCCACTGCCCGCTGTCCTACGTATATCGTCCCTCTATCGAGTCTCAGGGTGTCCTACACTACGTTTCCCGATTCGTGGTCTCCACTCCAGAACACGTCTACCCCAACAGTCATCCCCCAACTGTATCCTTCTCATAATCTCACACTCGAAATTTTGTTTTCTAGTTCGTGCGTCTGTCCTAGGTAAATGTACTTATCAACAATTTCGAGAGTGACCCCATCTAAGGAAATCGGTCCCGGAGCAACGTGCTCGTTGCACATGATTTTGGTTTTACTCAAGTTCATCCGGAGAGCGATCCTATGAGAAGAAACAGCCGGTCCATGCAACATCCATTGCAAATCCTCTATGGATTCAGTCGTTAAAACCATATCATCTTACGCGAAACTGAGATGAGCGCCATTGATGTTTATGCCATGACCAGTCCAATTCAGCGTCTTAAACATATCCTCTAGTGCGTTTGAAAACAATTTCGAGGAAATGACGTCCCCTTGTCTTACGCCTCGCTGAAGATGGCTATGCCTTATCTGCTGGTTTTGGACTCGGACTGCCTTTCTTGCGTTTTCATACAGACATCTCAGCATCTCAATATATCACTAATCGACTTGGCATCTCTGTAAAGACTCCAGAACAGCCCAGGTATCGACCGAGTGAAAAGCTTTTTCATAATCCACAAAAGCTAGGCATAGTGGTTGATTGTACTCTTTAGTTTTTTGTACAATTTGCCGCACGGTGTGGATATGATCTATCGTGCTGTACCCGCATAGAAACCCGGCTTGTTCGGGGGATGGAACTCGTCGAATCATCATGCGAGGCGGTTTGTGATAACCCTTGAAAACAGCTCATAGACATGGCTCAGAAGAGATATTGGCCTATAGTTATTTAAGAGTGTTATATCTCCTTTTTTGTATAACACTATACTTCTGTGCCATGCCTTTGGAGTTCTCCCGGCAAAGAGAAGGGCATTAAACTGCTCTTGAAGCTCTGTTACCAATAGAATTCCACCAGCTTTTAACAGCCCTGTTGTAATACCGCACAACGCAACGCACGCACTTTGAGGGAAGACGAAAAGATACTCGAGCTGGAAGAAACAGTAAGCAAGTTGCGCTGGGATGTGATGGGATTATCCGAAGTCCGAAGAGAGGGAGAGGACACGATGATCCTAAAATCCGGCAACTTGCTATACTACCGGGAGGGCGAACAACAGTCCCAAGGTGGTGTCGGGTTTCTCGTCCACAAGTCCCTTGTCAACAACATTGTTCAAGTCGAGAGTGTGTCGAGCAGGGTCGCGTTCCTGATACTCAGAATTACCAAACGGTATTCGCTGAAGGTCATACAGGTCTACGCACCGACATCGGCACATCCGGACGAGGAGGTAGAGGCCATGTATGAGGATTTATCTAGAGCCATGCATGCCTCCAAAACCTTCTACACTGTTGTGATGGGGGATTTCAACGCAAAGCTGGGCAAGCGAAGCGGCACCGAGTTGAGAGTAGGGCAATTTGGATATGGGCAACGGAACCACAGGGGCCAGATGTTGGCCGATTTCTTGGAGAGAGAAGATCTCTATATGATGAACTCTTTCTACAGGAAACGACCACATCGAAAATGGACCTGGGTAAGTCCCGACGGTTCCACGAGAAACGAGATCGACTTCATCATGTCGACCAGGCGTCATATATTCAATGATGTCTCTGTGATCAATACCGTGAAAACCGGAAGCGATCACCGTATGGTTAGAGGAACATTGAATATATGCGTACAGCTGGAAAGATCCAGACTGGTGAAGTCTACGCTCCGACCAACTCGAGCTCATATTCAAAACCCCGAGAACTTTCAACTCGAGCTGAAAAACCGTTTTGATTGCTTAGCTGACTGCGCTTCTGTGGACGATGTAAACGACAGGCTAGTGGAAACTGTCCATGCGGTGGGGTCCAAATTCTATAAGACTCACCGTAAGAGAACCAATAAATTCTCGACCCAGACTCTCAAGCTCATGGACGAGAGGAACGAAATGAGGCTACAGTCTTCAGTAGACGCTTCGAGCTACCGTCTGATCAATAGACAGATTTCTAAGGCGCAGAAATGCGACCTGCGACACTTTAACACCGAATATATTCGAGATGCCATTGAGCGTAACAGGGGCTCAAAAGTGTTCGCAAGAGATCTGTCTATTGGGCAGAGGCAGTTAACGCGACTGAAGACCGATACTGGTAGTATCATTTCGTCTCGACCTGAGATTTTGGGAGAGGTTGAGAAGTTCTTTGGGCAGTTATACACCTCAACACAACAGCCTGTTGTCAATTTGGCAAAAGACCCAAGAGCCAAGTTGACCCGACACTATACCGAAGATATCCCGGACGTCAGCCTATACGAGATTAGTACGGCTCTCAAACAACTTAAGAACAACAAGGCTCCGGGTGATGACGGAATCACTACAGAACTCCTGAAGGCGGGTGGAAAACCGGTACTCCAAGTCCTTCAGCGGTTGTTCAATTCCGTCATTCACGAGGGCACTACGCCGGAAGCGTGGCACAGGAGCGTGGTGGTTCTTTTCTTCAAGAAGGGTGATAACACCTTATTGAAGAATTATAGACCCATCGCGCTGCTGAGTCAGGTTTATAAGTTGTTTTCGAGAGTCGTAACGAATCGTCTCGCTCGTAGGTTCGACGACTTCCAGCCTCCCGAACAAGCCGGTTTCCGGAAAGGCTATAGTACCATAGACCACATATTTACGCTGCGGCAGGTTATACAGAAGACCGAGGAGTATAACCGGCCACTTTGCTTGGCGTTTGTGGACTATGAGAAGGCCTTTGATTCGGTGGAAACATGGGCTGTGTTAAGATCGCTCCAGCGATGCCGAATCGACTATCGGTACGTCCAAGTGTTGAAGTGTCTGTATGAAAACGCCTCAATGTCTGTCCGTATCCAAGACAGAACTACGAGACCAATCCAAATGCGGCGTGGTGTGCGACAGGGAGATGTCATCTCCCCGAAGCTGTTTACCGCTGCATTGGAGGATGTCTTTAAGCTTTTGGATTGGAACGGATATGGCATCAACATTAACGGCGAGTACATCACTCACCTTCGATTTGCCGACGACATAGTCGTTATGGCAGAGTCCCTGGAGGATCTTAACACAATGCTCGACGACCTCAGCAGAGTATCTCAACAGGTGGGCCTAAAAATGAACATGAGCAAGACGAAAGTTATGTCAAACTCACATGTTCCGCTTCACCCGATCATCGTTGAGAACTCTGCACTCGAAATTGTCGACGAATATATATACCTGGGACATACGGTCCGGCTAGGTAGGTCCAATTTCGAGAAAGAGGTCAGTCGCCGAATCCAACTCGGATGGGCAGCGTTTGGGAAATTACGCGAGATCTTTTCGTCCAATATTCCTCAGTGTCTGAAGACTAAAGTCTTCGAACAGTGCGTGTTGCCAGTGATGACCTATGGCTCTGAATCTTGGTCGCTGACTATGGGCCTCATAAGAAAGCTCAGAGTCGCTCAGCGGGCGATGGAGCGAGCTATGCTCGGAGTTTCTCTACGTGATCAAATCAGAAATGAGGAGATCCGTAGAAGAACCAGAGTCACCGACATAGCTCAGCGGGTCGCGAAGCTGAAGTGGCGATGGGCGGGGCACATAGTGCGGAGAACCGATGGACGTTGGGGTCTCAAAGTGTTGGAATGGCGACCCCGCACCGGAAAGCGCAGTGTCGGAAGACCCCCTGCTAGATGGACAGACGACCTCAAAAGGGTCGCGGGGAGCCGCTGGATACAAGCGGCACAAAATCGTGTGTTCTGGAGATCCCATGAGGAGACCTATGTCCAGCAGTGGACGTCCATCGGTTGAAGAAGAAGAAGAAGAAGTTGTAATACCATCCTCACCCGTGACTTTTCTATTTTTAAGCTGTCCAAGGGCTAAAACAATTTCATTTAGATGGATATCAGGCAGTTTTTCCGTATAGTGGCGGCTTAATTTGTCCTCTGTGTGCAGTGGTAGCATGCGATGCGTAAAATTCGGCGTAGTGGCTTTTCACTTCCGAGAGGATTTCCGGTTTGGACGAGTAACGACTTTCCCTTTAATGTGGTTAACTTCGTCAGGTGACTTTTTCCAAGAGGCTTAATAAACACTTTTGGACCCCGATTCTGCTCAATTGATTTTTGAGCGTATTAGCTAATCGGAGGTCGCGTCGTTAACCATCTTGGTAATTATTTTGTTTAAAGCCTCTACTTCTCACGAAGTTAGCATAGGGTTCGTCCCTCTGCCATTAATAGCAGAGTATCTCCCGAAATCTTTGACTTTATGCCCTTACGTTGGCTTTCGCAAATTTTTGTGCCCTCATTTCGAAGGACTTCTGCTACTCGGTCGAGTTTTTGCCCTACGTTATCCGTGGTTTCCAGAGTAGTGAATTGGTTTTAAGTTGTTTCTAGAATGTTACAGATCCAATTACGGTTTGGAGAACATTCAGACGGACTGTTGATTTCATCAAACGGACCCGTTCCAGCTTTAGATAAATATTCAGAGTGCCTCGTACCAACCTATGGTTGTTAATAGTCGGTGGTAAGCACCGAGACATCCCTAAATATATGCTTCTTGTCCGTAATAATAAAATCAATCTCATTTTTCGTCCGCCCACCGAGACTTCGCCAAGTCCACCTACTTTGGCGTATGGCGTAAGGCTTAAGTTATATCCTCATATAGAGTTTCCACTTCCGAATCCGATTATGACTCCGTGAGCGCGTACGCTAATACCACCTTAAGGGTATACCATGCAGATATTTTCAGCACGAGATACGCAACCCACGGAGACACACTGGTAGTTTCTAAAACGTTGTTACAAAGGCAGGGTATTTATAGCTGAAACACATACACGCGCACACACGCAGCAAGCAAATCAACAAAAATGCACACACACACACACACACACACACACACACACACACACACACACACCACATGGACTCCACGCGCCTGCGCATGCACGTACGCACACACGCATACAATACACACATTCACCTAATAATCTCAACTACTTCCCTGCAGTTCAAGTGTTTCTGGGTTAGTAACATCACTTACCTGCCTATAAAAGCTTTCTTTATTAGTTAACTGAATGACGATTATAATAAGTTACTTACCTGTTCATAAAAGCTCACTTAGTAATAAGTAAACGACTATAAAAAAAATTATTTAATAATATGACTCACGTGCCATATTTAAGTATTAGAAATCTGATGAAGTCAATGGAAGCCGTTAAGTCAATGTTACGCATAGGTTCATACAGCAGCAATATTCGGAAGCATTTTAGTTGAAACAAAGAATGGATGTAATAATGTCAATGTAATATCAATAACATATATTGAATAATATACAGAATCAAGTTAGATATAAATTAAGTAGGAAGCGTGAAAGCCTAAACAGTGTACGAAGTATATACAAAAATATACAATGTGCCACATTATTTCGACGATGAACGGAACCGCTAAGTAATTGAGAAATTTTTAAAATTGAATATCGGTATAAAACTTATTAATGGAATTTAAAGTTGTATACTGAAATTATACAGATTTAAAGGTATAGTATACGCTTTAATTTAGTTAAAAATCCCTTCAGAAATGGTAGACGCAACAGGGTTCGAGTTTAAAATGACGCAAGAAGACTTCTGCGATTTAAATATATATATATATATATATATATATTTATATATATATATATATATATATATATATATATATATATATATATATATATATATATATTTAAATCGCAGAAGTCTTCTTGCGTCATTTTAAACTCGAACCCTGTTGCGTCTACCATTTCTGAAGGGATTTTTAACTAAATTAAAGCGTATACTATACCTTTAAATCTGTATAATTTCAGTATACAACTTTAAATTCCATTAATAAGTTTTATACCGATATTCAATTTTAAAAATTTCTCAATTACTTAGCGGTTCCGTTCATCGTCGAAATAATGTGGCACATTGTATATTTTTGTATATACTTCGTACACTGTTTAGGCTTTCACGCTTCCTACTTAATTTATATCTAACTTGATTCTGTATATTATTCAATATATGTTATTGATATTACATTGACATTATTACATCCATTCTTTGTTTCAACTAAAATGCTTCCGAATATTGCTGCTGTATGAACCTATGCGTAACATTGACTTAACGGCTTCCATTGACTTCATCAGATTTCTAATACTTAAATATGGCACGTGAGTCATATTATTAAATAATTTTTTTTATAGTCGTTTACTTATTACTAAGTGAGCTTTTATGAACAGGTAAGTAACTTATTATAATCGTCATTCAGTTAACTAATAAAGAAAGCTTTTATAGGCAGGTAAGTGATGTTACTAACCCAGAAACACTTGAACTGCAGGGAAGTAGTTGAGATTATTAGGTGAATGTGTGTATTGTATGCGTGTGTGCGTACGTGCATGCGCAGGCGCGTGGAGTCCATGTGGTGTGTGTGTGTGTGTGTGTGTGTGCATTTTTGTTGATTTGCTTGCTGCGTGTGTGCGCGTGTATGTGTTTCAGCTATAAATACCCTGCCTTTGTAACAACGTTTTAGAAACTACCAGTGTGTCTCCGTGGGTTGCGTATCTCGTGCTGAAAATATCTGCATGGTATACCCTTAAGGTGGTATTAGCGTACGCGCTCACGGAGTCATAATCGGATTCGGAAGTGGAAACTCTATATGAGGATATAACTTAAGCCTTACGCCATACGCCAAAGTAGGTGGACTTGGCGAAGTCTCGGTGGGCGGACGAAAAATGAGATTGATTTTATTATTACGGACAAGAAGCATATATTTAGGGATGTCTCGGTGCTTACCACCGACTATTAACAACCATAGGTTGGTACGAGGCACTCTGAATATTTATCTAAAGCTGGAACGGGTCCGTTTGATGAAATCAACAGTCCGTCTGAATGTTCTACAAACCGTAATTGGATCCGTAACATTCTAGAAACAACTTAAAACCAATTCACTACTCTGGAAACCACGGATAACGTAGGGCAAAAACTCGACCGAGTAGCAGAAGTCCTTCGAAATGAGGGCACAAAAATTTGCGAAAGCCAACGTAAGGGCATAAAGTCAAAGATTTCGGGAGATACTCTGCTATTAATGGCAGAGGGACGAACCCTATGCTAACTTCACTTCACTTCACTAAAAATCAATTGAGCAGAATCGGGGTCCAAAAGTGTTTATTAAGCCTCTTGGAAAAAGTCACCTGACGAAGTTAACCACATTAAAGGGAAAGTCGTTACTCGTCCAAACCGGAAATCCTCTCGGAAGTGAAAAGCCACTACGCCGAATTTTACGCATCTCATGCTACCACTGCACACAGAGGACAAATTAAGCCGCCACTATACGGAAAAACTGCCTGATATCCATCTAAATGAAATTGTTTTAGCCCTTGGACAGCTTAAAAATAGAAAAGTCACGGGTGAGGATGGTATTACAACAGGGCTGTTAAAAGCTGGTGGAATTCTATTGGTAACAGAGCTTCAAGAGCAGTTTAATGCCCTTCTCTTTGCCGGGAGAACTCCAAAGGCATGGCACAGAAGTATAGTGTTATACAAAAAAGGAGATATAACACTCTTAAATAACTATAGGCCAATATCTCTTCTGAGCCATGTCTATGAGCTGTTTTCAAGGGTTATCACAAACCGCCTCGCATGATGATTCGACGAGTTCCATCCCCCGAACAAGCCGGGTTTCTATGCGGGTACAGCACGATAGATCATATCCACACCGTGCGGCAAATTGTACAAAAAACTAAAGAGTACAATCAACCACTATGCCTAGCTTTTGTGGATTATGAAAAAGCTTTTCACTCGGTCGATACCTGGGCTGTTCTGGAGTCTTTACAGAGATGCCAAGTCGATTAGTGATATATTGAGATGCTGAGATGTCTGTATGAAAACGCAAGAAAGGCAGTCCGAGTCCAAAACCAGCAGATAAGGCATAGCCATCTTCAGCGAGGCGTAAGACAAGGGGACGTCATTTCCTCGAAATTGTTTTCAAACGCACTAGAGGATATGTTTAAGACGCTGAATTGGACTGGTCATGGCATAAACATCAATGGCGCTCATCTCAGTTTCGCGTAAGATGATATGGTTTTAACGACTGAATCCATAGAGGATTTGCAATGGATGTTGCATGGACCGGCTGTTTCTTCTCATAGGATCGCTCTCCGGATGAACTTGAGTAAAACCAAAATCATGTGCAACGAGCACGTTGCTCCGGGACCGATTTCCTTAGATGGGGTCACTCTCGAAATTGTTGATAAGTACATTTACCTAGGACAGACGCACGAACTAGAAAACAAAATTTCGAGTGTGAGATTATGAGAAGGATACAGTTGGGGGATGACTGTTGGGGTAGACGTGTTCTGGAGTGGAGACCACGAATCGGGAAACGTAGTGTAGGACACCCTGAGACTCGATAGAGGGACGATATACGTAGGACAGCGGGCAGTGGATGGAAGCAGAAAGCCAAGGACCAGACTAAGTGGCGAATAATTGGAGAGGCCTATGTCCAGCAATTGACGAAAATGGGCTGATAGTGATGATGCCACGTAATCCGGCAATCTATATGCCTTTTTATGCACGTCACCGGTATGGCCCATAAACGTAGTTAAATGTTTCATATCATTCTCAGTTATGCTAAATATTTGTAAAAAGGTTGCTAAATGTTTTCTGAGTCGCGTAGACGAAATTGATTTTGGGTTTTTGGGTCCAGATAATCTTGGGTATCCCTCGAGAACTTTGTAATAATAATAAAACTTTGCAATAAATGTTATCTAATAACTGAATATACGTTGCAACAGTAGTACCCTGATTTGATTTTGGCTGCAGCTTCATTGGCTAACGGGACTATAGTGACTTTATTCCACTTCTTTTTGTTTTAATCTGTTGCAGCTTGACTGGAGATGACATGTCGCAAAATTGCATCTATAAGATGCAATAATGTCTTAAGATCTGCTTCTGTTTCTGCGGTATTGATTTCATTGTAAGGACCTTGTTTTTTCAATGCAAACATAATGGCTATATTGCAGCATTGTTTAAAAGTAGTTGAAACATTCATAGCAAAAGAAGGTTTCGAATCTATCCTTTTTGGCATCACAGTTATCTACAACTTTAGTTGCCTCCGCCATAAGATCTTAACTGAATGGTTTTAAGGCACTCAATAAATTTATTATAGAGTTGTTAATTTTTTAAATTTCGATTAATAATTTTGCTAACTCTCTTACTTTTTTTGAAACCACATTAATAAAATGTTTTTCCGAATGACTTTTTAATATTGGGATCCTTAAGCACAAATAAGAAGATCTGATTTAGCAACTAGCGATGTCTTATCCGCTCTCTTCATATTTACAGTTTTACAATAATAATAATATACGCAATTATGAGTACAATCACTTTGCAAATTAAAACGCGTCCTAATGGCTCAATGTTTGTTTATTAACAAAACGCAGGACTCGCGCGCGCACCCTTTGGGCCCCCGCATCACTTATAAAATCGATTAAATTGGGAAGAAATTTGGACGCAAGATAATGCTAAATAAAAATTGAAAAAAACTTTTTAAAATATACGTCGGAGGCAATAGAATGCTAGCATCAGAAATATAATATACGTGCCCAAATATACGCGAGCACGTAGCGACCTCCAAATTGTGCGCGGCAACTCGCTGAACTAATAAATACATCGGAATTCATTCCCGCGATAAAATAACGTCCCATCCAATTTTTTGCCCACGCATTATACATATAAAAACACAGCTCCTGACAAATTTTTAGGGTCGGTTTATCCTGCGTCCGTATACTGGATGCAACAAGTCGGTTGGACGCAACAAGATCGGTAAAAAGTGCCATGTAGGACGCAACATGATGTGCAAGATGTAAATATATATATATATATATATATATATATATATATATATATATATATATATATATATATATATATATATATATATATATATATATATATATATATATATATATATATATATATATATACTATATATGCTGTGTGTGTACCTGTAATTTAGAAACATATAGGAAATATGATGTTTAATGACGGATTGAATGTTAAAATTACTTTCAAACGTTATACATATACGTTACGATTATACGTTATACATATACGATTTGTAGTTGGTAAGCCTTATATTCAAATTCAAATTCAAATTCAAAATATTCTTTATTCAAATAAACTTGTAAACAAGTGCTTTTGAATCGTCAACTCTACTGCTGGTTATATATATATATATATATATATATATACACACACACACGATCCTGAAAACTACAAAAATATATAAACTCATCATTCTCATCTCTCCTGCCCTTATCCCACTCTAAGTGGGGTCGGCACAACATGTTACAAACATGCTGTCAGATGATTTTGATTCGGTAAGAAAGAGGGTGGCCTATTCTACTAAACCGGATATCACACGGTGGGTCAACTTACCTTAGTCGCCTTCTACGACACCTCAAAGTTACCAAATACCAAAGTTTTTTTTATTTATTTATTTATTTATTTAAAAGGCTTACCAACTAGAAATCATATACATATACGTTTGAAAATAATTTTAACATTCAATACATCATCTTTCCTATGTTTCTAAATTACAGGTACGCGCAGCATTTATTTAACACTTCAAACAATAAATGATGCAAATTTCCACTATATATATACTGAAAACTACAAAAGTATATAAACTATTATAGTAAAATGATCTTAAAAAGTGTAAAAACGTAACTTTTTTACTTTTGTTACTATTACTAATGGACAAAAGTCTCTTCATCTTTTTGGAGAGAATAATTGGATCTTACAGACACCATATACAATGCGAATTCTTAGGTTATACATAACAATTCTTTTTCTTCAACCCTTATACCACTTTAAGTGGGCACAACATATTATTCTCTTCCATTCTTTCTTAACATTCTTCAACTCTGGCGCCACTCCTTTTATATGCATGTTACACTTCACAAAATTTACTTAATACTTTTTTTATAACGTCTTGTTATTTTAATAAATTATCAGGACAGGCAATTAATATTTTAACAACACAGTTAAATAATAAATTAACAAGACAGTTAATTAATAAATTAACAAGACAGTAATTAATAAACTAACAAGACAGTAATAAACTAATAAGGCAATAAATAAGGCAATAAGGCAAATTAATAAATTGACAAAACAGTAATTAATATTTTAACAAGACGGTTAAATAATAAATTTACAAGACAGTAAATAATATTTTAACAAGACAGTTAATTAATAAATTAACAAGAAGTATACAAGACATATCGCAAAGCCTTACCTCAAACACAACAACGAAAGCCAACCTCGCGCCCATCACATGCCAGTACCAGTTAGTATGCTCGTAATCATCGCCGTCCTTGTAATTCCAATAGCCCGGATAACTGAAGGTAAAACATTTGAAATTAAGGATTTTATAGTCCACACTTATTTATTTGTTTATTATATTTGATACATCAATGATATATTTTAGGTACATTAACAATTAACACTTACATGAAATCTAGTTTCGTTAAAATTATCTTTTACAAATGTAAAACATGTAAAGTGTGTATTCTATAATTAGGTATATTATCTATCATATCAAAAATTTCCGAAAGTCAAAAATAAAAATTTTCAAATATGTGAAAACTAAAAATGTATCTAAATATATCAAAAATTTAAATTATAATAATACTAAAATTGATGATTGCCTAAAAAGTCGCACAAGAAATATTGTTATTATGTGAAATCAGTAATCATAATAACTAACTAACTAAACTAATACTAGATAACAAGTAATTAGATTGATGTCACAAGTGTCCGTACGTATATATTTTTTTCTTAAAGCTATTTAGAATGCACTTATATTAAAAATACTAAAGTATCTATATCTGTTACGCTTTGCCACGGGAAATATTAATGAATTTTGGTGCGATTAAAGCTTATATACCGGTCAAATCTATAAGTTAAAAAGTTGTTTTACTAGTAAAAATTTTACCCGCGAGTACATATTAATATCCTAATTCACTTTGCAGGGCTATTTATATAGTCATCCTTCGGCCCTTATCACACTCTAAGTGGGGTCGGTACAACATGTTATGAACATGTTGTCACATGATTGGCTACGTATTTAACGATCGGACGCCTGCCTGACGTCAAATTACCTTAGTAATATTTTACGACACTTCGGCAAGAAACGAGGGTGGTCTACTCTACTCAACCAGATACCACACGGCATTATATATCATATAATAAGAAAAGCACAGAAACATGAATAAACAATATAAAAATTACTATATATATAAAGATTTCTTATTTCGTATAACAAATTAAAATCTGTGACATCAGTTGAGATACTAAAGTTCCAGATAGCGATGTGAAAAATAATCGATTTTTAAAATAATCGATTATTTTTTCAAAACGAACGATTTTAGATATCCCTTTCTTTTTACTCTTTTTCTTGTTTTTTAAGATTAGATATGCATCATTGGATGAAGCCAATTTGGCCAACCTACACATTTTCCAACTTCACAAACAAGGCATCTGATATTATTTCTTGGTAGTTGTCCACTTTAATTAGCCTTTATTGTACTTAATTTTTAATATAAAAAAAAAGTTAACTTTTGTAATAGTCAGAAGAAATCGTTTTTTCAAAAATTTATTATTGTGTTACGGAATAATCTATTTATTTTTAAAGGGATAAAATCGATTATTTATTAATCGATTTTTCTACTCCAACTAGTAACATCCCTAATATCAGCTCCGCTAACTTTAAACTCATCACTAAAGTGTGAGCATCAAAAATTATTTCAGAAGTGTTAAGAACATAAACATGGTAAAACCTTGAACGAAACCGTCCTCGGTTTTGTACTTAAAAATAAGTTGGGCAACGACTATATGTTTTGTAAAACGACGAACGGTAGCGCGAGTTAATTTGGTATAGCGCCATCTATGGTGAGAACTTTTAAACTTTAAAAATGAGCGTTTTCGATACAATTATATTGACTGATCGACTGGCTCGATCCTCGCCTTCAGATCTGCGGGTCGCAGGTTCGAATCACACCGAGGCAAACATTTTGTAACAAAAATTTGTTGGTTCTTCGAGTCTGGATGTATCCATCACTACATAGTATAAAACAAAGTCACATTCTTTGTTTGTCCATATATCCCTATGTATGCTTAAATCTTAAACAGATTTTGAATCGGTTTTTTTAATAGATAGAGTGATTCAAGAGGAAGATCAAATCGATTATTTTTAAAGGAATAAAAAATCGATTTTTTCTACTCCAAGTCACATCCCTAGTTCCAGATTTAAACTCGAAACTGCCTCACCTGCACATGGTCTCATCATACGAGGTACGGATAGGCGGATGGTCCAGCACACTTATATTGAAGTCAGTCAGCGTATGGTTCACGTATTGGTTCAAATCACCGTTCACAGCCAAGTACACGAGACGTGGGATGAACTCCGATGTGAAGGCTATGATGAAACCCTGCAATAACACATTACTAATATGACAAAGTAAACGATTACCTATGCACAGCTATGGGACTTTGGCAAAGGAAAGTCACTCAATTGACGTTGAGGAGAGGTCCCTAATATTCTTACCACCGATCATACCCATAACTATCTATAAAGAATTTGTCTAGATTTTTAATTAAAATAGGAAAGCCGACTGCGAGTCTCCGTTAGCGTTAGCGATGCGCTAAGCGGCAAAGAGTTAGTAATAATTAATTTAAACAAACTTATATATATATATTTATGTAATTATATAGGGGAACGGCGCGTACGCAGTCCCCACTATCAAAAATTACGCGTCCGAGTTATCCGCATTAGGGATAATCGCAGAGGTCAACCCTACCGCAGTGCAATGGAAGGGCCTCGCTCTGAGGGAACCGCCTACTTGATCACGGTGTCCCCTACGCCAGGTAAGTATGCTTTGATATAAAATCGCAAACGATATGTACTTCGAAGAATGGCACTTCTATAGCGCGACTAAATCTACCACTAGCGCCACCTAGTTTCAAATGTGACAAATACTTTATAGTCATTTGCTAACTTTCTTATTCATACTAATATTAAACATGCTGTCAGTCTAATGCTATCATGGGTTAACAAATATTGATGAAATTTGGCACTTAAATGAAATTTGACATTAAGGATAAATAAATCCCGCTTTTCTTTTGAAAAACAATAAAAAAAACTGGGGAAAACAATAACACATCGTTTTAATAAGGGTTTTTTAATTTTCACATGGCGCGAAATAGGTTGCGGGTAACTCTAGTTTATATTGCTACCCTTACACACTTTACGTATGTCTATGTGTACTATGTGCACTTTAGGTATATGTATGACAATTATAAAAATTATATTTTAAATATATAGTACTCATATCTAACAGAATCTAACAATATAAAGATTATTTTTTAAGAATACTTACATTAGTTATAATGCTTAGCTTTCCGATAGAATCCAGAATGCGGTACCACACACCAATATCATTGACTCGTTGAGGCACCGGTCTGCGATAGCACGTTAGGAACTTTTTGGCATCCAGTCTCATTTCTAATACGTTGTTAATGAGTGCAAATAATGGCGCCAGGGGGAACGCCGCCACGAATATTGTCACGAAACCGTACTGTAATACTGAAAAATTAAGTTTAGGAATGATCAACTTATAATATCAAATCAAGAGCAAATTTCACAGATCACATAATTTAAAATAAAAATTAAGGCCGCGTACAGACATCGCGAGGCGTGCGTCGTACAGTTCGTCAAGCACGCCTCAACCTAATGCATACGACGGAACATTTATACATGCGTCCCGAATGATACATGCTCAAGCTGAGCACACCACAATCACGCATAGTACTCGTCAGTAGAAAAATGGCTCCGACAAGGCGAGACGTGAAGATTGCAGCTACGACCTATATTTATAAAATATTATAAATCAGAAAAGACGATAGTGGACAAAGCGTTTTTTATGAGCCGATTACATTATGGGAATACATGGGCTCCATGACTTATGAGCGTGTAACAGAAACAAAACGTTCGTCTACACGGAGCCCACGGCTCGCACTGTGACAGCGTTCACGCGGATGGTGCGAATGCTCAATATGAGCACACACGTCCATACAGCTCGATTCATGCGAGACGAACCATTCGCAACGCACGCCTCGCGATGTCTGTACGCACCTTAAGATGCGAATGAAACTAATTGCATCAAATTCAAATTTCAATATTCTTTATTCAAATGAACTTGTATACAAGTTCCTTCTGAATCGTCAACTCTACTGCTGGTTCGGAAAGCTGTTCCTACCGAGAAGAGCCAGCAAGAAACTCGGCGGTTGCTCTTTTAAAAATATAATTCTTATGACTAGTTACATTTAGTCATTACCGTCTTGTACAGGGTCTAAGCGAGCTATATCCACAATTCTTATCTTCTAAGTAATCCTCAACAGTATAGTAGGCTTTCTGGATCAGCCTCTTTTTAAAGCAGGTAAAGCTTAAATTTATTGCGGAATTTCTCGTCATTTATCTAGCAAACAGCTTAGAAATAAATATTAATAAAATAAAGCTTTGTGATTTTCCGTGATGTCTATTTTCTGATGATACTTCGCTTACGGGGTGAAGCGACTGTTGAGATTATTGCAGTGAATGTGTTCAGTGCTAGTTTATCATACGTGTAAACATATAGTACACGCTACTTTTACCATGAAAAAGATTCTATCTATTCGCGGATTATAGTAGACATTATAGTGAAATAATATAACCATTACTCCTGTATTTACATACTATACTTGCTATAATGTTGTAACGCCGTGTGGTATCCGCCTTGATAGAATAGTACCACCCTCTTTTCTTACCGAGGTGTCGTAAAAGGCGACTAAGGTAAGTCGACCCGCCGTGTGGTATCCGGCTGAGTAGAATGGTCTAACCTCATTTCTTACCGAGGTGTCGTAAAAGGCGACAAAGGTAAATTGACCCACCGTGTGGTATCCGATTTAGTAAAATAGACCACCCTCTTTCTTACCGAGGTGTCGTAAAATACGACAGAGGTAAGTTGACGTCAGGCAGGCGGCCGGTCGTAAAAACGCAGCCAAATCATGTGACAGCATGTTTATAACATGTGCCGACCCCACTTAGAGTGGGATAAGGGCAGGAAGATGATGACTTGCTATAATGTTGTACTAATGATAATTATAATCCACGATACTACAAATGTAATCAATTCAGACTTACCCATTTCCAAATACTCCGGGAAGAGTCCCATATTTCCAAAGTCGACCAATTTGAAATCCTTCACCCACTGCATAGGACTTTTTATCCTGAAAACCGAACATAAAACTAATTCTATAATCAAAATGATTAATACATCAAATATACATCTAACTATTAATCTTGTTTAATTTTCCTCTATATTATAAATTATTTTTTTTAAGTATTAATAAATAAATATATGGGACACTTACACACACGGTCGTCCGTCCCGAAAGTAAGTTAATACTTGTGTTATGGGTGACAGAAAACTTGTGGATATATATTAAATACATACTTAAATACATATAGAATATACACCCAGGCTCAAAGACCAACAAATTCATTTTAAAGAAAATGTTGGCCCTCGGCGGGAATCGAACCCACGATCCGTGGAGCCGAAGGCAAGGTCACTACCCACTGCACCAATGAGGCAATGAAAATTGTCTTCTATGTATCAATCTGTTTATTATACTATCAACGTAAATCCGCTGTAACGATATTCATGAAATTTGTACAATCTAGTCTTATATACCGAGCCAACATAAAACGTTATATAGAGTCACAAAAACATGTATAACAATATAAAATCATTCATACTGACCGTTTTTTCCTGCCAATAGTTCGTATAATGTTCCACCACTTGAGGAGATATGGCATCATCATCTCTACTATGGTGTTGATGAACTGCTTGCCTATCATGATGATGGCCAGCTGAATGGATAACTCCAGTAGACATCCACCAGGAGAACACTGCAATAAAATCCCTATTCATAGAAGGTAGCCAGTATAGATGCCGTAATATAACACAACACATTAGCAATGTCAAAAAATAATCGATTTTTAAAATAATAATCGATTATATTTTAATCAAAAATCGATTTTTTATAAATCGACTATTTTAGGTATCCCTTTTTCTTTTTTACTTTTTCTTGTTTTTTAAGATTAGATATGCATTGTTGGATGAAACCAATATAGCCAAACTACACATTTCAACCAATTTCACAAACAGCGTATCTGATATTACTTTTTAGTAGTTGTTTACTTTAATAAGCCTTTATTGTGATTAATTATTAATATTAAAAAATACAAATTTTGAAATAGAAAAAAAAACGATTTTTTAAAAATCGATTATTTATAAAGGGATAAAAATCGATTGTTTATTAAGCGATTTTTTCTACTCCAAGTCGCATCCCTCCTATCCTACTTTTTACTAATATTATAAATGCGAAAGTTTGTGAGTAAGGAGTCTCTTTCACGGCGAATCTGCTGAACCAATATCGATGTAATTTGGCACGATTATTCCTTATACACCGGGATAACATATAAACTATAGAAATCCTGTTTATTCTACAAGAATAGGATGTCATTGAAAAGCGCCATCTATTATCAACCTATCACACGACAACAGTCCAAGTAAACGAAGTTGCGGGTGCGGAAACTTACTTCATTCAAAAAGCTTACTACTATTATAGGATTACAAAAATGTTAAACACGCGTGAGTCTAGTTAATCTAAGACCTTACACAAAATGGCAATAACGAAATGTAACTAGTTATAAGCAAATTTTATAAAGAGCGAATGCAGAGTTTCCTCCTGGCTCTTCTCGGTAAGAGCAGTTTTCCGAACCAATAATAGGTTGACGATTCAAACGGACGGTATGTCTACAAGTTTACTCGAGTAAAGAATATTTTGAATTTGAATTGGGATTTAATAATAGCGATTTGGAATAAAGTATGGACTTAAATTGTTTTTTCTATATATTGTTTGTTAACTAGCGATGTGAAAAAATAATCGATTATTTTAGGTATCCCTTTTTCTTTTTTTACTCTTTTTCTTGTTTTTTTAGATTAGATATGCATTGTTGGATGAAACCAATTTGGCCAAACTACATACTTCAATCCAATTTCACAAACAGCGCATCTGATATTATTTCTTGGTAGTTGTCCACTTTAATTAGCCTTATTAATTTTTTTTAATTATTATTGTAATTAATTATCAATATTAAAAAGACAACTTTTGAAATAGTCAGAAAAAATCGATTTTTAAAAAAGCGATTATTTCGTATCAAGATAATCGATTGTTTAAAAATCGATTATTTTAAAGGGATAAAAATTGATTATTTATTAATCGATTTTTTCTACTCCAAGTCACATCCCTATTCTGAACCTGCGGGAGTCTTATCATTGACTAATGATTTAGAGAATAACAATAAGTTCAATAAATTTAATGATATTATAATCTTTGCTTTATCATATAAAGGGGGACGGCGCGCACGCAGTCCCCACTATCAAAAATTACGCGTCCGAGTTATCCGCATTAGGGATAATCGCAGAGGTCAACCCAACCGAAGTGCAATGGAAGGGCCTCGCTCTGGGGGAACCGCCTACTTGATCACGGTGTCCCCTACGCCAGGTAAGTATGCTTAGGTAAAGAATCGCAAACCATATGTACTTCGCAGGATGACACTTCTATAGCGCGACTAAATCTACCACTAGCGCCATCTAGTTGTAATATCATACAACAGTATTGCCACACAACCTTTGCCCAAGCTACAATTAATTGAATGTTTTTACTATCACTTCTCAGTGATATTTTCTAAGAAAACGATTTTAATCATTAAGATCAAATATTTGGAATTCGTAACTGACATGCAAGATAAGAAAGGTTCCATTCATTATATGAACTTTATAAGATATTTAAGCCAAACTGAAATAAGAAAAAATATTTTACCTCTTCTTGCCTATGACCGAAGAGTCTGACATAATTGCCTGGTCGTCCAACGAACTTGCCCTTGAAGAAAGCGATATAGAAAATCGACGCGTAGTAATTAACGAATTGTAAGAGATAGATCTTAAGGGTTAGGGAGTCGTCAAATTCAGTCTGCGTCCGAAGTAATTCCTTCTCCGTGAGCCATTCTGCGAGGTATTGGTAGATCTGAAATTACAAATAATACGAAATCTTTGAATCCATTAGGTATGGTCTATTACAGATAATGTACTTTGGTTTTTGAAAGGGGTTGAAAGTGGCTTCAAATATTAAATCAATTAAAAATCAATCAATTCAAATTCAAAATTAAATAGTTCCAAAAAAAAAAACCTTTACATTTTTTTTTGAATATGCAGAATTATTGAGGATTTTCACAGTGTAAAGACATAATTTAAAAGCGTAATTATTCATATCGTTGACAGTGAATATAGTAGTAGTAATAGTAGAAAAAAATATATAAGCACGTCAATGTATCCAGGAAGGTGTCTGTCTATATGTGATGGATTTTTAAACGGATTTTTGTACGGTTTCAACTAAAGATTGTAATTCTTGTGAAGTTAAGGTTAATGATTTTGATAGGACTTTCACTGGAAGATAGGAGGATGTGGAACAAAATATAAGCTTCAGATATTTGTCAGACCCATCGATATTTTATGTCAAGGGCATTTCTAGGTAGAATCTTAATGCTATTAAATGTATTTGCAAAAAAAAAAAATATTTCTCTATATCTAATTTAAAATCAATCTAGGTAATGCTTGGTAATGCTGGTTTGTGCAACACATCACACATAGTTCGCGCAACAACGCGTCCGTTGTTCCAGCCTCATCCTAATCGGAGTTCCGCTAACGCGATCGATTAGGTTAAAAAACTTGCACTAAGCGCACAATATTAATAATTTCAAGGTTACTCACATAGTTGAATATGCATATAAAGCACAAGTTGATACAGGCAGCGGTAGCGGTGGTGAACATGATGGGGCTGTACGCGATGATCGCGTCCTCCTGCCGCAGGATGCTGGCGCCGAGCAGCGACATGCGGTACAGCACCACGCCCAGCACCGTGGCCAGCGCCAGAAGCACCAGCAGGGCCACCACGCTGAACGACATCAGAGCGGCCGGCAAACGCATCCGCCAGAAAGGGACCATGGGCTCACGTTCACCGGTCACCACGTTAAGCTGATAGGACCATGTAAATACAATCATCATTATCATTTTGACTGGCCCGTGGGCGCAGTCGGTAGTGACCCTGCCTTCAGCTCCACGGGTAGCGGGTTCGATTCCCGCCGAGGGCCAACATCACTACATATTATAAAACAAAGTATCTCTATGTACGCATAAAACTTTAAAACTACGCAACAGATTTTGATGCGGTTTTTTTTAATAGATAGAGTGATTCTAGAGGAAGGTTTGTACGTATAATAACATTCAATACGGAGTAGAGAAATACTGTAATTTTTGAGGTTTCTGTAAATAATTACATTTTTTTCCGCTTACATTGCAAACGCAGGCTAAACCCTACGAGATTTATCAAAATAATGTACTAAGTATTTGTACATCTTGAAAAGGTCTACAGAAAAGTCCGTTACGAAAAATAATGCCATATTTTTGAAGCAATTTTTATACAATACAGCATTAATCCTTATCCAATTAAGTACTTTAAATAAATAGTTGATTTAATATTGATCAATATGGCCGTTGAGCACTATCATTGAAAAGTGCTGATCTCAAATCTCAGTTTTTTTTTTTTGTATTAATTTTCTTTTTTTTTATCTTAACGATTATATAAAATTACTATAGTTAAATTATATCTCTCAGTTGTCGTAACTTAGTTGTAACTTACTTAACTTAGTAAGTAAACTTAGTTTGATAGTAGTTATTACCTTTAATTAAAATACTACTTATTTTAAGTTTTTCAATGTATTAGAGTAATGTGAAGTGTGTATTTTGTTGGTGATCCATAAATAAATAAAAAATCATGTTGTCACCAATGATTTCCGCTTTGTACTTTATAGCAACACGGTCATGAAACAAGAGTATCGCGCCCATTTTGATTAAAATCGTGGCAACACTGTGCCGTTGATACCTCGGTAACAATAAGTGTGGTCTATTCTACTCAACCGCACACCACACGGTGGGTCGACTTACCTTAGACGACTGTTACGACACCTGGGTAAAAAATGTATGGGTAAAAATGTTAAAGTAGAATAGACCACGCGGTCTATTCTACTCAGCCGGATACTACACGACCAGACCATGTAAATACGATACCAAAATAGTAAATAATTAAGTGCCCCCGTCATGTGGTATGCAGAAGGAAATGCAGGGGAATAGTGAAAAATTAAGTGCTCCGTGATAACCGAGCGAGTCTTTCGAGGGGATACGAGTTCAAACTCCGGGCAGGCACCAATGTGTTTTACTGTTAAAACTTATGTCTAATTGTTAATTGCAATTTATCACACGTTTTACGGTGAAAGAAAACATCAGAGAAACGTGCATATCTCTAGAGAATTCTAGGGTTGTGTAACCTAACCAGACCGCATTGGAGCAGCGTGGTAGGTCTTAACTACAAGCCTTCTTTCCAAAAGCGGACGGAGAAAGCATATCCCATAATGTGTCCCATACATTTATTTATATTTATATGCCCAGTGGTGAGATAGTAACAGGCCGTTACTTTAAGTATTACGTGCTTATTGCTAGGATCTTATCGTGATGACGCTTATTTGATAGTAATTTTTTCTTTAATAAATTAGTACTTTTTTTGTCCTTTATTCTAATAATTATTAAAATTTAGAAAAGGCAACTTTGAAAATAGACAGAAAGAATCGATTATTTTGATACGAATTAAACAATTATTTTAAAAATCAAACCATTTTAAAGGGAAAATAATCGATAATTAATCGATTTTCTCTACTCTAACTTACATCCCTAGTATCTGATAGAGATGTGAAAAGATAATTTATATTTGTAATAATCATAATTAAATAATGAGATTATTTTAATTAATAAAATTAATAGAATCGATATTTAAGAATCGATTATTTTTCATAAAATATCGATTTTTCAAAAATAGATTATTTTAATCAGCCTCTCTTTTTCACTCTTTTTTTCTTGTTTTTTACATATGTATTGTCGGATGCAAAAGTCGGCCTTGAAAAAGTACGTAAATCGTTTGTGAGTCTATATATAATTACAGCAATTTTGCTGTAATGGCAAAGCTAAAATTGATTGCGGAATTTTATTATAGTCTATAATAAAATTCCGCAATCAATTTTAGCTTTGCCATTACAGCAGTTTAAAAACACTGTTAAAAAGAGGCTGATTCAGAATGCCTACTTGTTGAGGTATAGTGTACTCCTGTTGAGGTATAGTGTACTGATTACTTAGAAGATAAGAATATGTAGGTATAGCTCGCTTAGACCCTGTACAAGACAGTATGACTTAATGTATTATATTATATTTATTTTTTTTATATGTAACTAGTAATAAGAATTATATTTTTCTGCATGCCAGACCTTGTCGTAGACAAAGGCCTTTGAGACATCTAAGAAGACGGCACCTGTCGGCTCTCCATATCTAGAGAGTCGTTGAAGGAAATGTTCCACCAGGCGATGAACCTGATGGACGGCCGTGTGTTCGGACCTTTTTTTTTTTTTTTATGGAATAGGATGGCAAACGAGCATGCGGTGCACCTCAAGTAATCACCGCCGCCCACGACCTCTCGCAGAGCGAGGGTGTTGCTGTCCTTTAAAAAAGTGGAAAATACGCTTTTTGAAGGTACTTATATCGTACCGATCCGGGAACACCGCCAAAGGGAGATCGTTCCATAAAATGGTGGTGCGTGGAAAGAAATTATTTGAAAACCGTACTGTGGTGGATCGCCACGCATCCAGATGGTGAGGATGATATTTAAATCTGTGACGTACAGTACGGTTATGGAATTTAGCGGCAGGAATCAGGTCATGCAGTTCAATGGAACACTCTCCGTGAAAGATGCGGTAGAAAACGCACAGTGAAGACACGTTTCTACGCATCGCTAAAGAGTCCAGCTGTTTGCTAATCACCTTGTCCCCAATAATACGAGCTGCTCTGCGCTGTATGCGATCGAATGGCTTAAGTTGGTACTGGGGTGCACCAGCCCAGAGATGAGAACAGTACTCCATGTGAGGCCGGACTTGTGCTTTATACAGCGCAAGTATATGGGCCGGCTTGAAGTATTGTCTCGCTCTATTGATAACACCCAATTTTTTAGAGGCCAACTTAGCCTTCCTTTCCAAGTGATCGCGATACTTGCAACTATTGGAGATGTCGAGTCCCAGTATTTCGATGCTACTCGAGACACCTAAAAGAGTATTCTCGAAAGACGGTGACGCGACAAACGGCGATGTTTTAGCAGTTAACGCGCAAATTTGTGTCTTCTGGGGGTTAAATTGTACTAAATTTAGTTTACCCCAGTCGGAGATCTTCCGTAAGGTGGATTCAACAGAAGACACAAGATTTTCCCGGCACTCGTCGACCTTTTTCCAAGAAAGGCTTGCGTTACCGGTGTATGTGGCATCCACCGTACTGTCATCTGCATAGCAGTGAATATTAGCATCATCTAACATGTCATTGATATGCAGAAGAAACAGTGTAGGGGATAGCACACAACCTTGGGGAACCCCAGCATTCACTGGCTTAAGATTCGAGCAGAATCCGTCGACAACGACACGTATGCTACGTCCAGTGAGAAAACTGGAGATCCAAAAGCGCAGACTTTCTGGAAGCCCATAGGAAGGTAGCTTCGAAAGAAGTGCCCTATGCCATACACGATCGAAGGCTTTCGCTATATCCAGACTAACTGCGAGACCTTCTCCCTTGCTTTCTATTGCTGCCGCCCAACGGTGAGTCAGGTAGACCAGAAGATCACCTGCTGATCGACCGTGTCGAAAACCGTATTGACGGTCGTTGATCAGCTCGTGATCCTCAAGGTATGACAGAAACTGACGATTTATAATCATCTCCATAACTTTGGAAATAAGGGAGGTAATAGCAATAGGCCTGTAGTTAGCTGGATCTGAAGCATCGCCTTTTTTAGGGATCGGATCGGATCGGATGAGAGCCGAAATAGACGCGTTAGCACAGGAGTTAACTCGGGGGCGCACATTTGAAGCACAATTGGAGAGATACCGTCTGGCCCACTCGACTTATGAATATCCAAGGAAAACAGAGCTCGCCGAACAGCTTTTTGGCTGAACTTAATATCTGGCATTGAGCTCTGACACCGCGGGATAGTAGGCGGCGGGTTTCCTTGGTCATTCATAGTTTGACGCAAAGAAATTCCCCAAAAGATCGGCTTTCTCCTTTGCTGTGTGGGCCAGTGCGTTGTTCTCAGTGCGTAACGGTGGAAGTGATGGTTGGTTAAAGTTACCAAGCGCCGCTTTGGAGAGTGCCCAGAACCGACGCGTTCCAGATGGGTATTGCTCAAGCTTTTTGCCAATTTTGACAATATACTTAAACTTCGCTCTGGCAACTTCCCTCTTAAAGAACCTGGAGGCGCGGTTATAATTCCTTTTGAGTAATGTCGAGTTGAGGTTCCTTGATGCCATCGCTTCAGCCCAAGCCCGATAAGCCTCTCGTTTGCTATCAGCTGCTGCCTTGCAAGACTCACTAAACCATGGCTGCGATCTACCACCGATTGGAATTACAGAGCTAGGTATATAATTTTCCATACCTTGCATCACCACTTCGGCGATAGATGCACCACAAGAATTAGCATTATTCGCAGAGAAACAAACCTGCCTCCATGGATAAGACGCATAAAAGGAACGCAAACCATCCCAATCTGCTGACTTGTAATGCCAAACACGTCGTGTCGCAAGTGATCTGCGGCAACGACGTGCGATAGGCACTACACACCTTACTAGGCAATGGTCAGAAGAGCCTAGTGGAGCATCGACCGAGATTTGGTAGTTTTGGGGATGTGTGGTCAGGAAGAGATCCAGTAAAGAAGGATCTTGACCATCCACGTCTGGAATTCGCGTTGGCTCCTTAACTAATTGGGATAGACCATTCGCAATTGCAAAGTCAAAAGCAATTCTACCCGCATAGTCTGTGGTATCCGAGAAGCCAAGCCATTCAGCATGGTGGGCATTAAAATCACCAAGAACTAAGATCTCAGCCGAGGGAGTCTATGAAAGTATATCGTCAATAGCCGCTTGTAAGTGTTCCATAAGCCTATCCGATTCCGCGTTACCACTATGGGACCTGTAGAGGCACGCATAAACTCTGGCATGATCGCCACAGACCACGCGCCCCCAGATGGTAGACAAGTTCCGACCTTCAAAATTGCCAAGGTGGTGAAAGCATATATCATCCCTTACGAACACAGCAACCCCAGCATGAGGCACGAAGTTATGTTCGAGTTTGTAGCCGGGGAAGTGTAAATAGGCTGTGTCACTTGGGCATGAAATCTGCGTTTCTGTTAAGAATAACAAGGCTGGCTGAGTTGTTTCGAGATGGTAGTGGACAGCATTTAAGTTGGAATGTAGTCCACGGATATTACAGAAGTCCACAATGAGAGTAGGACGGGATGCCATAGTAATATTTCCTTGAATGCCATTGACAATTAACGTTTCGTTGCCCGCCCCAGAATGCGACGGGCAGCCCGAGCGAGATTGCTCAGGGAGGGATTCTCCAACTCTGTCAGAGTCGGTACCCTCCTGGGGTATTAAAACTCTATTTCGAACCGTTGTCATATTTGGGGAAGGAAAGGGGGGGGGGGGCACCGGTGCTCAACACTCACCTATGCGAAACAAAGCGGCAAGCCGCTCCTTCACGCTGGTTTTCTGTGTGAGGGTGGTATAATGGACCTGAAACCGAACTGTTCGTCCGGTAGCAGATTTCTGACGTCTATGAAAGTTTTGAGTCTCGAGAGGATCACCCTCTCGTAGACCTTCCCCAAGCCGTTGAGCAAGCTAATGGGGCGATAGCTGTCGGGGCGGTTCCGAGGTTTGCCCGGTTTACTTATTATTGTTTTATTATTGTTTTATATTATTGTTGGTTGGATACTTATTATGGTTGCTTCTTTCCATTCGTCAGGAAAAGAGCAACACGACAAGAGGGCATTGAAGATCAACACCAGGAGGTGAACGAGGCGGTCGGGAAGACGCTTAAGTGCCTTGTTCGATATACTATCGGGGCCAGGGGATTTTCTGGGTTTGAGCTTTTCGAGGATAGCTCTTGTCTCGTCTCTGGAAGTGGGGGGGAATGGTTCTCTTTCGGGATCCAACCCGGATATGTTGGCCATAGTGGATTCCACCCCGGCGTGAAATACAGCATACGCGAAATTGGTGTTGGGGGTACATTGGGCTTCAAAGCTGTCCGCCGAGCATTCGGCCTTATCAAAATCTTCAAACGCGGGTGGAAGATTATCTCGCAACAATGGCGGTGTGGAACGCATACTGTTCGCCTCTCAGGGATTTGGACATCCGCCAGAAGGCTAGAGGGCGAGATCTCTGAGAGTTTAGCGTCCCAAGAATCGCTGTTGCGTGCATTTTGTTCTTGTTTATTATAGCACTACATTTTACTTAAATAAATGAATCACACCTAGCTTGAACTTAAAACTAGAGATGTAAAAAAATAATCGATTTTTAAATAATTTATAGAATTAGGCGTTACTTTTCGGAGATCCATAATACAAAAGTAATGATAAAATAAAATTATTTTGCTATAATCCGCGATGAAGTAAAATAGAAAATATATATTATGCTAAATGTAGAGTGTACAATCCGTTTTCATACATGCAGGATTCAAAGAATCATGAAGAAGAATCCTGTATGTATCAGGTATGAAAACGGATTGTCCACTCTACATTTAGCATTATATATATTTTCTAATTTACTTTATCGCGAAATAATTTTATTTTATTATTACTTATGAATCGATTTTTATATTAATTTATAATTTTTTTTAAAAGAATCGTTTTTTTTACTTAAACATTTTTTACTCTTTTTTAGATTTTTTAAATATGCATCGTTGGTTGAAACCAATGTAGCCAAACTAAACATTTTAATCGAATTTCACAAACAGCGCGTCCGTTATTATTTATTGATATTTGTCCACTTTAATTAGTCTTTATTTTAATTAACTATTAATATTGAAAAAGGCAACTTATCAAATAGTCATAAAAAATCGATAAATTAAAAAGGGTATAAAATCGATACTTATTAATAGAGATGTGAAAAATAATAGATTTTTAAAATAAACGATTATTTTTTCAAAAAAAATCTTTTTTTAATAATAGACTATTTTTTCATCAAAAATCGATTATTTTAGGTAGCCCTTTTTCTTGTTTTTTAAGATTAGATATGCATTGTTGGATAATACCAATTTAGCCAAACTACACATTTTAATCCAATTTCACAAACAGCGCATCTGACATTATTTCTTGGTAATTGTCCACTTTAATATGCCTTTATTGTAATTAATTATTAATATGAAAAAAACAACTTTTGAATTAGTCAGAAATAAATCGATTTTTAAAAAATCGGTTATTTCGCAATAAAATAATCGATTTATTTTAAAAGGGATGATATTTATTAATCGATTTTTCTACACCAAGACCCAAGTCACATCCCTAATATCGCTAATTTAATACTCATCACTAAAGTGTGAGCATCAAAAATTATTTCAGAAGTGTTGAGGACCACAAATATGTAAAAGCCTTGACGAAACCGTCCTCGGTTTGGTACTTAACAATAAGTTGGGCAACGAGTATATGTTTTGTAAAACGACGAACGGTAGCGCGAGTTAATTTGGTATAGCGCCATCTATGGTGAGAACTTTTAAACTTTAAAAATGGGCGTTTTCGATACAATTATATTGACTGATCGACTGGCTCGATCCTCGCAGATCTGCGGGTCGCGGGTTCGAATCACGCCGAGGCCATCATTTTGTAACAAAAATTTGGTTTTTCGAGTCTGGATGTATCTATCACTACATAGTATAAAACAAAGTCACATTCTTTGTTTGTCCATATATCCCTATGTATGCTTAAATCTTTAAAACTACGCAACAGATTTTGATGCGGTTTTTTTTAATAGATAGAGCGATTCAAGAGGAAGGTTTATATGTATAATAACATTCAATACCGAGTAGAGAAATACTGTAATTTTTGAGGTTTCTATTGTGATGTCGTAAATAATTACAATATTTCCGCTTACATTGCAAACGCAGGCTAAACCCTACGAGATTTATCAAAATGATGTACTAAGTATTTGTACACCTTAAAAAGGTCTACAGAAAAGTCCGCGATTGTATATGTCTATCTCTTATGGATAACCCACAATAGCACTTTTAACGAAAAATAATGCCTTATGTTCAAAGCAATTTTTATACAATACAGCATTATTCCTTATCCAATTAAGTACCTTAAATAAATTGTAAATTTAATATAGATCAATATGGCCGTTTACAACATGTAATTGAAGTGAACATTGTCGAAGATATTACAGATTTAAAATGCCGTGAGGAGACGGTGCTTCGCCCTATAGCACTTCATATTTAGCAGCTATATGTCGCTCTTTTAAGTTTGTTTAATGACAAGGAAGCTGTGAATGTTGTATATAAAGACACTCTGTAATTAATTGTGAAAATAAAATTCATAGGGAAAAATGTAAAAATAAATAAGTAAATATGTAGTACATGAATGTAGATATTCCAAACATAGCAGGAAATCTTCTTAGTATAGGGAGAGGGGAATTGTTTTTCTCCAAATTTAATGCTTGCGGGCCACGGCCAGTAAGCCAGTAATGAATAAATCAAAACTACTGGATCGATTTTAATAATTTTTTTCCACTGAGTGACATGGGCTATACATATATTTTATACCCGTGCGAAACAGGGGCAGGCCGCTATGTATATAAGGATATATAGTATAGGCCGCTATATATATATATGGATATATATAGCCGCTAAATGGATATATCCATTTAAGTATATATTTAAAATTATATATATTTACCAGTTGTCTGTCACCCATAATGCAAGTATTGAGTTACATACTTTGGGAATGGACAACCGTGTGTGTGTTTATTATTCATATTTTTTTATAATATAAAGCCGAAATAGTCACGACGAGAGGAAGGTCTATTTGGATGCTGATATACAGGCGAACTGAGATTCAGATTTTGGCAACCATGACTTCTATAAAAAATCTGGACGAATTTTACTGACAATTAAGTATGCGCGATGAAAAAAAAATCAAAAATGTTTATTTCTTACCAAAATTCATTACAAGAAATATAGATTGAGACCTTCTAGTAAGTATTAGAATACTTGTGTCAGAAGGTCTCGCTCTTCCATAACAAAAGTAAGTTATATAAATATTAAAGGTAAGTATTTACTATTTATTAAGTTATAATTATAGCGTTCATGTATGTGATGTGTGTGTGTGTATGTGGGTGTGTGTGGGTGTGTTTGTTTTGTTTTGTGGGAGGGTGTGGGTGGTTGAGTGTGTGTGTGTGTATAGATGTGACTGTTGTTGTGCGTGTGTGTGCATTTATATTCTAATAGAGCTTCTGTATCTTCATAATTTAATGTTTTTAGCCAATAAGATAAAGTGTTTTTGCAGTTATTGTAAGTCATCATATATATATTCAATTTTTTATTAATTATGTCGTATAAGTGTTTTTAACATGTTGTGCCGACCCCACTTAGAGTGGGATAAAGGCAGGAAGATGATGATGTCGTATAAGTGTGACCGCTTGTTTATTGTACTGAACACAATAAACTTAGGTATTTGTTTTTTTTTTTAGACATTTACAAGACATGTGAATATATACATTAGTTATAGATTAAAATTCATAAAATATGCATTGTTTGTACAATGTTTATAATGTTTGTATTTTATATACCGTTTGTAAAGCATTCATCTTAAGTACATAAGCTTGTTAATCATGACTAGTTAAATATATACTTACAAATAAATTTAACAAAAATAAACATTTTATCCAGGTCTTTTTCTATAAGTCCGTTCTAATTTTTTGCATTATTTTAAAATAATTCAATCCGTGTGGTATCTGGTTTAGTAGAATAGACCACCCTTTTTCTTACCGACTAATAAATAATTAAAAACGTCTAAGTTGACGTCAGGCAGGCGGCCGCTTGTAAAATACGTAGCCAAATCATGTGACATGTTTAAAAACATTTTGTGCCCACTCAACTTCGAGTGGAATTAGAATAGGACGATGATGAGACGCCTTTCGTATTTATCAAAAAAAAATTTAAACCCGCGCACCAAATTTAAAAAAAGGTACTGAGCAACGCAACATGTGACTGTTTCTGCTAGTTACCAAAACTTTTTAATTAAAATAAGGAAGTAAGTATTAATTTAAACAAATTAATTAATATATAATACATTAATGTTAATATGAGGGGGACGGCGCGTACGCAGTCCCCACTATCAAAAATTACGCGTCCGAGTTATCCGCATTAGGGATAATCGCAGAGGTCAACCCTACCACAGTGCAATGGAAGGGCCTCGCTCTGGGGGGACCGCCTACTTGATCACGGTGTCCCCTACGCCAGGTAAGTATGATTTGATATAAAATCGCAAACGATATGTACTTCGAAGAATGGCACTTCTATAGCGCTACTCAATGTACTACTAGCGCCATCTAGTTAAAGATGTACAACATTTGTATCTCTGTCTAAAGGCCAAAATGTGGGACAAAACCACCGACTATGACACCACCCGACCAAGACCTACCTGAGGACAACTTTCGAGGTCTGGGAGCTACCATTCCAAGACCTCCCCAACGAACAAGACATCCATTAAGTTACCTAGGTGACCTGGCTTACGGCCCAAATACCGACACCTTTAGGTCACCTAGGTGACCTCATGAAACACATACTGGGCTCAAGTGCCCGCGAGGAAATGCCCGGGTAGTGAGGATTTCCTCGGGGCCGTACCCCGTTAACCCCCACCCGGGGAGTAAGCGAGAAGACCTTTCGTCAAGACTAAAATGTGGGATGCGGTACCAATATACTGTTTAATCAAATAATTAGGTACAAATATTTGAAATAAACACGTATTGTTAATATATGTGTTTTTTTCTGAAATACGCGTTCTGAACTAGCTTTGACAAGAATTCATTTAAATTGGAAATATATATATAAAATCACGAAATACATTTAATTACTTTAAAACTGTGTTGTTTGGTGGAGAAGTTAACAAATTATTAACGCAGTTTTTCGCTTAGTGTCCAATAAAAAAATATAATAAATTCACCTGAGTACGCTTGACGTGCGCCAGTCGAGCAAGGTACTGCGGTCTAGGATGCTCTTCATAAACGTCGAACCCAGTTAAGTCCCACCTATGAGTCATCTCCGCTGAATATCTTTTCCACAGCTCCAAAAAACATGCCGCTGTAAAATTATATTATCTTAAAAAACAAGAAAAAGAGTAAAAAAGAAAATGGGATACCTAAAATAATCGATTTTAAAAAAATCGATTTATGATGAAAAAATAAACGATTATTAAAAATCGATTATTTTGAAAAAATAATCGATTATTTTAAAAATCGATTATTTTGTTCACATCTTTAATCTAAACTAGACTTACCCCAAAAGCTCATAAATATGGCAAAGAAAACAGTAGTGGGGTTGTCAAAGAGGTACGTTATTCGAGATTGCAAACAGGTTGCCTTGAGGTCCCAGAAATCGCAGAAGTAATCGCATTGCGGGCACATCTTTATAGAAGAGTTATAGTTGCAAATGTCCTCACTGGAAAATAATAAATGAAATGCAATTCAAATTCGAAATATTCTTTATTCAAGTAAACTTGTAAACAAGTGATTTTGAATCGTCAACTCTACTGCTGTCTCGGAAAGCTGTTCCTACCAAGAAGAGCCAGCAAGAAACTCGGCGGTTGCTATTTTTAAAATATAATTCTTATTACTAAATAGTTAAATTTTTTTTTTTAGTAATCAATTCCATGGTCGCTGACTATGGGTCGCGAAAAATAGCTAAGCGGGTCGCGAAGCTGAAGTGGCGATGGGCGGCGCACATAGTACGGAGAACCGATGGGCGTTGGGGTCTCAAAGTGTTGGAATGGCGACCCCGCACCGGCAGTGTTGGAAGATGGACCCTACTAGATGGACTGACGACCTCAAAATGGTCGCGGGGAGCCGCTGGGTCCAAGCGGTACAAGATGGTGTGGTATGGAGATCCCATCAAGAGACCTACGTCAAGCAGTGGACGTCCATCGGTTGAAGAAAAAGTAGAAGATTTTAAAGGGTGAGGGTAGATGAAGAAAATAATGACTGTAGTATCGGGAACGAAGACGTCGCGGCGCTCCAGTCAGTTCGTGATCACTCGTTCGTTCGTTCGTGGATGCAACTCTGCCGAAGCGTCGAACCTTATACATAGGTAACTCGAAGCTATCGCGATCTGACCCTTTTGTTCATATAATAATATATTTCCAACTATATCGTTGATTCCTTAATTTAGTTTAAAGGAGCCACAGCTCCATAGTTTTCTTTCCTTCGTTAAGATTTTTTTTACCAAAACAGCACTAGAGTTGAGGATTCAAAAGAAAATCTACACTAATATATATATAAATCTGAAGAGTTTGTTTGTTTGATTGTTTGAACGCGCTAATCTCAGGAACTACTGGACCGATTTGAAAAAATATTTCAGTGTAAGATAGTCCATTTCTATGAAGGCTACAGGCTATATAACATCACCCTAAGATGAATAGGAGCAGAGCAGCAATAAAAAAATTGTACGAAAACGGTTATATAGAATACTTTGAATTAGATTTAATCTAAATTACCTGGGCTTGTTACTGTATACTGTGGCGGCTGAATAGATAACACAAATGAGGCCAACCAAAGACGCTGGAATCAACATGTGCGTGTAAAAACCGAGCCACGCGAAGTACAAACCTGAAGAACAGACAATACATTTTATATAGTCAAAAAGCAATTTATAGAATTAGGTGTTACTTTGGGGAGATCCACAATTCAAAATTATTCATTAATTTCCTATTCTCCATGGTAAAGCAAATAGAAAATATATATAATGCTAAATTTGGAGTGGACTCTTTTTTTCATACCTGACACATGCAGGATTCGTAGGAAGCGCATGCACTACAAACCTTCACCACCGCCACAGTACACAAGCACTACACACGTTCACTATCACAAACTTAATCGTTTCGCCCCGCAATCGAAGCATCATCAGGAGATAGAATCCACGACCAAAATCGCAAAACTTTGCGTTCAGGAGTCTATCTCTCGCATCATCATTACAATCCTCCTGCCCTTATCCCACTTTAAGTAGGGTCGGCACAACAATTTTCATGAAATTCAAGATGTAGGAACCTTTGTAGGGGAAAATCGATCTAGATAGGTTTCATTTTTTAATAAAAAAATGTTATAGCCCTGTTTTCGGACACTGAAAAAATGCTAAAATGTTGAATAGAAAGTTGATGAAATTTTAGATGTCATTTGTAAAGTTGTGATAGCTCAATAGTAAACGGGTGGACTAAAGAAGTGAAAAACCCGGGATCAAGCCCCTGATATTACCAACAATTTATGACTTATTTATTATTAAAAAAAATGACCCACAATGGCTCGGTCACCCAGGTACTACTGATATATCAGATCCAAATATACAAAGAGACGTAAGAGTGGACTCTAAATGCTCATACAGTTCAAGTTCACTTACCAATTTTCACGCCAAAATAATCCTTCACATAGTCCAAAGGCTGATACTTTATACATTTCGAAACGCTCGCCCATTCCGTATAAAGCAAATTCCTCATCGAGCCCGGAGTTTTAAGATCACCCTGTGCGAAAAAATATAAGAAAACTAAGCATTTTTATTATAATACATTTGTTTTCTTAAACATTTGTTATAGAGAGAGATCCATTTTTATACACTATTTTCAAGTATTGTTAATTTAATATTTTAACAACACCATTCCATAAAAAAAACTGCCGAGTACGTAACGATCTAACTCACCATCTCGTTCGCACCAACCCGTATATATACTTCCCGCTCTTTCCAACCGCAACCTTTTATGCTTGTCTGGCTGGGGTAGGAACTATGGGAAATGTCTGGCTAAAGGGGAAACATCATCTTAATCTTATCCCAGCAATATATATTAAAATCAGCTTTTATACTATGACGTAAATAAAAGTCAAATTTCATGAACTTTAAGGGTGTCGGGCAGGGGGTTTCCACTACGCTAAGTTTCTGGCATTGACTGACGTGATTTTTAATATTATTCTAAAGGTAATATCAAAAGATCAAGCTTTATACTATGACGAAATTAATTCGGAATTTTGCAACCTTGAGTACCTCGTATCTCCCAAAGCCACTATGATCCAGATTCCATAATCTACCATCGTTCTTACCTGGGTTGGGAGCGTGCACTGACAAAGTTTCAGCTTTTATAAAATGACGAAGGTCTGGCGCTCACGGGATGTTGGGCCATTAAGCAGTAATAGCCGAAAGGTGAGACCATGTGCCTTTTTCAAGAGAGTCATAGGTACAAAGAATTCTGGGGATATATTTAGGCCACCAATCAGAATTGGAGCAGCTTGGTGGGTCTTAACTCTGATCCTTCTATCCAACTAAGAGAGAAGGCTTATGCCCAGCCAGCCCAAGATAGTAACGACCCACTTTTACCTTTGTTTTGCTGAGTTAACGTTATACGAGGATCCAGATATATTATATTTAGTTAACAACATACTTTCGTTTACGCTATCTTGCGTGCGAACGTGCGGGATATTGAGAAATCAACAATTTAAACAAGTCAAAATTTTAAAGTCCAGGGAGGGGGGGGGAGTTGTCAAGTCCAGGGAGGGGGGGAGTTGTCAAGTCCAGGGAGGGGGGGAATTGTCAAGTCCAGAGAGGGGTGGCCAAGTCCAGGGAGGTGTCAAGTCCAGAGGGGGTTAGTCAAGTCCTGAGGGGGGTGGTCAAGTCCAGAAGAGGGTTAGTCAAGTCCAGAGGGGTGTCAAGTCCAGAGGGGGGTGTTCAAGTCCAGAGGGGGATCAAGTCCGAGTTGGCGTAGTCCTAATCGTCCTCCAATACCAAATGTAATTGTGGTACCTATAAACGAGTGAATATAAAATATCTCACATCGTGCAAGGGGTACGCGGCGCTGTAGTCGTTGTTAGATATGAGCCTGGCAACACCAAACGCGAAATCGTCACCGGCCACGTCAGAGAACTTCTTCCGGTCCAGGATGAACTGCACTATGCGCGACCGGATGGATGGCGTCCAGAAACATTCCGACGACGTGTCAAATCTGGAATGTAAATAAGGAAGGATAAAATAAATAAACAAATATATATGGGACACTTACACACACGGTTGTCTGTCCCCAAAGTAAGTAACTTAATACTTGTGTTATGGGTTACAGACAACTGGTGAATATATACTTATATATTTTTAAATACAAATATACACCCAGGCTCGAAGACCAACAAATTCATTTATAGAATATGTTGGCCCTCGGTGGGAATAAGCCGTGTGGTATCCAGCTGAGTAAAATAGACCACCCTCTTTCTTACCGAGGTGTCGTAAAATACGACTAAGGTTAGTTAACGTCAGGCAGGCGGCCGGTCATTACAACGTAGCCAAATCATGTGACAGCATGTTTATAACATGTTGTGCCGACCCCACTTAGAGTGGGAGTAAGAGCAGGAGGATGTTGGCCCTCGGTGGGAATCGAACCCGCGGCCAACGGGCCAGTCAAATCAAAGGATCAAAGGAAGTGTTCGAAATACATCCAAATTCTTTATAACAGTACAACTACTTTCAAAGAGTTTTTTTTTCATCCTTATTTTCCTTAGTTTTTCTTTCTGAAAGAAATTAATAATAAAATAATAATTATTAATTTCTTTATTCTTATTTATATAGGTATTTTTTATGCTGCTTTTTTATGTGCTAACCTGCATAGAAACTACAGTTGTATCAAAATTTAATCAATATTGCTGCGGTGGAATAGCCTTAAAAAAAACTTTTAAAAGCTGCATTTAAATTGTGCAACAACTGTCAAAAAACGTCCAACTTGTGGGAATGACAGCTTCCGCCATTGGATACGTCCATTGGCGCCCCGCCTGTTATAGGAAACACTGGGAAAACTAATAGATACAGTTAGAGATAGATATTACAACCATAGTTACATCCTACTTATTACTAATATTATAAATGTGAAAGTTTGTGAGTACGGATGTATGTTTTTTACTCATTCACGGCCAATCTAATGCACCGATATGGATAAATTTGGCACAATTATTCCATATAAGCTATAGAAATCCTGTTAATTCTACAGGAATAGGATAACATTGAAAAGCGCCATCTATTATTAACGTATCACGTGACAATAAACCACGCAAACTAAATTTCGTGGATTTTAAATTGTGGATTCGTGGATTCGTCAAATGCTTTAAAGAAGCTACCACTGATTAGGAAGTTTGCTCTTACCAAGAAGAACCAGTAAAAAACTCGGCGGATAATTGAATATAAAATAAATATATGGGACACTTACACACACGGTCGTCCGTCTTTAAAATAAGTAACTTAATATTTGTGTTATGGGTGAAAGACAACTGGTGAATATATACTTATATATTTTTTAAATACATATTTATATACAAATATAAAAATGAATTATATAAAAATGAAACTCACAAATATTCCTTATCTTTCGAATAAATCGCAGTTAAGCGGTATTTTCTTTCTGGAAACATTGCAGGATCAACTCTTATCTTCGACATGAAGTTGTCCCAACATTCTTCTACCTTGTCTATCAGGCTATTCGTCTTTTCCTGCACGTCTTTTAGAGCTGAAAACTGGAAATGATATTCATGTATTACATGTAAAAGTAACTAATTAATATTTTAAATTTTATAAAGAAAGGTTATATAATATATTGTATAATGGAGATGTAAAAAAGTATAGTTTATTAGATGTTTAGTTGCAACATAACATAACTTTAAATTAATGCAATGTTATTATATAAGTTATGAAAGACACAGCCGAAGGACCCAAAAAAAACCAAAATATACTTAAGAAGATTTATTATTATAAAAAATACAAAATTAAAATATATTAAAATATAAAAATTAAAATTAATAAGAATGTCTAAACTAACTCGATGTTAGTATCAGAATGCCGCAAGCCGTTTCCCACCGTCCCCGGCATTCATTCTCTTGAATTCGACGTGTTCTCTGAAACTATTGCACAACCCACTTGTTGTGGTAGAGTCAGCGCTCTACCTCAGAAGCTATGCTATAATTCCTCCATCCTCAGCTCAGCAACTATTTCAGCACAGCGTGGTAAAATGTTGCTGGAAACTGCTCGCGCTGGTCTTCTGATGGCTCCGGTGTGCCATTTTCGATATGCAGAGGTTTTTCTTTATTGTTCTTTGCCTTCTTGTGTCGATAGAAAAGGCCAATAATAGTAAGTGCAAGTGTACTGAATATTATATAAAAAGGAATGGTAGTATGATATATCATCGATGTTTCCTTGTTAATGTGCAATGTGGGTTGCAACATAACTTTACTCTGTATAGATTGTAGATTCTTCAAATCGATGGATTTTAGGCTAACGTGATCGATTCCTTGTTGCTGTAGATTATTCTGGATGTTAATTAATTTTAGAGGTTGCCCAATTGTTATGTCTTCAGTATTATGTATTGAAAAGTCTCCTGCCTGAAGACTGCAATCCACAGGAATAGTAGCCAAATAACTGCCGTTTAACAACAAAAAATCATCTCGACTGCATATGGTGTGCACTTTCATGGGTCGTGGAAACGCTAATATATAATGTTTTTTATCTAATTCTTCCATAGCTTCCTGTTTTAGAGTTATAGTTGTCATCTGGCATGCTTCTTGCAAAGTTTGATTATGGATGAGAGTCTGAACACAATCCGGCCAAGAGCGAAACAAATTGTTCCTTTTCTCGCAGAGATACCGATTACTATACTTCGGGCATTCTGCCTCTATGTACATGAAATTATTCCTGGTGGTGATAATGTAGGGAAAAGGAGGGAAGAGGGCCTGCTTATTTTTATTGGGATATACAGCTAATCTATATAAATCAAGTAAATCTAAAGATATTATAGGTATCTTAAAAACTATATTTATTTGCCTATCACTATAAAAATAACCTGGTTTTATTATATCATAGTATTGTCTAAGCTCTACTTCAAAAATTTGGCCTTCATTATAAATTTTCTTTAGTTTTCCTAACATTTCCTTAATTACATCTACACTAAGCATAGAATGATGGGTGCTAGAAGCTCTAATGAAAGCTAACGAATTCTCAATTCTTAGCAGTTCCTCTAATACATCATTAATATTTTCTGTTATTATAGAGAGTAGCTGGGCAAACTTGGCGTACTTAATTAAATTGGACTCTTTATATATCTTATTATCTAAAAGCATCAATAACGTCGCGTTAATTTTACGTTGATTTTCGACTAATTGTGTTATGATATTACTATGGTAATCCATCAATTCTTTGCTGATACTAATATGACTATTGAACTCGCTAATTATTTTATTTTGAGCGTCCTCTAAATGTGTTATAGCATTATTGTATTTAATCGCGTCGGCGTGGTCTAGGTTACCTGTAATTCCCTTGATTATGGACCCCAATCCGTCTATGAGACCCCTCTTTACGCGATTAGGCTCTAGGGTCTTCAACTGAGTCAACACCTTGTCTAACTTATTACTAAGATAATCAATTTGAAGTTCATATAAAGAAGCAGTGTCATTTTCTAGCAGTCCAGTAAAGTCATGTAATTGTGTCTGTAGTGAATAAATTTTATTTTCAATGTCGTCGAGTCGAATATATTGTAGAAAAGAATGATAGTGTGTTATAAGTCTCGTCGGTCCCAGTCTAAACGGTAGTAGTCCAGGTCCATCTTCAAGAGTCTCAAGTTGAATGTTCTGAGCTACGGCCGTCTGAATCATCAGGCTGTATATTGATAGCAGAGTCCTGCAACAATGTTGGATCTTTAGGGACTCTTTTCAATCTATGCTTGGCTATTGGATCTTTTTTCTTAGATGTATAGATATGTATAGGCAAGTCGGCTAAAACCTGATCTTGCACGTAGCGTGCCGCTAGCTTTTGTCGGCTCGCAGATGGATTACTAATAAATACCTGTTGATTAGGTAAGTATACAGCTTCAGGTTCTCGGCTTTCATTCCGATTTTCTATGATGGCTGTTCGGTTTTTTAAAGTAAATTCATTAATTGTCTCGTAGACAGTACGCATTTGTTCTCTATGAGTTTGAATATATTGTTGCATTAAGTGCTTTGTTAAGTCTATATCTAATGGATCGCGGGGGTCGAAATGTCCCGTAATTATATCATAGGGTCGGCATTTTGTAAAGCTATGTACGGAACTGTTGTAGGCAAGAATAGCATAAGGCATAAGTAGAGTCACGGGGTCGTTTTTATTTTTTAAACGTAAGATACGAAGATGTTCGAGTAGAGTCAAATGGAGTCTCTCTATGTTACCATTGTCGTTTGGGCAATGGGGTAATGTTCTATGATGGCTTATTTTATGCATATCCGTAAATTCTTTAAAAATTTGATTATTAAATTCGGTTCCGTTGTCCGTAACGATTGTTAAGGGAAGCCCGTGATGTGTGCAAAACTGTAACAAGGCTTGCACTACACTTATAGCCGTTCCGTCATGAATATGGTATGCCTGAGCATATTTTGAAAAAACATCTACGATGGTCAAATATTTCTCGTTTTCGACTGTAAATAGGTCGATATGAGCTATTTCAAATGGCTTGGTTGCCGGTGGAACTATCCTAAACTGTTGTTTGATTGGGTTGCGATCATATTTGGCCTGGCCGCAAACTATGCATTGATTTATGAATTTAGTGACGTGGTCTCTCATTTTGGGCCAATAAAACCGTTTGGAAAGAGACAAGTAACATTCATTTATACCGCGATGGTTAGTTTTCCCCTCGTGATATTTTTGAATTATGTCTTGTTGTTTCAGATAGTCGTTAACATTTTCTAACTCTGATTTCGCCAACACTAAGTTCATGGATGAACTTCTAAATTTCTCTTGTAATATGGGAATAATATCAAACATGCATAAGGTCGGTTCAATGAGTAAAGCTGTTTTAATTTTAGGATTTACGAATTCTTTTATAATATCTACTACGTCTTCTTCCATATAGGGCTGGCGTACTTGAGCTTCTATGCGAATATGAGTTTCAAATGGCTTTGTAGTTTTTGGCTTACGTTTGATGTCACCTACTACGATTAAATGTAATTGCCTACGAAACTTGTTAAGCGGTACATCGGTAATCGGAATTTCTAATATTGGATTTTCCCTACTAGTATGCGCTGTATCTGTTGAGGAACCTACTGATATATGGTCCTCCGATGGGTTTGCTACCATCGAGCTAACCTCCTCGTTATAAATTTCTACTCGGGATAAAGCGTCTGCATTAGTATTAGTACTGCCTTTCTTATACAATACGGTAAAATTATACTCACTAAGCTTAAGTTTCCACCGCGTTAAACGGGCGTTTGGTTCCTTCATACTCATCACCCACTGAAGAGGTTTGTGGTCGGTCAAAATTTTAAATTTCCGGCCAAATAGATATGGTCGGAAATATTTAGTGGCCCAAACAATAGCTAGTAATTCCTTTTCAATTGTACTGTAGTTTAGTTCGCTGTCGTTAAGGGTGCGGGAAGCGTAACATACCGGCTTATCGGACCCTACAGGCCCTTGGGAAAGAATTGCACCAATCGCTACGTTTGACGCATCCGTTGTTAATAAAAAATCTTTAGAGAAGTCGGGATACTGTAAGATGGGGTCATTAGTCAAGAGACTTTGACATTTTTTAAAACAGCTTACGTATTCCGACTCCATTGTGATTTTACTTCCCTTTTTTAGACATCGCGTAAGGGGCTTGGTGATACGAGCGAAGTCCGGTATGAATTTTCTGTAGTACCCTAGGAGGCCCAAGAACTGTTTTATTTCCTTAGTATTTTTTGGGATGGGGTATTTTTCTATTGCCGCTATTTTCTCAGGATTAGGTTTTATTCCGTCTTTAGAAATTATATGTCCTAGATATGCTGTTTCTAACTTCAAGAATTCAGATTTGTCCATCTGGACCTTGAAGTTAGATTCTCTCAACTTTTTAAACACCTTTTCTAGGTTAACTAAGTGCTCTTGTAAAGAGGTGCTGAATACCACTATATCGTCTAAATAGACGAGACAGACGCTATTCTGTAGCTCTTTAAGGACGTTGTCCATAACGCGCTGAAAGGTGGACGGTGAATTTTTTAAGCCCATAGGCATGCGCAAATACTCATAGTGTCCATGTTCGACATTAAACGCAGTTTTAGGTATATCCTCAGGTTGCATTTCTACTTGGTAAAATCCACTAGCAAGATCTAAAGTAGAAAAATATTGACAATTGCCCAGTTTGTCTAGGACATCTGTAATGTTTGGTATGGGGTACTTATCGTCTAGGGTTTTCTCGTTAAGTTTCCTAAAGTCGACAACAAGACGCCACTTAGTTTTTCCCGACGCGTCTGCCTTTTTAGGGACCACCCAAATGGGCGAGCTCCAGGCTGACTCCGAAGGTCGTATTATTCGTCTAACATTTTTTTTATTTGCTCTCTAACCTCTTCCCTATGAACAAAGGGATATCTATAATTTTTTGAATGAACTGGGATCTCATCAGTCGTCCTAATACGGTGTTTTATCTTATTAGTGAACGTTAATGCTTCCCCTTCAATATAAAATACGTCCGCGTATTTCGCGCATAAAATTTCTAAATTAGCACGTTCTTCTAGGTTTAAATGATTTGTACGTAATCGTGATAAAACTTCCTGTGCACGGGATGGCAATTTAGATTTACAAAAATTTTCTATGTTATATATTTCTGTACAAATGACTTTATCCATTGAGAAAATAACGTCATGTTGAGATGGGTTAAAAACTTCCAAAATTCCTCTTCCATTTTTTACACACGTTAGGCAGTTGGAAATAATGCAATTCGAAATTATTTGCTCAGGGACTAATACTTCGCCATCTTGAGTATTAATAGGTAAATTGATTAATTTTGTCGAGTTTGCAGGTATCATACCCTCGTAATAGTTTACGTTTCGGGAGTTATACATATGAATAGGATTTGTAGACTTATTGGTAATCAATAGTCTATTCTTTAGGTCTATCTTTGCAGCCCATTGCTCAAGTAAGTCGAGTCCAATTAAACCGTCAAAGTAGTCGTGAAATTTATACACGAAAAATTTTAAATCGTCAGAGTCTTGTAATTCTTGGAAAGAGGGTATAATAATAAAGTAATCGCTACGTGTCGTTGCATGTACATTTGTAACTTCAAACGGATCGTAATTTAGTGATATATTAGAATAGTATCTAGCTACAGCTTCCGGATCAATAAATGACTGATTAGCCCCGGTGTCAATTAGTAGTTTAAGGGGTGGATTAGTAATCTGCAAGTAGGGAAGCTGCCTTTGTGACTGCATATTAACTTCTATTTTGGCTTTTTTAATTTCGGGAGTTTCTGAAAATCCTGACGAGTTTCATCCGTTGAAGACGGAGAGTCATCCATAGTTGTGGATGAATTAAACTGTGTTACGTCATAGTGTAGTACCTCGTTAGGTTCAGGGTTGTAGTCGTTGTCCAGGTATTCAGTGTCAGTCAAATAATAGTAGTATGGTTCAGGGTCACAGTAGGTGTAATAGTCCGGACAGTCGAGGTAATAATTTTCAGGTGAATTCATTTCATGAAGGTTCATTTCACGAGGTTTGAAAAAATTGTTTTGCGGTGCATTAAATCTATTTGCATTAAAATTAGTTGGTGGTAGTGGTTTAGATACATAATTAACGACTCCACTCATGGGTCGTGGATACTGATTATTTACCTGGTTTCGGGGCGGTAATCTAAAAACATTGCTTTGGGGATTATAGTTAGGGGGTAAAGCGCGAAACATTTGCTGAGTGCGAGTAGGTATATTAGACTGGTGTTGATTTGGTTGTTTCCCTGGGTAATTTGGTTTCCAGCCGTACAGCTGTGGATGTGAATTCGGGGGTTGCCTTTGCATTGGTGGCATGGCCATTGGTGGAGGAAAATTGAATGTTTTCGGTGTTGTTGATGGAAATACTGCAGGCATTGTTATAACTGGTTTAGCCAGGTTATGAGGCTTCCTATCATTAATTATTTCATTTCTACTTTGCATATAAGCAGCATTCAATTCTTCCTGCACAAATTCCAATGCTTTTTCAATGCTTTCAGGACGCATACAGCGTATACGCGAACCTAGGGGCTCTTTTAGACCACGAATATAGGCTTGTAACGTCAATTTTTTATATAAAGTTCGTTTGGCATCTATTGTTGTTGCCAACGACTCATGCAACATTACATACGTCATTATAGTACTAAACAATGACTGGCACCGTTCATAATACTCCTGCGGTGTACTATTACCCTGTGTAGCTAAAGCAAGATCATTGTAAAGGGCGGTTTCATTTCTCTGGTCAGAAAAATTATTAATTAAGGCCGTTCTAATACCTACCCAATTTTCGGGTATCCCGTTCGAGTTTATAAACCGCGCCGCCGGTCCCGTTATTTTATTTAAAATACCATTTATTAAACATAAATTTGGTAATTCGGAACCAGGTTCTGTCCCTATATAATGATTTACAATTTGATCGCAAATTGTAATGAATCGCGGTAACACATTCGCATTCCCGTCGAATTCGGGAACCGGGCGTAAAGCCTTATAAATAGTATCAGGGTCGTGGACCGCCATACTATGCTCTTTAATTACTTGCAATTCACGATTATTATCTAAAATAAATCTACGAGAGGTCCTACTCGATGCAGGCCCCCTTGGGTTTGATTCTCTAGGATGAAAAATCTTGGTAAATTTTTAAAATTATGGGGAAAATAAGGACATAGGAATATTCTATGTACTTACATAAAAATCATTTCGGTTTCTCTCGGGATCGATGTCTTGATATTTCCTCCGGGCTGGTCTTCAAGGTTCTTCGGATACTCGCGGGGTAGCGACGTGGAATTATTGGTTCCCTATCTAAGCTATCTATCCCTATTTTACTTTTTTGAGTATCCGCTCCGACTGCGCCAGTTATGAAAGACACAGCCGAAGGACCCAAAAAAAACCAAAATATACTTAAGAAGATTTATTATTATAAAAAATACAAAATTAAAATATATTAAAATATAAAAATTAAAATTAATAAGAATGTCTAAACTAACTCGATGTTAGTATCAGAATGCCGCAAGCCGTTTCCCACCGTCCCCGGCATTCATTCTCTTGAATTCGACGTGTTCTCTGAAACTATTGCACAACCCACTTGTTGTGGTAGAGTCAGCGCTCTACCTCAGAAGCTATGCTATAATTTATAACACATACAACAAATAGTTATAATAAAGTACAATAATAAAGAAATCACGTTTATTAGCACGTACATTAATTATTCTTAATAATGAGTATTTAAAGGATGCGAAAATTTGGCAAATCATTTCCGAACAATTCGATTTTGATTGGTAATTTTTGGCATTTTTGTTTTAAATTTTATTTAGCTACTAGTCTTTGGAAAATAGTTTTCTTCCTATATTTTTTAAAGCTCACAATCCCATTTCAACGGTTTTTAAACATTTCTCAATTGGTGACAAATTAATCAAGTTGATAAGATGTAGGAACAAAACTTTCTTAGTATATCATCACGATATATATGATAATAAAGTTCAATTGTAAAAAACGGTAATTAGTTACCAACATTAAACAAAATATTATTTGATACATCGTTTATCGAACCAAAAATAATAGTAGAATTATCAGGCAATAAAATAGGCGAAATAATTCTAAAATTAATTTTTTACTATGGAACGCCTATATACTATATTAATAGTGAACACATATTGAAGCAAACAAACTTCTGAGTCGCAAAGGTAATCTGGCTACGAACACTACGACATGCACTGTTAGAGGCCCAGCCTGTTAAATCACATTCGACCAATGCACTACTGCTTAACCCATTACTCGAACTATATATTAATAATAATGTATTAAAAATTTGTTAAAATATGTCTCTAAATAAGACAGATTATTAAGAAAAACTTCTTTTAAATGGTTATAAATAGGGGAGTTGATATTTAGATATATCAAATACTACATGATAAGCCTTTTTACAATAAATAAATAAATAAATATATAAGTGTCCCACTTACACACGTTGAAAAATCAAAATGATTTCGTCACCAACAATAAATGTAATTTATTATTATACAATGATTTATTGTATTCAATGGGAAATTTTATAACAAAGAAAAGGGTATACAAATCATAGGTATAATTATTATATAGTAAATAACATGATCTAAAAAATCAATAGAAAAATTCGTTCACCCCCTCACCTCGACCTTCAAAAGGTTAAGTACACTTTTGCCAAAGTCACCAAAATTTCTGACAAGGCGCGGTTGCAAAAGGTTTTCGCATGAACAAGTTGGGACTTCATTATTACACTCGTGACTGATTTTCAAAACAATTTTTAAACAGACCACAAAGCTTGGCAGTAAATTCACGGATTTAAATAAATACTATTCAATTTCTTTCTTTGTAACTTTTAAGAATCGATAAACAATTATCAAAGTGATGCACAGCATTCTCTTGTCTTTAGCGCGTCGATAATTTATGACACCAAAAAAAAAAGTAAGTAGCGGCCTGTTACTATCCCACTGCTGGGCATAGGCCTCTTCTCTCCGTTATTGGAGAGAAGGATTGGAGCTAAGACCTACCACGCTGCTCCAATGCGGATTGGTAGGTTACACATATCTCCAGAATTCTCTGGAGAAATGCAGGTTTCCTCACGATGTTTTCCTTCACCGAAAAGCGTGTGAAAAATTGCAATTATCAATTAGACACATAAGTTTTAATAGAAAAACTCATTGGTGTCTGCCCGGGTTTGAACCCATGATCGTCTCTAGAGATTCACACGGTCGCACCGCTAGGCCATCATCAGCGGGCAACAAATGTTTAACTTGACTATAAGCGATTGATGCAATTGTTAACATAATATATGAAAGTTGAAACTCTAAATGTTAGGAAAGCTGTAAAAGAAGTTTATTCGAATTTAGCAAATAGATTTATAGAAACATCTTATTACATGTAGTTTATAAATCATTTTAGGCAGAGACGTGGAGCACTAAATAACCTAAATGATTATTATTACGGAAAAGAACACTCAAATGTTTCATATTAGTATGTTTTAAACTCTCAGCATTATAATCACAATGAGCCGCCCACCACCATACCATGTATATTATTTTTACATTTTTATATGAACTTTGCGCAATATAGCAAGATAATGCAAATTATTACAACAATTCGCAGGACGTGCAGTGACGGATATAATTAAATAAAACAATAAAAGTTAAAGTTATAATGTATTCTAATTTGTAAATTATCTCACTCTATATATTTTGTTTTCATTTTTTTATTAATTAACATACAAATAGGTTTCAATATAAAATACTCAGGGAAAAAATATTCTAGTGTGAATTTTTTGCCTATATCATTTGTCTTTAGGAAAAGTACAGATATGATTTGTAATATACCTTTTTTTAATGTTATGACAAGGTTTTTTTAATTAATTTAATAATACCTGAGTGACCGAGCCTTGCTCGGTAATTTTCAAAATAAAAGAAACTTCTGAACAATAGAAAAAATAATAGGGTAGGTGGGGCTTTACCCTAGGTATTTACATTTCTTGAGACAGCCCGTTCCCCGCTAAGCTACGCTGAATTGACAGTTTAAGCAAAACTAGTGTTTTATATTCAATATAAATCCTAGTATTTTTTAATAGCGAAAAAAACATGGAAAAATGATTTTTTTACATAAAACCTAGCTAGATCGATTTTTCTCCCCCAAAACCCCTACATGCTGAATTTCAGGAAAATCGTTGGAGCCGTTTCCTAGAGGCCGAAAAAATATATATAAATATATATACATACAAGATTAACTCATTTGAATATTAAAGATAAGGATAATAACATAATAATTTCACTGCACATCCCGGGAACGATAAAGGAACCCCAAAAAACAACACAAAAGCGTCCAAACTGTTAGCAAAAAGCATGGTGCACCCGTAGTCGCGTCAGCCGCATACCTTCGACATATACATGGCAGCATTCAGTATGGCATTGGTCCGCCCACCTTTTCTTATCTTACTGCATTCCTACGAACGTAGAGACAGTTACACTGGTGCTCGCACACAACTACCGTGACTCGTTGCACGTTAGATATTACACACACATACTCATGTTACCATAGAGTAATAACATAACTTGAAATCTCTGAATTCAAAAATTATGAAATCTTGTAAAGAATTCACGACATACGAGTTATTATACTCAGCGGCGTAGCAATCGGAGTGGCCCTTTTGCATTTAATGAGCGATTTATGTATGGCCAGAGATGACACCGCGGCCCCCATACATATACTCGCGGACCACAGGTTGGCTTACCACAGTTTATTTTTTGCCTTAGGCACTTCAGTTACCTAGCTACGCCACTAATTATACTAGAATAGGGAAGCCAGCCTAAAATATGTCCTATTACAATAAAGAGGATGCAAATGAGAGGTATTATCCGTCTCTTTCTTATATGTACTAACGCTTGTGCTACATTAGCGGGCTACGGCAATATATGCGGCCGGGTACATCGTTGCAACGCGATGTAATCGGGCGCAGACGATGTAGCATCGGGCCACTGTCATTAAACTGGCGCGCATCAAAGAGATTTGATTTGATTGACAACATTTGCTTGAGTTGTCTCACTTACTACACTTCAGACTTTCACTGTCGTCCAAACTTTGAAGTGGGACTCATGGCACAACGAATATTCGCCGTAGGCCGCTTTCCGAATCTTCGCCCGCTAATGTAGCCCCGGCGTTAGATAAGCATAGAAGTTTCATCTACCCTGTCATGATGTATACAGGCCTCATTTACAGGCCTGTCAATGGCTTTAATACTCTAGTATAATATTTCTATGATTATACTAGAGTAATGGAGCCAGACTAATATGTATCTATCGAAAATAGAGAGAAGGCAAATGAAGGTTATCGTCCGCCTCTTTTATCACGCGTTCGTAGTGATTTAACGTTATTTTTATTGAAATGCTGAAAGCTAACCTAAAATATAAATATATATATAAATAAAATATATATAGATAAAATTCGAGTAATAATTATACAAAATTATATACTTTTTAATAAAGTAACATGTATTGCGTATAAGAAACGCGTAGCCATTTTGAAGGTAGTTAATGTATAGAACCGGCTATACTCACGCGCGTATCACGATGTTAAGGCAGTTCCCGCCGCGATAACATTGTGTAAAGAGCTCATGAATAAGTGCCCCGGATGGGTTTGAAACTAGTCGGGCTAACCCGATAGAATAACACGTGAGTATAGCCGGTTCTATACATTAACTATGAATACTACTCACGATAGTTTAAATTAAAAAATTTTGAAGGTAAGCTAAAAAAACGTTCTTTGTACATATTTTAATTAAGAACGCGACATTAATATTTGTCTTCGTATGTATGATTTGGCAAAGATAAGTATATGGTCTATTAGCTTCCCTCTCTTATTATTTGTTAGACATTCGCACTTACAGGTCTGCCTATAGCTTCCCTATTCTATGTTTAATAACTCTATGCAAAATATACAATTTAATTTTGTTCAAAATAATAATTATTAAAAATATTCATCCATACAAACACTGTGATAGAAAAGAAATAAATCGGCTTTATAAATAAAATAAGCAGTAACAGTTAACGTTACATATAATAATTAAAAAGCTTTTAAATAAAGGGACATAGAATTCTCATAGCAAAATATTATTATATTAACTCCTTCCCCTATAATTAAATATAAAATTAATATTTTTTACTAATTTTTTGCGATTATTTAATGGTCATTTATAATTAAGTATAACTTTTGGGTAGAATATTAATATATAATATTTTGACTAAAGTATAAAATTTCATATAATAACAATTTAAAAAGCAGAGATTACTAATCTAATAAACAAAATCTAAACACACAATTAAAGTACAACAGTGATTATTTATGATGTAATTATAAGCAATATCGCAATATAACAAACGTAACCTAACTAAATATATTTAAAAAATAATTTCTCATTTATGACAGTTAAGGATTTTTTTCATCTAACAGAAACTTATATTTTGATACTATATAAATATCATATGAATGTGAATATATATATATATATATATATATATATATATATATATATATATATATATATATATATATATATATATATATATATATATATATATATTATAGCGAAGTGAAAAAATAATCGATTATTTTATTTCTTCTAATAGATTTTAACTAATGATTTGAATTCAGTTTTTTAATAAATCGATTTTATTAATTACCCTGTTTTTCTTTTTCTTTTTACTCTTTTTTTAGATAAGTTATGGCTTACAAGAGACCCGTTTCAGGGTCTGTATATCTAAAGATACAAGTATCTTTTGAAGATATACAGACCCTTAAACGGATGCAATGACTTAAAATTTCCTTGAAGAGACTTTATGAATCAATGGGAACTTTATTGATGGATAATATAATTATGACAATTTTTTTTTATCTATTTTACAATTATTATTATTCATTATTATATAATAACAAATAGGGTTTTTTTTCTGCGAATCGATTTGATAATTTCATTTGATAATATTTTTGCGTTAGGTCACTTTCGGTGTTCATTTTTTTATTTTAATCAAAAATTTTATATCATCATAAATAATCCTATATAGCAAGATACAATATAATATCGAAATGGATACCACGTACCTTCATTGGCATCCTAAGTTTAAGAATTTCGCTATAATCTCTTAGTACCGATAGTGGAGCGTGTATCTGAAATCATATAACGAATAATATAGAATTTTATAAGAATTAGTATAATAAAGCTGTGGTAGCCCAGCGGTAACACCGTGCGCCTCTTTCGAGGAGGTCTAGGGTTCAAACCCCGGGCAGGTACCAATGAGTTTCCTAGTAAAACTTATGTGTCTAATTGATAATTGAAATTTATCACACGCTTTTCGATGAAGGAAAAACATGTTGAGGAAACCTGCATATCTCTAGAGAATTCTGGGGATATGTGTAACCTACCAATCCGCATTGGAGCAGCGTGGTAGGTCTTAGCTCCAATCCTTCTCTCCAAAAAAAAAAAAAAACAGAGAGAAGAGGCCTATGCCCTCAGTGGGATAGTAACAGGCCGTTACTTACTTTTTTTATTTAGTATAATAAATTAGACAATTCCGCCGTGTGGTACCCTGCTAAATAGAATACACCACACTCATTTCCTACCGAGGTGTCATAAAAGGCGACTACGATAAGTTGACCTGCCGCGTGGTAACCGGCTGTGTAGAATAGACCACCCTCATTTCTTGCCTAGGTGTCGTAAAAGGCTACTAAGGTAAGTTAACGTCTGGCAAGCGACCGGTCGTAAAATAATGAACCAAATCATGGTACAAAATGTTTATAACATTAATATTCATCGTATAAAAGAGTAATCTTGCGAAATCATCTATATAATTAATTTTATTTAAATTTTCCACATTTTTCACCACCCCGTAGCGCGCCCCTTGACATGCAACGCCTAATAGCGATGTGAAAAAATAATCGATTTTTCAAAATAATCGACTATTTTTTCATCTAAAATCGTTTTTATAACAATCTAAAATATTTTAGGAATCCGTTTTTATTTTTTACTCTTTTTCTTGATAATTAAGATTAGATATGCATTGTTGGATGAAACCAACTTAGCCAAACTACACATTTTAATCCAATCCCACAAACACCGCATCTGATATTATTTCTTGGTAGTTGTCCAGTTTAATTAGCCTTTATTGTAATTAATTATTAATATTAAAAAAGTTGAACTTTTGAAATAGTGAAAAAAAATTGATTTAAAAAAATCGATTATTTTTAAAGGGATAAAAACCGATTAATTATTAATCGATTTTTTCTACTCCAAGTCACATCCCTACCGCCTACGTAAGTTTCGTTTATAAAATTAGTATAAAAATGTATACAATTTTACTGACTTTAATAAAGTGCAGTCCATACAAATCTTCGGGCGCCTCTCTCTCGAGCTGCAAGCCCTCGTTCTCGAGATTCTCTTCAAAGACCCGTCGGTGCTCGTACGCTTCTGGGGTCGTCGCGTCCTCTTTGCCCGCCTCCCAGACGAGAACGAAATCGACCGAACGCACCCGATCGTTGAACGTCAGCGATGGGTTATTTAATATACCACCCATTACTATCCTGGAAATTATATGAAAAATATATTATTTACAAGTCATGCCTGTTTCAATAAGATGCTATTAAGTATGTAAATTTTACGAACTATCCCTTACTCGTATTACGTATTAGTTTCATTCTAAAAGCGTCTGTACACTTTCGCCCGAAGCACTTGTTATATCTCGCCCGAGATGTGTAAGCTCCGAGTGACTATGTACACTCTCGAGAGTGAAGTGAAGCGGTGCGCTCGCCTCCGACACGGGAGCGAGAGCCGGTGAGACATTGTGAGGCATACTGCGGCGAGGCGAGAGCTATCCTGTACACTCACACTTGGCATGACTCGGTGCTCACAGAGAGTGTACAGCGGCCATAACAATGTCAAAATATGTACCCGCGATGATGTGGCCTCTTATTTCGCGTCAACTTTAACTGTTAAAGTATCCTTAATTATGAGGTATTTCGTTGTTAATTTCATCAATATTGCCATGAAAGCGTAACACAAACTTTCAAACATTTTACAGAGAAACTTTTAAAGTCCATGAGGCTTTATTCGTAGTAGAGGGTCATTTGTTTGAAGTAACATTGATGAAATGTGAAGCTTTTATGCCATAAAAACCGGGAAAAACACATTTTAATCATAACTGAGGGTACTTCAACACTAAATCCAATAAAATAGTACATTTGTAAATCATTGCTGCACCATACCTTTATACTTAAATACGGATAAACTAACAGTTAAATAATATCCTCAACCATAACGATTTAATATTTTAATTGTTAACCAACAAAGTTCAGATAACTGCAAGCGCACCTTTAGACGTCTCATGCTATTACCCTGAGAACATAATGCATATAAACATAATCATTTCAACAGGAAATATACAATAAAACAATGAGACATGCAACCATCACCACTAATAGAAGCCATACCACAATTATGAAGAAATAAATGTTTACAAATAACATAAAATAGAACAATTCGCCCTAAGTTAAGTAAGTAGCTGCCTGATACTATCCCACTGCTGACAATAGGCCTCTTCTCTCCGTTTTTGGAGAGAAGGTTTGGAGCTAAGACCTACCACGCTGCTCGAATGCGGATTGGTAGGTTACACATATCTCCAATGAGTTTTTCCGTTAAAAACTTATGTGTCTAATTGATCATTGTAATTTAATTCGCCCTAACCAAAGAATAAAGTTACATCTCCTATGTATAAGCATAGGAAATATGACTTTATTCTTCGGATAGGGCGAAGTGATTGTTACAACCAAAAATAATATAAATCACCTTACTTTCGCACACTTATTCCTTATATAGTATCGTATTTATTATTTGTTAATAATTTACGAAACCTCTTATTTGCTTTTACTGCAAATAATGAACGAAATCATTCATTTAATAATTATAAAATCTATAGCTCTTAGATAAAGGGTTTATGGATTTTATTCTTTAATTTTTAAATGTATATATTTGCCATAGTTTTTAAATTACCAGGCCACTAGGGGACTCGAAACGCGTTATAGCTACGTATTACGTAAATAGTTAGTACCTCATAGCGTTGAATTTTCGAGCAAGATCGCAGTTACATTGTGTTTTTAAGATTGGAAAAGATTCTTACTTTAAAAATCATATCATAAATACGCTAATACGCTAATATCAACTTTAAATAGCAGCTTGAGATAAAACTAATTTAAATAATTGTAGTAGCAATACTGCCAACGATTATCACATGTCTGATAAAACTAATCACAGCATTAACATTTCTAACTTATATTTCTTTTAATTGATTTTCTGATACAATTTCAAAACATCATTTAATGTATACATTATCTACCTATGTTTTATATTACATAAGTATAATTATGATAAATGAGTAAACTATTTCTGTACCTTTATCGTTTACAAATTATGCTTCATAAATAAATAGCTTTAGGGTTTCTTTATTTAATTAAATAATATAACAAAAAAATAAATTAGTACCTATTGCTAATTGTCCAACATACAGGATACAGGAATCGATTTAAGTAACGAAAAATGTGTTCTTTTAAATGCATTTAATCCTATAAATTATCGAAAATATACAACCCTAAATATAAGACCAAGTCATACACAAAGGGCTGTATACCCTGATAGAAATACAAAAGATTCTTACTAAGATCGCATTTTCTTAAAATAAGTATATAAGCAGATGTTTTCGGTGATATATTTACTGAAGCACTGAACTATGGTTATTATAGAACTTAACTTGTGCTTTAAAACTGTAAAAAAAATGTGATTGTTATTGACAAAATACAATCTTTTTTTTTTGTTCTCTACGCGCAATGCTTTTCAAAACCATTATCGATGGAGCCCGCTACTTACGAGCAATGGTTGGCGACTGGCTTTCCATTATTGTTGGTGACATCTGGAGGCAGGACCACCTCGCCGCACCCGCAGTCTTCGGCAGGCCGAGTAGAAGCATCGCTGCCGTTATCCCTGCAATGTTAGTCGTGGAGACACCGTTGTACGCCAATATCTTGCCTAACTTATGTTAATGTGTTATACGAATGTTATAAATTCACACTAATATCATAAATCCGAAACTCAATCTAATAGACCTTAGCGGGAACCTGTTAAGTGCAGACATAAGACTTCATAAAAATTATGTTGTTAAAACAGGGGATTGAACTCCAGATGCACATTTCATTACGCCACGAGCACCATCTCCTAGGAGGTGCATAACAAAATGAGTTCTAATATTATTAGAAATCAAAGGCTTTTTGCGCTATCAATTCTAATTTTACAATAGCGCAGTTGGGAACGAGCCGGCTCAAAATTTATGATACTCGTATCGAGTCCATGTATTACCATCTTAGTCCAACAAGCTTCTTTTGCTATTTTTTTTTAATAAAGCTCTATTATATTTTCTTTAAAAAAAACTCCGCAAAAGTCACCGAGAAAAAGTCGGTTCCCAGGTACTTTCTATAACATGGTTAAACTATAAGAATGCTATGCAGCGTCATCTAGAGGATCATCTCTGCGACGAGACTTCCTCTCATTACTAGACAAATATGAAGAAATTCCTCATCTATATCCTATATAAGGCATTATCTATGTTGTTAAACTATGAATAAGCCAGTTAAACACGACTAATGTAGATGTAATGACACGTCTATATTATTTAGTGACACTTAGTTGTGAAGAACTTAGTTAAGAAAACATAACCAATCAAACTTCTATATTATTAGGTGATACTTGGTTGTTAATTTTTCACATACACTGTAAAGTAAAAAAGTAAGTAGCGGCCTGTTACTATCCCACTGCTGGGCATAGGCCTCTTCTCTCCGTTATTGGACAGAAGGATTGGAGCTAAGACCTACCACGCTGCTCCAATGCGGATTGGTAGGTTACACATATCTCCAGAATTCTCTGGAGATATGCAGGTTTCCTCACGATGTTTTCCTTCACCGAAAAGCGTGTGATAAATTGCAATTATCAATTAGACACATAAGTTTTAATAGAAAAACTCATTGGTGTCTGCCCGGGTTTGAACCCATGATCGTCTCTAGAGATTCACACGGTCGCACCGCTAGGCCATCACAGCTATATCATATAGCATATCATAGCATCACATACACTGTATAACTCCATAAAATCATATAGTTAAACTATAAATAAGAAAGTGTTGACGATTAAGTCTCTTATAACGCATGTGCGTTTTGTCGCAATTTTACGATTGATTCGTAGTATGTAGAAACAAAGTCTATCATTAGGAATGTATATATAGTATCTGGGTAAACGAGCCTTAATCGGTAATTATTCAAATATATAAAAAATGCAATTTAAAAAAGATTATGGTACTCAAATGAGTTATCATGACTTCGAAATTGACAGCATAATTAACTTTTGCTTTCTCATAAACTTGTACCAGTTTTTTTTTGTGCCTGAAAACAGGGAAAACAACATTTATATACATACAACCTAGCTAGATCGATTGTCCCCTTCCCCCAAACCCTTACATGCTACCCCTACACGGTAAAAAAAGACTATGTTAACAAGAGGTCTAATGGTTTCGCCATCACAGTACCATTATCTGTTCTACAAACTACATAGATGTAACGCAAATTATAAAAAAAATAGGTACCGTTATTCTATTCAATAGAAATCTATTTTTATATTTTACTAGTGGCCCGCTCCGGCTTCGCACGGGTATAGAATATATAGCCTATGTCACTCAGTGAAAAAAATGATTAAAATCGAACCAGGAGTTTCGTTTTAATCATTACTGCCCGTGGCCCGCACGCGTTAAATTTGGAGTAACAATTCCCCTTTCCCTATATCATGAAGATTCCCTGCTATCTTTCGAATATCTAAATTCATATACTACATTTTTAGGGACAGACAGAGAAAGCTACTTTGTTTTATACTATGTGGTGACGTTTAGCTATTATTTTGATAATTGTCAAATTTTTTACCATACTCAACCAAAGACAAAATTACGTTTATACCGCGTCCATCATATTATCAGTCTTTTGACAGCTCACGCTCATTAAGTTTTGTATTGCTTACGTACAAATATCATACAAATAATATTTGTACTTTATGGATGGGTACCGCCCACTTAGTGATGTCACACATAATGGTTACTACGATTATGCCACAGATTAAAAATAATCGGTAGAAATCGATGTTACGAGTATTAAAAGACATTTAATAACATTATATAAAGTTTTACTTTCTTCTTAGTTAATACATGAATACAAATAAAACAATCAGGATATTTTAATTTATTTTATTAGCACGAGTCGTCGGAATGATAATCAACACTAGACTCCTCCGATGAGGAGTCTTCAGTAGCAGTTATTATTAGCTCTTGTGTAGATAATATATTATCAAACGCAATATCACGTTCCCAATCAGAGAATATTACTCTTTTAGTTCTTTCCACCACACTTGCCCAGTTCTCGGCCGTTACGTGGGTGCAAGCATTTTTTAGCAATTGCAACATTTTATTCGCTGTGAATGGGGGGCTTGTATTGCATCTCGCAGCATGCCCTTTTACTTGTGCCCATATAAGTTCTATTGCGTTGTACTGGCAGTGGTATGGAGGAATCCGAAGAACAGTATGGCCATATTCTGCTGCCATTTCATTGATTACATAGCGTTTTGCTCTCTTTTTGGTTTTTAATATTTTTATTAATTCAACTTTTAACATTGAGTCGTCCACATTTTCTCCATTGTCCCGAAGCCAATTAATTATTTCATGCTTTTTATTAGCCTGTGTTGGCATTTTGTCAATTTGACGGGAGTGGTAGGGCGCATTATCAATAAAAATTATTGATGGTTCTTCCAATGAAATGAGCATTTTTTGAACCACTCTTCATACACATTTGCATTCATCTCTTCGTGGTAGTCATTTGATTTCTTCGATTTAAATGCCAACAGTGCGTCTTGTACAAATCCTTTTGCTGTACCTGCATGGCAAACGATTAGGCGCTCACCTTTTCCCATTGGTACTGAGGAAGTGGAATCAGCAGTATCATCAGTCCAGAAACGAGATAGTGTGTGGTTAGCGTTGAGCCATGTTTCATCCGTGAGAACAATATTTGCCCAATCTTGTATTTTCTTTGCCTCTCTTAAAAAATCACAACGTGCTATAGCTATATCTGTGCGTTCCATTAATAATTTTCTTTTATTTAACTTTTTATATGAAAAGCCAATTGTGTTCAAAACTTTGACCAAAGAAGATTTTTCACCATGAAATAGACCACTTCTTTTCAAAGAAACAATAAGTTTTCTCAAAGTTGGAATTTCTTTTCTCAAGTAGTAATCGTAGTATACATGACGACGAATAGCGTCAGCGTCAAAGTCATCAACAGCTGTCACCTTATGAGCCCGGCGCTTTCTTTTTGGTGTAGATGGTTTGTTTTGCTCCAAGCCGCTCCTGCCGTAGGCATCAGTAGTGGTTTTAGTCACAGTTGATAGACTGATCCCCAACGCGGCTGCAACACGGTTTCGGACTTGCGTGATAGGTATAAGAGGTCCGCCATTTTGATTTTCTTGCTCAAAATACTCATGAAGTTTTAACACTAACTGTCTCGATTGTGCTTTCAACACACGTCCTTTCGGCATTTTCACGATCAATTAATATAAGTTTCACAATAGTTTTTCCGAGGAATAAAGCTACTTAACTCAAGGTGTAACAGATGCGAGAGAACACTCAGCGAACGTAAATGCGTGTGACTATCACGGGCGTTTCGTTGAGAGTGACAGATCACGTCAAAATGGCGGCCGAGCGGAAGGTCTGTTGATGTTGCCAGTTGATGTATAATATATTTTTTATGATTATAATAAATACACACGGATTAACATTTATTTTCAAAAAACTAAGGCAATATTAAATCAAAATGTTGATTTCTATATCTGTTATTAGTTTACGTAGGTTATCATTAATCGAATTACTTAGGTACGTAATTCGATTAATGATAGTAGGTACTATAATCGGAATGGTATCGCATACGAGAATCTTTGGGACATCACTAAATATGTAAATCGTCAATCTGTCAAAAGATGGTTAATATAATGGACAGTGTATATGACATGGAATAACAAAACGCAAATGACAGTGAAATAACAAAACATAAATGACAATTATACACTGTCCATTATATTAACCATCTTTTGACAGATTGACGATTTATATATTTAGTGATGTCCTAAAGATTCTCGTATGCGATACCATTCCGATTATAGTACCTACTATCATTAATCGAATTACGTACCTAAGTAATTCGATTAATGATAACCTACGTAAACTAATAACAGATATAGAAATCAACATTTTGATTTAATATTGTCTTAGTTTTTTGAAAATAAATGTTAATCCGTGTGTATTTATTATAATCATAAAAAATATATTATACATCAACTGGCAACATCAACAGACCTTCCGCTCGGCCGCCATTTTGACGTGATCTGTCACTCTCAACGAAACGCCCGTGATAGTCACACGCATTTACGTTCGCTGAGTGTTCTCTCGCATCTGTTACACCTTGAGTTAAGTAGCTTTATTCCTCGGAAAAACTTTTGTGAAACTTATATTAATTGATCGTGAAAATGCCGAAAGGACGTGTGTTGAAAGCACAATCGAGACAGTTAGTGTTAAAACTTCATGAGTATTTTGAGCAAGAAAATCAAAATGGCGGACCTCTTATACCTATCACGCAAGTCCGAAACCGTGTTGCAGCCGCGTTGGGGATCAGTCTATCAACTGTGACTAAAATCACTACTGATGCCTACGGCAGGAGCGGCTTGGAGCAAAACAAACCATCTACACCAAAAAGAAAGCGCCGGGCTCATAAGGTGACAGCTGTTGATGACTTTGACGCTGACGCTATTCGTCGTCATGTATACTACGATTACTACTTGAGAAAAGAAATTCCAACTTTGAGAAAACTTATTGTTTCTTTGAAAAGAAGTGGTCTATTTCATGGTGAAAAATCTTCTTTGGTCAAAGTTTTGAACACAATTGGCTTTTCATATAAAAAGTTAAATAAAAGAAAATTATTAATGGAACGCACAGATATAGCTATAGCACGTTGTGATTTTTTAAGAGAGGCAAAGAAAATACAAGATTGGGCAAATATTGTTTTCACGGATGAAACATGGTTCAACGCTAACCACACACTATCTCGTTTCTGGACTGATGATACTGCTGATTCCACTTCCTCAGTACCAATGGGAAAAGGTGAGCGCCTAATCATTTCCATGCAGGTACAGCAAAAGGATTTGTACAAGACGCACTGTTGGCATTTAAATCGAAGAAATCAAATGACTACCACGAAGAGATGAATGCAAATGTGTATGAAGAGTGGTTCAAAAAAATGCTCATTTCATTGGAAGAACCATCAATAATTTTTATTGATAATGCGCCCTACCACTCCCGTCAAATTGACAAAATGCCAACACAGGCTAATAAAAAGCATGAAATAATTAATTGGCTTCGGGACAATGGAGAAAATGTGGACGACTCAATGTTAAAAGTTGAATTAATAAAAATATTAAAAACCAAAAAGAGAGCAAAACGCTATGTAATCAATGAAATGGCAGCAGAATATGGCCATACTGTTCTTCGGATTCCTCCATACCACTGCCAGTACAACGCAATAGAACTTATATGGGCACAAGTAAAAGGGCATGCTGCGAGATGCAATACAAGCCCCCCATTCACAGCGAATAAAATGTTGCAATTGCTAAAAAATGCTTGCACCCACGTAACGGCCGAGAACTGGGCAAGTGTGGTGGAAAGAACTAAAAGAGTAATATTCTCTGATTGGGAACGTGATATTGCGTTTGATAATATATTATCTACACAAGAGCTAATAATAACTGCTACTGAAGACTCCTCATCGGAGGAGTCTAGTGTTGATTATCATTCCGACGACTCGTGCTAATAAAATAAATTAAAATATCCTGATTGTTTTATTTGTATTCATGTATTAACTAAGAAGAAAGTAAAACTTTATATAATGTTATTAAATGTCTTTTAATACTCGTAACATCGATTTCTACCGATTATTTTTAATCTGTGGCATAATCGTAGTAACCATTATGTGTGACATCACTAAGTGGGCGGTACCCATCCATAAAGTACAAATATTATTTGTATGATATTTGTACGTAAGCAATACAAAACTTAATGAGCGTGAGCTGTCAAAAGACTGATAATATGATGGACGCAGTATAGTCGTTTTTGTTATACCACGTTTTATAGTGACTTGACGGGATAAAATAAATGCGGTCGAACGGGATAAAAAGTATCCTATATCCGTCTCCTGATTCTAAGCAACCTCTCCACCAATTTTCAGCCGAATTGGTTCATCCGTTCTTGAGTTATAAATAGTGTAACTTAGACCAACTTTCTTTTATATATATAAGATTGGCAATGTACATACTCGTATAATTATATGATAACGCAAATAGACGTAATTGAAATGGTATCGATACGATGGCTCTGTAATTGTTACAAGGACTTCCCATAAGCAGTGTGACTAGTTTAGTTCTATTACTTTTTATTTAATTTTCTTGAGGTTTAATTTTTAATGGGTACCGTGTATTTAAAAATCGTGTATGAAAAATCGCGTTTACGTAATAATACACAGGCACATGAATGATTAAGTGACAGCGTAATTGTTTAATGGCAAAAGGGGTTTTGGAGTTAGTAATATATAGGTATAACCACTTTTAAGGTATGGGCACTAGTAATTGACCATGTCTAGTCGACCAACGGTCAACCATTAGTTGACCGTTTTGTATCAAATTTTTAATAATAAGCGTTTTGTTTGTTGTAGCTAATAAAAAAATAAATTTATAATTACCTGTTGCCATCTATTAACAACTGTCCAAAACCTCAGAACTGTAGCCCATTGTTTGATATTTAAAATTTAATATTATTAATCAATATTTTTTATCAACTCAACTCTACTACACGGTTAACTATTAGTACATGGTCAATTACTTGTGCACTTACCTTAAATAGTGGAGCTCGCTATATTGACGTCAGTCCCGTTTTAAACGTGGACTCGACAAGACTGTTAGACGCCATGATGTCTATAATGTAGCTAGTTCTAATGACCATCACGTGTTAGACACCAATGTTGTTGCAATTGCAGGTAGGTTTAAGCCCGCCCATATTGAAATCTATACTTATATCTTTTTTCTATATATCGATACTAATAATATAAATGCGAAAGTTTGTCTGTCAAGCAATTTAGAAATTTAGTTCAACTGAAGCTCATATTACGCGCTAACATAATCTCGCAATATAATATAAATAATCTCAAATCTATATAAAAAAATAATCTTGTTTTACCTTAGGGATCAGTAAATAACAATAGTATTATTTGGGGGTATTTAAAGCTTTACTTGTTACGAACGAGTTTCGCGGCACAGGTAAAGCTTGTACTACAAATATGAAGTGTTTATTCGTTTGTTTGTCCTATTTATATCCCAACAGAGCACATATCAATATCGCCCTATCTAAAGAATAAAGTCACATGCCCCATGTATAATAGGAAATGTGACTTTATTCTTCCGATAGGGCGATATGATTTTTTAATAATTGGTCATTGCAGCATAGGCTATATTTTAACCCGGTTGGTACTGAGGTTTACGAACGAAGCCGCAGGAAGAAACTAGTATTAATATAAATTTAAAGTATTATTCAGTGGAAGGCATTCATCACTTAGCGATTGGATGGCAAGCGCGCAGCAATGTCGTCACCGATTATCATCCAACAACCCATAACGAGCATAAGGGTAATGCACTGACTACAGAACATCGATCTGTTTGTTATAAAGAAAATATATTTTAAGGTTAAGTAGATGAATTGTTATTATTGAGACTGAATTTTTCAGCGATATACATATTTTTGAAATTTGAGAATGTTAAGTATTATTTAGTCCGTATTCTGGTGCGCATTATAATAACTAAGAGTATATGCGTAAATTTAAATTTACGTTCCATCCTTACGTTAAAAATACACTAGAAAAGCGTGGAAAAGCGTAGATAAAAATAAACAAGCCAATTTCAGTCCAACTTTATTTCTCGTACTTTGATCTTTATTTCTGTACGATAAATATTTAGTGCTAAAGAAATAATCGATATGTAAAATACTCCATTACTAAGTATTTATACTAATATTATAAATGTGAAAGACTGTGTGTCTGTTACTTTTTCACAGCTAATACGATGAAGCAACTTTGATGAAATTTGATACCATTGGAACTTATATATTTTATCTTATATATAACATATAATAATCACATAGTATTAAGGGTAACACTATCCAAAGAACTATTCGGTACTATAAAGACATACAAGTCTGCATATACGATTTCAGCGTACACAAAACTCACTCAGCAGGAAACGGAAATGAGCAGCTCTGAATATCACCGAAGCATACAGCTCAACGAGTTATGAAGCTATAATAGCTACATAGCGATAATAGTTAGATGGTATGGTAAATTGGAAGGAACTGAATGGCCAAAACTCCAGAGTAAATATGGGAAAAATGTTTTGTTTTTGTATCGCATCGCACAACTAGGTAAGACTACTCGTTTAATTGTTTGTCACTTCACTTTGAAAAGGTCGTAAAGTATTGAAATGAGGACCATATAACTAAAAATGTTGGTAGACCCTAAGTGCTGTTGGGCGATTGGATAAGTGAAGAAACTAGACATATGCTATGTCTAGTTTCTAAGGTAAGCCCACTTTAACCATTTTTATGGTTATCAAAATACTATATATATAATTTGACTGGCTCGTTGGAGCAGTGGGTAGTGACCCTGCCTTCAGCTCCGCGGGTTGCGGGTTCGATTCCCGCCGAGGGCCAACATTTTCTATAAATGAATTTGTTGGTCTTTGAGCCTGGGTGTATATTTGTATTTAAGTATGTATTTAACAATTACATATGTATATATATTCACCAGTTGTCTGTCACCCATAACACAAGTATTAAGTTACTTACTTTGGGGACGGACGACCGTGTGTGTAAGTGTCCCATATATTTATTTATTTATTTATTTATATATTACGGTTTTCATCTTCCCACGCAGGCGGAGCCGCTGGCGATTGGTAGTAAGTAAAGGTTTAGGAACAGAATTCAGTAATGTCATCGTTCTATCCGTCAAATAATTTAAAATTTTAATATAGCCTGATTCAAGTAATTTTAAGAGTATACCACTTATACCATATTTTTAGTATGAGCAACATGCAATCATGCAGACAGCTGTCTTATTAAATAGTTACAAGTCATACACACAGATGTCTTTAATTTCATACGATATCTAATTAAACTAGTTATTTTTATATTACAATATTTAGTAAACTTTACTATAATCTCATTTAAATTATGTACAGTTTGCAGTTTGTATAAATTACCGAGCAGCTTGCCTTAACTGTACTGTTTAAATAAAAAATGATGACAGTTAGTTAAAAAATTTACACCTTATCATTTCGTTTCCTATAAAGTTTATTGTAGACTTTAGCTTAACCTGACGTTAATAAGCCGGATCTATATCCGGCTTATTAACGTCAGGTTAAGTTAAAGTCAGTACCGAGATTCGAAAATACATAGAAACCAAAATCTTTAGCAATAACAAAATATAAAATCTATAGTAACTGAAAAAACTGTAAAATACGATCGAGCAAAAAATTAAAAACGCAAGAATTTTTTAATGTATAATACAAACATTTAGCAATTTATAAACAGAAAATTTTTGTTTCGTAACGTTACTAAACAAACAATCAGCGTAAAACTTCGAAAATGATTTGCAGAAGTAAACTCCCGCTTTGATGAGTAATAAATCTAACTATGTGAAAATCCGCGGAATGAAATTAGTATTAAAAAAAAATGCCTGATTATAATCTACAGGACTATAGGGAATTTTGAATAATCACCGATAAGAAAACTTAACACAGCACATAAATGAGAAATGAAAAGACAAATAAAAAAGCTTACATTACAATTAAAACATTTACAGGAACGGCACAAAACAAAACACACATACACATTAAACATACAAGTTACACTACAATTATAATTATGTTGACATTCTTATCACCTCATTAGTTAGGGCAATATCAGTAGGTTCTAATTGCGATAATGTTTGGAGTTAAATTAAAAGTTTTAACACAAACGAACATGCTAACACAGGACATAAATGACATCACGCTTACTTATACAATAGACATTGGAATATTCAATACGGCAAAGCACTATCATGAATTTTTATTTTAGATAAAAGTTCTATATATATATAGCCTGCATATAGTAGTATTAATCAATTAATTTACGCCGAGATCAAAGTTTCTTAAACTGTGTTCCACGGAATCCAGGGGTTCCGTCGAAATCACTTAGGGGTTCCGCGAAAATTAGGTACTTCATTATAACAGTCAAGAAAGTAAAATAAAAATAAATGTTTATTAATTAATTGTCATTTTTGTTGCCATACCAATCCATTTGCAGATTCACAGCACATGAAAGCATACTATTGAAACAAACCAGAGATTCCACAATAAAAATAATCTACCATAACGCCGTTTTCATCTGTTGGAAACTCTATTCGCGCTTATTTTATCTATATATGTATGTCATATTGTTGCATTCAAAACTGACTTCTGAATTTTCTATTTGTAATTCACGATCACTGCAAAACTTATGAACTGAAGTTTATCTCTATATTTTGCATAATCTACCGAAACCCGATAAACCTAATTATAGCTCCTTGTTTCATATTTTCGCATTAACTGACCTCTGAATTTCACTTTTTACAGTATTTCACATTTGTTCACTGTAAAACTTATAAGGTTCATCGTGTTTTTGAACTGAAATAGATTCTTACGTTATCCTTGATATGCGTTGATCGTCAAATCATATGAGTTGTTTATCTTAGGTACATTGGAGACTATCCGTCACATATTACTTATAAAATTAAATCTCTACTTTCTACCATTCACTGGAGATTAAAATTTTAAACGATTAAAGAAATTTGATATGTGCATCATAACTTTTTAATATATAATAACATAAATTTTTCAAAATTAATCTTTTTTACTTAAGTTTTATTATACACAGAATCACAATTTCTACAGTGTTCAACTGTGCGCTATCACGAATTTAAATGTCAAAAAGATTATCAAGTGCTAAATTTTCGCAAGGCCTTTTTTTATCTCGAGGTGCTAGTGCTTTACCGCTAGTATGCCTATAAATAGAATCAACTTTTATTCCAATAAGTAGCAGTCGTGATGTCGTTGGGAAAACGTAACTCACCGTTCAGTGTTCATGTCCTGAGAGAGATTGTCCTGGTATGTACTCAGCACTGACATGGCGTGCAGATCTGCCATCCTTTCTTGCGCGGTTTTCTCCGTCTAACCCAAACAATATAACGAATCAATCACACTTGCTAGTGATAGTGCCAACTTAAAAATTATATAACGGTGCGTAAAAGTTATAAAATTTTTATAACTAGTTATTTTAACTCTTCGTGAATCATCAAATAGATCCCAAGTTTACTCACTTAACCAAATGCAAACCTTTTAAATTGTTAAATATATTGTATCGATATGGGAAAAACCAGAGGTAGGATGTTAAAAAGGGCTTTTTGACAATAGTTTGAGGATATCTGTCTAGTATGCAATACGCACCGATTGACGAGCAATACTAAGCCGTCCGCCATAATAAGCAATGCATTCGGGTGTATTGTACAACTTTATTTTATTAATTTATAGAGCTACTTAACACTACGACACACACACACACTGATAAAGGAAGTACTTAAATGTTCTTCACTTGATTGTTTGGCAAGATTCCCAACTTTTATTATCAGAGGTTGTGCGTGAGAGTTGTTAAACATAATATATTCGTTAAACACGCGATAAGTACATTCATTTTTAACTGACCTTGTTACAGTTTAAGTTAAACGTTAATAACACAGTTAAAAATGGTGTTTTATGTGAACTCGGAAAAACACTTAAAATGAATTGTATAACAGCCATAGTTTACGTTATTTTAACAGTGGTCTACGTTGTTGTTATTTTAAGTTGTTTAGGAAAATGTTAAAAGCATACTTTAAAATTTCCGCACCTCAGGCGTCTCCGGAACATTCTACTTCCGCCTGCATCGTATAAAACATAGCACAGAACATCTATGAAACTTCTTGCAATCATTTTAAATAGATCGCGTTTAAGTCAACCGTGTTGTTCGAGTGAGGAAACGCAAGAAACTACTGACCTTGCGAATTCAGAATGCCTCAGCATAAGACTGATTCATCTGTATTTGATTAGCGTTCACAGCTCATTATTGTATTCCCGTATCTTGGATCTTATTCTTCATCATAGTATAAGGTAAACGATGGAGCTAATAGACCTATAATTTACTTGAGTACTAAGTTTTAATTCTAACCTAAAAGATGTCATAGATCATTTGCCGGAACACTGTTATTATGATCCACTTAATACGTAATGCAACTATGAAGTCTCTACCAAGAAGTTAGATAGAAAAGGATATGCGAAACGAGACGGGTTTACAGTTACATAGTGGGTTGCTATTTATATAACAACTTATGCTAATTTCACGTAACTTGTGTGTCAAACTCCTTATCCAGTTTTGCACATGAGAGTAATAAATATTCGTTTCACTCGCACAAAGAAAACAGATAAAACCGGCACGTCTTGTGAAAGAAACGTCACCTGTAAAACTAATTGTTTGAATACAGTTCGCTTGATAGTAGTTGGGTGGCATTTGTCAACACAGTTCGCCAAACGTACAATTATCTTTGCCTTAGAGACTCGCATGTTATAAACTTAATTAATAATGGTTAATATCAGTACCTTTAATTTCGAAATATTAGGGTAGCATCGCACTATAATGAAGCGGCCATAATATAAATTTTATTTCGATATATTTATAGCTTCCATAATGACGAAGTAACGGAAAAAACTGTATAAGTATGAATCACAACAGTTTAGTATCTGCTGTACACATGACGTCAAATTTAAAAAAACTGTTAGCTTTTATGAGTTTTACAGAGTCACCAGTCGAGAAGGGCGAGCGCAAAAGCATCGTCCAGATTACGAAATGCGGAGAGTAAAGCGTAAAAGCTCCACTAGCGCCGAGAACAGAAATGAGGAAAGGAATTTTTTGAGTACCTTTATATGTGTCTTTAAGGTGGCTCAGCTTCAGTGGCATTATCCTATTTGGCATCGCATTTGATATGTTGATGCATTAGAAAGGAAATAATCAAATCCACCAAATATGTTTTGTCTACTGCAGAATCTAAATTATATGCTATTTTTTTATATATAATAACAATAGGGTGTTTTATTTAACAATAAAACACCCTTTTGTTAATATATAATAATAATAATTAATTAGAACATTACTTAACATAACTGTTAAGTAATGTTCTAATTAATTATTGCATGTCAAAATACCATACAGCATGAGACACAAGTCCCTTAGGGCTATTGCCTAATAAACCAATTATTCTAATGAATTTAAATTCAGTTTAATCCAGACTATAATAATGTATTGAGTGAATAGGTTTTACACCAAAATATCTATATACTATACAAATATATATTTGTATATTTTCATACTGTACAATCGCAATTTATAATATATATTTATTAGGAAAGAATTATAAAAGGGTATAGTACAATAACCTACTTTTCTAACACTTAATTAAACATAAATAAAAATAAAAAGTATAAAATTGAACATGTTATGGCCGTATCACAAAGATAAGGATCTCTGCCGACATAATTTGGAAACATAAATAATATATATTTATATTATAATTATACAATAACATTTCTGAATAATTATGTTTTTTTATAAAAAAAAAAACATGGACGACATATACACAAAAAATGAAATTAAAGTTTATAATTTTAGTTCGCTTCCTTTTTGACTTTTCTAATATTTTAATAAATTTTCTTTTACCTGTATATAATTTTTAGTAAAGAATGCATAGTAGAACACAGTCTCTATGTAAATTATTTTAATTTGTCAAGATGAAAAGCTGAATATTTATAGCAACATTCAAAAGTAATAATAAAATTATTTTGCTATAATCCACAAAGAAATTCTTCACGGATTATAGCAAAATAATTTTATTATTACTTTTGTATTATGAATCTCCGCAAAGTAACTCCTAATTCTATAAATTATAGCAACATCATCAATTAAGCATTATCTGCTTATAAATGTATGTTATAAATAACTTATCTGCCAGAATTAACTGGTAGATCTGTTGCTGGTTTTTTATGAAGTTGCAGAAGAAAAATAAAAACTTAAACGAAGAAAACTTAAACAAACCAGTGTGCATGTGATTGAGTGATTTACACAATGATATTTCAAACAGTTTTGCAAAGGGAAGGTTACATTCATTCATGTATTGATTTGATTTATTGATTCCGGTCCTACACCTAGAAATGAAGTTTCTGGAAGTTTTTGCCTAGTATTTTACACCTGATGCATACAATCAGAAAAACAAAGACATTTATTAACTTAGGTTCTGAGACTTATTTTCTGTACTCGTCATATCCATAATAAAATAAAAATAACTGTATTAATAAATAACATCAAATAAAGTAAACAAATAATTATTCATTTCAAGTAAACAATTGTTGTTAACATCTTAATTTTATCAATATATGAGTCACTGTAAATACTAATTAAGTTAGTATACTTTGGCCTTAATAAGCAGAGATTTATAATAGAAGGAAAATTATGATTGAAAAGATTTTTCATGCCAGTTACCAGAAACTTCCCGAAAACATTCCGCACCAAATGTGCCAAAGGAATTTACAAGTTTACATTTGATTAATCTAATATACTTACTTCTTGAAATGGTTCATCTCCATCTTGGAATAATTGTTGGAACGCGAGCTCATTGCGTTGGGCGTCAGACAAGAAAGACTCTGTCTCTGCCGTATCTGATGCTCTGTGATGCAACTTCACACCCCCAGCAAAGATGGGAGTAGCTATCTTCGGAGTAAATACATTCTCTTCTGGCCTTTCTAACAAAGGCTTCGGTATATCCTCTTCGAGCGAAGGATCTCCGTCAGACATTACATATACACTAAACTAACATACGCCACTGGTTACCGAAAATGTCTCACTATTTCCTATATATATTTCGAGACAATTAGTCACCAAAAGATTGAAAACACGGTTATAGGCAGTGCTCGTACGTTCTAAGAATATACCCACAAATTACATGATTTTTAAGTAAAAAAACAACAGTTGTACGGTATAATGTTAGCGAGGCAAAGAAAGATGACTAGAATCTCTGCTCCGAACTGAGATTTTTTTATTTCTGGCATGTAGCTTTTTGTCAAGTTCTCAAGTCAAACTTTGCAATCGCGCTAGCAGCTTTATTCCACTGCCATAGACCACAAATCTAAGCTGAGACCATCGGACAGCCAACAAGTTCATAGTTCAAACCACTGGCTAGTTAGAAATTTGAGTTCGATTAGTAAAAGTTTGATTATTCATAAAAAATCGATTTTTTGTAACTATTAAAAAAGTTACGTTATTTAATCTTTACAATTAATTAGAATAAAGACTAATTAAAGGGGATAAGTATGATTAAAAAATAACAGATTTAGAATGCAGTATGTTTGAGAAAATAGATTAAATATCAAGAAAAAGACAATAAAAAAAGGAAGAGCAGAGGATCATTAATATAATCTTTTTTTTAGATCGATTATAACAATAAAATAATCGATTAATATAAACAGTGATTATGTTTTCACAGCCCTACCTATCATCCTTAGAGGAACTGTACAAGTAACCTAAAAGTAGCTCTGATCCAAGTGTGAATCAAAAATCTTTCACTAAAACTAACCTTATCTTATTTATTGCCTATAACATCAAATACATCCACGAATCTATTATCTTAAATTTTGTTTATAAGTTTAAAAAAATCTTCAATGCTAGCAACATTATTTGCCACGCCGCTCAGAGTCACAGTTATGAACTGTCAAACGACTACCTGTCAAATTAATTTCGAGACATTACCAGTGTTGCCATCTTAGTGGATTTTCCACTAAAACTGGTGGTTTTAACTACCCACTTAGTGGCCAAATATTGCTTTTAGTGGCTAGTGGTTTTTTTTGGTGGTCTTGGTAAAATATATTGGCAGTTAAAAAGTTAGAGTTACTTCCATTTTACGATGCTTTTTATATATCTGTTCGTTTTCCTTTTTGAATATGCATATATACATGGGTGTAATAATCTTAAATCCGCGGTTTGATCATGGTTGGTGTTAAATGTTCATGAACATATGAATTGGATATGACCATGCCATATTTTTATTTTTAAGAACACGACCTCGGTCAATAATATTGAGTCAACATTATTTGTCATTTCATACAAAATCCTAATTCATGAGAATCCTAAACAAAAAAACCGTGGTTTCATTTCGGCCGACCTCCAACATACACTTCAAGACGGAATCACTTCGGGCGGAGGACGATGCTGCACGTATGGTGCCATCAGCGGGGCATAATTATCTATTATTAAGTGCTGAAATCTGTTGAAACTATCGAAGTGCACCGTTACCACCGAAAGATAATAAAATTGTGAGGTGCTATGAAGGAAAAAAGGCCACAAGATAAGCTAATTTCCTCCATGACAATGCTCCGTCACACACATCAAAAAAGGTTCAAAATTACTTAGAGACGCTCAACTGTTAGATGCTTCTCCATACCGCTTATTCACCAGAACTGGCCCCATCCGACTATCATCTGTTTTCGTCGGTGTGCCATTTGCTCGCTGAGCAGCAGTTCGATTCTTACGGGAGACGTCCAAAATTGGCTCGAAAAGTGATTTGCCTAGTAAAACGAACAATTTTTTTGGTATGTTATCCATATATTACCTGAGAGATGACAAAAATGTATATTTTGAATGGAGTTATCTTTTTTCCTTCCTATGAAAAAATGGTATTTTTTAGAAAAAAAAAGCGGATTTTAGCTTGTATACCTGGTACATACTTACTTTGCTTGAGTAGGCATAACTGATCGGCAAGAATTAGTCGTCTACGTTTCTCTACACGCGAGGATTTTCCACCTAATATTTTTCTAAACTTATACTTTATACGCGGGGATTTCTCACTTCATTTTTTTTTCTGAATACTTATACTTAGAAGTTAGAAGGATTCATCGTTCAGTAACGCTCATGGGCTCTTAATTATTAATTTTGGTTTGTATTAACTGGGCGAATTTATTAACCGCGTAACTATGCTAAAATCACAATATACCCAACGGGATTCTTGGCTCGTAGGTATCTGAAATACTACGGGTCGAGTAGCAAGAAATGTAAATTTTGTGATATTACTTTGTTAATTTTTTTATAAGTAATAATATAGGAAACTAATTATTTGTATATTTATTGTCTTTCATAAAACAAAAATTGTTTTAGTGGAAAATTTAGCGGTGAGCGGTCATTTAGAGTGTAAAATTTCTGTTTGTTAGTGGTTTTCTGGTGGTTTTGAAAGTTAAATCTAGTGGGAAGCTTATTGAACTGTTGGCAACACTGGACATTACTTAATCCGGCAAATGCTCGCATCATTTACAGTAAAAATAGGTTGCCGGCAATATTATTTTCTGCAACCCCTTGCTTTTAACATTTATTTATGTGTTTAACTTAACAAAAAAAGAAAATCAGACGAAATGGCCGTCGAAACGCAAAGTAAGACGAAGTTTTTACACCTCTCGTCTGATAAACAACTAACATTCATAAAGTTAGCTGTTTTATCGATGGCAGCGATTTTGTGTAAGTAAATAGTTTATCATTATTTTATGAAGCCTAGTTTTTGAGTAGTGTATTTATAAATAGTCAATATATAAACAGTATAAGTGTTTTTCTTTTGGATTATGTGGTTAAACACAGTGGCGAGAATGGCGACAAGCATGCTGACACTAGCAATTTTTATTGATAAAAACTACTATTACTTTTGCAGGACAGGCTTCAGCAAGCAAGCACTGGTCAGCTTGTGTAAAATACATAACATTTAATTTAGATAGACCTATAGCCTAAAATTATGAATTTATAACCTATCAAATTTAGTAACATTATATATTTTTTAGCCTTCGCAACACGCCTATTTTCCGTTCTACGCTTCGAGAGTGTGATACACGAATTTGACCCTTACTTCAACTATAGAACTACTCGCTATCTCACAGAAGAAGGCTTCTATAAGTTCCATAACTGGTTTGATGATCGAGCATGGTATCCGTTGGGTCGTATTATTGGTGGTGAGTTATTTATTACAGTAAAACTCCAATTATCCGAACTCCGACTATCCGAATCGCCGATTATCCGAATCACAAAAAACAGTGTTTGCGCGTCAAGTCTTGAATTGACTTGTCTTAACTTGCCGTTGTGCCGTTGACCTGGCTGCCCGAAAACGGTTGAAGACCGCAAAACAGCTTACATTGACGGAGATGTTAAAAAAACAATGATTTTTATGTATTTCTAAACTTGTACATAAGTACAATATTTTATTTATATTTAAAACATGTGAAAATTTCATGTTTTTTTCATTTAATTCAATAAAAAAATAGTGCAATATCAAAACGTAGCTTTTATTCTCTCCAATGGCAATTTTTAAAAAAAATCCGATTATCCGAATATTTGATTATCCGAATGGATCCCGGTCCCCATTAATTCGGATAATTGGAGTTCTACTGTACTATATTTAAACACTTAAATATATGTTTTATAATAATGATATGGAGTTAAATTGTTGCTTTAACCTCCTTAAACTGTTACGTCTCAGCACCATTACAACTTAGAATGAAACCAGGACAAGATTCTTGTATAGGAAGAAAATAATTTTGTTTTGCAGTTATCTCAAATAGAAAAATTGTTATTGGATAATCAGTCCTTATAGTTTTTATCAATAATTTTTTTTGTTGTTGTTGTTGTATAAGAAACTTAAAGTTTTAATAATTAAATCAATTGAAATATATCATAAGTTTTATTTTGTTTTATTGAAAGCCATAAATTTCTTTCAGGTACCATATACCCTGGGCTAATGGTTACATCAGCGACACTTTACAACTTTATGCAGTTTCTCAATATCACTATAGACATTAGGAATGTCTGTGTTTTCCTCGCTCCATTTTTCTCATCCCTTACGACTATAGTCACATACTTACTCACTAAGGAGTTGAAGGTTTGTTGATATATTCTATTTAATACTAGGTCATCATCGTAAAAGATTGTGGTAGCCCAGTGGTGCGACTGTGTGAATCTCTAGACACAATCATGGGTTCAAACCTGGCCAGAAACCAATGAGTTTTTCTATTAAAACTTATGTGTCTAATTGTTAATTGCAATTTATCACACGCTCTTTGGTGAAGGAAAACATTGTGAGGAAAGCTGCATGTCTGTAGAAAATCCAAGGGATATGTGAAACCTACCAATCCGCATTGGAGCAGCGAGGTAGGTCTTATCTCCAATCCTTCTCTCTAGAAATGGAGAAAGAGGCCTATGCTCATCAGTGGGATATTAACAGGTTACTTACTTACATCATCTTAAAACTATTTATTTTATATATACACTAATATAAGTATGGTGTATATAAGTTTAAAGTACATTACAAGTTTGCTAGAGTACTATTTTAATATTTATATTAATGAATAGAAAGAAATCCCTTTATTTATTTACTGTTTATTTATTATTAGTCAAATATATTCTTTTTACCCTAAATAGTAGTCCAGTATATAAGTTGTAATTGTTCGAAATTTAATTAATATTGGTACAGCTGATTTGCCATTGAAGTATAACGGTCTGACAGATTTATAATATTAGTATGAACTAAAATACCTGACATACTGGCAAGTTCGTCCCCTTTTTTTGTTAAAGAAGGATTATAGCCTAGTCTTATGTAATCTATATTCTATTTACCTGAAATATTAATATTGGCAAATTATCAATAAAGTTTAAACAAATATACTATATCTTAATTTTTTAATACAGGATGAAGGTGCTGGACTTGTTGCAGCAGCTATGATAGCCATAGTTCCTGGCTACATCAGTCGTTCAGTAGCTGGAAGTTACGACAATGAAGGCATAGCCATATTTTGCATGCTGCTGACATATTACTTCTGGATAAAAGCAGTCAACACTGGAACAATTCTTTGGGCTACCTTGACAGCTTTAGCATACTTCTACATGGTGAGAGAGTAAAGTTTTCTATAGTATATAGTAATCCGGCCACATTAGACAATTGTTTGATGTTTTAACAGCAAATAATGTAAGATACATGTTTGTTATTATTCTCTCTTTCTTTTTAAACTGATAGGGGTTCTGCTGTCTTAAATCTGAAGTCCAGGTATTAGAAATTGTAAATATAAGATATATATCAATACTTTCCATCTGTTAATCTTTCAAATCTATTCAACTGAAAAACTAATAATATTCAGAAACTGAAAACGAAATAAATAATTTTGTGTATTTGAACATTAAATTGATGTCTTGATGATGATGAAAATGATGTCTTGTGCAAAACTAGTTTTATAAAAAAATTTAAATAACCAGAAAACAAATGCCTAAAGACTTGATAAGAACTTATAAAAATAATATTTATCATGTTTGATAAAAATCATATGATTCTTACTTCATTATATTACAAATTCCTTAATTATATAATGACAATATAGGCTATGATTGTATCTTAATAATTATCAAACTGACACCTTATTAATTTTGAGTCTCAACCATGGAACACTCCAAAAATGTATTATTAGTTTCACATATTTGTTCAAATGTTCAAACATATCACTTGAAATATTGTCTTTATAATTAGCGTGGAATAATTAGCATATCACTACACTTTCTTGTACATTTTGTACAAAATGGATGGATCAAAAACATTTTTAATATATGAACAATTAATATAAATGTAATGAGAAATTTCATTAACTGTAATACCTGAACATTCAGTGTAGGTAACACTGAATGTTTGGTTGCTCTGTTTTCTGAAATATAAATGCATCATTCACATATGTATAAATAAATTATATGTGTAAGTTGAAGATTAATTTTGATTGACTTATACCAATAACATGTTTATTGCATGCCAATGATTGTATACCATTATACAATCATCCCAGTTAATCATAGATCAATTAGATGGAAGATTCACACAAGTAAATTGTATTATAATTTGCTTGTTTTTGCGCTTTGCATACATATTTTTCTAGAGCGGTGTTTCCCAATGTAGGGGTCATACCTTACAGGGTGAGGGCAATTTGATTCTTAAGGAGGGGGGTGGGCATTTGCAAATGGACTCGACATCAGCACCAGGTGATCAACTCTGGACATTTAAATGTAATGTTTGATTTAGGTGCCAAACTTAATAAAAAGACCAAATTCTTTTCAGTTAAATCTATGAACAATTCAATTTTTTTATACTTTTTATATTGTTTAGGAAAAAAACTGTTTTGTACTTGATTGAAGATATTTGAACGACGAACAAAGTTGCGGGTATGAAGTAACCTTTTTTGCGATCGTCATGGGGTGGCTACGTGTTTCTCATCAATCTTATCCCATTGCACGTGCTCGCATTGATGCTGTTGGGAAGGTTCTCAGCGCGCGTGTACGTCGCCTACAGCACCCTGTACTGTGTGGGCACTATACTGTCCATGCAGATCTCCTTTGTTGGCTTCCAGCCTATACAGAGTTCGGAGCACATGTTGGTAAGTTATTTAATCAATAAATAAATTGTACAATTACACACACAGTTGTCAGTCCCCAAAGTAACTAACTTAATACTTGTGCTAGGGTGAAAGAGAATTGGTAAATATAACATACTACCTTTTACCAGCGACTTCGTTCGCGTGGACTGTTGACGTGTCGATAATGATGGCGCTATTTATGTCATCCTATTCATGTAGAATTAACATGGTTTCTATAGCCCATATGTTATTCCGGTGTATAATTGTGCCAAGTTTCATCGATATTAGTTTAGCGAATTCGCCGTGAAAGAGTAACAAACATACATCCATACTCGCAAACTTAAAAAAAAAATTTAATTTATAATATTAGTAGGATATAGGCTGGTACCAATCATACGTCATTAATTTTATTTTTAGTTACCTATATATCTAGCACCCTAGAAGTATTTTAGCCACAGGAATTATATTACGGTCTTAAAAAATTAAACTCGATTTATAGAGATCAACGACCGTACCCTATTACCACAGGAAACGAAAAATAACCTTGACCTAAAAACTAAATATGTAGTAGTAATGCGAGGGAAAGAAAACAACGTTATTGTTTTCTTCTGTTTCTTGAACAAGCGCCAGGTCAATCAACCATTACTAACATAGCCTGATCTCATTTAAATTATATCTATTTCTTCGAGAAAACAGTTTTTTAAATGATATTTTAGAAAAATTCTGTCAAAGCTATCTATCTGTTACATACAAATGGTCAGTGGATTTTTTTAATGTCGGTATCACTCTGTATAATTTGGCTAAACACTAAAATTCATATATATACCCAGATTCGAAGAACCAATAAATTGTTTTCCGAAAATGTTCGCCCTCGGCGGAGTTCGAAACCCACGTGATATGTTAGCTCCAACCTTTCTCTCCAAAAATGGAGATGGTTGGCCTATTCCCAGCAGTGGGATAGTAACAGGTATAATAAGGTAATATAATAGTGTAATGTAACGGACATTACACTATTATATTCATTTATGTTGTGGCATTCTTATGTGTTTTATACATGTTGTATAGGCTTTGGGTACATTGGTCTCTGCCAGCTGTACGCTTTCACCCAGTATCTACGCTACCATCTGTCGCCAGCGAACTTCGAGCTGTTGTTCAAAGCACTGTTAACTACATTGGTTGCAACTCTCGGGACTTTCGTCGTCGTATTGACTGTGACCGGTAAGAAAATGATTAATTTAGTAAATTAATAATAAATAAATATATGGGACACTTATAAAGAATGTGACTTTGTTTTATACTATGTATACTTATATATTTTTATTTACATACTTAAATACAAATATTCACCCAGACTTGACGACCAACAAATTCATTTATAGAAAATGTTGGCCCTCGACGGGAATCGAACCCGCGACCCGCGGATCTGAAGGCAGGGTCACCCACTGCACTAACGGGCCAATCAATTTTTAATTAATTTTTGATTAAATATATGATTTATAGAATCAAATGTTACTTAATTCTATAGTACAGACATAACAATTATTTTGTTGTAATCCGCGTTTATAATGCTAAGTACCTGAAGCAGGCAACATTCACATACCTTATACATGCAGGATGAGCCACCACACGTAACGCAAAAAATATTTAATATATCTCACGCGATTGTGATTTGATAGTTGAAATGTGATAAAAATAATCATTTATAAAATAACTCCACGATATCTTGTGTTGTAGGTAAAATTTAATATATATTTAATTTTTTTAATTTTTAATTTAAATTTATTTTAATTTTTTAATTTTTTTTATTTAACCAAATGTGGATTACATTTGGTTTCTATTCGGTAGTAGACATTTGAGAAATATTATAATCCTTTATATAATTCCACGTTATCTTATGTTTTAGGTAAAATATCACCATGGACTGGCCGATTCTATTCTCTATTGGACCCGTCATATGCCAAGAACCACATTCCTATCATTGGTATGCATATCATCTCTATATATACTAATACATAAAGCTAAAGAGTTTGTTTGTTTGATTGATTGATTGATCGATTTATTGTTTGAACACACTAATCTCAGGAATAGTCCATTTAACGAGGAAGGCTATAGGCTATAATAACGAAACACGCTCATTCATTAGGGTTCACTCACCTTGTAGTGCGCGCGTACGGCGCTCGGTGTAGATATGACGATCGCCGCGAAGATCTAACGGAGCGGTGAAATACAAAGGTCGCGTGGTCGGTGGCCGCAATGCCATGGCCAAAGTCATTTTTACATTTTTGTGATTATAAATACAGAGGAGTATAATTTTGTTTATAGGGTTTATTTTTGTATGGCATGCTGCCATCGGTCATTGATCCATATACATCGTGAAGTTTAATTTCAAAATGAAAAATAATATCCCGTGGCTAAAGTACTTCATTGAATTAACTGTTTTTTTTATGTAAGTGGCTAAGGTACGTAGCTATCTAGGATTATAATTAATGTTGTATCGTCGGTACCACTCTGTATAATGATTGACAGCGTCCGTGTCGGAGCATCAGCCTACTTCGTGGTCGTCGTTCTACTTCGACCTGCAGGTGCTGGTGTTCCTGTTCCCTGCCGGCTTGTACTTCTGCTTCGCGAAGCTAACCGACGCCAACATCTTTATAATACTCTACGGAGTACTCAGCATTTACTTCGCAGTGAGTTTTATATATGTCGAAAGTTGTCCATTTCATTTAAATCGAGCAGAAGTAATAATAATAACAACAGTTTTTGTTCTAATTGCTTATGTGTGTGTAGTATTCGGCTGAGTAGAATAGCTCACCCTCTTTACCGAGGTGTCGTAAAAGGCGACTAAGGTAACTGCCGTTTGGTATCCGAATGAATAAAATAGACCACTCTCATTTCTTACCGAGGTGTTGTAAAAGGTAACTTAGGCAAGTTGACCTGTCGTGTGGTGTCCGGCTGAGTAGAACAGATAACCCTCATTTACCGAGGTGTCGTAAAAGGCGACTAAGGTTACTTCATCCACCGTATGGTATCCGGCTGAGTAAAATAGGCCAACCTCATTCTTACCGAGGCGCAAAGGCGATTAAGATAAGTTGACGTCAGGCAGACGACTGGTCGTAAAATACGTAGCCAAATTATGTGACAGCATATTTATGACATGAGAGTGGGATAAGGACAGGAGGATACATAATCAAACTTATAAATACAAAATCATTTGGAGAATCACCAGAATATGATGACAAAGCGAAGCTCGAGTGCGTAGAGCGGATGTTGAGTTACTCCATCCGTTCCGCACAATGACTCGTACACTTTGATCGCTGACACCTCATCTTTTGGGAGAGCTCCCAGCAATCTCCTCCCAGGTATTACCCACAGAATGTTCCAGGGTGTGATGGTCCGTCTGATGCTGGTGCTGGCTCCAGTGATGTGCATAGTGTCCGGGGTGGCCGCCTCCAGCCTGCTCAGTCTCCACGTTAAGGACATTGAGCCTAAGGCGGACAAACATGATAAGAAGAAAAAACATGAGAACAACTTAGTATTCAGATCTGAGGTGAGTATTTCAATACACCAATACCTCATTTTTCCTCTTGGTTACGTTCCGATAAAATAACGCAAATTAAAACAACGTGAAGTGAATTAAGCTTTACCAGGGTGTCATAGGTTCAAACCCATAAACAAATAAATAAAAAAACAAATAAATAAAAAAACAAATAAATAAAAAAACCAGTAAACCTTTATATCATGTCATAAAACATGAAAAACCTATCTTTGCAATGGACAAACACAACAAGGTTTTTTACCACGGAAAAATGACGTATAGAAAATTCCGTCTATTCATACTTTAATCATTGATTCCCACAGTTAATATATCAACAGTGCATATTTAGCTATCTATAAATAGGTGTAATGTTTTGTTTGCTCTTGCGCTTTGTTTTTAAAGAGAAACTACTGTATATATGTAATACTAGCGGCCTACCCTGCTTCGCACGGGTATAAAATATATAGACTATGTCACTCAGTGAAAAAATGATTAAAATCGATCCAGTAAAGTAAGAAAAACAATTCCCCTCTACCTATACCAAGAAGGTTTCCTGCTATATCTAATATCTAAATTCATATACTACATATTTACATTTTACATTTCTCCCTATATATTTTATGTTTAAAATTAATTACAGAATGTCTTTATATACAACATTCATAGCTTTGTTATCATTAGACAATACAAACATGTTTTTTTTAGAGGTTACTCTGAAAAGAGCGACATTTAGTTGTGCGTCCGATCGCTGTTAAATTCGAAGTGCAATAAGGCGAAGCGAGGCCTCCTCGCGGGATTTTAAATCTTTGATATCTTCGAAAATGTTCATTTAAATTACATGCTGTAAATGGCCATATTGATCTATATAAAATCAACAATGTATTTAAGGTACTTAATTAATTATTTGTATAAAAATTGCTTCGAAAATAAGGCATTATTTTTCGTAAAAAGCAAATGACAAAAAATGCTATTGTGGGTTATCCATAAGAGATAGACATATACCATCGCGGAATTTTCTATAGACCTTTTCAATGTGTACAAATACTTAGTACATCATTTTGATAAATCTCGTAGGGTTTAGCCTGCGTTTGCAATGTAAGCGGAAAAAAAGTAATTATTTACACATCACATCAGAAACCTCAAAAATTACAGTATTTCTCTACTCGGTATTAAATGTTATTATACATATAAACCTTCCTGTTGAATCACTCTATCTATTAAAAAAAACCGCATCAAAATCTGTTGCGTAGTTTAAAGATTTAAGAATACATAGGGATATAGGGACAAACAAAGAATTTGACTTTTTTTTATATTATGTAGTGATAATCCTTATAGCATGATTCAGTATTCACGCGCGATGGCTTATTATTAGCGTATTTCATGTATAACTTTGGGGTTTCTATACCGATTTCAATTATTTTTTTTTTAAACAATGGTTAATACTATTCACTTTTTTATTTAGGGATGACTGAGAGTGATTTAAACGTAGGAGTAGACAAATATGACCAGAAAGCTTCGAACTGCTAAGCTATCGAGAGTTACACGTGTTATTGTGAGTCAACCATAAAAGATAGACATATGCTGTCGTGGGATATTTTTTATATAATTTTAAGGAGAATATTTTCGTCATACATGATTTCTGTGTAGCTTTAACCATCAAAGTTGCACACGCGACGGAAGCTTAAAAAATGGAGTAACTTCTCCCGTTTTCCCGACATTTCCCTTCACTGCTCTGCTCCTATTGATTGTAGCGTGATGAAAAGTATACTATAACCAGCTCAGGAGTATGAAGAAAAATCGTACCGAGTTTCGTTAAAATCCGTCGAGTAGTTTTTGTTTCTATAACGGTTATACAGACAGACAGACAGACAGACAAAAATTTTACTGATTGCATTTTTGGCATCAGTATCGATCCCTAATCACCCCCTGATAGTTATTTTGGAAATATATTCCTGTTACAGAATTTACCTCTCTACAGATTTATTATAAGTATAGATATAGATATTGTAAGTATAGATATTGTAAGTATAGAGATTATAAGTATAGATATTGTGTTTGTCCATTACAAAGATAGGTTTTTCATGTTTTATGACATGATATAAAGGTTTACTGGTTTCTTTAATCTTATACTCTACACCTAAAAATGGATGGTGATGAAATTGCAAATAGTATAAACTGAATTATATCAGTTTGCGTTTGTTTTTAATTTACGTGGAGAACACACTGAAAGTGTATCCTGGATTGACTAACGCGCATTGTTAAATATATGCGTAACTAATTTATATTGTATAATCTATACTAATATATGAAGCTGGAGAGTTTGTTTGTTTGAACGCGCTAATCTCAGGAACTACTGGACCGATTCAAAAAATAATTTGAGTGTAAAATAGTCCATTTATCGAGGAAGGCTAAAGTGTATATAACATCACGCTAAGATGAATAGGAGAGGAGCAGCAATAAAAAATATAACGAAAACGGCAAAAGCTTTCCTTGCGTGCGCTAAGTAAAACGGTAAAAGTTATTCAAATATCATGTATTACAAAGTTGTTCCCCTCTAAAATTTCTAAACAAAAGTCCGCGACAGCATATGTCTAGTTTCTAAGGTAAGCCCACTTTAACCATTTTTATGGTTATCAAAATACTATATTACGGTTTTAATCTTGCCACGCGGGCGGAGCCGCTGGCGATTGGTAGTGGACAATGAAGGTTTAGGAACAGAATTCAGTAATATCATCGTTCTATCCGTCAAATAATTTAAAATTTTAATATAGCCTGATTCAAGTTATTTTAAGAGTATACCACTTATACCATATTTTTAGTATGAGGAACATGCAAACATGCAGACAGCTGTCATATTAAATAGCTACAAGTCGTACACACAGATGTTTTAATTCCATACGATATCTAAGTAAATATTACTATAGTCTCTAAAATTATTTACAGTTTGCAGCTTGTGTAAATTACTAGCCTTAACTATATTGTTCAAATAAAAAATGATGACAGTTAGTAGACAAAATTTACACCTTATCATTTCGTTTCCTTTATAAAGTTTATTGTAGAATAGATCCGGCTTATTAACATCAGGTTAAGTTAAAGTCAGTACCGAGATTCGAAAATACATAGAAACCAAAATCTTTAGCAATAACAAAATATAAAATCTATAGTAACTGAAAAAACTGTAAAATACGATCGAGCAGAATTAAAAACGCAAGAATTTTCTGATGTATAATACAAACATTTAGCAATTTATAAACAGAAAATTTTTGTTTCATAACGTTACTAAATAAACAATCAGCGTAAAACTTTGAAAATCATTTGCAGAAGTAAACTCCCGCTTTGATGAGTAATAAATCTAACTATGTGAAAATCCGCGGAATGAAATTAGTATTAAAAACAATTGCCCTATTATAATCTACGACAGATTATAGGGAATTAATTTTACATAATCACCGATTACAAAACTTAACACAGCACATAAATGAAAAATGACAAATGAAAAGACAAATAAAAAAGCTTACATTACAATTAAAACATTTACAGGAACGGCACAAAACAAAACACACATACACATCAAACATACAAGTTACACTACAATTATAAATATGTTGACATTCTTATCACCTCATTAGTTAGGGCAATATCAGTAGGTTCTAATTGCGATAATGTTTGGAGTTAAATTAAAAGTTTTAACACAAACGAACATGCTAACAGTGATGACACAAATGACATCACGCTTACTTATACAATAGACATTGGAATATTCAATACGGCAAAGCACTATCATGAATTTTTATTTTAGATAAAAGTTCTATATATAAATAGCCTGCATATAGTAGTATCAATCAATTAATTTACGTCGAGATCAAAGTTTCTTAAACTGTGTTCCATGGAATCCAGGGGTTCCGTCGAAATCACTTAGGGGTTCCGCGAAAATTAGGTACTTCTTTATAACAGTCAAGAAAGTAAAATAAAAATAAATCTTTATTAATTAATTGTCATTTTTGTTGCCATACCAATCCATTTGCAGATTCACAGCACATGAAAGCATACTATTGAACCAGAGATTCCACAATAAAAATAATCTACCATATCGCAGTTTTCATCTGTTGGAAACTCTATTCGTGCTTATTTTACCTATATATGTATGTCATATTGTTGCATTCAAAACTGACTTCTGAATTATCTATTGGTAATTCACTTACGATCACTGCAAAACTTATGAACTGAAGTTCATCTCTATATTTTGCATAATCTACCGAAACCCGATAAACCTAATTATAGCTCCTTGTTTCATATTTTCGCATTAACTGACCTCTGAATTTCACTTTTTACAGTATTTCAAATTTGTTCACTGTAAAACTTATAAGGTTCATCATGTTTTTGAACTGAAATAGATTCTTACGTTATCCTTGATATGCGTTGAAATCAAATGAGTTGTTTATCTTAGGTACATTGGAGACTATCCGTCACATATTACTTATAAAATTAAATCTCTACTTTCTACCATTCACTGGAGATTAAAATTTTAAACTATTAAAGAAATTTGATATGTGCATCATAACTTTTTAATATATAATAACATAATTTTTTCAAAATTAATCTTTTTTACTTAAGTTTTATTATACACAGAATCACAATTTCTACAGTGTTCAACTGTGCGCTATCACGAATTTAAATGTCAAAAAGATTATTTCGCAAGGCCTTTTTTTATCTCGAAGTGCTAGTGCTTTACCGCTAGTATGCCTATAAATAGAATCAACTTTTATTCCAATAAGTAGCAGTCGTGATGTCGTTGGGAAAACGTAACTCACCGTTCAGTGTTCATGTCCTGAGAGAGATTGTCCTGGTATGTACTCAGCACTGACATGGCAGATCTGCCATCCTTTCTTGCGCGGTTTTCTACGTCTAACCCAAACAATATAACGAATCAATCACACTTGCTAGTGATAGTGCCAACTTAAAAATTATATAACGGTGCGTAAAAGTTATAAAATTTTTATAACTAGTTATTTTAACTTTTCATGAATCATCAAATAGATCCCAAGTTTACTCACTTAACCAAATGCAAAACTTCTAAATTGTTATATATATTGTATCGTTATGGGAAAAACCAGAGGTAGGATATTAAAAAGGGCTTTTTGACAATAGTTTGAGGATATTTGTCTAGTATGCAATACGCACCGATTGACGAGCAATACTAAGCCGACCGCCATAATAAGCAAATGCATTCGGGTGTATTGTACAACTTTATTTTATTAATTGATATAGCTACTTAACAATACGACACACACACACACACTGATAAAGGAAATACTTAAATGGTCTTCACTTGATTGCTTGGCAAGATTCCCAACTTTTTTTATCAGAGGTTGTGCGTGAGAGTTGTTAAACATAATATATTCGTTAAACACGCGATAAGTACATTCATTTTTAACTGACCTTGTTACAGTTTAAGTTAAACGTTAATAATACAGTTAAAAATGGTGTTTTATGTGAACTCGGAACAACACTTAAAATGAATTGTATAACAGCCATAGTTTACGTTATTTTAACAGCGGTCTACGTTGTTGTTATTTTAAGTTGTTTAGGAAAATGTTAAAAGCATACTTTAAAATTTCCGCACCTCAGGCGTCTTCGGAACATTCTACTTCCGCCTGCATCGTATAAAACATAGCACAGCACATCTATGAAACTTCTTGCAATCATTTTAAATAGATCGCGTTTAAGTCAACCGTGTTGTTCGAGTGAGGGAACGCAAGAAACTACTGACCTTGCGAATTCAGAATGCCTCAGCATAAGACTGATTCATCTGTATTTGATTAGCGTTCACAGCTCATTATTGTATTCCCGTATCTTGGATCTTATTCTTCATCATAGTATAAGGTAAACGATGGAGCTAATAGACCTATAATTTACTAGAGTACTAAGTTTTAATTCTAACCTAAAAGATGTCATAGATCATTTGCCGGAACACTGTTATTATGATCCACTTAATACGTAATGCAACTATGAAGTCTCTACCAAGAAGTTAGATAGAAAAGGATATGGGAAACGAGAAGGGTTTACAGTTACATAGTGGGTTGCTATTTATATAACAACTTATGCTAATTTCACGTAACTTGTGTGTCAAACTCCTTATCCAGTTTTGCACATGAGAGTAATAAATATTCGTTTCACTCGCACAAAGAAAACAGATAAAACCGGCACGTCTTGTGAAAGAAACGTCACCTGTAAAACTAATTGTTTGGCATTTGTCAACATAGTTCGCCAAACGTGCAATTATCTTTGCCTTAGAGACTCGCATGTTATAAACTTAATTAATAATGGTTAATATCAGTACCTTTAATTTCGAAATATTAGGGTAGCATCGCACTATAATGAAGCGGCTAAAATATACATTTTATTTCGATATATTTATAGCTTCCATAATGACGAAGTAACGGAAAAAACTGTAAAAGTATGAATCACAACAGTTTAGTATCTGCTGTATTTACACATGACGTCAAATTTAAAAAAACATCAAAAAAAAGAAGACATGTTGGCGAAAAATTGAGTGATTTATTTTTCGAACTGACTATATGCTGTTAGCTTTTATGAGTTTTACAGAGTCACCAGTCGAGAAGGGCGAGCGCAAAAGCATCGTCCAGATTACGAAATGCGGAGAGTAAAGCGTAAAAGCTCCACTAGCGCCGAGAACGGAAATGAGGAAAGGAAGTTTTTGAGTACCTTTATATGTGTCTTTAAGGTGGGGCTCAGCTTTAGTGGCATTATCCTATTTGGCATCGCATTTGATATGTTGATGCATTAGAAAGAAAATAATCAAATCCACCAAATATGTGTTTATTGTGGCAGTCTACTGCAGAATCTAAATTATATGCTAATTTTTTATATATATTAACAAAAGGGTGTTTTATTGTTATGTTAAGTAATGTTCTAATTAATTATTGCATGTCAAAATACCATACAGCATGAGACACAAGTCCCTTAGGGCTATTGCCTAATAAACCAATTATTCTAATGAATTTAAATTCAGTTTAATCCAGACTATAATAATGTATTGAGTGAATAGGTTTTACACCAAAATATCTATATACTATACAAATATATATTTGTATATTTTCGTACTGTACAATCGCAATTTATAATATATATTTATTAGGAAAGAATTATAAAAGGGTATAGTACAATAACCTACTTTTCTAACACTTAATTAAACATAAATAAAAATAAAAAGTATAAAATTGAACATGTTATGGCCGTATCACAAAGATAAGGATCTCTGCCGACATAATTTGGAAACATAAATAATATATATTTATATTATAATTATACAATAACATTTCTGAATAATTATGTTTTTTTATAAAAAAAAAAACATGGACGACATATACACAAAAAATGAAATTAAAGTTTATAATTTTAGTTCGCTTCCTTTTTGACTTTTCTAATATTTTAATAAATTTTCTTTTACCTGTATATAATTTTTAGTAAAGAATGCATAGTAGAACACAGTCTCTATGTAAATTATTTTAATTTGTCAAGATGAAAAGCTGAATATTTATAGCAACATTCAAAAGTAATAATAAAATTATTTTGCTATAATCCACAAAGAAATTCTTCACGGATTATAGCAAAATAATTTTATTATTACTTTTGTATTATGAATCTCCGCAAAGTAACTCCTAATTCTATAAATTATAGCAACATCATCAATTAAGCATTATCTGCTTATAAATGTATGTTATAAATAACTTATCTGCCAGAATTAACTGGTAGATCTGTTGCTGGTTTTTTATGAAGTTGCAGAAGAAAAATAAAAACTTAAACGAAGAAAACTTAAACAAACCAGTGTGCATGTGATTGAGTGATTTACACAATGATATTTCAAACAGTTTTGCAAAGGGAAGGTTACATTCATTCATGTATTGATTTGATTTATTGATTCCGGTCCTACACCTAGAAATGAAGTTTCTGGAAGTTTTTGCCTAGTATTTTACACCTGATGCATACAATCAGAAAAACAAAGACATTTATTAACTTAGGTTCTGAGACTTATTTTCTGTACTCGTCATATCCATAATAAAATAAAAATAACTGTATTAATAAATAACATCAAATAAAGTAAACAAATAATTATTCATTTCAAGTAAACAATTGTTGTTAACATCTTAATTTTATCAATATATGAGTCACCGTAAATACTAATTAAGTTAGTATACTTTGGCCTTAATAAGCAGAGATTTATAATAGAAGGAAAATTATGATTGAAAAGATTTTTCATGCCAGTTACCAGAAACTTCCCGAAAACATTCCGCACCAAATGTGCCAAAGGAATTTACAAGTTTACATTTGATTAATCTAATATACTTACTTCTTGAAATGGTTCATCTCCATCTTGGAATAATTGTTGGAACGCGAGCTCATTGCGTTGGGCGTCAGACAAGAAAGACTCTGTCTCTGCCGTATCTGATGCTCTGTGATGCAACTTCACACCCCCAGCAAAGATGGGAGTAGCTATCTTCGGAGTAAATACATTCTCTTCTGGCCTTTCTAACAAAGGCTTCGGTATATCCTCTTCGAGCGAAGGATCTCCGTCAGACATTACATATACACTAAACTAACATACGCCACTGGTTACCGAAAATGTCTCACTATTTCCTATATGTATTTCGAGACAATTAGTCACCAAAAGATTGAAAACACGGTTATAGGCAGTTCTCGTACGTTCTAAGAATATACCCACAAATTACATGATTTTTAAGTAAAAAAACAACAGTTGTACGGTATAATGTTAGCGAGGCAAAGAAAGATGACTAGAATCTCTGCTCCGAACTGAGATTTTTTTATTTCTGGCATGTAGCTTTTTGTCAAGTTCTCAAGTCAAACTTGGCAATCGCGCTAGCAGCTTTATTCCACTGCCATAGACCACAAATCTAAGCTGAGACCATCTAACAGCCTTTCATAAAGGTCAAAAAACAAGTTCATAGTTCAAACCACAGGCTAGTTAGAAATTTGAGTTCGATTAGTAAAAGTTCGATTATTCATAAAAAATCGTTTTTTGTAACTGTTAAAAAAGTTTCGTTATTTAATCTTTACAATTAATTAGAATAAAGACTAATTAAAGGGGATAAGTGTGATTAAAAAATAACAGATTTAGAATGCAGTATGTTTGAGAAAATAGATTAAAAATCAAGAAAAGACAATAAATAAAGGAAGAGCAGAGGATCATTAATATGATCTTTTTTTTAAATCGATTATAACAATAAAATAATCGATTAATATAAACAGTGATTATTTTTTCACAGCCCTACCTAGCATCCTTAGAGGAACAGTACAAGTAACCTAAAAGTAGCTCTGACCGAAGTGTGAATCAAAAATCTTTCACTTAAACTAACCTTATCTTATTTATTGCCTATAACATCAAATACATCCACGAATCTTTTATCCTGAATTTTGTTTATAAGTTTAAAAAAATCTTCAATGCTAGCAACATTATTTGCCACGCCGCTCAGAGTCACAGTTATGAACTGTCAAACGACTACCTGTCAAATTAATTTCGAGACATTACTTAATCCGGCATATGCTCGCATCATTTACAGTAAAAATAGGTTGCCGGCAAAATTATTTTCTGCAACCCCTTGCTTTTAACATTTATTTATGTGTTTAGCTTAACAAACTAAGAAAATCAGACGAAATGGCCGTCGAAACGCAAAGTAAGACGAAGTTTTTACACCTCTCGTCTGATAAACAACTAACATTCATAAAGTTAGCTGTTTTATCGATGGCAGCGATTTTGTGTAAGTAAATAGTTTATTATTATTTTATGAAGCCTAGTTTTTGAGTAGTGTATTTATAAATAGTCAATACATAAACAGTATAAGTGTTTTTCTTTTGGATTACGTGGTTTAACACAGTGGCGAGAATGGCGACAAGCATGCTGACACTAGCAATTTTTATTGATAAAAACTACTATTACTTTTGCAGGACAGGCTTCAGCAAGCAAGCACTGGTCAGCTTGTGTAAAATACATAACATTTAATTTAGATAGACCTATAGCCTAAAATTATGAATTTATAAACTATCAAATTTAGTAACATTATATATTTTTTAGCCTTCGCAACACGCCTATTCTCCGTTCTACGCTTCGAGAGTGTGATACACGAATTTGACCCTTACTTCAACTATAGAACTACTCGCTATCTCACAGAAGAAGGCTTCTATAAGTTCCATAACTGGTTTGATGATCGAGCATGGTATCCGTTGGGTCGTATTATTGGTGGTGAGTTATTTATTACTATATTTAAACACTTAAATATATGTTTTATAGTCATGATATGTAGTAATGATATGGAGTTCAATTGTTGCTTTAACCTCCTTAAACTGTTACGTCTCAGCACCATTACAACTTAGAATGAAACCAGGACAAGATTCTTGTATAGGAAGAAAATAATTTTGTTTTGCAGTTATCTCAAATAGAAAAATTGTTATTGGATAATTAGTCCTTATATTTTTTTTTTTTTTTGTATAAGAAACTTAAAGTTTAAATAATTAAATCTGTCAATTGAAATATATCATAAGTTTTATTGAAAGCCATAAATTTCTTTCAGGTACCATATATCCTGGGCTAATGGTTACATCAGCAACACTTTACAACTTTATGCAGTTTCTCAATATCACTATAGACATTAGGAATGTCTGTGTTTTCCTCGCCCCATTTTTCTCATCCCTTACAACTATAGTCACATACTTACTCACTAAGGAGTTGAAGGTATGTTGATTTATTCTATTTAATACTTGTTCATCATCTTAAAACTGTATATTTAACTTATATATACACTAATAAAAATTTTGGTTCAAATAAAAGTATAGTTAAATAAGTTTAAAGAACATCAAAAGTTTGCTAGAGTTATTTTAATATTTATATATACTAATTAATAAAACGAAGTCACTTAATTTACTATTATATATTTTTAGTCAAGTATATTCTTGTTGCCCAAATAGTAGTCCAGCAAATAAGTTATCATTGTTCCAAATTTAATTAATATTGGTGCAGCTGATTTGTCATTGAAGTATAACAGACAGATAGATTTATAATAGTGGCCCGACTAGCCCGTTAGCGCAGTGGGTTGTGATCCTGCCTTCAGCTCTGCGGGTCGTAGGTTCGATTACCGCTGTGGGCCAACACTTTCTATAAAAAAAAGTATTTTTGGTTTTTCGAACCTGGGTGTATTTAAGTATGTATTTAAAAATTTTATATGTGTATATTCACCAGTTGTCTGGCAAGTGAGTCCTCTTTTTTTTTTAAAGAAGGATTATAGCCTAGTCTTATGTCATCTATATTCTATTTGTTTACCTGAAATAGTAATATTGACAAATTATCAAAAAACTATAAATACATATACTATATCTTAATTTTTAATTCAGGATGAAGGTGCCGGACTTGTTGCAGCGGCTATGATAGCCATAGTTCCTGGGTACATCAGTCGTTCAGTAGCTGGAAGCTATGACAATGAAGGCATAGCCATATTTTGCATGCTGCTGACATATTACTTTTGGATCAAAGCAGTCAACACTGGAACAATTCTTTGGGCCACCTTGACTGCTTTAGCATACTTCTACATGGTAAGATAATAAAGTTTTGTATAGTATATAGTAACCCAGCCACATCAGACAATTGTGTGATGTTTTAACATCAAATAATGTATTTGTTACATGTTTGTTATTATTCTCTCTTTCTTTTTGAACTGATATGTGTTCTGCTGTCTTATTACTGAGGTTCAGAAATTGTGGATATAAGCTATAAATTCACTGAAAATCTTTTATGCCTATTCAGCTGAAGCAAAATTAATAATATTTAATACATTTGGATCTTATATACTGGGCTGCCATATTGTATAAAATAACCCTTCTATTTTTCCTTCATAAACAGAAAAATAAAGTCAATAATTGAGAATGTTTTAACTTTAAATTGATATGAATGAAGTTCTGCATAACTAGTTTTATATATTTTTCAAACCACTTATAAAAAAATGCCTAAAGAGTTGATAAGAATTAATAAAAATAATATTTATCATGTTTGATAAAAATCATTTGATTTTTACTTCATTACTTATTATGAATTCCTTAATTATATAATGACAATATAGGCAATGTGATTGTAAATTAATTTGGAATTTCAACCATGGAACTCTCAAAACCGTATTATTAATTTCACATTATTTGTTCAAATGTTCAAACATCACTTGAAATATTGTCTTTATAATTAGCGTGGAATTATTAGCATATCACTACACGTTCATGTACATAATGGATGGATCAAAAACATTTTTAATATATGAAAAATTTATATAAATGTAATGAGAAATTTCGTTAACTATATATAACCTAAACATTGTTTGTTTGTTTGTTTAATTTCTTTAATGTACAAAAGGTTAAAAACTAACATACATGACACGGAAATATATACAAAATAAAAATTGTACAAAGGCGGACTTATCCCAATAAGGGATCTCTTCCAGCCAACCTTTGAGCTCTGAAAGGACAAAACTAACAATGCGATAGGCGGGGAATGCCACGATAGGACAAAATGTGATTTCCTAACAGAAATGGGCAGAGCATTCCATAAAATTACACCTTTTACTCTAAATGATCTTGAAAAAGTACGAGAAGAACTTGCCGGTACTGCTAGCATGAGGTTGTTAGCAGATCTCAATCGATCTCCACTAAATTGAGGCCTATACTCAAAACCATCCTTAAGGTACGAGGGTGTTAGGGGATTAAAAAGAATGTTGTACAGTAAGGAAAGAATGTGAAGATTTCTTCTTTGTCTGATCGTGAGCCATTGTAGTTTGCGTCGGAATTCTGACACATGATCGTATTTTCGAAGCCCGAAGATGAACTTTATAGCTATATTTTGAAGACGATCTAGTTTAGTCAGAAGCTGTTCAGAAACATCTAAATAGGCAACATCACAGTAATCTAAAAGGGGCAATAGTAAAGATTGTGCCAGCATGATCTTAGTTTTGATTGGCAGACAGTTCTGTAGCCGCTTAAGTGAATGCAAAGACGAAAAAAGCTTTCGACTGATGTTAGCGATATGAGAATGCCATGAGAGTGTTTGATCAATGGTTAATCCTAAGTTTTTCACTTCAAAAGAAAATGGTATTATAGTACCATCGAACAACACATCTGGGACTACCTGGGTTTTTAATGAAGAAACATAGTTATGACTTCCAATAATTATTGCTTGGGATTTATGAGGATTGACAGAAAGTCCATACATTCTAGCCCAACTAGAAATCCTATCGAGATCTTCATTAATCTTTTTCACCGCATCAGAAAGATGTGAAATAGGAGCAGCAGAGTATATTTGAAGATCATCTGCATATATGTGAAAAGAACATTCTAGCAAAGGCACAATGCTGTTGATAAAAATCGAAAATAAAAGTGGTGAAAGTATGCCACCTTGAGGCACACCGGAAGTAACATTGCACCAATTGGAACGAGCTTGTTCAATTTTAATTAATTGTTTACGGCCTGAAAGATATGAACGAAACCAAGCAAAGAAGGAGATGATAAATGCATACGCTCAAGAAGTGCAACTAATATATCACTATATATATATCACTATATATATATCACTATATATAACATTACCTATAATCAATGTTCGGTTGCTCTTTTTTCTAAAATATTAATGCATCATACACATAAAAATAAATTATATATGTAAGCTAAGGATTATTTTTGATTAACTTATAGCAATAACATGTTTATTGCAAGTCAATGAATGTATACTATTATACAATCATTAGAGTTAATCATAGATCAATCAGATGAAAGATTCACACAAGTAAATTGTATTTAGTTTGCTTGTTTTTGCGCTTTGCATACATATTATTCTAGAGCAGTGTTTCCCAATTTAGGGGATCATACCTTACAGGGGAAGGGCAATTTGATTCTTAAGGAGGGGGGAGACATTTGCAAATGCACTCGATACTAGCACCAGGTGATCAACTCCAGACCATATAAATGCAATGTTGGATTTCAGTGCCAAACTTAACGAAAAGAACAAATTCTTTTCTTCTTTTCGTTAAGTTTGGCACCGAAACTTAAATCTATGAACAATTCCATTTTTTTACTAAAAAATGTTGGGATGCACTGTCTTGGAATATACATGTAATAAACTGGCGTGAACTAAAAATGTGTCTATAAAATATCTATGTACATACTTAATTGGAGATTCATTTTAATCTCAAAAAACATAGAACTTCTAGTTTTATGTCCGTCATTGAATTCGGGGGCTGATCTGTTTCTCGAAATTGGTCTTATCTAGACGGATTGTATGTATATTCAGTACGAGGTAGCTCTTTTCCAATCACAGCATTCATAGTAATTATAAATACGAATGTCTGTCTGTCTGTCATGCTTTCATTTCTTATCTGCAATCAGGTTTCGTCATGGGGTGGCTACGTGTTTCTCATCAATCTTATCCCATTGCACGTGCTCGCGTTGATGCTGCTGGGACGGTTCTCGGCGCGCGTGTACGTCGCTTACAGCACCCTGTACTGTGTGGGCACTATACTGTCCATGCAGATCTCCTTCGTTGGCTTCCAGCCTATACAGAGCTCGGAGCATATGTTGGTAAGTAATTTAATTAATAAATAAATAAATTGTACAATGGTACACACACACAGTTGTCAGTCCCAATGTAAGTACCTTAATACTTGTGTTACTGATGAAAGACAACTGCTAAATATCACAAATTCAGGGTGGTTCCGATCATACGACATTAATTTTAATTTTATTTACCTCCACACCTGAGCACCATAAATACAAAAAAAAAACAGATAATTCAGTGAATTAAGTTTTAGAAAAAAATAAACATGGTTTATAGAGAACAATGACCGTACTCTATTACGACACACGTAACGAAAATAACCTTGACCTAAAAACTAAATACGACAATGGTCAGTGGTTTTATTTAATATCGGTATCATACTGTAGAATTTGGCTAAACACTAAAATCCATATGTATATATACCCAGACTCGGAAAACTAATAAATTGTTACAACCCCTCCCTCTCTCTAGGAATGGAGATAGGAGACCTATGCGCAGCAGTGGGATAGTAACAGGCCGTTAGATTACTTTACACTATCATATTTATTGATATTCATGTTTTTACAGTATTGTTCAAGACCATCCTCTTACCGATATTTTTTAACGAGTTGTCGTAAAAAGGGACTAGAATAAGTCGACCCGCCGTGTGGTATCTGGCTGAGTAGAATAGACCATCCTCTTTCTTACTTCTTTTTAAGGTAAGTTGACCTCAGACAGGCGGCGGATTGTAAAATATGTAGTCAAATCATGTGACAACATGTTTATAATATTATCTTGTGCCAATCCATGTTGTTAGTGTTATGTACTTTGATTTCATACATGTTGTATATATAGGCTTTGGGTACATTCGGGCTCTGCCAGTTGTACGCTTTCACCCAGTATCTACGCCACCATCTGTCGCCAGCGAACTTCGAGCTGTTGTTCAAAGCACTGTTAACTACATTGGTTGCGACTCTCGGGACTTTCATCGTGGTATTGACTGTGACCGGTAAGAAAATGAATAATTTAAAAAAGAAATATATGGGACACTTACACACACGGTCGTTCGTCCCCAAAGTAACTTAATACTTATGTTATGCTAGACAGACAACTGGGGAATATATACTTATATAACTTTTAAATACATACTTAAATACAAATATTCACCCAGACTTGAAGACCAACAAATTCATTTATAGAAAATGTTGGCCCTCGACGGGAATCGAACCCGCAACACGCGGATCTGAAGGCAGGGTCATCCACTGCACTAACGGGCCAGTCAATTTTTGATTAATTTTTGATTTAATATATGATTTATAGAATCAAATGTTACTTAATTCCATAGTACAGACATAACAATTATTTTGTTGTAATCCGCGTTTATAATGCTAAGTGTATGAAGCAGGCAACATTCACATACCTTATACGTGCAGGATGAGCCACCACACGTAACGCAAAAAATATTTAATATATCTCACGCGATTGTGATTTGATAGTTGGTATGTGATAAAAATAATCATTTATAAAATAACTCCACGATATCTTGTGTTGTAGGTAAAATTTCCTATATATTTAATAATCCACATGTGGTTTCTATACGTTAGTAGACATTTGAGAAATATTATAATCCTTTATACAACTCCACGTTATCTTATGTTTTAGGTAAAATATCACCATGGACTGGCCGATTCTATTCTCTATTGGACCCGTCATATGCCAAGAACCACATTCCTATCATTGGTATGCATATCATCTCTATATATACTAATACATAAAGCTAAAGAGTTTGTTTGTTTAATTGATTGATTGATCGATTTATTGTTTGAACTCACTAATCTCAGGAATTACTGGATCGATTTGAAAAATTCTTTCAATGTAAGATAGTCCATTTAACGAGGAAGGCTTTAGACTATATAACATCACGCTAAGATGAATAGGACAGGAGCAGCAATTAAAAATTACGAGAACGGCAAAATTTAAAGCTTTGTTTTCGCTAAGTAAACGGTAAAAGTTATTAAAAAATCATGTATTATAAAATTGTTCCCCTCTAAAGTTCTTAATAAAAGTCCGCGACAGGTTAAATTACTTTGGTATAATTCAATGTATTTAAATATAGAATTAAAGGAAAATATATATTCTAACAAACTAAATACGTTCAAATACGTCTAAATTGAGAAAAACGCTCATTCATTAGGGTTCACTCACCTTGTAGTGCGCGCGTACGGCGCTCGGTGTAGATATGACGATCGCCGCGAAGAACAAACGGAGCAGTGAAATACAAAGGTCGCGTGGTCGGTGACCGCAATGCCATGGCCAAAGTCATTTTTACATTTTTGTGATTATAAATACAGAGGAGTATAATATTGTTTATAGGGTTTATTTTTGTATGGCATGCTGCCATCGATCATTGATCCATATGATCCATATACATCATGAAGTTTAATTTCAAAATGAAAAATAATATCCTGTGGCTAAAGTACTTCATTGAATTAACTGTTTTTTTTTTTTATGTAGGCGGCTAAGGTGCGTAGCTATCTAGGATTAAAATTAATGTTGTATCGTCGGTACCACTCTGTATAATGATTGACAGCGTCCGTGTCGGAGCACCAGCCCACGTCGTGGTCGTCGTTCTACTTCGACCTGCAGGTTCTGGTGTTCCTGTTCCCCGCCGGCTTATACTTCTGCTTCGCGAAGCTTACCGACGCCAATATCTTCATAATACTTTACGGAGTGCTCAGCATTTACTTCGCAGTGAGTTTTATAAATTTCAAAAAATCTTCATTTCATTTAAATCAAGCAATAGTAATAATATTTCATTTAAAGCGAGCAAAAGTTATAATAATACTCTTGTTTTTTCGAATAGCTTGTGTCCCGTGTGTTATCCGGCTGAGTAGAATAGATCATCCTCTTTTAACAAGGTGGCGTAAAAGGCGACTAAGGTAAGTTGACCCGCCATGTGGTATCCGGCTGCGTAGAATAAACCACTCTCATTTCTTAACGAGGTGTCGTAAAAGGTGATTAAGGTAAGTTGACCCGCCGTGTAGTATCCGGCTGTGTAGAAAGGACCAACCTCATTTCTTACCGAGGTGTTACGTAAGTTGACCCGCCGTGTGGTCTCCGGCTGTGTAGAATAGTCCACTCTCATTTTGTTCAAAGGCGTTGCAAAAGGCGATTAAGTAAGTTGACGTCAGGCAGACGACCGGTCTTAAAATACGTAGCCAAATCATGTGACAGCATATTTATGACATGAGAGTGGGATAAGGGCAGAGGATACATTATCAAATTTATAAATTCAAAATCATTTGGAAAATCACCAGAATATGATGACAAAGCGAAGCTCGAGCGCGTCGAGCAGATGTAGAGTTACTCCATCCGTTCCGCACAATGACTCGGTACACCTTGATCGCTGACCCCTGATCCTTTTGGAGAACTCCCAGCAATCTCCTCCCAGGTATTACCCACAGAATGTTCCAGGGTGTGATGGTCCGTCTGATGCTGGTGCTGGCTCCAGTGATGTGCATAGTGTCCGGGGTGGCCGCCTCCAGCCTGCTCAGTCTCCACGTTAAGGACATTGAGCCTAAGGCTGACAAACATGACAAGAAGAAAAAACATGAGAACAACTTGGTGTTCAGATCTGAGGTGAGTATTTCAATACACCAATACCTCAGTTTGTGTCTTGGTTACGTTCCGATAAAACCACTACGCAAATACGCGGGAACTCACTTCCCGCCGCGTATAGAGCTCATGGATAAGAGCCCCGTATGGGCTTGAAACTAGTCGGGCTCATCCGATAAAATAATACGTGAGTATAGCCAGTTTCTATACATTAACCATAAAAAATGTTGCAAAAAAAATATTAACTAACTAAACTTATATAAAATGATTTAAGTTTAGTTATTTGACCGTCCCGTGCCGCCCTAACGGGGACCTTCCGGGCGTTCCGAACGGGGTTTAATCGGACGCATCTAGTGCTCCCGATGCATCGTCCAGCGGAGGGAGGGGCCACTTTTAGAGAGGCCCCGACCCAGAGGTGGCGCACTCTGGGGTACAGAGTTGCTGCTGGCGGGGATGGGGGTAATGTCTTCATGGGTACCCTATACCCGCCACCAGCAGCGTGGTAGAGCACTGTCAGGTTTTTAGTCGGTGAGAGTCCGACATACCCGCCGCTCGACCCCGTCGGGCGATGACGACCCATAATGGGTTTTCCTAACAAGTTGTTTGAGCGTTTTAAGAATAATATTCTTTCAATTTAAACGAGATATTCTTGGTTGTAATTATGTTAATAGGCTATTAATTAAGCAAGGGACAATTTGCTTTCACTTTGTAAAGGTGGGTGCGTTGTTCGTGTGCGTGCTGGGCTGCCTGCTGGTGTCGTACGTGTTCCACTGCACCTGGGTCACCTCGGAGGCCTACTCCTCACCCTCCATAGTACTGTCAGCACGCGCCCATGACGGCGCAAGGATCATATTCGATGACTTCCGCGAGGCCTACACCTGGCTCAAGATGAACACCCCGGAGGTGAGAAAATTATTTGAAAAAATACCATGCATAAGATTTATCCTAACCTCTCTCTAATATCTTAAGTTGAAATCAGGAGACACTAAAAATATTTGTCTTAAACATTGTTCAAGTTGATACACTTCAAAAGTACAAAGAAAGTGTAGTAGAGCAGATTCTTTAATCTCATTCCACTTCTGAATGTAATAGAAAGATAAAGTAAAGTAAAAAAGTAACGGCCTGTTACTATCCCACTGCTGGGTAAAGGACTCTCTCTTTAGGAGAAAAGGATTGCAGCTAACGCTGCTCCAATGCGAATTGGTAGGTTACACATTCCCTAGAATTTTTCAGAGATATGCATGTTTCATCATGATGTTTTTCTTCATTGAAAAACGTGTGATAAATTGCAGTTATCAATTAGACACATAAGTTTTGATCGATAAACTCATTGTTGGCTGGAGTTTGAACCCATGTTCGTGTCTATAAATTCACACTGTCTCACCTTTATCTATCACATTTAGCAATAGATGGGTACTTCAAAGGAATACTGTAATTAATGTTTCCCTTCTGCTTCCTCCAGGATGCCAAGGTGATGTCGTGGTGGGATTACGGGTACCAAATAACTGCGATGGCGAACAGAACGGTGATAGTGGACAACAACACGTGGAACAACACGCACATATCGCGAGTGGGCCAGGCCATGGCGTCCAGCGAGGAGCACGCTTACGAGATCATGCGCGAGCTGGACGTGGACTACGTGCTTGTCATATTCGGCGGACTGGTCGGATACTCCTCGGACGGTAAGACTGCAATAAAAGGACGTCCACACGTAGTCTGGACGTCAATGTGATATGAACAAAGATTAAATTTTATTTACCAGCGACCCATACTTCGCGCGGATAGTACAGGATCTACGACTTAATCTTCTTCTTTTTATTTATTCGATGGACGTCCGCGTGTAATTAACATGTTCATTTGATATCATCAAAATTGTAATATTATTAACTAGAGTTGATCTAGAGATTGATCATTCTTTCGCTTCAGAATTCTTCACTGATCACTTTTGGGAAACTGCATCCCCCGCGACTCGCGATGCGTTCGCTGATATAGTTGAGAAATCGATCTAGAAAGTTCTATTTTCGATAAGGTCCGAGGCGCTGTTGCTCTAGTGTATTTGAGTTGAGATGTGTGATTATTACTTTGTAAATTTACATAAAGACATATCAAACACATCAATATCCATACATAGTCTATAATGCACCAAGTCAGTGACAATAGAGCCGCGGGCGAGAGTGGTCGTATAGTGGCATACATATTAGTACGTATTTGAGCCTGTGTTAAACTCAGACACCACAGTTAAATTGGGAAAAATTATTTTAAAAAAATTATAAAACTTATGTATTCAGATATAAACAAGTTCCTATGGATGGTCCGTATCGGAGGCAGCACCGACCGCGGCGCTCACATCAAGGAGGCCGACTACTACACGGGCTCTGGAGAGTTCCGCGTGGACGCGCAAGGCTCATCGACCCTGCTCAACTGCCTCATGTACAAGATGAGCTACTACAAGTTCGGACTTGTTTACACGGAAGGAGGTATTTCCACAGTTCAAACTACTGTAATAAACATCATGTAGCACGTCGAGCTGTGATAGCCGAGCGGTTAGATCACCAATGAGTTTATCTATTAAAACTTATGTGTCTAATTCATAATTGCAATTTATCACACGGTATTCGGTGAAGGAAAACGTCGTGAGGAAAAGAAATTTTGAGGATATACGTGGTAGCTTAGCTGAGGTCCTTCGCTCCAGAAACGGAGAGAGGAGCCCTATGCCCAGCTGTGGGATTGTAACAGACTGTTGCTTTTGCACATTGAAACAGGAATAAAGTCAATACATTTGTGTGTGCTTTAACTGTTTAGTATTAGTAAAGCAGTTTGTTTGAGTTGAGATTATTTATTTTATTTTATTTTATTTTTATTATTTGGAAAACAAACAGTATACTTATGCTAATAACATTGATAAAATTAAACTAACGCACAAACCAGTAAAGTTTTCACTAATAAACTACGACAAATAAGAATAGAACATAAACGAAAACTTATAAATAATTTTCTAAAATTATTTTCTTAAATTTTTTTAATGATTCCGAAAACAAATCAATGTGACGGAACTCTGTGTTATATTTTTTACACGCTCTAAAACAAAATGTGTTTTCTACATAGTTTGATCTAACCATGGGCAGATCAAACAATTTTTTTTGGAAATTGCGGGTACGTAAGTTAGGGCACCTGAAACGTAAGCAACTTAAAAGATATGGGGAATCTAATTCGTTTCTAATTAACTTAAACAAAAATAATTGGTCTCTCAGTGATATTTATACAGATCTCCAACAGCATAACATATAACCCAAAAAATATCTAGTCTTAAATTAACTATGTAGTACCAATTACAGGAAATCCTATTATTCTTAGTAATAATTTTACAATTGCAAACCTAAAAAGTTCTTTGTAGGTTGAAGGATGGACGACCGTGTGTTAATAAAAAACTGCAATTTACTCGACAGGGCGGCCTCAAGGCTACGACAGAGTGCGCGGCGCTGAAATAGGCAACAAGGATTTCAACCTGGACGTGCTCGAGGAGGCCTACACCACGGAACACTGGCTGGTACGCATCTATAAGGTCAAGCCGCTTCCCAATAGAGGTCTCTGAGTCCAACCTAACACTGAGCCTATACCAAGAAGTAATAGTGCCCCAAAGACATTCGCGATCGTGGTGAAAGGTGTTAAAACGAAACCCGATGAAATGCGTGATGCGTTGATTAATGATATGTTGAATATGGTCGATTTTACTTATGTTGTGTAATATATTCTCCTGCCCTTATCACACTCCTAGTAGACACAACATGTTTATAACATGTTGTGTCGACGCGGGTTTAATTGTCTATACTAATATTATTAATTGGAAAAATTTGTATGTTTGTAATTTTAGAAATTTGTATGTAGCCCAACGGTAACTCCGTGCGACTCTTTCGAGGAGGTCACGGGTTCGAACCCTGGCAGAAACCAATGTGTTTTACGGTAAAAGCTTGTGTCTAATTGATAATTGTAATTTATCACACGCTTTTCGGTGAAGGAAAAACATCATTAGGAAACCTGCATATCTGTAGAGATTTCTGGAGATATGTGTACCAATCCGCAGCATGGAATGTCTTAGCTCGAATCCATCTCTCCAAAAACGGAGAGAAGAGGCCTATTCCCAGCAGTGGGAGAGTAATAGGCCGCTTAGTAGTAAGTTACTTACTTAGTAATGTTTTCACGCAAAAACTACTGGACCGATTTCAAATATTCTTACACCATTGGAAAGCTGCATCTTTATTTAAAAAAAATAGGCTATATTTAAAAAAAAAATAGGGAATCGTAATAAAAATGTAATAAAGTGTAAAAAATTAATCGTAAAAATCTGATCGAATGCGCTATGCAAACTATTGATGATATATTTAACAAAAAATAAATCTATAATCCGACTTAGTAGACTTTCCACTCCATGAGATCGGTATGTACGCGGATGAGACCGCGGGATATTACTAGTATAGAATATATTACAAAAAATAAGTAATATCGAACAACTCTTAGTAGGGTCTAATTGTAATATATAAATACATAATTATGTATATATATTTATCTGTTACGCTTTCACGGCTGATCAATTGAAGTAATATTTGAGAAATTTAAATACTTTTTACTAAATTAAGGGTATTTTTAAAAGTGAGACGCTACATGTCGGCTACAACTGCTGAACTATATAATAAGTAGTAGGTATATAGAAATTCTTAAAAATTCTACAATAGCATTAATATATCTAATTATTGAAACATTTAGGTTAAAAACTTTGACGTAGCTAGATTAGCGTCTGCACCTAATATATTATATGCCCATATTTTTAAAATTTTAACCAACATTTCATCAACTGCTATAAATAAGTTATTAACTATGAATTAATTGATCTTAAGTTGAAGTTAAATGATCTTAGATGTTGCAGTATATTTTATAAACATTTATGTACATAAAATAACTGTTTATGAAATGTACATACAGACAAAATGAAAGAGATCAAGAACTAAAAATATACAAAATAGCAATACCTTTTGAAGTTATACTTATTTTTTGGGCGTTTGAGAAATATAGAATAGTACAATAATATTAAATGAATCCAATTAAATTATTTTTGTTTACAGCAAAGCATGACTTAGTTAAATACATAAATAATAATAATGTTCTTCCTGCCCTGATCTTACTCTAAGTGGGGTAGGCACAACAGGTTGTCACATGTTCTATAAATTAAGACTATCGTGACTAGTATTCATAGTTAATGTATAGAATCCGGTTATACTTACGTCTTATTTTATGAGTTTTGCCAGACTAGTTTCGAACCCGTCCGGGCACTTGTTCATGTTGATTCACTTATTAATGTTGTCACATGTTTTAGCTACGTATTTTACGACGAGCCGGCTGTCTGACATCAACTTACGTAAGCCGTATTTTACATCTCGGTAAGAAAGAGGGTGGTCGTTTCTGCTTAATCGGATACCACACGGTGGGTCAACTTACCTTAGTCGCCTTTTACGACACCTCGGTAAGAAATGAGGGTGGTACTATTCTATTCAGCCGGATACCACACAGCGTATATATATAATAATTAATAAATACGTAATTGTTTTGTTCTTAATTATGTAACAAGTTCTTTTATACGCAATCATTTTATTTGTTATTTTGTCACAGAAACTATTTTTTAATTGAATCCAATTACCATGCAAAATATGTATGTATAATATACATCGCACACAGTATTAAAGTGACCGAATTCAAAATTAGTAATCCTTATGGCACGTGTGACATGCCACGACCTATTAAAAAAGCTAGTATATTTTTGCTCTCCCCTGTTATGGTTCTATTTAACACTCACTAGTTCAGTTTAGTATTGCGGTTTATTGCAATTTGGCACAATTTTTTTTTTTTAATTAGGCCACTTTAATACTAAACGTGCGTTATTTATTTGTCTCAGGCTTTCGTTTTACTTGAAAGAATGCAATTACCACGCAAAATATGTACTACACTGTAATATACATGTATAAAATATGAGAATTTTAAATATATTTTATGTATAATTAATTCAACTATCACTAATCGCCCCCTTACGAAGAATAAAGTCACATATTCTATTATAGTAGATTATGATACTGTTGCATAATAAGGGTTCTTATAACATGAGTGTTTATAGTATCACACGAGTGTTATAAGACCAAGTTATTTAGTGTCATACACTGCTTTATCTACTCTCATTCTATAATACGTAACATAATATTATTAAAAACCAAACTTTGTTTAAATATTGGAAAGATTTTTAAATGTCAAAACTTCAAAATTTAATGTCAAACATCGATTGCGGATGCGTGTTGCGTCGCCGCGGACTCGTTCATTGAAACCTTTTTTTTTAAGGTAGAGGTTTAACCTCCTTGGTCCAGCTTGAGGTTGTATAGGTGTATCGTTATGATTAAAAAGTTTTATTATGATACAGGTGTCCATACGAGACCTGTATCGTAATAAAACTTTTAAAATTTTTATTTTTGGCCTGTACATAATGTTTGTCATAAGAATTTTGGTTTCAGTTTTACAATCTTTGTATTATAGTATCAGAGTAGATAAATAAATATAGAACATGTAACTATTCTTCGTATGGGGCGACTTCATTACTCGAAACTTGTGAAGTTAATATATGATGAATTTCATACTTGTAAGTGTATGTTAAATGTTCGTTTGATTTATTCGACAATTTACACTAATTAAATTTATTCTATTTTTAAAATAAGTGACTTAGAGCAATAATTTCTTTAAAAAATATTTGCACAAAGATATTTTTTTATTTTAATTTCTTTAGAATTATCTATTTTCAATCAAAAATAAATTTTATTTATAATTAAAATTAAATCTTAAGTGGGTATGTTGTATAAATTCATTTTTTATTCGAATAAAAATAATTATTAATTATGGCGTTTCTTTATATACATTATTATTATATAAAACGTATTTTCCACCATTTAAAAGGACGGCAACGCACTCGCTCTGCGAGAGGTAGTGGGCGGCGGTAATTGCTTGAAGCTGCATGCTCGTTTGCCATCCTATGCCATAAAAAAAATATATATTTAACCAGCTGTGCAAGAGTATATTTGTAAATAACAAAGTCTTTCTGTATGTCTGTTACACTTTATAGCAATATACATATTTGGTACAATTGAAGATCACATACCAACCTAACATATAGGATCGGGAAATTCTTGATTTTCCTAAGAGAATAGGCAAAAAAATATACAGTACATACTTAAGTAATTTAAGACGCCGGTAAGGAAACTTCATTACATTAGCGGGTACAACTGCCTCTTATTATCCCTAGCTGGGCATAGCCTTTCTTCATATTTTGGAGAGAATGGTTGGAGCTTAAACATAGAGCGCTGATCCAATGCGTTATTGGTTTCTCCAATAGGTTACACATTCCCAAGATTATCTAGAAAAATGCAGGTTTCTTTCACCGAAAAGCGTATGATCTTCTTCTTCTTCTTTCTCAACCGGTGGACGTCCACTGCTGAACATAGGTCTCCTTAAGGGATCGCCACAATCCAAGATTTTGTGCCGCTTGGATCCAGCGGCTCCCCGCGACCTTTTTAAGGTCGTCAGTCCACCTCGTTGGGGGCCTTCCAACGCTGCGCTTTCCAGTGCGAGGTCGCCATTCCAGCACCTTAGGACCCCAACGCCCATCGGTTCTACGTACTACGTGCCCCGCCCATTGCCACTTCAGATTCGCGATACGATGAGCTATGTCGGTGACTCGGGTTCGTCTACGGATCTCCTCATTTCTGATTTGATCACGTAGAGATACTCCGAGCATAGCCCGTTCCATCGCCCGCTGAGTGACTCTGAGCTTTCTTTTGAGGCCCATAGTCAGCGACCACGTTTCCGATCCGTAAGTCATCACTGGCAACACGCACTGTTCGAAGACCTTGGTCTTCAAGCACTGAGGTATTTTGGACGAAAAGATCTCGCGTAGCTTCCCAAACGCTGCCCATCCGAGTTGGATTCGGCGACTGACCTCTTTCTCGAAATTGGACCTACCTAGCTGGACCGTATGTCCCAGGTATATATATTCGTCTACAATTTCGAGTGCAGAGTTCTCAACGATGACCGGGTGGAGCGGAACATGGGAGTTTGACATAATCTTCGTCTTACTCATGTTCATTTTAAGGCCCACCTGTTGAGATACTCTGCTGAGGTCATCGAGCATTGTGTTAAGGTCCTCCAGAGACTCTGCCATAACGACTATGTCGTCGGCAAATCTAAGGTGAGTGATGTACTCGCCGTTAATGTTGATGCCGTATCCGTGCCAATCCAGAAGCTTAAAGACATCCTCCAATGCAGCGGTAAACAGCTTCGGGGAGATAACATCTCCCTGTCGCACACCTCGCCGCGTTTGGATTGGTCTCGTAGTTCTGTCTTGGACACGGATAGACATTGTGGCGTTTTCATACAAACACTTCAGCGCTTGGACATACCGATAGTCGATGCGGCATCTCTGGAGCGACCTTAGCACAGCCCATGTTTCCACCGAATCGAAGGCCTTCTCATAGTCCACAAACGCCAAGCAAAGTGGCTGGTTATACTCCTCGGTCTTCTGTATAGCCTGCCGCAGCGTGAATATGTGGTCTATGGTACTGTAGCCTTTTCGGAAACCGGCGTATGATAAATTGCAAATAACAAATTTGCAACCTTCAGCTTACTAGTAGTTTTACATAACGTCGATAATGCAAATAAAAGAAACTTTAAAAATTTTCATTCATTTTTTACAATATTAAACAGCATAGGAAGTATATCATAAATACTAAAACGACTAAAATTTCACAACCTCGCAGGAATCGAATCTGCGTTCTTTAGGTACTGCGCTCTTTGTCTACGTGATGAATGCATGCTCGTGTCAAACGACTATCAAAATAATAATCGACAAAGAATAAATAAAAAAAATTAATACCTATTGGATTTGGAAGACGACAAAAGTATAATGAATAAATCGCATGTGGAAACTAATTAAGATGAAATCTATAATATTTATGTAACGGAAGTAAATGGAGAAGGAGATTTATATAGTATAGAGACATGAAGATAGTTGTGACGAGGTGTGGTGAGGGGCGGAGAGGTGCAGTGCGGTCGGGAGAGGAGATTGGTAATGATATTTTAGTTATTTGTGATGTACGCGGAGTTGAGAAGGTAATTTAATAAATAAAGTTAAAATAAAAAAAATAATAAATTGATTCAGAAAAAAGCTTATTATTGGATAAGTATAAAGGAAAAATATCGTTGTTCAAATTTCGGAAAAGGTTCCAATGGCAGGGGGTTTTGGTGGGAAAATCGATCTAGCCAGGTTTTATTTTATAAAATGTCGCAATTCCAAATGTTTAAGGAATTGAAAAATTGAATAGTGAAGACTATTTTTACTGTCATTTGTAAAGTGAGAATGTGAAAATACCAGGGATCAATTCCCAGATATCACCACCCTTTTTACTTTTTAAATTTTTTTTTATAATTTAAAATTTACCAAGCAAGGCTCTGTCACCCACTTACTATTTATACTGTATATATTTATTTATGCATACAAGGTTCCTCAACATTGACATATTTGATCACAATCATTCACTGTGGTCATCATCCTCTCCCGGGTCCGAGCACTCTTCTGGCACGAAGGTGTCATCATTGTTATGTCTATTTTTGTTGGGCCTGAAGCGTTTCTGAGGTCTCCTCTGCTCGGGTTGTACTGCAAACTAAAAGTTACAAAATAATATAATTAATACTTAAGTAAAAAAAACGCAGTGTGGTATCCGGCTGAATAGAATAGTACCACCCTTATTTCTTACCGACGTGTCGTAAAAGGCGACTAAGGTAAGTTGACCCACCGTGTGGTATCCGGTTTAGTAGAATAGACCACCCTCTTTCTTACCGAGGTGTCTTAAAATACGACTGAGGTAAATTGACGTCAGGCAGGCGGCCGGTCGTAAAAACGCAGCCAAATAATGTTTATAACATGTTGTGCCGACCCTAGTTAGAGTGGGATAATGGTAGGAAGATGATGATAAGTTAAAACCCTTTGTACAGTATGATATGTGAATGCCCTATAGCAAACACTCTCCTAGGATCACACTACACCCAAGAGGTAAAAAATCTCGCTGCCAAGATCCTGGAATTCTTAGAGGATAACCACAATAGCAGCTAAGTAAGAAATGGCAAATGTAAATAAAATAAAACACAGAGTGCCCAGAGTGTGGAGAGGAAGAAATGAGTCTTCACGTAATGGCTAAGTGCCCCATGTAGTGATAAGATCGGAGATAAGATAAGGATGAAATTGAAGTTGAGGACCTAACAAATATACCCTTCTGGGATATTATCAGGTTTGTAAAAGTACCAGGCAGGTGAAAGCAGGTGACACTGTCCGGACAGCAGTGAAACCCTTGTCCCAAAATGGGGAAATGGGTAGAATAGACCAGAAATTGGAGCAATTAGATAGAAGCAATGACAATCTCAATAGATCAGCAATAGTCAAAGTGCTACTGGGCCTCGAGGGTGTGCTACTCCCAAACAAATTTTAAAAAGAAATTTGAAAATATAGTTTACAACCTTTATAAAACCAAAAATTATAAATTAATATTACTATAAATGAATATAGGTAAGATATTGAAATAATACAATAATGTAATCATTTTGCCCCATAACCATAGCATCATTAATGTATCATATAATAGAAAATTTTATCCATGTGGATGTGTTTATTAAGAAGTATAGTAAAATGTATACACATTTACCTGTCGAACAAGTCTGTACATGCCAATGTCATTCATAAATGCCTCCTTGAAAGCCTTGCACAGTGGTTTCTTCTTGATTACAGAACACTGATTTTTGAGGACTTCTGAGACTCCATCCGGTAGGTCTGATTATACAGAGAACAATAACAATTTTAATAATCAAAAATACTAAGATCATATTAATTAAAGAACATGTAGAAATATACAATTTTTACAGCAATTGCTATATCACTTAACTATAGCTTACAATAAAATTGTTTTGTAGGTTTAGGTAATTTTATTCAGTTGTATTTTATCTCTTCTGATATTTTTAATCATCCGCCGTGTGGTATCCGGCAGAATAGAATAGTACCACCCTCATTTCTTACCGAGGTATCGTAAAAAGAGACTAAGGTAAGTCGACCCGCCGTGTGGTATCCGCTTTAGTAGACTTGACCACCCTTCTTCTTACCGAGGTGTCGTAAAATACGATTAAGGTAAGTTGACGTCAGGATAAGGGCAGGAGGATAATATAATTACTACTTAAGATTAACAATAAGTAATTTTAGTATTTACTAACAGAAAAATCTATGAGTGGACAATATATTTTTTAGAGATAATTATGATTTAAAATAATATTTACCAGTTTCCAAAAAGTGGTAAGTTTTGGGCCTGATGTCATAAACCCTGTAATCCAGGATTAGCGTCACCCTTTTTTGATCATCATCCTCTGCGGAACCTTGTATAAAGAATGTTATCTCTATATGTGAGTTATCCAGATTTTTAAACAGTTCTGCTTCTATACATAAAAGTTTCTGTAAGAAGAGGAAAATATCTTTATCATATATGTCAATAGAAACTGTTTAAAACAATTATAATTAACTAATATGTCCAACCCACTTCTCAGGTCATATTTCAAAGTTATATAATTACGACTGGCCCATTGGCGCAATAGGTAGTGATCCTGCCTTCAGCTCCGTGGGTTGCGTGTTCGATTCCTCCGAGGGCATACATTTTCTATAAATGAATTTGTTGGTCTTTGAGCCTGGGTGTATATTTGTATTTAAGTATGTATTTAAAAAATATATATGTATATATTCACTAGTCTGTATATCATAACACAAGTATTAAGTTACTTATTTTAGGGATAGACAACCGTGTGTGTAAGTGTCCCATATATTTATTTATTAGTTATATAACAAAAAATGCTCTGAACACCACTAAACTTAACAAGAACATAAGCTGGATCAATTTAAGATTATTTGAGAATTCCATTAGAATTGGTCCACAGACAAACATTTGAATATAGGTCATAAACACAAATGTAGCATGTAGCAAATGTTATCAAGAAGAATAGGCATTGAGATCACAAACTGCCGTGCTGATCTAAACAAAAAACCACCTCAAAGAGTATACAGAGATCTGATCGATTCTGCCTGCATAGCATAATAGGCAGAATAGAATCCTTAGAATATTCCAACATTGGATAAGACGAATAAGGAACATTCAAAATCAAAAAGTAGAAAGAAAAATAACAAATACTGAACTAGCTAATCATCATGCAAAAATAAAATGGCAACAAGCAGGACATATTACAAAAATACACTATTTTCTGTAAAAAATAAACAAATTAATGGAGATGTTATTCTAGTTTGACTTAGTTTCGTTTATCTAAATTAACAATTCTGGTATCTATCCTATATTGGGGACTCTTATTGGTGCAGAACAGATGGTCGGTGCATATTCTGGACTATTCCACTCATTTCCCCATGTCGGGACAAGGGTTTCACTGCTGTCCTGCCAACTTCACATGCTATAACCTATCCATTTCTCCTCTGTTAGGTCCTCAACTTCAATTTCATCTAGTATATCCTATGTTACAAGTGAGTACTTAGGCAATTTAAGTAAGTAAAATATATTACCATTAACGATTCATATTGATCTACTCTGTCGTAGTAGGCAACAAGGGCTTTTCTTATAGCACCTAGACACTTTGGCTGCATGATATTATCAAACTCCTCCATGATTGCTTTAATATTGAAACCAAGAGGTAGAGAACACTTGGTTACTTCATTGCCATCTAGAAATACATGAAACAATATTTTTAACTATAATTGAGACAGGATAATAATTAACACATGGGACAATTGACAATGGGACACATGATTGTCACACATGAGATGATTGACAGAGAACTGGTAAATATATAAATATGTAATTTTTTACTTTTACACTAAAAAAATACATAATATATAAAAATGAAATTAAAAATTACTAAATTTGATAATTGAATCAACTAACTTAATATAATCGACTGGCCCGTTGGCGCAGTGGGTAGCGATCATGCATTCAGCTCTGCGCGTTGCAGGTTCGATTCCCACAGAGTACCAACATTTTCTATAAACAAATTGTTGGTTCTTCCAGAGCCTGGATGTATATTTGTAATTAAGTATGTATTTAAAAATTATATATGTATATATGCATCAGTTTTCTGTCACATAACACAAGTATTAAGTTACTCACTTTGGGGACCAATGAACATGTGTGTAAGTGCCCCATATTATAATATGATCTACAGATGTAGGCATGCTAGATCCTACAATTTTATTTTAAATGAAAGTTAATTTGCACTAATAAGACATAGTTGAATAATTTGAAACATTAATAAACTTACCAGAATTCATATCAATCCTCAGCCCATGTTTGACAACATGACCAGACTTGTGCTGCATGTGGTACACAATGCAACAATGATCATTTTCAACATAGGATTGTACTTCAACACCAGTCAACATGGTCATAACCTCCATATTTCGTTTCAGAGTCTCTACTGAATTATTGAGTATAATTTTCTGCAAAACAATTGCTATGAAAACAAGGTGCAGTTCTTCACTACACAGTATAAAACAAAGTCGCTTTCTGTGTCTGTCCCTATATCCCTATTTATGATTACATCTTTAAAACTACGCTTCAGATTTTAATGCGGTTTTTTTAAATGAGTGATTGAAGACGAAGGTTTATATGTATAATAACATTCAATATGGGCTAGAGAAATACTTTAATTTTTCAGGTTTCTAATGTGACTGTGTGATGGAACCTTCATGGTATAGGGAGAGGGGAATTGTTTTACTCCAAATTTAATGTGTGCAGGCAGTAATGAATACCCCAAAACAACTGGATCGATTTTATCATTTTTTTCACTGAGTGACATAGGCTATATATTTTATACCCATGCGAAGCAGGGGCAGGCCACTAGTTACTTATGTTAAGTTCGAATAATTAACTGAAACTAACCCGCGGTTTAATAAACAAATCATCTTTCTTTTTCGGCTGTGAAATTTTCGTTTTATAACTGTTTCGTTGTATTTGGAATAGCTCATTTTGTTTTTCCCGTAGCTTTTGTTCTAATTCTTCAACCTCCTGCTGCAGTTCTTCACAATCTTCAGGGGGTTTTGTATGAGCTAGAATTTCATACTTGAAATATATATAAAAAGCATATGAAACATGAATAATATACATAAACAGCATATGAAACATTTTAACAAATATATAATATCCAATAACAATAACATTCTATTAAAATAAACGTACCACTACCACCTTTACGAAATAATTTTGTAATCTTTAATTGCCTCCTTGAAGGACTCATTTTATTGAGATCTTAAGAATCGAAACCAGCAGAACGTGCGGGTAGGAGTTAAGGAACGAATTATTCAACTGTATTATGTATTCAAAGTGGACAAAATAAAACTTTTCAGAATTTATGATAGTAACGCTAAAAACATTTATGGCAACCGTTCGAATTCAAATTCATATTTGTTCTTGAAAGTCGCACTTATCCTATATAGTGTATTATCTATGGTCGCACTTGACATTAGTTTTATACTTAAAGAATAACTTGATTCTCGTCCTTTTGACAAATTTTTTTATCTGTTATTTCACTTTTAAAGACACGTTCCCCGTATAATAACTATGCGATCCCGATAAATGGTCAAGAACTTTTTCAATATCATTAAACATATTTAAAATTTCACACTTAACTACATAAATTTACTAAGGGCGTTTAAAAATTCTGTTGACATATTGATAACAAATATAGAGATTCACTAACTTCACAATTCAAACTCACTAAGCTGTAAGGTGTAACGGAAATCTATTCATAGCTTCTATTCTATGTATGTTACAGTATATCTTCACTATAGGATAAAAACTAAGATATCATAACCTATTTTATAATTATTTTCGGGTCGCTTAACAGAAGGGTGAACCTGCATATTCTGGCTAACTCTAATTTATATTAAAATCGAATATATGTTCATTTAGTTGGCACAGGTGAATAGTTTTCATGTTATTGTATTTATAATGTCGGATATATTTTGTTTTAACCTTTTTTTTTGTTTAGAATAGAATACAATAGAAATAAAGACCTAGCTAATAACCAAGTTTATAAATGACATTAGGTCCCTTCATGTATATTTTGAAGATTCTTTAAGTTTATTAGTCCACAAAGAAGGAACAAGGGTATTAAAGAAAAAGAAATTGATTATAAAAATATAAATAATTTATTATTAAAAAAAAAATGAATGAAAAAATAAATATATTTTATTATAATTTAAAGTTTTTTACGGTACATAAATAATAATAAATAAATAAATAAAAATATTTAAATCCTCTTAGTCTTCATAATAGTCATCTTTTTTTATCTGGTCATTTACTAATACATACATCATTCTTTAAATTACAAAGTTTCTTTTATGTGCAAAAGGAAGAAAGTAAACTTTTTATAATATTACATAGAGAACCCGAGCAACTTTTGATCTCTCTCGAGCCATTCTAGTTCCCTCTCGTCTAGACGACCTTCCTTGAGTCCAACTTTTAACCTGAAAAAAGATATTACTTTAATACGATTGAAGTTATTTATAGAAGATTTATTTATAGTACAGACGTTATGATGGATTTTTTTTTTATATAGTCCGCGTTAGTAATCTTCCTACTTATATTATAAATGCGAAAGTTTGAGTATGGATGTATATTTGTCACTCTTTCACGGCGAATCCGCTGAACCAATATCGATCAAATTTAGCACAATTATTCCTTGTACACCAGAATATCATATAGTGTATAGATATCCTGTTGATTCTACAGGAATAGGATGACATTGAAAAAGCGCCATCTATTATCGACCTATCACTATCTTTACACGACAATAGTCCACGCGAACGAAGTTGTGGATAAAAGCTAGTATAAATATAAATTAGTATTAGTATTGAAAAACATATTCATCAATCAAAAATTAGCAATCGCCCTAACTTTATATTTCATGTTGAACATAAAAAAGTCGGGAACTCATAATAAATCTTGTTTCCAACTTAAGTGTTTAAGCACCCTCAATAATGCAGTGTTTAGTATTAATAATAAACATAATTAATGAATATTTAACATAATTAATTAAACTAATTAATATTATTATAAATAGTTAACGTTTATACTGTTCCAGCGTAAATGCCATACTATAAAAAAATGCAGTGTTTTTTCTCGTTCTCCAAGAAAACAGGATTTTCTTATCCTCTATGTTACCCCAATATATAAAATTTATATGGGTCAAATAACATCAGTATTGGCCTAGCGGATTATTTTTGACAGCATTACACATAGATTTACAGACAGAGAGGACTTTCGCATATTATTATTTGGCATATAATAGTATGGATAGGATGCAAGTAGGAAAACATCTATTAAAGATAGAAGGTGTATTGTCTATGGTTTCATTCATACCTCTCCTCGTTGTACTTCACAGACCAGAAAGCAGGCATGTACTGTGGATGCATGGTGTCCAGGAAGTGCTGTCTCCACAGCTCCTCCAAGCGGAGGAGACCTTCTTGCTTAATGTAGTATTCCATCACCTTATACCCGTGGGACTCATAATTTATATTCTCGTAACTGAAAAGAATTATTTAATAATCAAAAAATAGAACCACAACATAGATAATATATAAGTCACGAGCAATTGCATATTTTAAAAAATCAATATATACCTATCTATTCTTTAATTTCTAAAATATTAATATGTATATTTACATAATCTTTGGATCCCTTATTACGAGAGTTGCACGGACAGAGTATGAAATTTGACACACATAGTTTTATGTGTAGGAGACGTGGACAACGCTAATATTTTTCATTGATAATGCTTATCATCATCATCATCATCATCCTCCTGCCCTTATCCCCCTCTAAGTGGGGTCGGCACAACATGTTATAAACATGCTGTCACATGATTTGGCTGCGTTTTTACGACCGGCCGCCTGCCTGACGTTAACTTACGATAGTCGTATTTTACGACACCTCGGTAAGAAAGAGGGTGGTCTATTCTACTATACCAGATACCACACGGTGGGTCAACTTACCTTAGTCGCCCCTTTACGACACCTCGGTAAGAAACGAGGGTGGTCTATTCTACTAAACCAGATACCACACGGTGGGTCAACTTACCTAAGTCGCCCCTTTACGACACCTCGGTAAGAAATGAGGGTGGTCTTTTCTACTATACCAGATACCACACGGTGGGTCAACTTACCTAAGTCGCCCCTTTACGACACCTCGGTAAGAAATGAGGGTGGTCTATTCTACTAAACCGGATACCACACGGTGGGTCAACTTACCTTAGTCGACCCTTTACGACACCTCGGTAAGAAATGAGGGTGGTCTATTCTACTTAACCAGATACCACACGGTGGGTCAACTTACCCTAGTCGCCTTTTACGACACCTCGGTAAGAAATGAGGGTGGTCTATTCTACTTAACCAGATACCACACGGTGGGTCAACTTACCCTAGTCGTCTTTTACGACACCTCGGTAAGAAATGAGGGTGGTCTATTCTACGAAACCGGATACCACACGGTGGGTCAACTTACCCTAGTCGCCTTTTACGACACCTCGGTAAGAAATGAGGGTGGTCTATTCTTCTCAGCCGGATACCATAGTTCATTGATAATGCTTATGAAGTACATTAAATCAATAAATAAAATATTACACACACTACCTCGCATTTGTTAATCTCAGGAACGACTGGACCGATTTGAAATATTCTTTGTGTGTAAGATAGTCCATTAATCAGGAAGGCTATAGACTATCAATAAATAAATAAATAAATATTTCCTACCGAGGAGTAATAAAATACGATTAAGGTAAGTTGACGTCAGGCAGGCGGCCGGTCGTAAAATACGTAGCCAAATCATATGACAATATGTATGTAACATGTTGTGCCGACCCCACTTAAGAGTGGGATAAGGGTAGGAGGATGATGCAAAAATAAAAATATGAGACACTTACACACACGGTCGTCCGTCCCCAAAGTAAGTAACTTAATACTTGTGTGATAATAGACAGGCAACTGGTAAATATATATTTATATATTTTTTAAATAAATACTTAAATACAAATATACACCCATGCTCAAAGACCAACAAATTCATTTATAAAAGTTGGCCTAATTGGGTTAATTCATTTAAAGAATAATTGAAATGAATGAAATAATTTAATTCTCTTGTCTCTTATTTGATTGGGATAAAAAATCAAGTTACTAACAGAATTTGTATATCGGCTGCCTCATTTAGAAGTTCTTCAGTTATTTCCTCCTGCTGCAAGTAATACTGCAGCAAAACCTTTTCGAAGTACTTGCGGCGTGCTCTGGGTAGTGTGTGTTTCTTCGAACGGTTGAGAAGAACGCGAGCGGCTGCACGGATGTCTCTAAAACAAATTTAATATCACAACAGCTGTAGATAATGGCTTGGCTTAAAGGCAAAGGCTCGGTTACTCAGGTACTATAGATGAAATTGTGTAATGTGTGTAAAAACAATCACCCAATCACCCACCTGCAACAGCCAGATGAATAGAAGAAGAGCATGAATGCAATTTTTGACAAAAAAAGCAAAATTTAAAGGTTTGGCTTTAAGGCAAGGCTCGGTTACTCAGGTACTATAGATGAAATTGTGTAAAGTGTGTAAAAACAATAACCCAATCACCCACCTGCAACAGCCAGATGAATAGAAGAAGAGCATGAATACAATTTTTGACAAAAAAAGCAAAATTTAAAGGTTTGGCTTTAAGGCAAGGCTCGGTTACTCAGGTACTATAGATGAAATTGTGTAAAGTGTGTAAAAACAATAACCCAATCACCCACCTGCAACAGCCAGATGAATAGAAGAAGAGCATGAATACAATTTTTGACAAAAAAAGCAAAATTTAAAGGTTTGGCTTTAAGGCAAGGCTCGGTTACTCAGGTACTATAGATGAAATTGTGTAAAGTGTGTAAAAACAATCACCCAATCACCCACCTGCAACAGCCAGATGAATAGAAGATGAGCATGAATACAATTTTTGACAAAAACGGCAAACTTTAAAGGTTTGGCTTTAAGGCAAGGCTCGGCACCCTAGAGATGAAATTGTATAAAGCGTGTAAAAACAATCACCCATCTGTTAGCGCACACTATATACAATAACACGATATAATAGGAATACCACAATTCCCGTTCCGAGATGCACTTCTCTTGAATGACGAACAAAGACTGACTGTCACTGAAACGTTTTATCAATAGGAAGACTCAACCGGAAACGTCACGTCACGTGTTGTTACCATTTTAATCAAAAAAGGCGCGATACTCTTGTTTCATGACTGTGTTGCTATAAAATACAAAGCGGAAGTCGATGGCGACAACACACCTGCAGCAGCCGTCCTCCTTGAGTTTTTTATTGGGCTGAGTAATGAGCGGAGCGTTGCAGGTCAACGCGAGCTGCTCGTAGAGCGACCTGTCTTTCACCATGCTGAGCTTTTCGCAGGACCCGCACAGCACCACCGCGTCGTGGGAAGAGTAGTCCCTCATTATCGCTGAAAGTAGACCAACCAGTTTATGATGAGAGACCCAGAGTATCAGTCATCTATTGAGAAATAATGTTACGAACATGCCAAAAGAGTTCGTAATGCATAAATTCAAATACAAAATATTCTATATTCAAATAAACTTGTAAACAAGTGCTTCTGAATCGTCAACTCTACTGCTGGTTCGGAAAGCTGTTCCCACCGAGAAGAGCCAGCAAGAAACTCGGCGGTTGCTCTTTCAAAAATATAATTCTTAATACTATTTACATTAAGACGTTACTGTCTTTTACAAGTTCAAAGAGAGCTATATCCACACATTCTTATCTACTAAGTAATCTTCAAGAGTTATAGTAGGCTTTCTGTATCAGCCTCTTTTTAACAGTGTTTTTAAACTGCTGTAATAAGATCGAGGTTCACAGTTATCGCAATTTTTATGGTTATCTATTGAGAAATAACATTGTTACTAACATGCAAAAAGAGTTCGTAATTCACAAATTATAGAGTTCAATCTCGCTTGACACTAATACTCTGGAACATTCACGTTTACGAATCGTGTTGCGTATCGCTACGATTCGGGACAGTCGCGAACATTCTCAAAATCGATTCGTTCACTACATGCGGACGTAAGCCTTGGGATTCAGCGATCAAATGCGAATTAAGAATTAAATTGAAATAATACTGATCTCGGCTTTATTATTGCACTGCATAATGACTGTAAGTACTAATTTTGTAAATGACGCCGCGAACACGACGTTTTTTGATATAATAACTATACCGTTACTCCGCTTGACTTCTATTTCATTATATGATATACAGACTCTTGCATTTATAAGTATGTCCATACTCACCAGGGAAACGAATCCTATACATTCTGGGCACGACATTCTTCCGTATGCACGAGTCGTTCGCGCCGCACACCACGCACTTGTTCTCTTTAGTGAGCTGGTAGAAACGGCCGACGTCGCCCACAGTGTGCCCCGCCGGCTCAAATCGCAGTCTGATTTTTAGTGGGTTCTCACTAACCACGTCCCCTAAATTTCTTGCCACGTACCTGTTAAAGATAGTAAGTGCTACAGGTAGATTAGAGCAGGTGACACTATCGGGACAACAATTAACCCTTGTCCCAACATGGGGGAAATGGGTGGAATAGTCCAGAGTAGGAGCTGACTGAAACTACATAGATAGAGCGTTCTCTGACTAAATAATAAAATGTCTGCACACAATTAACGTTTATTTATTTATTTTTATACATATACCTAATTAGAAAAGAAACATAAAAAGTAAAAAAACCACATGTATGAAGGCGGACTTATCTCTAAAAGGGATCTCTTTCGGTCAACCTTTGAGTAACAGAAGGAAATGGACAAGAATTGAAACGTTAAACAAAGATGAAAATATATTTACCACACAGCTTTCTTATTAGAACAAGTGCATATCAGGTCTCCATCTGGTGTCTCTAGGAAACAGTCGTAGTTTAAAGATTTGCTGCTGCTTGCATGAGGATATCTTTTGCTTTGAATCTCCTTGTTAATTTCTTTTTCTTTACTTCTCAAACAAAAGAATATCATAGCTTTATCGACTGTTTTAGTAAACCGAAAATGTTAATTTGCTATAATTCACGATAATAGAAAATATACGTAATGCTAAATGTAGTGTATTATCCATTCTAATATCTAACACATGTAGAATTCGTAAACCTGCAGTACCTACAAATAACATGCACTGCACACATTCACTGCGACAATCTTAACAACCGTTTGGCCCCTTGACCGAAGCATCGTCAGGAGATAGACTCCACGACAAAATAGCAAAGATTGTGGCAGTGAATGTGTGCAGTGTTTGTGTATTATATTGTCATTGGTAGCGAGTAGTGCATGAGTTTTACGAATTCTGCATGAATGGAATACGAGAACGGTTAGTACACTCTACATTCACCATATATATTTTCTTTTATCACGTATTATAGCACAATAACATTTTCAGTACTTTTGTATTATGAATCTCGGCAAAGTAACGTCTAATTCCATGAAAAATTAACTGTTTTTAATTATAGCCGTATTTTTTAACTTATAAAGTACTTTTAATGGTTGCCTGATATTACTTAGTAAATGTTATGTGCACTTTTTAAAGATATGCATATAAGTACATTTTTAAAATATGTGTGTATATAATAGTTAATGTCTTAATATGTATATTGTTAGTGTACTTATTAAATAAATAAATTTAAAAAAAACTGTTTTAGCAATAGTTAATCTTCTTTAATACTCGTTTGAACGTGAATGTTTTAATTCTTAATTTTTCTATCAATTTTCAATCAATCTAATTTTTCTATTAGATATTAAGGGAGAAGGGAGTATCGCCCCACACAATCTTTCTTTCTTAGACCACAACATCTATTGGCATTTAGATCATACGACTTTTTGTCGCTTTGATCAGATAATCTTTTCTTTCTTGTATCATACCATCTTTTGTCATTTAGATTCCACGATTTTTGTCGCTTTGATCAAACAAACTTTTAGCTTTATATTTTCATTATGTACACTGTAATCTTTGCTTTATATCAATCGATCTTTTCTTACTTGTATCGCACGATCTTTTGTCATTTATCTGACACGATTTTTTGTCACTTTGATCTTTGATCACACGATCTTTTGTCGCTTTTCATAACCATTTACAATGTTACTATCAGAAGAAAGGAAGCGCGTTTATTTCGGTGTATAGATAAGTATTTGATAGTAAATTATGCCAGCTATCTCTGCTAGTACCAATGCAAGGCTTAAATACTTAAAATTATATTTAAAAATTTGATTACCCATAACTAGATTTGTTATCCTTGTTACGTTTAACTTTGTAAGGGATGTTAGCATATCTTTTGCAAACAGCTAAATTTTCCCAATCCATATCATTTTTTGGCTCAAACCATGATAGCACGCCCTCTTTATGATAGTCATTAATAAGTTTCACAAATAGCTGTATCTCTAAATGAGCGCTAGCCGCTGCATATTCAATTTCTCTCGTAGATAGTTCTTCCGCAGCCCAACGGGCGTAACGTATCTAAAATTAGAAAAATAAAAATAAAATTATTTTGCTATAATCCTCGATTAAGTAAAATAGAAAATATATATTGTTAAATTTTATAATGAATAAATGTGCTCAATTTTATCAATATTGGTTTAGCAGATTCGTAGTGAAAGAGTAACAAACATACATCCATACTCACAAAATTTTGAGTTTGTGATAGTGAACAGATGTAGTGCTTGTGTATTGTGGTCGCGGTGATGGTGGTTCGTACATGAGTTTTTACGAATCCTGCATGTATCAGGTATGATAACCGATTGTCCACACTACATTTAGCATTATATATATTTTCTATTTTTCTTCGTAGCGGATTATAGCAAAATAATTTTATTATTACTTTTGTTTCTTGTGATTAATAAAAAAAAGTTTAGATTTCATGTACACAAATAATTAAAATTTGTGTGTGTAATAAATATATCAGTTTGGCCTATGCTATTTAGCAGGTATAATTTCTCTCCATATCAGAATCATATCAACAGATAAGGACATGTGCTAATACCATGCTATCATAAAAGAATGATTAAATTTTTAAAAAATTACCATCCAAGTTTTCTCCAGTACAACTCCTAGCAAGGATTTAGACAGGGTCTCCAAGCTACCTCCATCATAACCACATAGATCAACAAGATGCCTTAAGTCCAAAGTTCCTTGCATGTACACATTACTCGTATAGTCTCGGGCTAGATTTTTTGCATCATCCGTTAAAGCAACACCAACCTTATAAATGCTGTTATCTTCTAGAAAATCCTGTTAATGCAAAAAATGCAAGGAAATATAAAAAATTGATTCATAACATAATATTAAATTGAATAAATACGCTATGTGCTAATTAAATTATATAAAAGTTTATCATGAGTGTTTTTTTTAGCTGTGGTATTTAGCTGTATATATTTTATATGTTTAGTAGAATAGACCACCCTCATTTCTTACCAAGGAGTCGTAAAACGGGACTAAGGTAAATTGACTCACTGTGTGATATCTGGTTGAGTAGAATAGACCACTCTTTTTCTAACCAATGTCGTAAAAAAGACTCACATAAGTTGAAGTCAGGCAGGCAGCCGGTCGTAAAATACGTAGCTAAATTATGTTGCAACATGTATATAATGTTGCTCCGGCCCCATTTAGAGTGGGATAAGGATAAGAGGATTCATACATGTGTGTTTTTTTTGGAATCTTTTGTCTTTATTACTTACCACAGGTACATAAAAGTAAACTTTAATAACATATGATGTTTTAAGAACTTACTCTTAATGATTTAGGGTATGGATACATTTGACATAATCTGAATAAAGCACAATAACCATCGTAAGTAGATAACTGCAGAAGAGCCGCAGGCTGTCTTATTCCATATTCAATCACAAATTCACAATCAATACCAACAGCATGGTGTACTTTGCATTTACTGTAACAAATACAACAAAGGTTGATTTATTTTTACTCCATAGGTTTACTTAACTAAAGTTAAACATGTCACAAAATTTAAATTTAATTTAATGTTACATCGGATAATATAATGTAATTACTATTGCCAGAATAGCATATTAAATTTGTTTAATTGATTTGATTTAAACTAATCTGCATCTGATGAATATATTTTATTAAATCAAATGTTTATGCTTTTAGTATCAAAAGCATAAAAATTTGAATTTATAAAACAAATATTTCATTTAATGAAATTATTTTGACATATGCATTATGCAGTTTCGTTTCAATTTCTTTATTTGTAGATCTTGTTATTGCAATAAAATGTTTGGCACGCCTGAGTCATATGGTTTTGTTTGTTTACATCTTTCATTATGTACACTGTAATCTTTGTTTACATCTTAGTAAGTAAATGAACCTATGGTAAAGAACTATATATCACAGCAAACAAAGACAGATTGCTGATTGAACAGAAGTGAGAATAGAGAACAAATTACCGATCCCTTCTGATAACAGTTAAATTTATAAATATTTAATCTATGTTGTGAAATCGATTTAAATTAAGAAAATCTTATAAAAATAATGGTGTAATAGAGGAAAAAATATTGTGCAATATTAGATAAATATTAAATACTGACCTGCGTAATTTTGTAATAGCTTGATCGCATTGCTCTTCTGATGTTATTATTTCAATCTCTAGATAATTGAGGGCATCTGAAGCATTTTGTGGTTTTAACCTTTTAAAAATGCTATACGTTATGCCAGCACAACCTAATGCCACCGCAGAGGTTAAGCCAATTTTAAGTTTACTATTCATCTTTTAAGACTAATCACAATTAGGCGCTATAGAAGTTTAATGTAAAACGAATGTGTTAACGCACAGTATACACTTTTAATCTGAATTTCAAATATGGTGCAATAACTTTTTTTGAATTTCCCCCTTTATATACTGTACATAGATTAACTAAAATATATTGTTCCAACTTCCATGAAGTACTCTGTGAACGTCATAGACTACTAACTTTAAAAAAATAAACAAGTTAACATTTGACTTTCTCATTTATTAATCTATGAAAAGAACAAGCAGACTAAAATAATAAAAAATAACTTTGAAAAAACAACCAAGAAAGATAAATCTTCATATTTGTTTATACAATACTTTTTTGTGCAACATAAAAAAATGGTATAAGGTAAATTTACACTCTGTAAAGGCAGTTTCATTGCTGTAGTCAATCAATCTTCTACTTCTTTACTGTAATTCCGATCACCAAAGGTTGTTTACCATTATTGTATACGAAATTATATAACAGAATTGGGAGTTCCTCATTTTTATTCAATAATCATCGGGGCTCTATATATTATTATTATATTTATATAGTAATATATTATTATTATATAAATCATATAATCTATATAAAGTCAACCCATTTAATCATTGTCAGCGCGCCAAGTCCTACGTGTATAATGAAAATCTATTCAAGCTTTCTAATCTATAAAATACATCTTCACAGTAGCACAAAAATCACTTTTTTTATAATTATATTTTATCGAAACTAATTTTATATTTATTTTTTGGGTACTTATCCGAGGTTGAAACCGCATATACTGGCTTTTATTTGAATTTATATTAAAATATAATGTATGTGAATGAAGAGTTGACACAATAAAGTACATAACCCATAGATAACAAAGTTATTATTATATTGTACTAGCGGCCTGCCCCTGCTTCGCACGGGTATAAAATATATATCCCATATCAGTCAGTGTAAAAAAAATGATTAAAATCGATCGAGTAGTTTTGATTTATTCATTACTGCCCGTGGCCCGCACGCGTTAAATTTGTAGAAAAACAATTTCCTTTCCCTATACCAAGAAGATTTTCTGCTATCTTTGGAATATCTAAATTCATATAGTACATTTTTACTTATTTACTTATACATTTTACCTATGTATTTTATTTTTACAATTAATTACAGAATGTCTTTAGACAAACTCTTGAAAGAGGGACATAGCTGCTAAAGTCGAAGTGTTATAGGGCGAAGTGCGGCGTCCTCACGGCATTTTAAATCTGTAATATCTCCGAAAATGTTCACTTAAATTACATGCTGTAAACGGCCATATTGATCTATATTAAATCAACAATTTATTTAAGGTACTTAATTGGATAAGGATTAATGCTGTATTGTAAAAAAATTACAATACAATTGTGAACATAAGGCATTATTTTTCCTAAAAAGTAAAGGACAAAAAATGCTATTGTGGGTTATCTTATGGATAGACATATACCATCGCGGACTTTTCTGTAGGCCTTTTCAAGGTGTACAAATACTTAGTACATCATTTTGATAAATCTTGTAGGGTTTAGCCTGCGTTTGCAATGTAAGCGGAAAAAAAATGTAATTATTTACAGAAACCTCAAAAATTACAGTATTTCTCTACTCCGTATTGAATGTTATTATACGTACAAACCTTCCTCTGGAATCACTCTATCTATTAAAAAAACCGCATCAAAATCTGTTGCGTAGTTTTAAAGTTTTATACGTACATAGGGATATAGGGACTTTGTTTTATAATATGTAGTGAAGATGTAAGATATTATTTTTTTTGTATTGTTAGAAATGAAGAACTAACCAATAACTAAGTTCATAAATTAGATCCCTTCATGTATGATTTGAAGATTCTTTAAGAATTTTGTGATAGTTATTTTTTATTCTTGTACACGCAAAGGCAGCAAGGGTATTGAAAAAAAAAAATTGTTTATGAAAATGTAAATATATTGTCTAAAATTGTTTTTTTTGTTATATTTTATATTATAGAAATAATATTAATAACGATAATGTAAATAATTATTCAGTAAATATTCTTGTGTATTTCCACTTTCATTTTTACCTCAGATATGCAGAACAAATTGTTTATAGTAAATAGCCTTAGATGATGTGACTGCCACCAGTGCCAACGGACCAGTCAAAATACATATATTCAACATACGAGCGCGTCCGCACCAACGGACGCACGCACGCACGCATAGCACTGGCGCAGACAAACTCCCCGCATTTTGGACTTGGTTGTGGCTGTCAAATACCTTAATAACTAGTCATTATAGTAAAATGTTCACCTTCACATTTGATCTATCACCCATTTGAGCAACAACACAGTTAGCCCACTAGATTGTCTTTTACGCTCTTGCCACCTCTCTTTTTCACCTGGACTATAATTCTATGCTCGCCTGTCCTTTAATGTGACGCTATAAAAAACGTCACGGCTAGGGACAACTTTATCAATTATATAATGCTATATTTTCCTCTTATCACGGCAGTATATTTCTAGTAAATAGACGTTACCCATTCATCATTGTAAGTGTATTTGCAGTGTATAATTATTATATAAGCTATATAACATCGCTATGTTCAACTTGGTTTCTTAAACAAAATTAAATTACTAATAAAAATATTTTAAATCTAGTTAATGTATAGAACCCAATAGAATAAGAAATGAGTATAGCCGGTTCTATACATTAAATATGAATACTACTCACGATAGTTTAAATTTAAAAATATTTTAAACCTCTTAGTACATTTTTGTCTATCCTTTTTTTTATTTCTTCATTTAAAAAAATTAGATAATAGATCATATTTCTCTTTAAATGCAATAGTAAGTAAGTACTTTTCATATACTACATAGAGAGGCCGAGCAATTTTTGGTCTTTCTCAGATAGACGTCCTTCTTTGAGTCGAACTTTTAACCTGAAAAAAAGTATTACTTTAATATGGTTGGAGGTTTCCGAAAATTGGGTATTACTCTAAAGTAGTGGCGGTGGTGGAGGTTTGTGCATTTGTTTTTACGAATCCTGCATGTATCAGGTATGCAAACAGATTGTCCACTCTACATTTAGCATTATATATATTTTCTATTTTACTTCATCGCCGATTATAGCAAAATAATTTTATTATTACTTTTGTGTTATGGATCTCTGCAAAGTAACGCCTACTTCTATTTTTTTTTTTTTTTTTATATACAGGAAAAAAACCCCTTATGGGTACCGCCGCCCGACGGGGACAGGCGGCGGTTATGTCGCACTCGCACCGACTAAAACGACCTGTGTGCTCCACTAGGCTGCCGATGGCAAGGACAGGGTATCATTGTACATATTGCCCCCATCCCGCCGACAGCTCTGATCCCAGAGAACAAACACCTCCGGGTAGGGGCCCCTCGGAAGAGAAGCCCCCCTCCGCTAACCGGTGCATCGGGAGCACCAGATGCACCGACCGCCTCGGGGACCTGTAAGCCAGACGTCCGATATACCCCGTTCGGAACGTCCGAAGGTCCCCTAACAGGGCAGCAGTCGATGGGCTTAGGCAAGTCGCTAACACTTGGACTCACCAGCAGCAGATTGGATCCAGAACAAGAGTTCCCGGAACCGCTCCGCCGCCTCCCTCCGCAGAGCAGAAGCAGGCCATCGCTGCCCGCGATTGCTCCCTGCCCACCGATGATTCATGATACGGTGGACAAGGAGAGACCGCGCCCCAAGTAGGGACCCCAGCGCCTTGGTGGGCGTTTCCGCCCCACCGGGTAATTTTTTATAGAGGTTTTCTTCCTCGCAACCCGAAGGTCCCCGTTCCCATTGCTGGGCTTACGGGTTTTGCCGACGGTGGCCTAAGACCATGTCCAGCCAGACTTAAAGTAAGCCCAACTGAACCCGTCGCTCATTAGAGACTCCACCCTTAACCTCCCCGGAGTCCCCGGCCCGTCCAGATTGCCCTCTGCTAATCAGAGGGACAACTGGATTGGCCATCCCACAGTGGTCCGTTCGCCAAGACTAAGCTTGCCCAGGGTGCGCCACGAGGAGGCCGACCACTTTGGCACCCCTACTTCTATTAACTCTATGAACTATTAAAAAAAGCTTTTTTTTCTTTTCTAAGTTATGGGTCTCTTTATCACTCATGAATTTTGTAGGCGCTATGCTCCGGTTTAGTGCAATTTGCAACAAAACAACTTTATTATATTAGGTCACTTTAATATTAAGCATGTGGGTTAAGACCAATTGAAGATAGAAGTTGTATCGTCTATGGTTATATTCATACCTCTCCTCATTGTGCTTCAGAGACCAGAGAGCAGGCATGTACTGAGGGTGCATGGTGTCCAGGAAGTGCTGTCTCCACAGCTCCTCCAAGCGGAGCAAACCTTCATGCTCAATGTAGTACTCTGTCACCTTGTACCCGTGGGACTCGAAGTCTTCATTCTCGTAGCTGTGAATATAATTAATTAAATAAATTAATATATGGGATACTTACAAACACAGTCGCCCGTCCCCAAAGTAACTTAATACTTGTGTTAATATAGGTGAAAGACAACTGGTAAATACATCTTTAATATTTAAATGAGTTAATCTTGTATGTATATATATTTTCGGAATCTCGGAAACGGCTCCAACGATTTTCCTGAAATTCAGCATGTAGGGGGTATGATGATTGAATATGGGGGTTCAGTATTTGGGGGAGAAAAATCGATCTAGCTAGGTTTATATATATAAAAAAATCTTTTATCCCTGTTTTTAAGCATTAAAAAATACTAAAATTTATATTGAATTGAATTTTTGCCATTAATTGTCAAGTCAGCGTAGCTTATTCGGGGCACGGGTGGTCGCGAGGAATGAAAATACCTAGGATCGAGTCCCAACCCTATTGTTTTTTTTTATTTTGTAAAAAATTACTGAGTAAGGCTCGGTCACCCATATAATATTATTTAATGAAAATGCGTGCGCGTCCACCATGATACTAACAGAATTTAAAAAATAGATACTAACAGAATTTGTATATCGGCTGCCTCTTTTAGAAGCTCCTCGGTGATTTCATCGTGCTGCAAGTAAAACTGCAGCAAAATGTTTTCGAGGTCCTTGCGTCGTGCTTCGGGAAGCACGTGTTTCTTCGACTGGTGGAGCAGAGCGCGCGCGGCTGAACGGATCGTTCTAAAAAACAAAATTCTTATCACACCAGCAGCAGTTAATATGGTTTATGGGAGATTTGTGTTAATTATCATGCTAACCAATGAAATGAAGGTTCATTTACGAAGCCAAACGATTGTGGTAGTGAATGTGTGCAGTGCATTGTTATTTTATTTGTGATGTGAAAATAATTAGCCAAATCATGCACTACCAGTGCATGATTTGGCTAATTATTTTACGACCGACTGCCTGCCTAACGTCAACGTACCTTAGTCGCCTTTTACGACACGGTAAGAAATGAGGATGATCTATTCTACTCAGCCGGATACCACACGGTGTGTCGACTTATCTTATTCGCCTTTTAGGACTCTTCGGTATGAAATGAGCGTGGTCTATTTTACTCAGCCGGATACCACACGGCGTGTTGTCTTATCTTAGTCGCCTTTTACGATACCTCGGTAAAAAATGAGGGTCTATTCTACTCAGCCGGATACCACACGGCATGTCGACTTATCTTAGTCTTCTTCTTCTTCTTCAACCGATGGACGTCCACTGCTGGACATAGGTCTCCTCATGGGATCTCCAGTACACACGATTTTGTGCCGCTTGTATCCAGCGGCTCCCCGCGTCCCTTTTGAGGTCGTCTGTCCATCTAGCAGGGGGTCTTCCGACACTGCGCTTTCCGGTGCGGGGTCGCCATTCCAACACTTTAAGACCCCAACGTCCATCGGTTCTCCGCACTATGTGCCCCGCCCATTGCCACTTCAGCTTCGCTACCCGCTGAGCTATGTCGGTGACTCTGGTTCTTCTACGGATCTCCTCATTTCTGATTTGATCACGTAGAGAAACTCCGAGCATAGCTCGCTCCATCGCCCGCTGAGCGACTCTGAGCTTTCTTATGAGGCCCATAGTCAGCGACCAAGATTCAGAGCCATAGGTCATCACTGGCAACACGCACTGTTCGAAGACTTTAGTCTTCAGACACTGAGGAATATTGGACGAAAAGATCTCGCGTAGTTTCCCAAACGATTCGGCGACTGACCTCTTTCTCGAAATTGGACCTACCTAGCCGGACCGTATGTCCCAGGTATATATATTCGTCGACAATTTCGAGTGCAGAGTTCTCAACGAAGATCGGGTGAAGCGGAACATGTGAGTTTGACATAACTTTCGTCTTGCTCGTGTTCATTTTTAGGCCCACCTCTTGAGATACTCTGCTGAGGTCGTCGAGCATTGTGTTAAGATCCTCCAGGGACTCTGCCATAACGACTATGTCGTCGGCAAATCGAAGGTGAGTGATGTACTCGCCGTTAATGTTGATGCCGTATCCGTTCAAATCCAAAATCTTAAAGACATCCTCCAATGCAGCGGTAAACAGCTTCGGGGAGATGACATCTCCCTGTCGCACACCACGCCGCATTTGGATTGGTCTCGTAGTTCTGTCTTGGATACGGACAGACATTGAGGCGTTTTCATACAGACACTTCAACACTTGGACGTACCGATAGTCGATTCGGCATCGCTGGAGCGATCTTAACACAGCCCATGTTTCCACCGAATCAAAGGCCTTCTCATAGTCCACAAACGCCAAGCAAAGTGGCCGGTTATACTCCTCGGTTATCTTATCTTAGTCGCCTCTTACCAAACCTCGTTAAGAATTGAGGGTGGTCTATTATACTCAGCCGAATACCACACAGCATTTATCATGGTATATAGCATAATAATGATTTACTTTTGAAGGCGGCACTATATCATGTAAAGTGGAAGGATCGCGTTCCTTGCAAAAGTCATATATCCCACAGTGGAAATCTATGGTTGATAAGAGGGTAAGAGGAGGAGGGGGGAGGTCTTTTAAAGTGACATAAAAAAGCAAAACAATCACCCACTTGCTGTCGACGTCCTCTTTGAATTTGTTGTTGAGTTGTGTGGAGAGCGGCGCGTCGCAGGCTACCGCTAGCCGCTCGCGGAGCGCCCGGTCTCGAAGGTTGCTGAGCTGGTGACACGACACACAAAGCAACACCACGTCGTGGGATGAGTGGTCCTTCATTATCTCTGCAAGTAGACCAGTTTATGATAAGAACGAGGCCCACAGTATATGCGATTTTAGGGTGATCTAGTGTTAAGAACATGCGAAAAGATTTTATCGCATGTCATCATCATCATCATCATTCTCCTACCCTTATCCAACTCTAAGTGGGGTCGGCACAATATGTCTTCTTTTTCCATTCTCCTCTATCATTCGTCAACTCTGGTGCCACTCCTCTAACATGCATATCATTTTTTCACACAATCCAACCATCTTTTTTTCGGCCTTCCTCTAGCCATACATCCATCCACATTCATATTTAAAACTCTTTTGGTCACATGATTTTCATCCCTCCTCATTACATGACCATACCAACTTAGTCTCGCACTTCTCATCTTTTCTGTAATGGGCGCAACTTTCAGACTTCCCCTGATATACTCATTGCGTATTCTATCAAGTTTTGTTACACCACACATCCACCTTAACATTCTCATCTCATTCGCATGCACATTTCTTTCATCCTTTCCTTTTATTGCCCAACATTTTGATCCATACATTACGACAGGTCTAATGACCGTTTTATAAATTTTCCCCTTTAGTTTAAGGGGTATTCGGGGGTCACATATTGTTCCTGAGACCTGTCGCCACTTCATCCATCCCGCATTCATTCTATTTCTCACATCGTGATCTACTTCACCGTTCTACTGGAAAAGCGAACCAAGGTACCGAAAGTCGGAGCAGACTGGCAAAACAACACTATTTAAGGTAATTGATGGAAAATTGGAGGTACCACTAAAATCACAGTTCGGTTTTGGCCAGATTGATTTTTAAACCGTATTTCTCCAATTTTTCTTGCCATTTTACAAATCTGTTCTGGACCTCGGTTGCATTTTCACCGACAATTACAATATCATCGGCAAATAGCATACACCAAGGAGTCTCCTCTTGAATGTCAGCTGTAAGTGCGTCCATCACAAGGAGGAATAAGAAGGGACTTAAAGCCGATCCTTGGTGTAAGCCTACGGCCACATCGAAATTGTCAGTTACTCCGGCTTCAGATCCGACATGAGTTTTAGCTCTATCATACATAGATCTTACAATTCGTACACACTTTCCAGGCACTCCTTTCTCTTTCAGACTCCACCAAACAAAGTTACGGGGAACAAGGTCGTATGCTTTTTCCAAGTCTATGAAGACCATATGTAAGTCCTTACGCGCACGCCGGTATTTCTCACACAACTGGCATGTCATTGAATTCAAATTCGCTTGAAGTTAATTATCTAGAACCTCATAAACTGGTGGACTACATAGACCACCGAGGCCTAAAACAATCGTATTTCACGATTTTTAGGTCAACCTATTGAGTACTTCCCTTAAAGGGTCATGTATTGAGAAATCTGAATTTATGGCCACCAATTGAAAAGTTATCAAACTTTTCAACTTTTAGGGATACCTATTGACAAAGTTTTAGGATTCCCACCCCATCAGAAGAATAAAGGCGATCTATTGAGACACCTGATTTTTAGGACTACCAATTTAAAAATTCAATTTTAAGGCCATTTGAAGCCATTTTTCCAGAAAGATGGTTGTTGGGTTAATTAAGGTTAAGGTACGCCGCACCCGAAAACACAGGGTCAGTAGAACCCCTACGAGGTGGATTGACGACCTTAAAAAGACCAAAAAGCAAAACAAGATCGTGTGGACTCGAGATCAACTGAAGAGACCTATGTTCTGTGCTAGACGTATTATTTTTGTTGTCGTATTCTACTAAAGCAGGCTACAGTTTACTCATGAAGCTTTAAGGGGGTTGCGCTGCTTATCACAATTTAGATATGTACTGTAGCAAAATACTTATATAATGATCTTGATATAGAGTGAGAAATAAACCTTTATTGATACAGATTTGTATGTTAAGTTTTAAAACAGTTCTTTTAAACAGCCTACAATGTTTTCCGTGTTAGAATGGATATTGTTCCTGTTTCTATTCTAGGAGGGAAAATGGGTATTTCGTTACGATATGATAGGCTGGTATATAAACTTCAATTGTACCAAATTTCAAAAATATTTCTCCAGCATGTAAACGAAGGTATATGAGTAAGTGAAAGTGTTAGAGATAGACTCTTGTATTTATAATATTATTATAGGTTACATACGATATCTTCTTTATTTTTACGATAGAAATAAGAAGCGTTTTCATAACTCAAAATCAATTTATTTATTTTTTGACTACATATAACTTTCTCGCTATAAACACATCTATTTATATATACATACTTATTATAAAACAAAGTCCTCAGAAGCTATCTATATGTCATCGATTTTCTCAAAATATACTTAACGGATTTTTGATGGATTTTTACTAAAAGATACTTCAAGTCTTCCAGAAGGTTTAGGTTTATAGTACATTACGATTTTACGTAAATGTGTTGAAGAGGTCGTGTGGTTGTAAAAAATTCGCCTGCGTAAACCAGCAAAGATACACTGAAGTAATGAATGACAAAAACGTACGTGACAGCATGTCTCTATCTCTTATGGCTCTTATGGTTGGTTTTGTGACACACTGATTTCTTCACGAGCGAAGCCGCAAGCACAGCTATATTTTAATAAAATTTAAGAGCGTTCCTCCTCACCTCACCTCTCCGCACCACACACATCTCACCCCCACCATTACTTCCGTTACGATAGATAATCCATACTCACCAGGGAAATACTTCCTGTACTCTCTGGGAACGACGTTCTTCCGTATGCACGAGTCGTTCGCGCCGCACACTACGCACTTGTTCTCTTTAGTCAGCTGGTAATATCGGCCGACGTCGCCTACACTGCGCCCCGCTGGTTCAAACCGCAATCGGACCTTAAGGGGGTTCTCACTAACCACGTCCGCTAAATTCTTTTCCACATACCTGTCCAAAAAGGACACCAAAATTATACATAGAATTACTATAGTATAGTACCAGCCTGGAATGTGTCCATCGAAAAACAGGAAGGCAAAAGTAATAATAAAATTATTTTGCTATAATATTTATATGTAACTAGCGGCCCGCTCAGGTTTCGCACGGGTATAAAATATATAGCCCATGTCAATCAGTGAAAAAATGATTAAAATCGATCCAGTAGTTTTGATTCATTCATTACTGCCCGTCGTGCATTTGTCCGATCGCTGCTAAATTCAGTGCTATAGGGCGAAGCGCGGTCTCCTCGCGGTATTTTAAATCTTCGTAAATGTTACAATAACATACAATAACATGTTAATGTACAATAACAATAAAGTTAAATATTATTTACCACAAAGCTTTCTTATTATCACAAGTGCATAGCAGATCTCCATCAGGTGCCTCCAGGAAACAGTTGTGGTATAGAGGTTTGGTGCGCGTCGCATTAGGATATCTTTTGCTTTGAATCTCCTTATTGATTTCTTTCTCTTTGCTTCTTAAACAAAAGAATATAGTTGTTAGCCTTATTTAATATCTTTAGAATGGGAATGTGTTTTTTACAATTTCTTTTTGAAGCAGTCATTGTCCACTGTTGGATATAGGGGACTAGGGACTACTACGCCATACAATCGTTTGTTGCTTATATCACACGATCTTTTTCGCTTGGATCACACGATCTTTTGTCATTTAGATCACGAGATATTTGGCATTTCAACAAGATTTCAGATCAAACAATTTTTTTTGGCATTTAGATCACATGAATTTTTGTTATTCGGATCACACGATCTTTGGTCATTTATATCACACAATCTTTTGATCTTATGTTGCTTTGATCGCACGATCTTTTATCGTTTGGATTCAACGATCTTTCATCGTTTAGATCAAAAAATCTTTTTTCAATTTTTTAACCATTCTCTATGTCCCAAACAAAAAAAAAGTGCAAGTTTTTCGTAGTATAGGTAGATATTTAATTAAAAATTAAACCACTCTCGACCAATAAGCTGTGGTAGCCCAGCGGTAACACCGTGCGATTTTTTTCGACACCCTATGAGTTTTTCTGTTGAAAACTTATGTGTCTAATTGATAATTGCAATTTATCAAACGGTGAAGGAAAACATCGTGAGGAAACCTGTATATCTCTAGAGAATTCTGGAGATATGTGTAGCCTACCAATCTGCATTAGAGCAGCGTGCAATCTTTCTCTCCAAAAAACGGAGAGAAGAGGACTATGCCCAGCAGTGGGAGAGTAACAAGCCGCTACTAAGAGAAAATCAATCACATACACAGAGCCAGCTTTTCGGGACTTAGATCTAATAAAAGACCTCAGGAGATTTTTAGGTTCGGTGAACGCAATTGTTTTAAATCTGAGTCTATTATACCTCTGCCTATTCCTAACTAGTCCATATCCAACTATCCATCTATACAAATCCGCATTGGACCAGGTATTTGCTCCAAAATTTCTCTCCAAAAAACGGAAAGAGGCCTATTAGCAGCAGTAGGATAGTAACAGGTCGCTACTTACTTTTTTACTTAAAAGCACTCTCTCTGCTGGTAGCAGGCTATTAAAAAAAATATTTAAAAAAGATTACCGTTTACTAGATTCCTTATCCTTGGTACTAGTAGGTTTAACTTTATAAGGGATGTTAGCATATCTTTTGCAGACACCTAAATTTTCCCAATGATTATTATTTTTTGTTTGAAACCACGATAAAAGGCCCACTTTGTGATAGTCATTAATAAGTTTCACGAAAATCTTTATCCCTACATGAGCGTCGGCTGCTGCATATTCAATTTGTCTCGTAGACAGTACCTCCGCAGCCCAATCGCTGCAACGTATCTGAAATAAGTTTATACTAATATCAAATCTGCTCTCCAATATTTTATTTTTGACAACGTGTATATTTTATGTAGCGGCCTCGCACTGCTGAGAATAGGCCTCTTCTCTCCGTTTTTGTAATAAGGGTTAGAGTTAAGACCTACCACGCTGCTCCAATGCGGATTGATTGGTTACACATTCTTCGCGAAAAGTTCAAAGAAATAGGCATACTTACTGTAGCATCACAATAAATATATATATATATATATATATATATATATATATATATATATATATATATATATATATATATATATATATATATATATATATATATATATATATATATATATATATATATATATATATATATATATATATATATATATAGTAACATTCTATTCCTACGCAAAAATATCCATATGTACAAGACCAAATTCGATGTATATCATAGACATACGAGAGGTCACAAAAAGCTAATGATACCTGTGTCGCGACTCAGCAGAGTTGGCAACTCATTCAATGGTCTCGGTATTCGCTTCTACAATAAAATTCCGCAATCCATACTAGACCAGTCTACAGAAGGGTTTAAGTTAAGCATAAGAGATATACTTATACATAAAGCATTTAACAAAATTGAAGATTATTTCGATTATTTGAAAATCCTTTCAGCTTCATACAAGACTGCAGTTTAATAATGTAAAATTGAAAATGTTTAAAAGATTGATTGCCGAGTTTCTTTTTGGTACTTCTCGGTAAGAGCAACATTCCGAACCAGTTGTAGCTTTATTAATCATGTTGATCCTTGGCGATTCAAAAGTGCTTGAAAGAGCTTATTTGAATAAAGATTATTTTGATTTGATTTGACATATCTCCAGAATTCTCTAGAGATATGCAGGTTTTCTCACGATGTTTTCCGTCACCGAAAAGCGTGTGATAAATTGCACTTATCAATTAGACACATAAGTTTTAACAGAAACACTCATTGGTGTCTGCCCGGGTTTGAACTCGTGACCTACTCGAAAGAGTAGCACGGTGTTACCGCTGGGCTACCACAGCTTTATATATTGTATGTATGACATGTGAATTGCCCAATAAATTTTTGGTCACCAAAGAAGGTTGGATTGATAAGGTCAAGACAGGTAAGGTCATTGACAATAAACACCAATGACAAAAAGTAAACAATACTAAAATATGTAAGATAAAGTCGTGAAAAAGCTGAGACTGATGCATTTGCTTTTTCTACTTTCCGTTCTAAAATACTTTAAATACTTTTTAGATGTTGACTTTACACGTTGAAATTTTAATTCTATTCAATTGAATTCTAGTGATAAATCAAAACAATGTGTTAATTTTATGTATACACATAATAAAAATATATTGAGTGCTGTGTTTCTGTCTATATAAAATAAATATATTATTTTTTTTTATCATATTGCAGGGCAAAATCTACTACTATACCATCATTCTCCTGCCTTAAGTGGGGTTGGCACAACATGTTATAAACATGTTGTCACATGAGTTGACTACATATTTAACGACTGGCTGCCGGCCTGACGTCAACAAGTCGTATTTAACGACACCTCGATAAGAAAGAGGGTGGTACTCAGCCGGAAACTTAAAATAAAGACTTACCATAGTCGCCTTTACGACAACTCAGTAAGAAATGAGGGTGGTACTATTCTATTCAGCCGGATACCACACGGCGGAATCTATTACTATAAAAAAATTCATTAAAGATTAAGAGATAGGTCCAAGTGCTAACATGGGGAAATGGGTGGAATAGTCCGGAATAGGAGCTGACCACCCGCCCTGCACTGCAAGGCGTCCCCGAAATTAGATAGATAGAAGTGCTACAACTATGACATAAAAAAAGAACTATTAAGTGTGCAAAAAAAATTACCCTCCAAGTTTTATCCAGTACTACCCCTAGCAAGGATTTAGACAGGGTCGCCAAGCCACCTCCGTCATAACCACATAAATCAACAAGATGCCTCAAGTCCAAAGTTGCTTGTGTGTACACTCCATAATCAAGGGTTAAATATTTAGCATCATCCATTACACCTACACCAACTTTATAAATGCTGTCATCTTCTAGAAGATCCTGTAAAGAAAAAAATTATAAGATAAAAATTGATCCATAACATAATATTAATAAAGCCCGCTATGTGGTATCCGGCTGAATAGAATAGTACTACCCTCATTTCTTACCGAGGTGTCGTAAAAGGAGACTAAGTTAAGTCAGCCCGCCGTGTGGTATCCGGCTAAGTAGAATAGACCACCCTCATATCTTACCGAGGTGTCGTAAAAGGCGACTGACGAAGTTGACCAGCCGTGTGGTATCTGGCTGATTAGAATAGACCATCCTCATTTCTTACTGAGGTATCGTAAAAGGCGACTAAGGAAGTTGACTCACCTTGTGGTATCCAGTTGAGTAAAGTAGACCACCCTCTTTCTTACCGAGGTGTCGTAAAATACGACTAAGGTAAGTTGAAGTTAGGCGGTCGTAAAATACGTAGCTAAATCATGTGACATATTTGTAACATGTTGTGCCGACCCCACTTAGAGTGGGACAAGGGCAAGAGGATATATATATGTATGTATGTTTTATAATAAGTATAGATACTGTTTTTGAACTTACTTTTAATGATTTAGGTAGTAACTTTATTTGACATAATCTAAATAATGCACAAAACCCATCGTAAGTAGATAGCTGCAGTAGAGCAACAGGTTGTCTTTTTCCATGGTCAGTCACCCATTCACAATCAAAACCAACAGCATGATGTACTGCATATTTACTGTAACAAATACAACTCATGAACAGTTCATTTATTTGGAATTTAGTAACTAAATATATACAATAGACATTCTCCACCATATCGACCAACTAAAATGGAGATGGACTGGTCATATGCTTTGTTGTAATGAAGATAAATGGAGCAAGAAGGTGACAGTCTGGTACCCCAGAGATGGCATCAGGAGCAGAGGTTGCAAAGCGAAAAGATGGGAGGACGACCTAAAAAAGACCCTGGGACCTCTTTGGCTAAGAGTGGCGGGGCACCGAAAGCAATGGAAAGAGATGGACGAGGCCTTAGCTTTAAGGCACGTAGTGCTTGTGTATTATAGTGGCGGTGGTGGCGGTTTGTGCATGTTTTTACGAATCCTGCATTTATCGGGTATAAAAACAGATTGTCCACTCTACATTTAGCATTATATTACATTTTCTATTTTACTTCGTCACAGATTATAGCAAAATAATTTTATTTTTACTTTATTATGAATCTCCGCAAAGTAACACCTAATTCTATAAATTATTTACATAATACTTTACAGGTAGAAATCGGTTTAATGAGAAATTTTGATAAAAATAATGGTGTAAGAGAAATCTGATTAAGTATTGTGCAATATAAGGTAAATACTAACCTCCGTAATTTCGTAATAACTTGATCACATTGCTCTTCTGATGTTATTATTTCAATCGATAGGTAATTAAGGGCATCTGAAGCATTTTTTGGTTTTAATCTTTTCAAAATTCCATACGTAATGCCAGCACAACCTAGTGCCACCGCAGAGGTTAAGCCAATTTTCAGCTTACTGTTCATATTTAAAGACTATAGCCACAACCAGAAACCGTTTCAAGGAACTATTTAAGCTTAATCATAAAACAATTGTGTTTACGCACAACATGCACTTTTGTATTAGAATTTCAAATGTGACGAAATTTGAAATATCCTATAACACACAAAACAAACAACACTAAACACAGATAAGTTATCGTTGATAATGAAGTTGTCAGTTTTGGTCACCGTTGATTTATATCAATGACAAAAATATCTAAATAAGTTAAATAAACGTTGCAAACCTAAGAAGGACAAATCCTATTATATTCTGCGATAAAAAAACATCATCCAACCATGCATATCTAATCTTAAAAAATAAGAAAAACAGGATTATTAAAATAATCGATTTTTAATGTAAAAAAATCGATTATTTTACATCCCTAATAATTATTTTTCTATTCGTGGATGGTGGACCATCATAATGGACCATGTTTATTTTAGTTAAAATAGAAAATAAACACGAATATATAACAGTGCCCGTATTTCGTTTGCAGTAAAACGGAAACGTTTGTAAAACAAACGCGTGTTTCTATTATTACAAGTTACTGTATCTATAATTCATATTATTTTTGCATGTTGTTCGATGACTGTATATTTAGTTTATAATGGCTGGTGATAGAAACATGGAACGCCGGAGGTCGCGTTCACGTGAACGACGTGAAAGAGATCGTTTTGAAGAAAGAGAAGTCCATAGAGAAAAACTAAAACGCCGCGAACGATCCCGAAGTCCTAAGAAAGAACGTAATAGATCTCGTAGTCCATCAAAAAAGGAGAGAGATCGTTCAAAAAGCCCCCGCAAGGATCGTGGACGGTCAAGAAGTCCAAAGAAACGTGAAAATAGAGACAAGGATAGACGAAGTGTTGAAAGAGAAAGAATCAAGAATAAAAAAGATGATAGTAAACAAGATGACGAAGAAATAAAAATGGAGGAAGAACAACCAAAATTAATTAAACGAGAACCTCTATCCTTAGAAGAGCTACTTGCTAAGAAAAAGGCTGAGGAGGAGGCTCGAAGTAAACCTGTATTCTTAACAAAAGAACAGAGAGCAGCCCTTGCATTAGAAAGGCGTCGAGAGCAGGTTGAAGCTATGAGGGCAAATATTGAAAAGCCTGTAGTGCCTACTATAGATCTTACAGGACCATCAAAGAAAGAGGAAGAAAAGAAACACAAGGAGGATAGAGAAAGAGAAAAGGAGAGGGAGCGAGAGCGAGAAAGAGAAAAGGAGAGAGAAAGGGAAAGGAAATATGATGAGAGAAAGTCAGGTTCTGATCGTAACAAAGAGGATAAAAAGGAAAAGAATGAAGAGTATAATAAGACTAAGGACAAGGAAAGAGAAGAGGAAGCGATAAAAGCTCGCTACTTAGGTATTGTTAAAAAGAAAAGAAGAGTTAGGAGATTGAATGATCGAAAATTTGTCTTCGACTGGGACGCTTCAGAAGATACTTCAAATGATTATAACCAATTATATAAAGAGAGACATCAAGTCCAATTCTTTGGTAGAGGCCACATAGCTGGTATTGATATTAAATCTCAGAAAAAAGATTACAGTAAATTCTATGGAAATCTGCTTGAGAAAAGACGAACCGAGTTAGAGAAGGAACAGGAGAAGTTACGTCTGAAAAAAGTGAAGAAGAAAGAAGATAAACAAAAATGGGATGATAGGCACTGGTCTGAAAAAGATCATGATGAAATGACTGAGAGAGATTGGAGAATCTTTAGAGAGGATTACAATATAACAATCAAAGGGGGCAAAATACCAAACCCAATTCGTTCTTGGAAGGAAGTTGCCTTTCATCCAGATATAATGGACATTATAAATAAAGTGGGTTACAAAAGTCCAACACCCATTCAAAGGCAGGCAATTCCTATTGGTTTGCAGAACCGTGATATAATAGGGGTTGCAGAAACTGGTTCAGGTAAAACGTTGGCTTTCCTTATCCCTCTGCTGACTTGGATTCAATCTTTACCAAAAAGTGAACGTATGGAAGATGCTGATCAAGGGCCCTATGCTATAATTTTAGCCCCAACTCGAGAGTTGGCACAACAAATAGAAGAGGAAACAAACAAATTTGGTGTTCCATTAGGCATAACGTCTGTTGTTGTTGTTGGTGGTCTCTCAAGAGAAGAACAAGGTTTCAAACTAAGACTTGGATGTGAAATTGTTATTGCCACACCTGGTCGTCTGATTGATGTATTGGAAAATAGATATTTAGTACTGAACCGATGCACATACGTTGTTCTAGATGAAGCTGATCGTATGATTGATATGGGATTTGAACCAGATGTACAAAAAATTCTAGAATATATGCCAGTATCTAATATTAAACCAGATACGGATGCAGCAGAGGATGCATCTGTATTACTTGCAAATTATAACACTAAGAAAAAATATAGACAAACTGTGATGTTCACGGCTACTATGCCTCCTGCTGTGGAAAGATTGGCTCGAAGCTATTTACGTAGACCAGCTATTGTGTACATTGGTTCTGTTGGTAAACCGGTAGACAGAACTGAACAGGTTGTGTACTTGATTGGTGAGAACGAAAAACGTAAAAGGCTCACAGAAATATTGCAACGTAACGTGGAACCACCGATCATTATATTTGTTAACCAAAAGAAAGGTGCTGATGTTCTTGCTAAAGGCTTGGAGAAACTTGGATTTAATGCTTGTACCCTCCATGGTGGTAAAGGGCAGGAACAACGTGATTTTGCTTTGGCATCTCTTAAAAATGGCTCCAAGGATATTTTGGTAGCGACAGACGTTGCTGGTCGTGGTATAGATATTAAAGATGTTAGTATGGTAATTAATTATGATATGGCAAAGTCCATAGAGGATTACACTCATCGTATTGGTCGTACTGGTCGTGCTGGCAAGACTGGTAAAGCTGTGTCATTTGTTACAAAAGAGGATTCTGCTATTTACTATGACTTAAAACAAGTCTTACTAGCAAGCTCTGTATCAACATGCCCACCTGAACTCATGAACCACCCAGAGGCACAACACAAACCTGGTACAGTTGTTACTAAGAAGCGAAGAGAGGAGATGATTTTTGCATAACTTTCTATATCACCTACATTAGAGCGTATGAAGATAATAAATACAAACATCAATTATAATATTTTATTACAATGTCATAGAATTTGTTACACTGTAATTACAATAAATTATGGTTTCTCAAAGTTTTGATTTCTTCTCGTTTTTCCTTTTATAAAGCTGAAAAGACAGAAATTATTCACAAATATAGATAAATAACTTTTAATACTAATGAATACTACATAAAAGTTATTCATGTTTTCATACATTCCTTGGCTCTATAATATAATCATTAACCTTGTCTTTATTGTAATACTAAAATTTCTTTATTCAAGTACCTATATTTTGATGGCTATAGATACAATTCTATATAACGTTACAGTTTCGATAAAAATAGTTATTTCTTTATAGCGCCACCTAAAGCAAAAGAAGTACAGAATCTAGCTAGTACTTTAATATATGTCTGAAAAACTTGCTATTTGTCCATAATAAACGAAATTTATTATGGACAAATAGAATTCAGTAATAAGGCGTAGAGACGCCCAATAAAAAGGTATGAATAATAAAAAGGTATTCAAATTTTAATAGTATTTTATAACGACATCGTTTCTGTAATCAGGAGATTGCGTATCAAATAAACGTTGGGAAACAAAAACAAAAAAATCATCGAAACGCGCGGGAAACACCTTACTACCAATGTAAGCTACAAAAAAGTACGATATATGAATATGAAAAAAATACGAAATATGAATAAAAAAAAATTCAAAAGTAAAGTTTCGTGTAGATATATTAAGAAAAAAACGCACAAGAAACTCGGCCTAATGAGAGATATTACATTTTATAATACTTACTCTGTCATTAATCTAACTCTTCGAATAAGTAGTCTGAAAAAAAAAAGAATACTTTAGTGAACAAGTACATCATACGGTAATGCACCATAATTCCCAAGCGTTAATTGCAGCAATAAAAGTTGTGTTAAATGAAGCCATCTAATAACGTAACTCATTAATACCATTAAAATACCAAAAAATATTATTATTTTTTATTACCATTAATAAAAAATTATTATTAAGTCATAGTAAATGTAAAAGTCGTAGTAAATGAAAGTAAGTAGTCAATCCGTAAATACTACTGACAAGAAATGGATGCTTTTAATTATTTCCAGAATCGATACCGTTTGTGGAATATAATCGTACTCTAATGAGAGGTTAAATATTATTTGCCTGAGATGTTCTTACTGCAACAATCCTTAAGTATAATATTATTAAAAACAATCATGCAAGTATATAGGAATTTCTTATAACGTTACTTGTTGTTTCTAGTAGTAGTCTAGGAGTTGTCAGTCTAGCAGTCGTTTGGAATATATAAGCGTACAAACATTTGGTTATTTTATTTTATAATATAGATTAAATAATTTAGATTTAGTATATATAGTATCAAATCTGGAGCTGCGATGACCAGTACACAGATGATTTTAAGTAGATTAGTTTGGACCCTAGTTACCTTTTTACCCAGGGCCTTTGATTACCTAGCTACGCCATTGTTTACAATTATCATAATTGAAGTAATTTAATTCAAGCTTGTGACTTTATGATCTTTTAAGACAAGGTGCTTCTATTGACGAATATTTGAATATTAAACTTTAAAACAACAGAATTAGATTAAATTATTAGACATCAAAAATTGACATATTAAATTTTATTCATATCCAACAATATATGGACATAATTTTATGTTAGTTAATTTTGCATGCTTAAAGTACTAGGTGAAATATTACTAGTAGAAAATAATATAATACAACTTATTGTAATAAAAGTTTCAGCTAATAAAAAAAAAATTAAATTCCAAGGACGTGAGTGAAGCATATAACATAGCAATGCAACATGCAAAAGGACAAACACAATGGACGAAGACAAGATCAAAATCAAGCGAAATCACATGCTCGATGCTTTTCAAAAATATACCTATTCTTTATGGTCTGAAGGTTTAGTTTCGACTGCGTCTTTAGATGGTGGTGGCATTATCGCTTGTTTCGCTGATGTAGCCAAAGATACCGTCATGTCGACAAACTCTGAGAGGTCTTTTGGGAAAGACAACTCAGGGAGTTTAACCTCCAGTTGAGGGTCGCCAGGTTTTACTATTAAATTATAAGATAAGTACATAGTAAACAGATTTGTAAAATATGTATTTTATGTTAATTGATCATCCTCTTGCCCTTATCCCACTCTAAGTGGAGTCGGCACAACTTGTTATAAACATGTTACATGTTAAACTATTTAACGACCGGCCGCCTGCCTGATGTCATCTCTATGTCTGGAACAGGGTGATCTACTCTACTCAGCCGGATACCACACGGCGGGTCGACTTACTTTAGTCGCCTTTTACAACATCTTCGTAAGAAATGGGGGTGATCTATTCTACTCAGCTGGATAACACACGGTGGATCGACTTGCCTTAGTCGCCATTTACGACAACTCGGTAAGAAATGAGGGTGGTCTATTCTACTCAGCCGGATACCACACGGCTTACCGTAAAGCGTGTTAAAAATTACAATTATCAATTAGATATATTAGATTTAAAGGTAAACTCATTGGTGCCTGTCTAAAATAATTAAATTAATAATTTACCTCCATATAAAAAGTTGTAAGCGATGTTGACATATTGTTTCAACAATTTTCCATTATCTTTCATAAGTTGTTTAGTCTCCTCTGGGAAGCATATATAACCCATGCCTGTTGTGCCCAAACCAGCATAAAATATTCTCTAAAAATTAATAACAGTAATTAATTAATTATTATTAATCTGTAGTTGTTGTAATGTTATGTGATGAAACAGTTTTAAATATAAAAGGATTGAAGGACTATTTGAACTTATGGTACATTATAAAGTCATGTAGATGTAGTGGGAGATATAATGATAGGAGAAAGTAATAGCATAGCTAAATTATTTACCACACGCGCAGAAGTATAAAGGAATAATAAATAATCATTTATAGAATTAGGCGTTACTTTGTGGAGGTCCATAATAAAAATCATCTTATAAATCATTGCGATTTTGTGAATTCAAAATTAGACTAAATTGAGTTAGATACAAAAGTAATAATAAAATTATTTTGCTATAATCGCGATGAATCATTCATCGGATTATAGCAAAATAATTTTATTATTACTTTTGTATTATGGATCTCCGCAAAGTAACGCCTAATTCTATAAATTATTTTGAGTTAGATACATTGTAATCGTTGTGTTAATACCATCTATAACATCACACTATAAACATGTTTTCTTGGTGTTCTTGGTGGGTCCTGAGTGTTACTCATGAAGTGATTGTTTCCACAAAGCAACTTTTATTAAATAGGTCACATTAATACTAAACGCGTGACATGATTAATGGCCATTAGTAAAGAAATACTTATATAAGAATAATTGCATAATCAAAACATACCCTGATTAATCCTCCCCTCAATCCGAATATAAATCCAGTAAGACCACCCATTACCACTGCACCATACCTCATTTGTTTGTTCTCTTCTTCCCTTAAATATTGAATGATCCCTGAAAAAAAAAATTACCATTACTCAATACAAGTACTTAGATTAAAAAAAATATGGTTTATATTACAAATGTGGTGTATTAAGTATAAAATACTTAAATAGCATATTAAAGTGAAAGGCATAAATATTGCATTATCCTCCTGCCATATATCCCACTATCCCAAAATGTTATAAACTTGTTGTCATATTATTTGGCTACATATTTCACGACCGGCAACCTGCCTGACGTCAACTTACCTTAGTCGTATTTTACGACACCTTGGTAAGAAAGATGGTGGACTATTAAACTCAACTGGATACCACACGGCGGGTCAACTCCTTTTACACCACCTCTGTAAGAAATGAGGTCAGTCTATTCCGCTCAGCCAGATACCACACAGCAGTTTAATAAATAGAGGTGTAGATGATGCTAACATTGGTGCGGTACACCAAGAAAAAAGCAGAACAAATAAATTTACTGTCAAAAAATTAAAATTGTACTGCAAATTATTTATAGAATTAGGCGTTACTTTGCGGAGATCCATAATACAAAAGTAATAATAAAATTATTTTGCTATAATCTGTGATGAAGTAAAATAGAAAATAAAAATATATATAATGCTAAATGTAGAGTGGACAATCCATTTTCATACCTAGATTCAGGACTCGTAAAAACACACGCACAAACCTCCACCACTGCGTTAGTGATATCACAACAATTTTGTCGTGGAGTCTCTCCATCCAAATATAATATAGTTCTTCATCTCCTGACGCAGAATTATATTACATTTTCTATTTTACTTCATCGTGGATTATAGCAAAATAATTTTATTATTACTTTTCTATTGAACGTAGCAAAGATCAAATGGAAAATAAAATATATTAATAGATGACTAACACTTACATTCACTTCTATCTTGCAGCTCCGAATAATTGTCCTTAATAGTATTTTTAGCAGATTCAGTGTGAGCCACAGCAGTCTGCACTTGCTCCCTAACAGCTCGTACGGGTGACAAAAGTACTGATCTCACATAGCTTGTTTTATCCTCTTTTGCTTTTGACTGCAGATACCTGAAAATTTTAAACTGAATTAAAATTTTTCTGTATATACTAATTAGACTATAAATAAATATCTCTACCAGTTAGTCATTATATAGAACACTTAGTATTAAAGTGACCTAATTAAAGATTAGCACTAATTGAGTTAGGTACATTGTAATCCTTATTTCAATGCCATCTGACACTATGAACTATTAAAAAAGCTAATGTTTTCTTAGGGCCTGTTTCACAAGTGACTGATAAAGTGTTGGACAGTTAACCGACACATAAACTAAGTAAACTCTAAGTAGACTAAAAAGTGAAAAATTAAAAAAAAAAATTGTGGCCAATTCAAAATAGGTATTTGCTGTCCAGCAGATAAACTAATTAACAGCCACATAATCTACTTGTTTACTTATTAGGGATTTTAAGAGCTGAATAAGCCTATCCTAAACCTGAGAAACGCGAAATTCCAGGATATGTGTCAGATATGTTCCAAATAAACTAACTGACAGTTTATTGGTTACTTGTGAAACAAGCCCTTACTCTTCTAAGTTTTGTGTCTCGTTAACACTCATGAGTTTTGTTTTGGCTCTACATTACATGTTATTACAATTTGTGATAAAACTGCTTTGTTTCAAACAAACTACAAAATAACTAAATAAACTAAACAGTTCTCTCTGCATTTCCTGCATGTATTGTTAGGTTTTCTCTACAAAACCACAAAAAATTTATCTATGACATAAACATATATAACTCATTATCATCACTTACTATAACATGAATATGAGATAAAGAACGAATCTGACATAAATAACCAATATTTATTTAATCAATATGAAATTGAAGTCTTAAAGAAATTATAATAATGATAGGGTATATCAATGTTGTCTATGTCTTATATCAATTAAAAACATACTCAGCATAGTCTGCATGCGGAGCTTCGTATATAGGTAGTTCGGAAGGCCTTATAGGTGGGGGTCGCATAGGCTCGGTAGACTCCTGTACAGGGACCGCAGCTTTGATGGTAGGCACTAAAGCCACCAGGCCGGATCCAAAAACTACTTTTCGAATCATCTGTTATTTGATAAAACAAGACATTAAAAATAAATGTATAAATAAAAACTATTTATATCTATGCCAAAAGGATTATATTTTCGGAATTACCTCCACTGAGATGTTTGAACAGAATAATTACATAAATAATCACAGTTTTGAATAGCTAAAATTCGATTTTCGTCGATCAGCTGCTAATTGACAACCATTTGACAGCTGATAATGACATTACGTAATTTATTTGGATTAACTATCGAAACTTTTACAGTACAATGAAGCTAATAAAACTATTATTTGTAACATTGTTATTATTATCTGTATTACCATAATAAATAATGTAATTATGGAAAGATATATAATTATTTTATTTATCGATTAATTGTCTTATATTCATATATATTTTTGCGATAGAAAAAAAATATATCCGTCATGTGCCACTGCCAATTGTCATTTGTCAACCTTACTTGTTCTCGATCTGTCATTGCGTTGTGTCATGAATTTTTTTCTCGTCTTGGTCTTTTCAATATTAGACATCAGTAATAAAGTGATATTCGTTGTGAACAAGCCGATTGCAGTTGTTTTTTTACGAAGTTAAAATTATTAGTGAAGTATATTTATCTAAATATGAACGAATAAGTTTTTTTTTTAAATATCTTGTCGCTATCTCCTTTGCCCACATTACTGAATCTAACACAATCCGGTGTTTTTATTGGATGGTTATTGAGTGAATCTTGCTTATTTTAAAATGAGCGGAGTGCGCGTTGGACGCGTCCCCAAACGCCGGGCAGGATCTCGTGCGAAGAGTCGGTCAGGTAAAAAAAACCCGCATGTTGGTGCTTCGCCGCTCTGTTTCTGACTGTGAACTGGACTTTTTGCTTGAATGCCTAAGTTTAGAGTAGTGCTTGAATGAGATATATTTAATGTATATTGATCAGTTGTTATTTGCTGCCAAAAAAAAATTGACTTTACACAGTCCTTACTAGATATATATGTTTTCAGCACAGATAAGCATGAGCTAAAAATTGTCTATTGATGACATAGTAGAGCTGTAAAACCTTCATAGCTTTACATTTTTATTGCTTTCCCTGATACCAAAATGACCTTGTAAAACATTCTAGTCAACACAATCAATGAGTGATAAATAATTTTAAAGTCACTCAAAACCTTAGTATAATATTGGCAATATAAAAATATACTTATAAAGTTGATTCTAAAACATATATACATATATTTTTTTAATAAAAATAAGGGTCGTAAATATAAAATAAATTATAATGGTTTAATATTTAAAGAAATGAACTATCTTAAATTTTAAAGGTCACATTGTTTATTTATAGCTATTAGAGTAAATTGTATTAAAATGTACTTCATTTACCAAAAAAGACTCACAATGCACTTGAATGTCAAGGTTTTCCTCCATTCAAAAGTTATATTTAAACACTTTTTATTGATATAAAGAACTAACACTTATATATTTATTACCTTTTTCTTTACACACAAATTTTTACTGTTTGTTGTCACTATGATGAAAGTGATAGGATTTTTCCCTATTTTATTATATGTAGGTATATGGTATAGGTGTATATTATATGGTATAGATATAAGTGTATGGAAACAAAAGTTTACTGTAATTAGAAAAATTGATTTGAAATAACAATTATTGCTATAATTGATCCAGGTGGCGATAAATATTATATACATACAGATCACATGTGGTCATGTGATGTGTATGTATGTAATATTTATGTTGCCAGTTCTTTTCTCATTTAATTAATTAAGGTTTTATATTAACCACAAATTTCTTCTTACTCACTTTGTGGGTGTGTGGGGAAATTTTAAATTGCTAATTTCCTCAGGACATTTAGCTCTATTGCCAGGACGTCAGTCTGTCGCAATTTAATAGTGACAATTCTGATTTAATGTGACACATAGCAACCATGTACATAATAGTATTTGGTTATGCATGTAATGAAAAGTTTCCTAATTTATAGTTAATGTATAGAACCGGCTATACTCACGTCTTATTTTATCGGGTTAGCCCGACTAGTTTCGAATATATCCGGGGCACTTATTCATGAGCTCTTTACACAATGTTATCGCGGCGGGAACTGCTTTCCCTGTCGCTCTGGTCAGACCAGACCAGAAAACGTTGAAGAGGCGCGAATACCGCCGCTGCCGTGTCCCCCCGCACCCCCGCCACCCACGAGTCGTGCCAAGCGAGCTGCTGTACGCAGTTCCCGCTGCGATAACGTCGTGTAAAAAAGAGCTTATGAATAAATACTCTGGATGGGTTCGGTCTGGTTGGGCTACCCCAATAGAATAAGATCTGAGTATAGCCGGTTCTATACATAAACTATGAATACTACTCACAATAGTTTAAATTTAATTAATTGCTAACCTTTCCTAATTTGTTCTGGCAGCAAATAAATCAATATTAAATGATGTTTATATTTGGAGCTTTCTTATGTAACAGTGAAACTGGTTTTTTTACTAACAATGAATTGCATTGATTCAGGAATTTAAGGTGCATGATACGAGTAGAGTGATGATCACATAAACCTGAAGAGACAAGGTTCACACCGGAGATCTTTGGAATGCAATGGTACAGAATTGTTATTCATTTAACATTATTATATATTCATTTCAGAAATTAAATGTACATAAAATTTAACATATTTCAATTATTTCATTGTTTTATTACGTTTAACATTAAAATAAATGATGATTAATAATGATTAAAGAAAGTGGTATGTACATTTATTTTTGTTGTATAACACTCCTAATACTGTCTTGACACATATATAGCACTTCTATAACTGGGGTTAAAACCATAGAGTTATTATAATTAGAGTAAGCCAGCCATAGATAGTTCCATTGAAAGAGCCTAAAAAATAATGAGAGAGAGAATATGAAGGACCCAAAATTTTATGGGCACATTAAGCTGGCTCCATTACAATATAATAACTTTATAGTCAAAACAATCTTACGAATAATTACTTAAAAACTCTTAATTATCTGTGGCTATTTCTATCTATGGGCAGCACAAATTCGGTAATGTTCTGAATGTATTGTTATGAGCTATGATTTGGCACTGTTTTAACTTTCACTCAAACAAAATCACTCACACTTAAAATATATTATACTTTTTGAATTTTTACCGTGTAATAATCTTAGAGAAAGTTTTCCATATTACTTTAATAATATAAAAATGTCTCTATGTAAAAAATATTGCTTGGAATCAAGTCTTTTGCTGTCTTTTGTTTTAAATATAACAAAAGGTATACAGACTAAATACCTGGGTGACAGAGCCTTGCTCAGTAATTTTTTAAAAGAAAATTTGAATATTGAAAAAATATTGTTTGGCTCGAACCTAGGTATTTTCTCCTCTCTATACCGCCCGTTCCCCAAATGAGCCACCATGACTTTACGATTGACAGCGAAACTTGTCTTTTAAATTCAACGTATATTTTAGCATTTTCGTGAAACTAGAGATAAAAAGATATTTTTTTAATGCAACCTAGCTAGATCGAATTTTTCCCCCAAAATGTAGGGGACATGCCTAATTTCAAGAAAATCGATGGAGCCGTTTCCGAGATTCGGAAAATATATTTTTATACATACCAGATTAACTCAGTGAAATATTAAAAATAAAGATAAATAATTACCTGAACATTTGTTAATTATCAAATAGTTTTAGTTTAAAAATAACGTAAAAGGAATGTTTAAATTTTTAACAACTCCAATAAAACAAGATAATAATATGGATAAAATTAGAAAATATAAGGTATTGAATCATCAAACAATACCGTGCATGACAGGGTGAACGACAGATAAATCCGACGTAATTCTTATGATCTTATGATAAAAAGTTAACGCTACTCGTTCGTATAAAATATAATTCAATTTCTTTTGTATAATTCAAAGATGTTGTTATCGTCAAATAATAAACCAAAAAATGCTTCACTTTTAACAAAAGTAATAGTAAAATTATTTTGATATAATCCGCGATGAAGTAAAATAGAAAATATATATAATACTAAATCATCAGCATCCTCCTGCCCTTATCCCACCCTAAGTGGGGTCGGCACAACATGTTATAAATATGTTGTTACATGATTTGGCTACGTATTTTACGACCGGCCGCCTGCCTGACGTCAACTTATCTTAGTCGTATTATATTTTACGACACCTGAATAAGAAAGAATAGACCACACGTCTATTCTACTTAACCGGATATCACACGGCGAGTCACTTGCTTAGTCGCCATTTACAACACCTCGGTAAGAAAAGAGAGTGGTACTATTCTATTCAGCCGGATACCACACGGCGGAAAATATATATAATACCAAATGTAGAGTGGACAATCCGTTTTCATACCTAATACATGCAGGATTCGTAAAACACATGCACTAACCTCTAGCACCGCCACCACAATACACAAGCACTACATACGTTCACTGTCACAAACTCAACATTCGTTTCGCCACGCAACCGAAGCATCATTAGGAGATAGACTCCACGACAAAATCGCAAAGCAAAGCATAACCCAAACAAGCTTAGTTATATACTAGTCGGTTCAACTCCACCATTTATTTTGTATTGCCTGCGAACAAATGTAAAATTGAAAAATTGTAATGTAAAATTAAAAATGTTTAAAAGATTGACCGCCGAGTTTCTTTCTGGTTCTTCTCGGTAAGAGCAACATTTCCAACCAGTTGTAGCTTCATTAATCATATCGATCCTTGATGATTCAAAAGTGCTTGAAAGAGCTTATTTGAATAAAGATATTTTGATTTGATTTGAACACGAGTAACAAGCTAGATCTAGAAACATTTATTGTTGAGTAATTTATAGAATTAGGTGTTACTTTGCGGAGATCCATAATACAAAAGTAATAATAAAATTATTTTGCTATAATCCGCGATGAAGTAAAATAGAAAATATATATAATGCTAAATGTAGAGTGGACAATCGGTTATCATACCTGATACATGCAGGAGTCGTAAAAAACACATGCACAAACCTCCACCACCATAGTGAACGTATATAGTGCTTGTGTATAACGGTGGCGGTGGTGGAGGTTTGTGCATGTGTTTTTTACGACTCCTGCATGTATCAGGTATGATAACCGATTGTCCACTCTACATTTAGCATTATATATATTTTCTATTTTACTTCATCGCGGATTATAGCAAAATAATTTTATTATTACTTTTGTATTTATTGTTGAGTTTGTGATAGTTAATGTATGTAGTGCTTGTATATTGTGGTGGCGGTGGTACAGGTTTGTGCATGTGTCGGATTGTCCACTACTACTACTTTTAGCATTATATATATTTTCTATTTTACTTCATCGCGGATTATAGCAAAATAATGTTATTATTACTATTACGCCGTGTGGTATCCGGCTGAATAGAATAGTACCACCCTCATTTCTTACCGAGGTGTCGCAAAGGCGACTTAGGTAAGTAGACCCGCCGTGTGGTATACGGCTGAGTAGAATAGACCAACCTCATTTCTAACCGAGGTGTCGTAATAGGCGACTAAGGTAAGTTGACCCATCGTGTGGTATCCGGTTGAGTAAAATAGACCAACCTCTTTCTTACCGAGGAGTCGTAAAATACGACTAAGGTAAGTTTACGTCAGACAAAATAAAAATACGTGAAATAAAAAATAAAATAAAAATAATTAAAATAAATATAAATAATAAAAAATAAAATAAAAATACGTGCCGGCCGTAAAATACGTGGCCAAATCATATGACAACATGATTGTAACATGTTGAGCTGACCCCACTTAGAATGGGATAAGGGCAGGAAGATGATGAATTTTATTATTACTTTTGTATTATGGATCTCGGCAAAGTAACGCCTAATTCTATAAATAATTTTATTTTTAACTTCATCCTTTCTTTTTTTTATCTCAAGCCGTAACTAATGTGTAGCTTATGGGTAAATTCTTGTTGCGATACAAAACTGCGTCAGTTGTTCATTACCGCGTGTATTATCTAAGTCGTGGAAGGAAACACGACGGTTATTGTAAGAGTGCCCCATTAGCATAATAATTACGTTGTAGCAGGCAAATTGCGATGCTTACCTAACCGCGAACGCGGCGTACATCACACCTACACTTGCCTTTTTTAAATTCTACATATCTTCTTGAATTGAAATTATAAGTGGTATTCATATTTAATGTACAGAAACCGGCCATATTCACGGCTTATTTTGTCGAGGCTTTTAAGAAAACTTTTAACAAATTTTCATGTCCCTAATGTTAATCGTTGAGGAGTTCCCTCGTCTGGAGCCAATCCTGGCAGCATCAGGTCATGCATATCATAAACATGCATTCTCATCGGGACTGGACTGGACTGGACTGTGTTAATTATTGACAATAGAAGATTCTTATAAAATATAAAAAATACAATTTTAGCGAAACATTACTTTACGTTTTTTTTTTCAATTATTTAAAAACAAAAACTCGATTTTCAGATATACATTGGACATATCAATGTTAATGCCTATTACCTACCTATTCGGCGCAGGTAGTCCGTTTATATTGGCCACGCTAAAGTTTTATGTATTTTCCTTACAGCAATAGAAGAATTAAATTAATATATTGCCTTTAGTTAATGTTTAATTTTGAAAACAGGCGGTTTCAAATAATCTGTATATGCGTCCTGTATTTTATAAATAAACTTTGTACTTGAATTTTCAAATACTCCCAACTATCTACTATACGTTTTTCTTGTTCCCAAAGGAAAACTGGAATTATAATATATTATTCTATCATGTTACAGACAGACTTACGCATTTATAATATTACAGGTAGTATGTATATAGATGAAAAAGTTTTTGGTCACAAAATTGTCTTTGCTTTGCATGAATCGAATAATGAATACATAATCTGCGATTACATCACTACCTGCATTTATTTTTACTATCACTATCATTTTAAAAATACAAAAATTATGTTAAAAATTATTTCAATATGAATTTTGAAGTGTTAAATTACTTATAGTAATAGTAATAAAAAATTACAACAGGAAACCTCTTTTACGATTGCTTTTAATTAATGAATTAATCGATTGATCGTAGTCGTGTCGATTACATCATGGCGGCCGGTAGGCATATGCTTCTATTGTTATTATTTGACGCTCAAATTTATTACGCCATACAGCATTGTAGCGTCTTTAATTATGACTCTTTTCAAAATTACGTCACCCATATTAAACTATTTCAATGAAGAAATTGTACCTATATAAGCTAGACTTGTACTTAATTGAAAAAGTAATTCAATTAAGTACAATTCTAGCTTAAATGCTGGGCTAATATATAGGATTGAAAAATTCGCGTTATAATATCGTGCTTAATAAATATAAACTATTAATTTTTAGCCTTTTTTATTCTATCAATAAGGTATTTTAATGTTATATTTGTCGGTACAAATTCCGCCGTGTGGTATCCGGCTGAGTAGAATAGACCGCCCTCATTTCTTACCGAGTTGTCGTAAAATAATAAGGTAAGTTTAAGTCAGGCAGGCGGCAGTCGTAAAATACCTAGCTAAATCTTGTGACATATTTATAACATGTTGCGCCGGTACCCCACTGAGAGTGGTATAAGGGCAGGAGAATGATGATGTGTCGGTACAAATTCAAATGTAAGCGTGTATTTAAATATGTCAAAATTATCACACCTTTAACTAACCACCTAACTCCATAGCAGAATGGAAAAAAAACTGCAAAATAATTTCTAATTTTTGGACGCTAACCCATATTCAGTTAATGTTAAACACGAACTCATCTAAAACTATTCATGTATTTTGCTTAAACACCAATAATCATTGTTTCCAATTATGATGTTAAATTATTTAAATATGTGTTCGACAAAAACCATTCAAATTATCTTAAAATAAAATTTTATCTTTGTCTCTTTATATTTTTGAACGATCCATGAGTGGTGTTATTTTTTTAATACGCAAAAGTAACTGTAAGCTACTATAGTAGAACGGTGACACACCCATAAACTCTGTAGGGGTACAGAGTTTATGGGTTAAAACCACACTAAACAAACACCCATCAACTTAATATATATCTACAATGTATATCGTAAAGTAACAGTCTGTTATTATCCCACTGCTGGGCATAGAACTCTGTTTTTGGAGAGAGGGGTTGGAGCTAAGATCAACCACGCGGCGTCAAAGCGAATTGGTAGGCTACCCATATCCCAGAGATATCCAGATTTTCTTACGATGTTTTTCTGTAGGGAAAAACATGTTATATATTGAAATATATCCATTGCGCACATAAGTATTAGCAAAAATTCATCTCATCGTTTGGCTATCAAAATATATGAGGCCTAAATGGTCTATACAATTTATGACGCGTTTGAAGATATTGCGATAAAACTTGCAATTCCCTAGAAAATATCAAGGATATATGTAATCTGCTAAATCGTATTAGATAAGCGCGGTGGATCTAAGCACAAATCATTTAATCCGAACAGAGGTGTGCGAGTTTCCTTACAATTTTTTTCTTCCGGTTAAGCGCGTTATAAATTTAAATATAAAGTAAATGCAATATGTGGATGGATATGTGCCTAGAAGGAGTCCGAAAAAGAAATAGTTGTATTGAGTGAAGTATGACAGGAATATGAAGTAAGAAAAACAGTAGTTCCAGAGTTGACGAATGATAGGAGATAATTGAAGAGAAAAACATGTACCGACCCCATTCAGAGTGGGATAAGGATAGGAGAATGATAAAATTCTTATGCGCTTAAAAGTGTAAATTACGTGTACGCTCAGTTGAAAACTAGTATACATAACTTGTGATTCTACATTATAAATACAACTGGTTCGGAATGTTGCTCTTACCGAGAAGAATCAGAAAGAAACTTGGCGGTCAATCTTTTAAACATTTTCAATTTTACATTATTAAACCGCAGTTTTCTATGAAGCTGAAAGGATTTTCAAATTAGGCACTTTTATCATCCAAATAATTTTTAATTTTGTGATTTGCTTTACGTTACTTGCTTGATGCTATAAGCATATCTCTTACACTAATTTAAACCTTCTGTAGACTGGTCTAGTATGGATTGCGGAATGTTATTAGTAGAAGCGAGATCATCGAGTGAGTTGCTAACACTGTTGAGTCGCGACACAGGAATCACAAGCTTTTTGTGATCTCTTGTATGTCTATGATATACTTTAATTCAAAGTAAATCTATTTATCCTTTCTCGTCCCGCGGCTATGTAAATACTTTATTTCTACAGTCGATGCCCTAAGATTTTGAACTATCACGTCCCCACTCTTAAAAATAATCTTTATTCAAATAAGCTCTTTTAAGCTTTTTTGAATCGTCAAATATCAATATGATTAATGAAGCTACAACTTTTAAACATTTTCAATTTTACATTATTAAACCGCAGTCTTGTATCAAGCTGAGAGGATTTTCAAATCCAGGCTTTTTTATCATCCTTATCCAAATAATCTTCAATTTTGTAATATGCTTTACGTATAAGAATATTTCTTATACTTAATTTAAACCTTTCTGTAGGAACATTACTGCACAACGAGGTGTGTGTTGCCAGTTTTGTTTTTGAGATCTGCCGTTTTAATGTTTGAGTAGATCCGTGCCATATCTACATTAACCGTGTACTATCTACATTTTCTGTGTCATTTACTACATATGTATATTTTTATTGTGATTTTTCAGTGCTAAAAATGATGGCAATAATGCAGGACAGAAATAGTGAGGAAGTGCCTAGGGAGTTCCTCGAAACTGGCCGCACCGGTAGGCGCAACGCCATGCCCGACATTCTGCATCCGCAGGGGGCTGAAATGACAACAGCCGACCTGCCTTCAAGATTGCAACAGCTCGTAACGACGGGTAAGCAAATATATACAGTGTAAACTCCATATAACGTCACTTGATTTAACGACAAACTCCCTAAAGCGGCGATAACACTTGGCTGTGGTTGGTTTAGCTTGTTTCCCATGGGGCCCATACTTGGGGTGCGGTCTCTCCCTGTCGACCGTGACATAACAAACACGGTGAGCAGGGAGCGATCGTGGGCAGCGATGACCTCCCTTTGCTCTGCGGAGGGGGGTGGAGGGAGGCGGCGGAGCGGTTCCACGAAGTGTTGTTCTCGATCCAATCCGCTGCTGGTGAGTCCAGGTGTTAGTGACCCGCCCAAGCCCATCGTCTGCCGCCCTAACTGGGGACCTTCGGGTGTTCCAAACGGGGTATATCGGACGGCTGGCTTACAGGTCCCCGAGGCGGTCGGTGCATCTGGTACTCCCGATGCACCGGTTAGCGGAGGGGGGCTTCTCTTTCGAGGGGCCCCTACCCGGAGGTGTTTGTCCTCTGTGATCAGAGCTGTCGGCGGGATGGGGGCAATATGTACAATGATACCCTGTCCTTGCCATCGGCAGCGTGGTGGAGCACACAGGTCGTTTTAGTCGGTGCGAGTCCGACATAACCGCTGCCTGTCGTCGTCGGGCGGCGGTACCCATAAGGGGTTTTTTCCTGTATAAAAAAAAGCTTGTTTCCCATACAATGATACACTCTTTATACCACTACACCCACCCTCAATAACGACGCAAAGTTGCCAAAATTAGTAAAAACTGCGCAGGTGTGTACATTCTTTTCTCGCTTTATTATCCTAGCCCGTAATAAACTCGACTATTGGCTTTACACATACCGAACTTTCTTTGAAATCAGTTCAGTTGTAATCAGAAAATGCCTGTGTATGATGAAAAAGTTGTTCTGATACGCGCAATAGAGGCGGGAAAGAATTTAGATTTAGGCGCTCTACAGTGTCGATACAGATTTTCTTTCTCTCCATTTAACGACAACTCTGTATACGTCAAAATATGCACAGTCCATTCAGGGTTGTTATATAGAGTTTTCACTGTATCTAGAATTATAGAAATTTCGTCTGCCGTGTGGTATCCGGCTCAGTAGAATAGACCACCCTCATTTCTTACCGAGGTGTCGTAAAAGGCGACTAAGGTAAGTTGACGTCAGGCTTGCGGCCGGTCGTAAAATCACTAGCCGAATCATGTAACATGTTTATAACTTGTACCGACCCCACTTAGAGTGGGATAAGGGCAGAAGAATAATGATGGTTATAGAAATTTTGTCTTGGTTGTAGCATACACTGGACATGTTAATATGAGTCTTGGTTATATTAAAGTAGACTTGTAATGTAGAATAAAAACTTGTCTAGACATTAATTTTGAATTTCATGAATGATGTGACGTGTTGTGATGACGTAAATGTTAATAAGTATTATAATATTTTATATTTTGGGTAATCGAGGTATCAAATATCCTTAATAAACTACACTTCGCTATAAAATATGCTTTGACGTCACAGAAGGTATTCACGAAGAATTTTTGCGCACCACCATGTTTTTGGATAGGCCTACACCGTATTGGCTACCATAACTACGACCACAAACCCACATAAATCCAGATAATCCACAAAATAAAACCATTTTCAGCGGGCAGAGATTGTGGCACAGGTGGGGCACGATCTCTCCTTGCCCACTGTTGTTCGTGCCATGGTGGACAGGGAGAGATCGTGGGCAGCGGTGGCCTCCTTCTGCGAGGACGTAATCTCGCGAAAGGAGGCGGCGGGGTGGATCCGGGAAGTCGAGTCCTTGGATCCGATCCGCCGCAGGCAAACAGGGCGCAGGCGACTCGCCGAAGTCCGTCGCATGCCGCCCTAACGGGGACCTCCGAGCGGTCCTAACGGGCTATCGGACGTTCGCTGGAGTTAGGTCCCCGAGGTGGTCGATGCATCTGGTGCTCCCGATGCATCGATTAGCGGAGGGAGGGCCCACTGTTTAGAGAGGCCCCGACCCGGAGGTGGCGCTCTCCGGGGTACAGAGCTGCTGCTGGCGGGGATGGGGGCAATTTCTTCATAGGTACCCTGTCCCCGCCACCAGCAGCGTGGTGAAGCACTGTCAGGTTTTTAGTCGGTGCGAGTCCGACATACCCGACATAAAAAAAACCATCAAATTGTATGTCTCTATTCTGAACTCTCACGATAATTATGCGGGCAAAAGAGTATTAAATTTTTGGCACAGTTGTAGTTTAAATAGAGAAGGAATGCAGCATGTAAATATTAAAAAAAATCATTAAATCACTAAAAAAATAATTACAGACGTAACCACGACACTTTTGACTCATATATTCCTCTTTTGTTTAAGATTGTATTTGATAAAGTCTGTGGTCAAATTGAGAAGAGATCAATATTGTCTATAGTATGACTATAGGCAATATTAATCTCTTCTCAATTCATTCTCTATTTCATGTATTCTTTGTTTCAGTCATTATGAATTGTGGTCAAATTAAGACCACTAGGCGACCACTAGTTTGTATAAAACTTCATTCGTAGTTCATTTAAGTTAGTGCTCAAGTATAACCGACCTTAACTTGTGCCGCCATTTCACTAACATAATGTAATCGTTGAAGGACATCACTAGTGTACAATGGAAATACCGCATTAAGAAAATGACCTGCCTGGCCTCAAATGACTCAGGGAGATTGATTACACCGTTGTAAAAAAACACGTAGAACAGTTTTCTATCTGTATAAATAATTTTATTACTCACTATTGTAACAAATTGAATAGTGTATGTGAATGCAAACTCAAAAGTGGTATTATTTCTCTTTTATACTACACAGTAATAAGTCCACCATGACATATAATTTTCTAACAGATTTCTCCTCCCATCATCATCTTCCTGCCCTTATCTCACTCTAAGTGGGGTCGGCAAAACATGTTATCACACGATTTGGCTACGTATTTTACGACCGGCTACCTGCCTGACATCTACTTATCTTAGTCGTATTTTACGACACCTCGGTAAGGAATAAGGGTAGTCTATTCTACTCAGCCGGATACCACACGGCGGAGCACACAGCTTTCTCTTCCCATTTTAATTTATTGAAAAAATAAACACGTACGATGCGGTATTTGGAAAGCTATTTAGACTGACAGAGACTAGAATTTTTAGTAACTAAAATACGTTAGTTTAACCCTAAGCCTTACTAATAACTATTATGATCCTCTAGAATAGTGTTTCCAAACATTCTCACGCATTCACAGAGGAGAATATTGTTTTTACGTCGGACAATTCTATAGTGGACTTGAGGTAACCCTTTTATTCCAGGCCATTTAAACATTCGGTGCTAATTTTAAAAAAAGAATACAAAAACTAAAACCTATTATTTGGGTTTCTTAAGTGTTACATAAGTCATAACAATTAAGCATGACAAAAAAAAAGGTTGGGGACACTGCAGTATACTATGTAATTTAATGAATATATTAGCAGATATTGCAAAATTAAATTAAAATAAAAATTTATTCAAGCGTAGGTCTCACTTAAGGCGTAGTATGCTCTATGCCCGTACGAAGATTGGTCACTAGTATTATATATCAAAGTTGTGTAAAAATACCTCGATGTATATATTTTATATAGACGTATACGTTGGTTATGACCAAATTTAATATTATCTGTGTCCAAAAGTAATAATAAAATTATTTTGCTATAATCCGCGAAGAAGTAAAATAGAAAATATATATAATGCTAAATGTAGAGCGGACAATCGGTTATCATACCTGATACATGCAGGATTCGTAAAAACACATGCACAAACCTCCACCACCGCCACCACAATACACAAGCACTATATACGTTCACTATCACAAACTCAACAATCGATTCGCCCCGCAACCGCAACGATTGTTGAGTTTGTGATAGTATAGTGTATTTTACTTCTTCGCGGATTATAGCAAAATAATTTTATTATTACTTTTGTATTATGGATCTCCGCAAAGTAACGCCTAATTCTATAAATTATTATCTGTGTCATAAAGTTGTGTTTACTGACGTACTGACTGACGTTTGCTGACGTGTGTTTGTAATTATACCTATAAGTTACGGCAAAAAGGTTTTTATGCTAGAGTTTAGGTTTACTCTTATTTACTCGAGCCTGTATAGCGTTTAAAAATATCGTGCATCATCACGACACCCTTTGATCCTAATTCGGGTAATTAGGCGAGAAATCTATTTATTTTTGTGTATAGAAAAAACGATACGTTCCACGGACCAATATTTCAGTATTAAATGATTTATATAAACATAAATAATAAGGCAAATTATATGTAACATTTTTTTTTCGGGTTTTCCTTGAAAGATTTACCGATTACCGACTACTTACTGATTTTTCTGGGTTTTTTATAACACACAAACATTATATTAAAAAAGGAACTGTTGACTTACGTTTCGCTTGTACATTACGCAATGTCTTTGCAATAAGTAACAGGATAAATTTAACGACTATACCTAAGGCACTTAGAAAATTAAAACGATATTTTCCTCGTATTGAAAAATTTTTTTTTTAGTCAAATCTATTTAACATTATTTATTAATTCATTAATATAAAGTTTTAATATTAATAAACAGTCTTATAAAAAATGAAAATATAATGTATTAAAAAGCGAAAAAGTGTAGTTTGGTGAATGTGTATAAAATCAGGCTAAGATGTATAGGAGAGGAATACCAATAAAAAATAGTACGAAAACGGTATAATTTAAAGCTTTCCTTGCGTGCGCTGAGTAAACGGTAATAGTTATTCAAAAATCATGTATTACAAAATTGTTCACCTCTAAAAGTTCAAAATAAAACTCCGCGACAGCATATGTCTAGCTTTTAAGGTTAACCCACTGTAACCATTTTTTGGTTATCCTATATTACGGTTTTAATATTTCCACGCAGGCAGAGCCGCTGGCGATTGCTAGTTGTTAATAATACATATACACCTAACTAAAATTTAATACAATGTGAAATTTATCGTTCTATGATAGATTCGTGTCGCACTGACAACATATCCCTTATCTAATCCAATTTGCTACTCAAATACCCGTGGCAAATTGTTCAATTAATAATTATAATCGCCAATGCAATATGTGCTTTATTACTGTGAATTTAGGTCGTAAACAACGTGGACAGGCTCAGCGCAAATGGCACAACTCAATATGACGTTGGGCTCATTCATTTGTTATCTCTTTGACGTGGTGTGACGGCACAAATCTGATTGTTAATAGGCAATAAGCTGATTACGATATTAGGGCGCTTCGAACTCATTTTAGAAATCAACTAATATATCTATGTCAACCTAAATATTTAAAAACATTATTATAAACAAGGGTAGCTTATATTTCGTAGTAAGTAAAAGTAGTAAGTAGCAGCCTGTTACTATCCCACTGCTGGGCATAGGCCTCCTCTCTCCATTTTTGGAGAGAAGGATTGGAGCTAAGACCTACCACGCTGCTCCAATGCGGATTGGTAGGTTGCACATATCCCCAGAATTCTCTAGAGACATGCAGGTTTCCTCACGATGTTTTCCTTCACCGAAAAGTGTGTGATAAATTGCAATTATCAATTAGACACATAAGTGTTAACAGAAAAACTCATTGGTGTCTGCCCGGGTTTGAACCCGTGACCTCCTCGAAAGAGTCGCACGGTGTTACCGCTGGGCTACCACAGCTATTTCTTACAAACATATTAAAGCTTCTGCCGTATAAAGCATAGACATCGTTATTTATCTTTAATATTTAAATGAGTTAATCTTGTATATACAATATATATATTTTCGGAATCTCGGAAACAGCTCCAACGATTTTCCTGAAATTCAGCTTGTAGGAGGTTTTGGGGGAGAAAAATCGATCTCGATAAGTTTTATTTAAAAAAAATGTCGTTTTACCCCTGTTTTCGGGCTCTAAATTTTTTTTAAAATTAACGTTGAATACAATTACAATTTTTCGCTGTGAAACGTAAAGTTATGGTAGTTCATTAAGGGAACGGGCGGTCTAGAGAGGTGAAAATACCTAGGATCGAGTCCCACCTGCCCTATTATTTTTTAAATTTTTCTTTTAATTTTATATTTTTTACATTATTTTAAAAATTATCAAGCACGGCTCAGTCATCCAGGTACTTTTAAAGTATTATATTCCAACTACGGTGTCCTAAATTTAAAAATATAAATTACCTATATGAAGTAGTTAGTTAATTTGATGCGTTCTCTTCTATATATGTATATATTCCGAATTTCATAAACGGCTCAAACGATTTTCATTAAATTCAAAAACATACAAGATTAACTCATTTAAATATTAAAGACACATATTACCCCACGATTAATAGGAGACTAAGGAATAAGTCACATCTAGTGATGTATAAGACTAAATAATCAATATAAATATATATATTAAGTGCTATAGTTAGGACTTATTGCATCTTTAAATAAGTAATTAAGATACTCTTTTGACATAATTATTTAGGCGCCAGCGATTGTGGCGCCATCTTAAGTTTTTAGAAATTGTAATAGTCTAATGTCATCTCTTAAGTTATTTAATACCAAAAATGCGGTAATCACGTGACCAAGCAAAAGATGGGCTTGACAATCGTCTATAGAATAGCTGAGCTTGTCATATCGGAAGAGTCTTGCTGTAAGATTTAACTAGAACGGCTATTATACTGTTACTTGTTATCCTGCCGGATACTGTCATCATTGTACAATTATTAAACACCCACGTGTCTAAGTCAAGTTACAACATGTCTGGGGAGTTCTGTTCCTGAGGTTAAACCGAGCCAGTGTTTAGTATAGGCTCTCGCCTTTACTTCTTATTTTGCACACAACAATTCAAGCAGTGTTTATGTCAGCGCCTTAATATGTAATTGCTTATCACGCTGTAAGAAGTAATGCATGTGCTATTGATTGTTTGATAAACTTTACATCGCTCTTTTATCTATTTAATTGACGTTTGTATTTGCGTATTAGAGCGATAAGCAATGTTGTTACGTGAAGGATGACATTATAATAATATTGATCGACAGTTACGAGTATAATGTATTTGAACGTATTTGTTTTTAAAGCACACGCGCTTAAATCTATACGTATGACTGGCCTGTTGGCGCAGTTGGTAGTGACCATGCCTTCCGCTCCGCGGGTCGTGGGTTCGATTCCCGCCGTGAGCCAACATTTTATGTAAACAATTTCTTGGTTCTTCGAGCCTAAAGTATTAAAGTATGTAGTACCCGGTTGACCGAGCCCTACTGGGTATTTATTCGAGTTAATCAATTAACTCGAATAAACACATCGATTATTAATAATCAATTTTTTAGTATTTGAAAAGTTGTTGTCTGTCACCAAATAATTTATAGAATTAGGCGTTACTTTGCGGAGATCCATAATACAAAAGTAGTAATAAAATTATTGTGCTATAATCCGCGATGAAGTATAATAAATGGAAAATATATATAATGCTAAATGTAGAGTGGACAATCGGTTGTCATACCTGACACATACGTTCACTACCACAAACTCAACAATCGTTTCGCCCCGCAACCGAAGCATCATCAGGAGATAGACTCCACGACCAAAATCGCAAAGCGAAGCAATACCCAAATAAGTTTAGTTATATACTAATCCGTGCAACCCCGCCATTTATTTATTTATGGTTTATTTATTTAAACGCTAATTCTAATCGCTAATTTCGCTTTGCGATTTTGGTCGTGGAGTCTATATCCTGATGATGCTTCGGTTGCGGGGCGAAACGATTGTTGAGTTTGTGGTAGTGAACGTATATAGTGCTTGTGTATCGTGGTGGCAGTGGTGGAGGTTTGTGCATGTGTTTTTTACGACTCCTGCATGTATCAGGTATGATAACCGATTGTCCACTCTACATTTTGCATTATATATATTTTCCATTTTAGTTCATCGCGGATTATAGCAAAATAATTTTATTATTACTATTGTCTGTCACCCGTAATACAGGTATTTATTTATAAAATACCAGTATTATGGGTGACAGACAACTGGTAAATATATGCATATATCATTTTTTATTGGGCACGTACAATAAATACAAGCTACTGCTCAAATACCTCTTCTGGACAGATGGAACATATAATATGCTGCTTCGATTCGTATTAGTAGCTTACATATAACCCGGGTACTTACCAAAGATATGAGATTTTCCTCCATGATTAATACCTTTACAGACAACAGGTAATAAATCTTAAATAGTTTTCTTAAATAATTGATTATGAAATAGGGACATGTTTTTAAAGAAAAATTGCCATGAATCACACGCCTTAGTCGTGATCTTTCATGGTGACATCACCCAATGTCTAAATGGTCAAGTCAATTATAAACTACTTAATTTATATTCGTCTCTACAAGATCGTATTTCATTATTAATACAAAAGTGGTATTTTTTAATATGAGATCATCATTTTCATGTGCGTATACTTATGCTATAATACGATCGTGCTAAACGGAAATACGAAATTTTTCCGTTAAACTTGGCAACTGAATTATACCATTATGTTTAAGGTCCGGAGCGAAAGGGTTAAACTCGCGTTGAGGCTACTATCATCCCTTGACCCCTTGGGCCCAACTGGGAAACACTGGTCTAGAGCATTACATAGAAGCATAAGAAATTTTAAAGTATAAGAAATAAAAGGTTCCTTTTTAATAAATACAGGACAAAACCACTTATTACCCATAAGTGACTAGGACAGGCGGCGGTTATGTCGGACTTGCACCGACTAAATCGACCTGTGTGCTCCAACATGCTGCTGGTGGCGGAGAAAGAGTACCGTTGTACACATTACCCCCATTTCCGTCAGCAGCAACTCTGAACCCCTGAGTGCGCCACATCTGGGGCGGGGTCTCTCTGAAAATGGCCTTTTCCTCCGCTAGACGATTCATCGGCAGCAACAGATGTATCGACCGCCTCGGAACCCCAGCGATGAAGGGCGGCATGCGATGGTCTTGAGTGAGTAGCCTGCACCCGGATAGAAGGCACCCTTAAGTTGACGTTCTGCTGCTAAGAGAGTTTTTGCCCTCTGTTCTCCACATCTACGTACATGCGTCTACGCACGTCGGTCCTTCCCAGTGACGCTGCAAGAGCCGTTAGGGCTAGCAGCATATTGTCGATCCGAAAAAAGAAATGTAGCGTTTGTCAACATACTACATGGCATTTTCATTCGTTTCAGATCCAGACAACCCTCAGCCGGGCACATCTAAAACTGATCTGGAACCGAACAAAGTGGACGAGACGACGGGTAAAAAGGACAGCTGCAGTTGAGCTGTCTCTCTCACACGTCCCAGCGTGGACACACTGGACTTGCCCAAAGCTAAAGTAATCTCAATCAGGTATCATAGTATTAAGTCACCTTAGATGGTGCATATTATAACTCTTATGTCCTGTAAAAGAGGGTAGATTATGTTTAGTGTTAGTATGGACAAGCACTGTCGAATTTATATTTAACGTTGTATTAATAGAATTGTATAAATATTTCTGATAATCGATAACCTCTTACATGTACATTGGTATTAATTTATCTTACAATAAACTGTATGTACATTGGTTTTAATTTATCTTACAATAAACTGTAACTTCGGCTTCATGTGAGTCGACTTAATAAAATACCTTTATTTAATATATCATATTATTTTATCTTAACGAATATTAAGTTCAGTATAACAAACAAATAACAAATGAAGTGGGACGCTGGATAATGAACATGCTAGAGCATCGTTCAATCGTGGCGGAGCTAAGTGGAGTTACACACACAATAAAATCAACGAGAGGATTTCCTCAGGGAGGGTGTCTCTCTCCTCTTTTATGGTGTCTCCTACTAGATCCATTAGTTAGGAAGATTAATGATAGGAAGACATACATGCAAGCATACTCAGACGACGGAGTCCTTTTAGTTACAGGAAAAGACCTGAGCACTATAAGGAACATAATGAGTAATAGCATTAGAGCAACACTAAGATGGTGTCAGGAAAGGGGATTAAACCTTAATCCTACAAAAACCAAACTAGTCCTTTTTACAAACAAAAGGAAAATAGCCAACTTTAACCCTCTCAGTATAAAGGGAGTAGAGATACAGTTGATAAAGGAAATAAAATACTTAGGTATAACGCTAGATAAAACCCTAAGGTTTAGAAGTCATATCAAAGATCAATGTAACAAAGCAAAAATTGCACTCATGCAATGTAGAAGAGCGGTGGGCAGAACCTGGGGTATGAAGCCAAAAATTATCAAGTGGATATATACGGCTATCATATTACCCAGATTACTGTACGGTGCTTCGATTTGGTGGCACAGAGCCAACATCGGAGTCAATAGCAAGGACTTAACGAAGATACAGAGGATGGCAACACTAATGATCACAGGTGCAGTGAGAACAACCCCATCTGCTGCACTAGAAGTTCTGGTGGGACTTTATCCTCTGGACCTAGCAGCTAAAAGAAAAGCTTTAGAACAATGGTATAAGATGAAAGTGTTCCAACAATGGAAAGGAAACTTTACAGATAAAGGTCATACAGATATAGAAAAGATTTACGGAGAAAATCTGTCTATGGTAGTCAGGAGAAGTGACCTGATCAAGAGACAGAAAATCTTCGATAAAAAATATAGGATACACATAGGAGTAAAAGAAGATTGGAAAGTGGAATATAGTGAGATGAGTCAGACCATCTGCTACACGGACGGTTCAAGACGAGAATCCACGAAGCTGGCAGGAGCTGGCATTATCTACAGCACCTCGTCAGATTTACACCAGGTCTTAAATCTGGGTAAATATACAAGTGTCTTCCAGGCCGAAATGATGGCTATCATGGAGTGTGCCAGGAAACTTAAAGAAACTGAAATAGCATTAGAACATAATATAGTTATATATAGCGACAGTCAAGCAGCTTTAAAAGCACTTGACCGCATAGAAACAACCTCAGCTATCGTGAAGGAATGTAAACGTGTACTAAACGAATTAGCTGAGAAGGGGGAAGTAACGATTGCATGGATTCCGGGGCATCGCGGCCATGCAGGGAACGAACAAGCTGACGAATTGGCAAGAAAGGGAGCTAGTCAAACATTCGTAGGACCAGAACCCTTCCTCCCAATTGCACATAATATAATAAAGTGTGTGATAGAAAAAAGAATAGAAACAGAATCTAACAAAAGATGGAGAAACACAATGCTCAGACAAGCAAAGTTGTTTCTCAAATCGTTTGATACAAGGAAGTCTAAACAGCTGATGTCTCAGAGCAGGGAAAATGTAGCAATTGTAACAGGCATTACAACTGGGCACTGCCTGTTAAACAGACACCTGTCAATAATGAGAATAACAGAAGATGCTGCGTGCCCAGAGTGTGGAGAGGAAGAAACGAGTCTTCACCTTATGGCTGAGTGCCCTATGTACTCGCTGGTAAGATGGGAGATACTAGGTAAGGATGAAATTGAAGCTGAGGATCTGACAAATATCTCCTTCAGGGATATTATCAGGTTCGTAAAAGCTACGGGTAGATTAGAGCAGGTGACACTGTCGGGACAGCAGTGAAACCCTTGTCCCAACATGGGGAAATGGGTGGAATAGTCCGGAATAGGAGCTGATCACCCGTCCTGCACCGACAGGCGTCCCCGAAATTAGATAGATAGAAGTTCAGTATAATATACATATTATTGGCAGCTATACAACAAAGTATAATACTGTTGGGAAAATGTTTCTTAACTGTTTGTAGAATATGAACTTTTTAACTGTGTGTAGAGTAGTGGTGGTTACATACAGATATAGTAGAAATAAACGTCTTACTTTCTCCCCTTCTTTCTGATCTGATCAAATGATTTTCGCCGTATTTGATTTGTAAGCGTGAATAAATGAAGTTGTATTATCTATAAGGAGTGAATGGACTAGAAGAACCTTTTTACAGTAATGAAGAATTTTGGTAACGAATAAATGAATTTTGTTTTTTTTTTTAATTTGACTAACTAAAGCTTGATACACCTCAGTGTTAATTGATTAAACCAGAGGTTTCGAAATTTTTTATCTCTCATAGACCACTTGTGAAATTTAGCTGGCTCACCCCTGGAACTTACTTCAAGATATTCAAATTCAAAATATTCTTTATTCAAATAAACTTATAAAAAGTGCTTTTGAATCGTCAACTCTACTGCTGGTTCGGAAAGCCGTTCCTAAAAAAAAAAATGTGTCAAAAGTTACATTTAGAATTGTGAACCGGCATTATTTGTCACGCCAACGTAGATCCTCTTTGTCTCCCGTAGATCCCTAGGGTTCTACCTGGACAATTTTGAGAACTAAGAGACTAGATATAAGGTACACTACGGGTGTAGCTCCCAATTTTTTCCACAACCAATTGTTATACCCTGACATTTTTGTAACGTGAATTGGAAAAAATTAACATATAAAATACTAAATAATGTACAGTCAGGTTGGGTAATTTAGAACTTTCTGGTAACATTGAATAAAACTACTATACTAAATCTTTTTTCTTGTTCAATATCTATAACCTGATTTAGAACTTATAACTGTGAGAAATAGAAATACTAAATGTTCTAGTTGTCAAATGTCATTTAAAATTTATACTTTTCAAACAAATTTTGACAGTTTTACAAAATTTTCTCTTCGCGGTCTTTTAGGTGGTAGGCTGTTAACTATGACAAGTTGACTTTATTTGACGGATCTATCTTTCATTAATTCAGAACATAAGTAAAATATTACCGATGATACGAAAATCCCCTAAATTCAAGGATTTTTGGATTCAGAAATAATTCGATTCAAAGTTACTCAAAACTCGAGGTAACTTTTAACACTCACAAAAAGCATATTTTTTTCCATTTCCTTTCTAATTACTTAGTAATACAGTTACTTATTCTAAAGTTCGGTATAAAAGATCAATCATTATTCAACAAAACCTTAAATAAGTTCATCCTATTTTTTGTATATTTTGAAAAACCTGAAAAAGTCATTCAAAGTTACCCAATTTGATACGAGTATTTATTATACAAAGTAAGTCCATCACTAATCTATCAATTTCATAATTAGGAAGATTAATACCAAGGTAAATACTTCTAGGATGCCAATTTTAAATTTTGTGAATAATTATAAAGTATACTTTAGTTACCATATGACAAATGTAGTGCGATTAGGACACATCAGTGGAATACGACTTTAGTACATCAACAAGTATAATAAATGTCAATTTTGGGTTCAATTCGTTTTTTTTCATATAAATTAGTATCTGTAATTTATTTAATACATCAAAGAAAAATCGCGAGCTCACTGTATGCATTACACGAACAGCCTTGTTTTAGTTTTCCCACACTTTTCACACACTGTTAGACACCCTGCAGCTATATTTCTCCCATATTCCCAAAACTCAACAAAAGTTACATTACAAATTGTGAATTTTTTGTCATTTTTTGTCAAGCCAATATAAACCCCTGTCGAGTCTGCCGTGGAACCCTGGAAGTCCGCCTAAACCACTTTGGGAACTATGAATTTAGACTATGGCATTATTAACTATAACTAATCATTGTATTAGACATAATGCCGACTATATTTAATACCGTATTAGGAGATTAACATATTTCGCAAATATAGATATTTTAGACTGAAATGTGATTGTTTAACAACCAATGTAGCATTTGTTATATTTTTTTAAAATATATATGCAGCTTTATATATATTGAAATGAAAGTTGAGCTAACCTTCAAAATACCTAATTGCTTAAAAAGGCGGTCTACATAGAGAAAAAAGTTTTGTATGTCTCAAATAAGCCGATTATTGCTTCATCATTTAATTCTACTAACTTACAGTTAAAAGTTATAGGAATTTTTTTTTAAAGGTTACTTGCAATTTGGGTTACAAATTACTACTAAACTTGTTAACAACTCCGAGCTAAGCTAAATGCTTGTGTTAGGAGTGGGTTCACGTCGGTAGTATAATGGCCGGGATTCGAACCCACGACCTCTCTCGTAAGTCCATTACCCTCCATTTTGCTAACGCCGCCGCATAACGAATAGTGTTATACATAATAACATTATTCGTTATGCCTCCTCTTCATAATCGGCGATTGCAAATTATTAAGCGTGAGCACGATCGGGTACAGAGAAATTATTGTCTATGATCGCCTATAATCCGTGAATTGTCGTTTTCTCGAACATGCATTAAAAGGAATCGCTTGGAATCCATCTTGATTCTTGTCGTTCGACAAAAATACATGATCGTGTCGATTATAAACGATCATTGCTGATAGTGAAGTGCTGGCATTATAAGTGGCCAGAATGTTGCTTTACTTATATAGTACAATTTACTTTGTGATTTATTGAGTGAGATAGCACAGATTAATTATAACAATATTTTAAATTATTTGTATAGTTTCGCGAATATAGGTTTTTGTTTAGTAGCATAGTTAAATAAGCAAAAGCTTATAGATAATTTTAAATAGTATTTTTGCGACCCTATTCATAAGAAACATAATTTGTGAGCATAAATAACAATCATTTCATTAATTATCTACTAGATAACTACGTAGATTTATTTTAGTAAGTGAAACAGGAAACGTTTCATAATTTGATGTTGAAATTTTTCTCTTTGAAAAAAAATCTTTGTTATGTTTATTAGGTTATTTGTCTGTGATAATTATGTTCTGCTTACTAAATACTTCAATTAGAAATAGGTTTTATTGTCTATATTAATTCTATAATATATTTTTATGTTATTATGTTTTGGTAAACCGTTAATAAAAATAATTTATAATACCACATTAAAACAAGAAATATTTCTTGAATATGGTCGGAAAATTGCAAAAGGTCGCACTTAAAATATAAAGTGGCAGTTTTTTTCTTTTGTACTATTTTAGGTATTTAGAGAGGTCGCTTTTATAATGTTACTGTGATATTAAGGCGTGCTTCATAAATCTGTTTTTTTTTAATACGTGTGCAATTATATTTCACTTAGTATTACCTATTTTAAATTTAATATGTTTTATACTATATTATTTTAATTATATTATAATTAAAATAAAACCGGTATATTTTAATTCCTATTGTAAAGTGTACAGATAAAATATCAATCATTAATAATAAACAGTTAAATATGGATGTTGGTGTATAAAATTACATCAAACGTGTATACATTATGCACTTTTAACATAATTATTAAGGTACATAAAATTTTAAAAAGAAGGTAATTAAATTTTACAACGTTTTTTGGGTAATATAGAAATAGGAATATCAAACATTTTTTTAATGTTATTCCTTCATTTTATACTTAAGTTCACTAACTGTTTCTTATTACTGTTAAGATATTTCTTATCCTTTTTCTTTCTAAGTGCACATAATTATGGGACATTTTTACGTTTTACAATAAGTAACACGTCTGTGGGAATTTATATTAATCACCTAACATTACATTAAGTGCAATCTGAATTAACACCGGCAAAGAATGAAAGTAATCCTCTATTTTATATTTACTGGCTATTACAACGACGCCCAACATAAGTAGCCATTTTAGGAAATAAATTTTAAAAAAAATCGAATGCTGTCCTAATTACTGAAATAATTTTCAAACTATAAAGACGTTATGTAAGGCGATATTTAGCCATTAAAAGGAAATTAATGAGGATTATTGTAGAAAGAAAAAAAAACATTCCAAAATTAAAAAATCAAAATCATCAATTTTAATGTTTAATTTTTTTCCTTACAGTTTTTTTTGTCATTTGGAATTATTTTAAAAAACTCCTGCTAACGAGAAACAGTTGATAAAATTTAGTCGTGCGACGATTGCAGGGCCTAAAATTATAACATAATCATATAAGTAAACGTTAAACCACGATCTATTTCTTAATAATCTGTAATGTATAGGGAATTACTAATGTAACTTTAGAATTGCCTTTTTTCCAAACATCGAAATTAACCGATGTCAATTTTCAATGTTCTTGTTGATCTCTCGATTACTGTACTGTACTGTCGATTTTAGCGATAAATTTCCTTAATCGATTAATAAAAGTTGTATTCAATGTTTATAAGGTAGGTAAACTGTAAATATTTAATATTTATTATTTACTGGCAAGTAATTGTAGAATTTGCTATTAATTTTATTATTATTGCAGAACATTTAATTGGTATCAAATAAATAATTTGGTTAAATATTAAAACACGTGTTTAAAAACAAACCCAATCATATCCATAGAGTTATTATACTTAGAGTAGAGGTGCCATAGACAGGCTTTTAAGTGACAATGACAATAAATAATGAGAGGGAAGATAGTGTCATTTGACACTCCTGGAAGCAATAAATTGAAGAATTGAATTGAGAGGGAAGATGATATTATTTATATACTTCATCTTTGTCGAATCACAAATGAAAAATAGAGACAGATCGATAACCCTCATTTACTTTCTCTTTATTGTAACATGTCACATTTTAGCCTGGCTTCCCTACTCTATCTAATCATTCTTGAAGTTGATGAAATATGTGATTGAATTCGTAAATAAGCACCATATGTACTTCAGTCTTTTTCTTATGTTTTGTTATTACTGGCACGTCATGATAGTGGGCCCGCCCATATTTTTTTAAGGAATAGAAATAATTGTCTATGATGCGGTTTTTCTTTTTTTAATTATTCTTTTTTCATGGCAGATATTTGTATAATTTTAATCTACATCTATTTGAAATAGATTAAAGATATATTATATGAAATAGATTAATGATATGTGTACATTAGAAGTAGAGATAAAATAACATTTTTATACGTTTATATAATGCGAATATTAATTATAAATGCTTAATATGTACATATCGTTAAGATAGATAACCTATATAAAAATCTCTCTTCTGAATATTTGTTCTCTATATTTTAACAAATCTTGTAAAGTGCTTTCTAAATTCCCTGTTTATCGACATCTTTAGTAATACGATATCGATATTATTTTAATCTTTTTAGTATTTTGCTTTATATTTCTGTATAAAAAATTTCTAAAGATTATTATATCACTAGAATTGATATAATACCGAAGAATAAATACAATAACATAAGCATACAATTTATAATTTATGTGTACTCTATGCTAAAATGACAGAAAACTCTATGCTAACCAAAAAGGCATAAAACAATTACATCCTAAATTAATCAATATTAGCAAAATAATATTGAATAAATCAAAATGAATTAGTTATCTACATTACGTTTTGTTTATTTATTTCAGATTATTTTCATGTTTTTTTTTTATTATTTCTAGGTGAACTTTTTCTTACTAAAAGTCATCATCAAATTAAATTTTTGTAAGAAGCATGAGTATTGCTTTTTTTTTAAATAGAAAGTGTATGTACTGAGTAACGCACATGTCGGTTTCTAGTCTGCCTAGGTCAATTATGTGTACATTGTATCTTTCAAATATTAGTGTGATAATTTTTTTGAAGTATATAAAAATTTTTATAGTGATAGTATTTTTTTGGCAAAATCTATCTCTGTAAATTTAAGATTCGTAGTATTTTGGTAGTTCAAGTGACGTAAAGATTTTTTTTACCGATTTTCGTAATTATAGGGTTAATACCAAAAACCAAATAGCATATGGAAAATTTGGAGGCAAATATATGTAATTACTAGCAATATGTAATTCGTAGGATTTAACTTACGTATACCAATTTCTTATAATTCTATCGAAGTATGTGTTAGTAATTTAAACATATTTTGGTTACGTTTTATTCACAACACATGTCTAGTTCATGTTACTCTAAACATTTAGCAATTAGTATAAGGCATTTGAAAAATAAATAGAAATCATTGTAATAGTTTTACTTGTCTTTTTATTTTGACAGCGTTTATTTGGGTTTATCAGTCAGATGATAAAAAAGTCAAATAAACTGAAAAATATTTGGTAGCTTGATTTGAACCACTGGATATCTGTTTTACCGAGTTGGCTTGTTTTACATAAATCCTTTTTTCTTAACAGAATAGTTTCGCAAGTTTTTTTAAAAGTTTTAAAAACATGTTTTAAAATGCTGGGTATATATTTGTATTGCAACTAATGTTTTGGTACTTGTTAGACTAATTTATGTATTTTCTTCATATGAATTATCATATTCTGGTTTATGTTCACGAATGTCTAATTGTATTAATAAAAGGGCGTTTAAATCTTATTTTTTGTTTTAATTATTTTTTAGTCACCCACGTATTTTTGAGCACATGATGGGCCTGAATTATTTCCGTGTAAGCTCCTATATTTCGACTTCTAAATTTAAAGCCTTAAAGGACAATACTTCAAGCCATAAATTAAATTATACTATTTCAAGAAGTAGTTCAAATATTTTCTTAATAATTTTTATATTTTCAACAAATACAATTATACTTTAAATTACTCAACTTTCAAGCTTAAAAATAATATATCTATTGGTAGTACAGTTCTAAGCTAGTGCTTGGTGAAATGAGTGCTTGCTATGTTTTGAACTACGTTGCATGAAAAATCTGTTGAAAATATACGCTCTTTAAAATTAATATTTACTTACCGAAATGAAACTTGGCAATGGCAGACTCTAGTAAAATAAGTTAATTAGAGAGACAAGAATACCCGAATAAATTGATTTGAGATAGGATTTTTACATTGTAAATAAAAAAGAGCATGTACAGCAAAAGACTATATAGGTTTTAATTGTAAAAGTACGAAATACTTCACAAATAAATAATATGAATTGACAAAAATACAGCACTACAACAAGGATTTAGTAGATAGTATAATTCAGATGTCTAACCTGAGTAAAAGAGCCTTTGTAATTATTTATCATTTCTAATTATACGTAAAGTTGAACATACTCTAAGATATTGGCTTAATTCCATTTTCCTACTATAAAGTTTTTTACATTCAAAATCCTTCACATAGATAATACACTATATAGGATATAGATAAGCAACTCTGTCATTTTATTGAAGTAATGATAAGGGACTGTATTCGCTTATCTGGTGGAGATGTCGCTGTAACGTTATCATAATAATCCACTAGATGGCGCTGTACTGCATTCATATAGTGACCCTTATATAAAAATAGCATTTACAAAAAAATAGTTTGGTTCGCTATACCACTTCAATTTGAACAGACTTGGCATCTCCAAATTCCAGTTCAAATCAAAGAGTAGCACCAAACTATTATTCTAAATAAGGGTAATAAACAAAAGATTAAAGCTATGTAATATTTAATAATTTTTATTTTTTACATCTTTTTAAATAGTATGTCAATTCAGGAAACACTTGAAAAATACTTTTAAAACATTTTAAAAAATATCAAGCGTATACAAATAATAAATGTCCATCAGTTTACACGTTTATTTGTTGAAAACAACTAACTTTGCATACGTACTACACTCTGTAATTAGTTTTCATAATCATAATCTTCATTTGCTGTAAACCTGAAATCACACATTTAAATTTTTGTAGCTATAGTCTAAATCAGACCAAATATTTAAAATGTGTACCAAAATAATGTAACCGAAAGTGTTAAAATATAATATTTATTACGAATAACCACATATTTTTTTTCTAAAAAACAAAGTTGAAGGTATTGTGGCACTTATAATAATTTTATTTAGTACATTTCAGTGAAATGGCTGCTTTAACCCTATTGTGCCGAAAGCCGATAAGTTGCTCCTCACTGCGCTCTCATAAAAATTGCATACAGTCAGAAATAAAAAAAATACAAACAAATATAAACAGGTTTTCAAAAATCCACACGGCGCTTACTGTGAAATACATTTACCTGTGTGTTACCTTTGAGTATTCTCTTTTTTTTTGTTATGTAGGTATTAGGTAATAGGTATTATTTATCTTGTTGCAAACTCAATTTTTAATATTGTTTGTATTATTTGTCGTGAATTTTTACTCCGATATGCTGCATTTCTTATTATTCACCGTGTGGTATAGAATAGACCAACCTTATGTCTTATCAAGGTGTCGTGAAAGGTGACTAAGGTAAGTTGACGTCAGGCAGGCGGGTGCTCGTAAAATAACTAACATGCAACAAATTGTTTAAAACCCTACTTAGAATGGGTTAAGGAGGAGCAAACTTGTTCTTATTTTATTCTTAGTATATTACTTTTTGAATCGTGTAAATATTATTTATCGTTTGGTTTTAATTGCATAAGAATGTACATAAATAAAATTTAAAAAATTCGCCTGGTTATTCTCGTGTAGGCATTTCCTTTTCGCTCGGCACTAAAAGGGTTAAAAATTAAATTTCTGCAGTCAAAATTTCTATTGTTAGGAAAAGGTATTAAATGGTTTCAAAAACATTATAGTAGTAACTTACCAACGTTTTCACATCCAAAATAACACATAAAATAATTTTAGGACGGCATAATTTCCAATATTATAATTTAAATAAGCAGTGATGCGTTTTTGGCAGAAAAATTTGAAAATTTATGACAGATACTTATATATATTACAGTGTATCATTTGCGACATCTAGTGAATAATGATATAAAACTAATTTTTGTTGTCCAATGCTTTCTGTGAGATGACGCTCTCGGCGACCTAAAGAGTGCTTCTTAGAGAGTTTCACCCCCCTGATCCTTCATCTGATTTTTATTGATTTACCTACTATAGTACCTACGTAAGTAGATATTATCTACTTTTTATAAGATGTCTGTAACAGCATCTATGAATTCTTTGTTGTTGCAACACTAATTTGTTATGATGTCATAATTTGACAATTTACATTCTTAAAACTTGCAACACTCAATAGTCCAATGAATGATGTTTCATAAACGGGATGTAGAGAAAGTAAATTTTTATTTTTACAAAATAATACGCGGCCGATGGTGTAATAAATGTTAATATATTGTGAGAAATGCTTGTGTCGTTATTTTCTTTTTATTACGACTGCGAAAATAAAATCGTGGGGGAGCGTAAAATGTTCGGATTTTGTCATGACTGACATTCATTTGTGCCTATTTAAAGTGATTTTATGAGTGTTTTTTGTGCGAGTTTAACAGGATGCCGAGGGGAGAGAACAGATCAAGCGTCCTGTTGACTCGGGATGAGAACGATCAGGTCTTTAGTCTTATCGGTCCAAAATGCCAGGTTGGTTAACTTTGCACTTTCGTTGTGTCCTTCGATAAAAATCGAGTTTTGAAGATTAGTAATATCATATATACCGTTTATCAGTTGTGGTCTCGCTGATAATGCGAGTTTATGACAGGTGTATGATTTATTTGAATTCTATCGAATTAAATGATATGATTTCATGTTTTATTTATGCTGTGTTTATCATAAAAGTTGGCGTTATTCGTATTGTAGAATATTTAAATAATATGACTCACTTGCTTTCTGGAAATTGATTTAATAATATCTTGAAAGAAGGGCTGGCCAATACTGATAAATTTTGGTACAATTGAAACTTATATACAGGACTAACATTAAGGATAAGAAAATCCTATTTTACTTTCAGAAAAAGGAAAAGAAACAACATCCTAACTGAAATTAAAAAATTACTATCTTAATTACTTCCATTTTGTTGTGTAATTAAAAACAAATTAATATAAGTTAATGTCATGTGTATATAACTGTAAATATTTATATATTTTCTTTAAAAATATAATTTAAAAAATGTGAATTATTTATTATCAATTACCAGAGTCAATTAAGATTTGAACCTACTGGTAGGTATTCATAAGAAATTAAATTTGTATTGAAATTAAATCATTAACATTTATTATTACTACTTTTCTGGTGAACATCATCATCTTAGGGTAGCTCCTTTGGGTGGAATAGTCCGGAATAGGAGCTGATCACCCGCCCTGTACCGACAGGCGTACCCGAAATTAGATAGATAGGGTAGCTCCTATGAAGTCAAACCACTTAAAGCTACACTTAGTGTGTGCTGGATTTATATTGGGGGCTAAAACAATGTTGTTTCATGATCTATAGCCCCAAGATTAGCATCAAGCCATCTTGTTCTTTATAAAGAAGCTTGAATTCAGGTCACAATAACTGTAAATGAACCCCTTGTACACTGTTTTGCACAGCTAGACACTGGGAGAAGTTCCACCCTTACATTATCTACATCCTACAATTGATTGAATTGCTTCACTTCATTATATTTGTTGTACACAGCTCAGGAAAAGAATTTGCCCCTGGTTATCCCCTGGCTATCTTTCGTAATACGTTCAATATGGGTACAAAGCAAGAGTGAATAGACAACAACAAAGACGTCTTTGTCAATATATTTAAATATTTTTTCATCAGCATTAGCAATTTCTTATTCTTCAAGTCAGATTACATTACCTGAAATAGTGATAACAGTATTGCTATTGGTAATCTTTTGTATCTGTGGTTTGATGATATTTAGTGCCAATGAATTCCAAACTAGTGATATACCACAGAAAAACTAGAATTTATGGATCTAACTCAGGGCTTCTTAAACTGTGGGTCGCGAGGACCCCCCTGAGAGTCGCGAGACTCCTGAAAGCAAAAGGTGTCTCAAAGATGTGATACTTTTCAATCATTATTGATACAACTACATGGCTGCAGCTGTCCTTTAAAGAACTTTTCTGAAAAAGATTTATTGATATTTCTCCTTGTAAGTTCCTTCATTACCCCTTTTCATTAAATTTAATTAAATAGATTTTATTAAATTTATGATTGGTTAGTTTACAACAATTATAAATAAAATTTTAAAATTAGTATACACACTACGTACAATTATAAATACAAATAAAAATCATACAAAATACTATTGTAGTTTTATGATAACTATTTTTTGAAAAAAGTGGCGATGCAAAACTATTATTTACATTGTAAAATAGTGCGATATTACATCTACATCTATGGTTAATATATATTTCATTATATGGAGGAGGGGGTCGTTTAAAATTTCCTAAGCTTGAAGGTGGTCGCTATATAAAAAAGTTTAAGAAGCCCTGATCTAACTGAATCTATGCCTTAAAGAGGATAAGATTCAGTATCGATTGTAATATGTCTGTTGCAACAGTTGACCTATTTGAATTTGAACAGTGTGCTTATTGCGAGTTGTTTAACCTACTCAATCGCATTAGCGTAACGCCGATTTGTATGGCGCTGGAACAGCTGTCCCTAGATGTCACTGTTGCAACATCATACAAATTAACCATAATTTAAATATATTTACTACTTTTGAGTGGGATAGCTATTGATAAATAATATCTTTCCTTGTCATTGTTTTGGCTAAATGTAATATATTTCCTTGTTTCTTGTTATAATATAAGTTTAAATAACTCCTCCCTGTTATGCAATTATGTTATAGTATTTTATATGAGATTATATGTAAAGTATCCAACTCTAGAGCAAAGACTTCAAATTTCACTTAATGTGAAACATTGGAATGTAGACACACTGAGTACTCTAAAGTGATATAGCAAATAACATGTTCTGAATAACCTCAAAGCATACACAGGTTTCATTGTGATTTTTTTTCCATCATGTAACAATCACAATGGATATTAGATTGTATATGTATCAATAGTTAAGTATGAAAGTTTTTTTTAAAAATCTTATAAGCAAATGAAGGTGTATAGATATCTATCTCTATTTTATATGTGTGATTAGATAAAGATGAAAATAAGTTTCATCTTCCCACATATTATTTATTGTGTCACTCACATACAGGCCTGTTTATCGCTCTCCTCTAGTATAAAAAACAGTAGCGTAGCTAGGTAATGAAAGGCCCTAGGACAGTGCAACATGGGGCCAAGACCCACAGGGGGGCAATTTGATAGTTAAGGGGGGGGGAGCAACTTGACACGAGTTTAAGCCTTTCGCTCTGGGCCATTTAAGTGCAATGCTAGATTTTGGTGACAAATTTAACAAAAAAAGCAACTTTTTTCCCTAAAACCTTTTATTTAAACCTATTATTACGCAGCCAAATCATGTTACAGCATGTTTATAACATGTTGTGCCAAACCCACTTAGAGTGGGATAAGGGCAAGAGGATATATATATATATATATTGCCATTGGTAAAGTAAGTAATAATTAATAACTGTTACATTGTACTTTTATCATGCTTACTAATAAAGAATATACTTTTAAAAACTATTGTTTTCTTGTAGGGTTCCATCAAGTATTTAGGTCCCTTCTCAAAAAGGTTCCGTCACCAAAAAAGTTTGAGAACCACTGGATTAGAATAATAAACTTGTTAAATTAACGTTACCTAGTCTATTTAACAGGAAATACTCGACCACATTCAGCATAACGATGTCGTATGGTCGAGCTTCCATAAATAGGTGAAAGTGACTGTCGCGTCTGTATAGGCGGCTGCCATTTGTCTTCCGAATGGCAATCGTTAGTTGACAAGCTCCTGAGTTGCATGCAAATGAATTGTTGAACGCAAAATGGCTACTCTAATGTGGTACACGTAACACATTTTTTAAATTCTTTAACTGCACTATTTTGCACAACTGAGTAATATCTTGCTATATGTATAGAATGAGTTGTACATATAAAATGTACATAAATTTTCATAATTTGGTGCAAAAACATCGTCACAAATTCACTTTAAATTGATAATTTAAAATCAATCCAAAATCTATCAACAGTTCAGCGACATTATCACAAAACTTAAGGTTCCGTTTGAGAATATCTCACATATAAATTATTACTAAAATACTACTAAATACTAAAAAATACTACTGACCGGACAATACAGCATTTTTTAAATATACTTAAGTTTACTTAAATTTGTACGCAGTACCTCCAAATATTTATAATAAAAAGTAGCTTTTATTCTTAACTGAAAAGTATATGATCTGTGAGTCTAAAGTAGTTCAAAAATCGATTCAACTGTTTCGGAGATTATTAAAAAAAAACAAAGTTTTATTTTTAACATTATGTTCTCTTCAACTAGTAGATGCCCACTGTTGGGTATAAGGCTTCATTGTTGATGTCCATAGCGTTACGAACGACGTGATATAAGATATATATCCACACTGATATCATAGGCTGGTTATATCCGCGAATTCTTTCGCTTCAACTTAAGTGTTAATGTACATGTAGTGCTTCATTTTATCGTGGTATGATATCGATTGTACCAAAATTCATCAATTTTGTTCCAATGGATTAGCTGTAAAAGCGTACGAGACAGACTGACTTGTACATTTATAATATTAATATGCGAAAGTGTTTTACTGTGAAGCAAATGTAATAATACTTATTTCCTTAAACGTCTCTCGCAGGGAATCACGCGGGCTTAATTTGTAAATATCACGTATGGCTCTGTTTCGTAATACAAAAATATTTTATTATCCATGCATTTACCCCATAGCAATATTCCATAAGTCACAATTTTTGCTATTTCGACGATTTGGCCACTGAACTAAGTTACCCCGCAAGATTTGTTGTGTGTGCTCCATTGAAGTTTTGAAATAATCAAGTTAGATATTTAATATTATGTAATCCATTAGAGGAGGCTGCAAATACTAGCTAATATTTCGTTTTCCAGAGCTTAGCGACGGCGGTGGTCCAGCTGTTCACCACAGAGGGACCTGGACATACGGAATGGAAAAAGAAGGATACTGGAGTGCTCTGTCTGATCAAAGACAACAGCAAGCGATCTTACTTTTTTAGAATTTACTGCCTCTATCGGAAAACCATGATATGGGAGCACGAAGTTTACCTTCAGATAGAGTATAAGAGCCCAAGACCATATTTGCACACGTTTGAGGCCGAGGTGAGGATATTCATCGTTTAATTAAAAATTTATTGATAAAATATGTATGAACCCTTTGCGGCCGAACTAAATTTGAATTTCCAATTGATAAGAGCACCTTATTGGTTCGTGAATAGGTTACTTAGACATTGAGGTTTGTTTAGAGATTTTGTTAAAAGTGTAAGCTGATACATGAATGTTTATAATTTTCGCCGAATTTTTTTCTGATTCTTCTCGGTAAGAGCAAAATTCCGAACAAAATTGTACCTTCATTAATCAAATTGTTCCTTGACGTTTCAAAAGTGATTGAAAGAGCTTATTTGAATAAAGATTATTTGCTTGCTGTAGTGGCTGATAGCAGACATAAAGACAGACAGACGCAAAGTGTTAATTGATTAAAGGTAAATTAGTAAGCTGTGATAGTCCAGCGGTGAGACTTTGCGACTCTTTCGAGGGGGTCACGAGCTCAAACCTCGGGCAATCGAAAAATCGATATTTGCTAGGTATCAGTTGTATAAAATTTCATTAATTCCCTTTTTAAAGCAATAAAGAACTGCTACAATATCATTAGGATACGAAAGTGAATTTCGCCACCATCTACAAGGCTATAAAGGCTGGGAATTTAGTTCAACTCTAGATGTCTTTAGGACGATTTTTTTTGGTCAAGATTCGTCTTTTGAGAAAAAAAACTTATTTTTGGGCCGTTTTATTGATGCATCTAATTCATGTCTAAGTATAAATAAACTATACTAAAAAAATACCGGATAAAGTTAGGTCGTCCATGTACTTTTGTTAGAACATAGACTAAAGCTTTTGAATCCAGATTTAAAATTATTAGAGAAAGTTTTATACATTTATACTTCGTAGTATTTCAAGGTAACATAAGCGATGGCTCGGCTAATAGATAATCTGAGATAAAAATGTCAGTTAGCGATACAATCTTATCGCGATTTGAGTTCACCGCCGCGATAGGCCTGCATGTTATTTTACAGGTGAATTGGTAACGTAATGGATATTTATCAATATCCTGTTTAATCAGTAATGGTTTTATAGAAAATTCACTTTCATGGTGTTCAGTGATGAAGGGAATTCAGAGGATCGTATTGTTATTATATATTCTGTGCTGAAAAGAAATTATGAAAATAAAAGAAATAATTATTGATAATTATTGATAATTATTGTATAATTAATTATTAATAATAAAAATTATTTGTTATATATATTTTATTTAAAAGAAAGTATTTTGGGCATCGTGATCTATACTAATGTTATTATGTAAGAAAGTATGTTTGTTTTTCTTTCTTTCGCATATGAACGGACAGACATATTCGTGTTTTTTTTTAAGGGATATCTCCATTGAAAAACTTATATAAATTTTAGTATTTTTTAAAGCACAAAAACAGGGATAAAACGGGTAATTTAAATATTAAAAGATTTAAAAATCCATATATCGCCCTATCCGAAGAATAAAGTCACATGTCCCATGTTTTCAATGATTTATTAATATTAGGCAAAAAACAAAATTGATAGGCTATTACTTATGAGAGAAAAAATATTGGTTTACTTTTTCAAAAGTCAATCTTAAATTATGTAATCAGGCATCCCGTAAATCTCTTGATGAGAGAGGAAAATCTGAGATTGTATATCATACTAGCAATCGCCAGAAAGATTAAAACCGTAATATAGTCTTTTGATAACCATAAAAATGTTTAAAGTGGGCTAATCTTTAAATCTAGACATATACTGTCGCGGACTTTTATTCAGAACTTTTAGAGGGGAACAATTGAGTAATACATGATTTTTTTTAATAACTATCACATTTCGTAATACTTTTTATTGCTGCTCCTCTCCTATTTAATCTTAGCGCATATAACCTATAGTCTTCCTCGATAAATGAACTATCTAACACTAGAATAATTTTTCAAATCGGTCCAGTAGTTCCTGATATTAGCGCGTTCAAACAAACAAACAAACTCTTCAGCTTTATATATTAGTATAGATTTAAGTTTAGTATATCATATGTTTTTCTAATACAGGAATACATGACCGCATTCAACTTCGCCAACGAAGATGAAGCGAGGGTGCTTATGGATATACTCATCGAGAAGATCGAATTACGAAAGCAAAGACGAGAAGGTTCGTATCATATCAAAATCTAAAACCACTACATATCATATAGCAAGATTCCCCGCCGCGTCCTATTTATTTATTAAACATTTCTTCTTCTTCTTCTTCAACCGATGGACGTCCACTGCTGGACAAAGGTCTCTTCATGGGATCTCCAGAACACACGATTTTGTGCCGCTTGTATCCAGCGGCTCGCCGCTTGGTTAAACATTTAACCAATCAAATTTAATGTATAATTTTTTATTTAAACTTAGTTTCGCATTTCGTTTTTATGTATCGCTAAGTATTAAAGTAACCTAATTCATAAAAGTTGTTTGTGTCAAATTACAATAAAACGTGCCATAGCGCCTACAAAACTCGTGAGTGTTAAAGAGAGCCATAATTATGAAGAGCAAGGAAACACTAGCTCTTTTATAATAATTCTTATCATTATATATGATACGAATTATTAAAAAAAGATATATTTATTAAAAAGATATATAATTATAGATATAATAATTCATCAGTTAGCATTGAATTAGGATTTCAATGTATCTAACTCAATTAAGCCTAATTTTGAGTTAGGTCGGTTTAATACTAAAATGAAAATGGCATTATTTACGAATGTCCTAAAAAGATAATGATTTCACATCACATGTTTATTTAGGTAAACGAATGCTGAAGGTGGCATAATAACGTCTGCCAACAATACGTGTGTACAAACAAACATGAATGCAAATGTTTTTCTGTTTATGTCATCAATCGGCGCGACCTCTCCGACCGCATGCATATGTGTATGAAATAAAAATATTCAAAACTATATGGAACCTTTTCTGCCATACTCTCTTAGATTTAAGCACCAAATTACAAAAAAAAAAAGCCCATGGAAAATTAAAAAAAAACACTTTCCTGAAGAAATCTAATAAAAATAACAGACTAAAAATGTCTTAGATATTGAATTTCTACAGAAAAAAAAGTTTTTTTTATATTAATCTTAAATAAAATAAAAGAATAAAAATTTCCTTGTCATTACATTTAATATAGGTTATGATAATAATTTAAATAATTTTGCTGTGTGGTATCCGGCTGAGTATAATAGACCATTCTCATTTCCTACCGAGATGTCGTAAAAGGCGACTAAGGTAAGTTGACGTCAGGTAGGCGGCCGGTCGCAAAACAATAAGCCAAATCATGTTACAGCATTTTTAAACCATGTTGTGCCGACCCCACTTAGAGTGCGATAAGGACAGGAGAATGATAAAAGTATATACCATTGTCTCGAAATGTGAAAATGGACTCTACACGAGTTTAAACATTTCACTTTAACCCGGGCCATTTACGTGCAATGCTAGATGTCCATGCCAAATGTTACAAAAAAAGCAAATTCTTAAATAATTTATTGAAGCAGACGTTACGTTGTGGAATTCCATAGTAAAGAAGTTACGATAGAATTGTTTTGTTATAATCCGTGTATTTTAAGAGAATCTTCGTAATGCTGCACCAGACTTATTACATATCGCCGCCACAACCACCATAAAAAACCAAATTAATTGCGGAATTTTATTATAGAATCTTATAGCCGAACCCACAAACGACTTACAAAAGTACGTTAGGCAGGCAAGTCTCAAAGCAGGAGCCGCAAACATTATGTCGGTTCCTACTTTGTCTATTATATACATCAGGGCTTCTTAAACTTTTTTATATAGCGACCCCCTTCAAGCTTAGTAAATTTTAAACGACCCCCTCCTCCATATAATGAAATATATATTAACCGTAGATGTAGATGTAATAACGCACTATTTTACAATGTAAATAACAGTTTTGCATTGCCACTTTTTTCGAAAAATAGTTATCATAAAACTACAATAGTATTTTGTATGATTTTTATTTGTATTTATATTTGTACGTAGTGTGTATACTAATTTTAAAATTTTATTTATAATTGTTGTAAACTAACCAATCATAAATTTAATAAAATCTATTTAATTAAATTTAATGAAAAGGGGGTAATGAAGGAACTTAGGAGAAGAAATATCAATAAATCTTTGTTAGAAAAGTTCTTTAAAGGACAGCTGCAGCCATGTAGTTGTATCAATAATGATTGAAAAGTATCAGATCTTTGCGACGCCTTTTGCTTTCAGTAGTCTTTTTCGCGAGACTACTGCAAAACCCCCAGGGGCGTCGCGACCCACAGTTTAAGAAGCCCTGATATACATCGACAACCTTTTTATGATTTAACATTGGAATATTTGTCAGAACGAAGACAAAGGTCGATGATGGCCACACGGACCAGTTCATCCTCTTACGGGTCCAGTGTGTCGTACACGCCGCGGTTGAACGGCGTGAGTCCCGCCCCGCCGCCGGCGCCGACCGTGCCCGCGCCGATCCCTATGCCGACGCAGCCTTTGCACACGAACAAGACGAACACATTATCGAGTGAGTATTTCATAATATAATTTGTTTGTTTGTTTGTTGATGTTTAATTTCTTTATTGTACAAAAGATTAAAAAAAATACGTGACAGAAATATATACCAAATAAAAATTGTACAAAGGCGGACTTATCTCAATAAGGGATCTCTTCCAGCCAACCTTTGAGCTCTGAAAGGACAAAATAACAATGCGATAGGCGGGGAATGCCACGAAAGGACAAAAAAAAAGTAATAAAATAAAAAAAATATTTATATCTATACATATTACTTAAGACATATACTCGGTTAGTCATTTTTAGTGAGTATCCTGCTCATAGTATTTATATAATACAGTGGTTCTGAAACTCTTTTGGTAACGGAACCTTTTTGGGAAGCTAAATACTTGATGGAACCCTACAGGAAAACAATAGTTTTTAAAAGTGTATGCTTTATTTATAAGCATAATGAAAGTACAATGTAACAGTTACTAATTATTACTTACTTTACCAAGGAAGTAATAATGGCAAGTAAAATAATAATAATAATTATTGTATGGGTACTAAGTATTGAATAATAGAAGATATTAATAAAGAAAAAAATCTGACTATTACATCAGCTGTTTTAACACATGTTTATACAAATAAATAAAGAAATACACCTACGCGCGGCCGCGGAGTTAAAACGTTCGACCAGATAGAGGTAATTTGATTTTTTTTTCTAAATTCTTGTGGAATCCCAACAGAGGTATCACGGAACCCTAGGGTTCCGCGGAACACACTTTGAGTAAAGCTGGTCTGGAGCTAATCAGCATTTGGTCATGCTTATCATAAACATGCGTTGTCAAACTGAACCAGTATGTAAAATCACTCGCACACCGGGATGTGGGTGAAATTTAACTTGCAAGAGTCCACCTTCACATTCAAATATACATATTTACAAGTCAAGTTAAAGAAAAACTTTTAAAAAACTTTAAAATAAAATCTGTTAACTCAGTAAAGTAACTTACCCACAGGAATCATTTTACGTTTTGAAAAAGAAAGTAACATCATTTATAGAGATCAAGATTCTAAATATCATCTTCCTACCCTTATCCCACTCTAGGTGGGGTCGGCACAACATGTTGTCACATGATTTGGCTACGCACGTTAATACCGGCCGCCTACTTACCTTAAGTCATATTTTACGACACCTCGGTAAGAAAGAGGGTGGTCTATTTTACTTAACCAAATATCACACGGTGGGTCAAATTACCTTAGTCGCCTTTAACGACACCTCGGTAAGAAATGAGGGTGATACTATTCTATTCAGCCGGATACCAAACGGCGTAAGCTATTCCTAAATAATGTTATACGAAACCTTCCCTACAGCGGTATCGCGAAACACTAGCTTTATTTAGCCTCCAAACGCGTGTCATTCAAATAGTTCAAGTGGTTTATTTAGCCTACAAACACTTGTAACAAACACGTGTTCGGAGACTAAATAAAGGGATGGGGGTTTAACTAATTACCATATACCTATACTTGCTTGGGTGATGCAAGTTTGTAGTGAATGTGTTTTCGCGAATCCTGCATGTATCAAGTAAAAAATGGATAGCCCGCTCTACATTTAGCATTACATATATATTAAAGTTGCTTATACTAAAAGTTAAACATGAAGTATGTCTTTCAGATTTCACACTAAAGAGTTCGGGTAAGAAGTCCAAGCCGCGAACACTGACTAAGGCCGATATCGGCATGCCGCAAGACTTCAGACACGTGTCGCACGTGGGATGGGACGAAAACAAAGGTAACGTCGATTGAGTTGATATATTGTTGCAAAAATCTATACTAATATTATAAAAGGGAAAAATATGTATGTATGTTTGTAATGTTTTACACAAAAACTACTTGACCAATATCAAAAATTCTTTCACCATTGGAAAGCTGCAGTTTTACTGAGCAACATAGGCTATATTACAGTATTTTTAAAAATAGGGATCCGTAATAAAAAAATATAATAAGTTGTAAAAAAATAGTCATAAAAATCTGTATATTCATTAGATTATGAATGTTAGTGTAGTTATAGTAGATTATGTTAATGTTGCATAATAAGGGTTCTTATAACACGAGTGTTATAAGGCCAAGTTATGTACAGTGTCATACACTACTTTATCTACTCTCATACTATACGTAAAACAATATTAATAAAAACCGAAGTTTGTTTAAATATTGAAAAGATTTTTTAAATGTCAGATGTTAGCGCTAAGGCGCAAACATTGATTGCGCATGCGTATTGCGTCGCCGCGGACTCGTTCATTGAAACCTTTTTTTTTTAAGTAGAGGTTCAACGTTTCCCAGCCTTTTTTAGTCCACGGACCCTTAGGAAATCAAGCACAGTTTTCACGGACCCCCTTATTAAAATAAACAGCAAAAAAACCGAATTAGGTATTTATTTAAAAAAAAATACCGTGTGCTTTGATCACATTTTTCTAATAAAACTGGTTTGCTGATTTTTGCATTTAATGAGCGATTTATGTATGGTCCAGAGATGACACCGCGGATCCCCATACATAGGACCACAAGTTGGGAAACGCGGCCCTAGTAGATAAATAAATGATATAATTTGTAAAGGTTTCGACGTGGACCTGCCTGAGGAGGAGATGCGGTCGTTCTTCTACAAGGCGGGCATCACCGAGACGCAGCTGCAGGACCACGCCACCAGGCTGTTCATCTACGACTTCATCAATAGGAACGGGGGCATGGACGCCGTCAAGGAGGAGCTCCACGACACGCCCAAGACTAAAGGTATTTTTACATGGCTTATAAGGGCAACAAAATAATTCCTATGGTGTAGGTAATTAAAATTAATGTCGTATGTTCGATACGATATTAATTTTAATTTTATACCCATACCCAAATGTATATTATATATTATTTGTATATTATAATTTGACATAATAATATTTCTTTCTTGTGGTATCCGGCTGAGTAGAATAGACCAACCTCATTTCTTACCGAGGTGTCGTAAAAGGCGACTAAGGTAAGTTGACCCACCGCGTGGTATCCGGTTGAGTAAAATAGACCACCCTCTTTTTTACCGAGGAGTTGTAAAATACGACGAAGGTAAGTTGACGTCAGGCAGGCGGCCGGTCGTAAAATACGTAGCCAAATCATATGACAACATGTTTGTGACATGTTGTGCCGACCCCACTTAGAGTGGGATAAGGGCAGGAGGATGATGAATAATATTTCTTTTTGTGACGTTTTACGCCAATTATCATTATAAATAATTTATAAAATCAGGCGTTACTTTGCGGAGGTCCATAATACAAAAGTAATGAGAATATTATTTTGTTAATCGCAAAATCGCAAAGCGAAGCATAACCTAAGCAAGCTAAGTTATATAGTAACTAGTTAATATATTACGAGTATATAACTCGGCTTGCTTGGGGTAATGCTTCGCTTTGCGATTTTGTCGTGGAGTCTATCTCCTAACGATGCTTCGGTTACGGGGCGAAACAATGGTTGAGATTGTGGTGGTTAATGTGTGCAGTGCTTGTGTTGTGTCATCGGTGTCGGATAGTGCATGAGTTCTTACAAATTCTGCATGTATCATGTATGAGAACGAATAGTACACTCTACATTTAGCATTTATAGCAAAATAATATTCTCATTTTGTATCATTATAAACCCTAGAATCATAGACATCCTAAACCATGGTGGATTGTTACCGCGCATGCCGCGTAAGTAACTCAAATACGTAAATCTCACTACCTTCATAGGACGAAGAAAGCTCACTTTGTTTTATTACTCTTTTAGTTTTGAATCTGTATATTTTCAGAATCGTCCCGAGGCCCGATGGCCCCGCCACCGCCCGCGCCCCCCGTCCCCTCCCGCACGCCTCATCCCCCCGCACCACGTAAGTATCGTAGTAGTAGTAGTAGTATTTTTTCGTAGTCCCTATATTCATTCGGCATTCATTATATCTCGACATCGAGATGCATAAGGTCGAATGTCGACCTTATGCGACACCAAATGCGAATAATGTCTTCGGTTTCTAAAAAAATGAGTTTTTTCAATCTAATGAGGTAAATTTTAGATTAATAGTGTTAGGAATCGAAACATATAAGCTTTCGCTAAATTATTAGCAATATTTCATTTAGAATTATCTATAAAAACGAAAACACTATCCCGATTAGTTTACAAATTTTCTTTTCGCTCTCTTGTCATCAAACCACACATCAGACCATATGCGTCTAAGGTCGAGATATACACTCGGCAGAAATGCCACAAAACGTTCCGCGACAGTATATATCTCTTTCTTATGGTTAACTCACAATAACATCTGTTACGTTCAAAATTTAAATAACAGAATAAAATGAAGGAATTGACGCGGGAGAAACCTTGTGACATATCTTATTGTATTCATTACGGCCTGCCCCTGCTTCGCATGGGTATAAAATATATAGCCTATGTCACTCAGTGAAAAATGATTAAAATCGATCCAGTAGTTTTGATTTATTCATTACTGCCCGTGGCCCGCACGCGTTAAATTTGGAGAAAAGCAACTGCCCTCTCATCTCTATACTAAGAAGATTTTCTGCTATATCTAATATCTAAGTTCATATACTACATATTTACATTTTTCCCTATGTATTTTATTTCAAAATTAATTACAGAATGTCTTTCTTATCATTAGACAATACAAACAGGTTATCTTTAGAGGTTGCTCTTGAAAGAGCGACATTTAGTTGCGTGTCCGATCGCTGCTGAATTCAGAGTGTTATAGGGCGAACCGCGGCCTCCTCGCGATATTTTAAATCTGTGATATCTTCGAAAATGTTCATTTAAATTACATGCTGTAAACGGCCATATTGGTCTATATTAAATCAACAACGTATTTAAAGTACTTCATTGGATAAGGATTAATGCTGTATTGTATAAAAATTGCTACGAAAATAAGGCATTATTTTTCGTAAAAAGTTAATGACAAAAATGCTATTGTGGGTTAAGAGATATACATACACCATCGCGGACTTTTCTGACGGCCTTTTCAAGGTGTATAAATACGTAGTACATCATTTTGATAAATCTCGTAGAGTTTAGCCTGCATTTGCAATGTAAGCGGTAAAAAATTTAATTATTTTCGACATCACATTAGAAACCTCAAAAATTACAGTATTTCTATACTCCATATTAAATGTTATAGTACATATAAACCCTCCTCTTGGATCACTCTATCTATTAAAAAAAACCGCATCAACATCTGGTGCGTAGTTTTAAACATTTAAGCATACGTAAGCATATATATAGGGACAAACAAAGAATGTGACTTTGTTTTATACTATGTAGTGATTATTACACACAGCTAGTGTGTAATAATAATGTATACAATATAATAATGAACATAGTTGTTTAAATACTAAGTTGTCTTTTTTCCCCCCAGCATCTCGAGCGCCACCGCCGCCACCCGCTCGCGCGGTTCCTCCACCCCCGCCCCCGCCCCTGTCGCTGACGTCACCGAGGAATCCGCCCCCACCGAGACCGCATCAACGTACGTACTCCCTTACAATATATCTATACTAATATATAAACCTGAAGAGTTTGTTGGAACGCTCTAATCTCGGGTACTACGGAGCGATTTTAAAAGTTTTTAGAGTGTAAGGCAGTCCATTTATCGACGAAACTATAGGCTATATCACGCTGAAATGAAAAGGAGAGAAGCAACAATAAAAAATATTACTGTAAAAACTGTAACTGTAAAATTTAAGGCTTTCCTTGCGTGCGCTAAGTAAACGGTGAAAGTTATTAAAAATCTCTTATACTCACGATAACTACTTTTATATTCAAAATTTCCAATTGGGGAAAAAATTGTGTGACACTGATTTTTCAAGCGGGCGAAGCTGCTGCCACAGCTAGTGAAATATATTCTATAAGCTAAGGGAAATATCGAAAAGCGAGACATCAGATGGAACTACAATCCATTCTTCTGACGACAGGCCGAGCATGTATAGAGACAGAGGAGTACATAAAAATAATAGAGAGTTATATTAGCAGAAAGATTATACCACCAGTGGAGAATATTGTCCAATAAGAGATCTCTTATATATTAGCACCTGGTTGATCGAGCTTTGCTTTATGTACTTTACTATTCTCTTCGCCATATATATTCATATGGCACTTTTAAGTTATTCCAAGTGAAAGTATAATCTATGGACAATACGGATATAAGGATACTTCTTGGTATTGACAATGATTTAGTAATAGCGCATAGCTATTTTGCTAATAAGAGTATGGAAGTGTAAGTAACATCAATTATATAAAACATCCATTACAGCTCCAGCGAGCGCTCCCCCTTCGGTGCCACCGCCTCCCCCTCCGTCGTCCGCGCCTCCCCCTCCACCTCCTCCTCCAATCCCCATCGCTCCCCCCGCGCCCGCCGCACCGCCCGCGCCGCCACCACCACCAATGCCAGCTGACACCTCGGTGCCCACGGACGCACGCTCAGCTCTCATGGAGAGTATCCGTAGCGGAAACAAGAACTTGAAGGTCAGTGATTCCATCCATAGAAATCTCTAAGTAGAGATATTTATACCCTTACTTCCCAATATGGTTAAGGTAGTTTATGTATAGAAACCAGCTATACTTATGTCTTATTGACTTTAAGCCCGAATAGGTTCAAGCTCATCTGTGGCCCTTATTCATGAGGTCTTTATATGGTGTTATCGCAATGAAAACAGACTATGAATACTAATCATGATAGTTTAAATTAAATAAAAATTGTCCAGGTCGCTCCCCACGGGTGGTCTCCACGGGAGATTCGACGAAGTAGACCTTCAATTTAATGACAAAAAAATGAGGATTTATAATTTGTAGTTTTGGGAATATGGTGGAAATTTAGCCGCAGGGGACTCACTGTAACCAGACTTTTTGAAAGTGACAATATTTGAGAAAAAAGTGATATAATTATTATTTAAAATAAATATAATTAAATAATTTTTGTTTGGTTTCATATGTTAATTTTAAAGTTTGCACCCATTTTTGACTGACGGGCCTGTTGGCTATTGGGTGCAATTGCAACTGAAGGACAGCATTTTAAAATTAATTTGTTGGTTTTTTGAGTCCGAATTTATTTAAAATTACATATGTATATATTTATCACTCGTCTGTCCAGTGATCTATAGTATTTTATTTAAGAATTGTATGTATCACAACATTATGATTAGACTTAGCCAGTTTTGTTAACATTTTATTTGGTGAAGTGTATAGTGAAATATTGTTGTTTATAATATTGTTTATATATTTTAGCATGTTGAAGTTGGATCGAAGACATCACTGAACGAGGACAATAGGAGTAACTTGATGAGCGAAATACGACAAGGGTTCAACTTAAGAGCTGTAAGTATACATCTGTACTTCTAAACCAGCAATAATTGAATGACAATATTGCTAAAGCAGTATAGCTTCAGCTTTTTACAAATATGGTGCCTAAATGGGTTTTATACTGATGATGATGGTATCGTAATCGTTTGTAATAAAAGCAGTATTATTCGGAGTAATGCTCCAAATAATACTGCCTGTTACAACTATAAGGTGCTCTAATGTCTATATTGTATTGGATAAGACTTCTCATTTTTTAGCAACCCTTAAAGCTTTACATCCGTCTCTCTATGAAATATGAAGCTTTTGGACATTGGATACATTATTTAAGTGCAATACTAATTTTAGTCTGATTTACCCACAGGTGCGTCGATCAGACAGCAAAACGGGTGACGAGAAGAGTAGCAGTGGGTCCGAGCCCAGCGGTCTAGCCGGGGCCTTAGCGAGAGCGCTTGAGGAGAGGAAACGAGCCATACACTCATCCGATTCAGAGGACAGTGACGACGATTCCACTAGCGACGGCGAGTGGGACTAGTGATCAGAAAAATGATTACAGTGATCGGGTTTAGTGATTACAGTCAACAGAATATGTGATTGAATTGACCAAGTGACCATACCTTCAGATATTGACAACAACCAGCGACTGCTAGTCTAACTAGTTCTCGAATGATCACAGTGATCAAGCTTCGTGATTGCTGTTAACAGAACATGTGATTACAGTCCCCATATGACTGATGCCAAGTATTCTTAAGTAGCACATGAGAGATACAAAACTTTGAAGGATATTAACAATGACTCCATCAGCTATTGTGATTTAGAATAGTAACCGACTAAAATGATCACAGTGACATCAGTGATTACAGTGACCTTATGACTGACATCAAGTGTAACATCAAACCTTCTGAAGACATCGGTGATAACTCCACCAACTACAGCTTACTCGACTTGTGATCAAGTGCAATGGTCACAGTGATCAAGATTAGTGATTGCTGTGAATAGAACATGTGATTACAGTGACCAATTGACCGACACCAAGTGTTCTTAAAAATAACATGAGTGATACAAACCTATAGTGATTACAAGTGGTATAATAATAGTTTGATATTTTCGTGTTTGGTATGTCTTTGATATAGCATATTCCCGGTATTAATATAATTTATTAACGGTATACAAAAGTAGGTGCTACTCTTTCCAGAATTGTAATACGAAAGATGAAGAAATAAAAGGTCGCTGTTGTCGCCGAATTTGGAAATCTCTAATAATTTACTGTTTCAAGTTAAACAAATTTTGTAGGAGGTTAGAGATGCAACTTTTACTTTATACAGAGTGGTACCGATGATACAATTTAAATAAATCCACTGATCACTTAAACCTTTAAGATAACTTAAAGATAACGAAAATACATTTTTTCAAAACGATATTTAAGAAGACTGAATTATGCTAACATAATTCAGTCTTCTTAAATAACGTTTTAAAAAAATGTATTTTCGAACAAAATAAATATAATTTAAATGAGATCTGGCTAACAAGTAATAGTTGACCGACCTGGCGCAGCGCCCTTAAAAAACAGAATAAAACAATATCAATATAGTTGTGTCTCTTTCACACTTGTTGTCACACACTTTACTCTTGGTCATGGTTACGCATTACATACGAAATGGAATGGAACGGGGTATGGTCATTCACTCTTCTATATCATCGATCTTTTAATCAAAACCTCAAATCATTCCTGTGGCTAAATTACTTCACTAGGTACCTGGGTACCTCAAATTAAAATTAATGTCATATGGTCTATACATACCACTCTGTATATTATTGAATTTCTTGAAGAACAGATTTTTCTTAATTTATTGTTTAAGGCAAAAAATGTCAAACACAACCTACATTATCTGTGGTAATAAAAGCACAGATAACTAAAAATATGATTTTATCACAATTGTTTTAGACAAATTAATATAGGAAATTAATTACATATTTTTAATGTCCACAATTTTTAGGTTCCCTTCAACAGAATTGTTTGGTTTAAACAATGTAATAAAATTCAGGGATAATAAACTATAAAATAGTTGTATGTTGTTAAAATTATTAAGTTTTTGAAAATATTGTCATTAAAAAAACTATTTTTTTTCAAACTTGTGGGACATGTGTGAATAATCTATTATTCTATTATAATATAAATTCGCCTTATTAGAGATTGATAACATTAATTATTTAAGTATTTATTTTTATATTATTTTATAATTATAATTAGTCTTACTTGTGACGTTATTTCATTGTGTATTATTATTTTGTATTATGTAATTTAATTGAAGATTAAATAATTGTTGACATTTTAAGAACTTAGGTCTTCATAACGCACGCTCAGTATTAAAGCGACCTAATTCGAAATTTTTATATAATAATGTTTTAAATTAATTTTTAATATTTTGTCCTAAATTACAATAAAGCGTAGCCGTTTACAAAACTCGTGTGTTAAAGAGACCCATAACTTGGAAGAGCAAGAAACCACTAGCTTTTTTAATAGTTCGTACTGTGACGTCATGATGGCCCCGAAATAAGGATTACAATGTATCTAACTCAATTAAGCCTAATTTTGAATTAGGTCACTTTTATACTAAGCTAACTTTAATACTAACGGTTATAATTTTTTTTGTAAGTGTATTTTTAATATTTTTGACCTCTAAGTATTAATTTAAAAACTAAATCCTTCAATAGCTTGACTCTAGTAATTTAATCAAGTAAGATACCGAGATGATTATTCCCTTAATAACCTTAAATTCATAGACAAATTATAAATAATAATATTTGTTTTAAACACAAATGTTTATGGTCTGTTGTATTCTACCGCATTTCATTGTATAACAATTGTATTATTAACATAATAGTTTAATATATTTTGTGTTGTATAATCAGTGTATATAGTATTTTTTAATAAAGGACTGAATATAACAACGGTGATTCTAAAATGTAGTTAATGTATATTCGATTTCCAATAAAATAAAATATCTTAATTAAAAAAAAAAGCTTATGTCAAACCAGTAAAATTAATACTGGGAATCACATTTTAATTTTTTGAAAATGAAAATGCTTTTATCGTTAATTCAGTTTAATAAATAGTAACTGGGTGACCGAGCTTTGTTTGGTATTTTTTTTTAAATAAATAAAAAAATGCAACTAATTTTTTTCCCCAGTAGTAGTCCTAATAAATCCTAGTAGTATTCTGAATTCAAGACCGCTCGTTACCCAATTAAGTTATCATGACTGCAATTGACAGCGAAATTATCCTTTGCTTTTATAAAATTAGAGCAGTTTTTTCAGTGCCCGAAAGCTGGGATAAAACAACATTTTTTCATAATAAGACCTAGATCTTTTTTTCCCCCCAAAACCTTTACGTGCGTGAAAAACATATATATATAATCCAGATTAACTCATTTGAATATTAACGCCGTGTGGTATCGGCTGAATAGAATAATACCACCCTCATTTCTTACCGAGGTGTCGTAAAAGGCGACTAAGGTAAGTCGACCGCCGTGTGGTATCCGGCTGAGTAGAATAGACCAACCTCATTTCTTACCGAGGTGTCGTAAAAGGCGACTAAGGTAAGTTGACCCACCGTGTGGTATCCGGTTGAGTAAAATAGACCACCCTCTTTCTTACCGAGGAGTCGTAAAATATGACTAAGGTAAGTTGACGTCAGGCAGGCGGCCGGTCGTAAAATACATAGCCAAATCATATGACAACATGTTCGTAACATGTTGTGCCGACCCCACTTTTAGTGGGATAAGGGCAGGACGATGAATGATAACTCATTTGAATATTAAAGATAAAAAAAAATATTTGGCTATTGACTATTGCCTAATGTATACATACATTAGGCAATAGTCAATATATAATATAAAGATATTTTATTGGAAATAGAATATATATAGCAATAGTTTTAAGTGCCTATATATAAGTGTATAGAGGGTGTCTGTGCTAAAAAAAAAACAATACTTTAATAAAAAAATCAATAATAAAACATCTTTTGGGTATAAAAATATTTTACTGATTTTAGATTAGTGTGTTTTCGAAGACTTCTAATTATATTAAAGACTATTACTTGTTCGGTCCGTAATCTTTGTTAGAAAATGCATTGCGGATGACAGGATTATTTTGGCACATATTTAAAAAAAATATATATATTAATATGAAATAATATACCATTAATCTTTATCTAATTTATCAAGTAGACACCCGAATATGGGTTTTTTTATTTGTATATACCTGTATATTGTTAGTTACTAAAATCATTGTTAATTTAATTTCATAAAACTAGCGTACAGCTTCAAGAAATATAAAAAGATGTCCTTGAAAATTTAGTTCAAAATTTTGTTTGGATCAATAAATAATGGAATTATATACAAACACCATCGTTTATTTAAAATTAAAACTATTATTGTAAGTAAATGGCGGGTATGCTGTCATTTTTATTAAATAGTTTTTAAAGTATTTTATATAGCAAGTTGTCGCTTGTGTCAACTGGAAAAAATTTAAATTCCTAAATTTCTATCTGGCTATATAAATTTATTAACAATTAACACCGTAATACAGAATTGTTTCGTAACAAATTATTTTTTCCTGTCCTGAAAACAATTATACTAGGAGGATATTTTTTGTATTTTAAATTTAATTTTAACGCCTGAAACACTTATTTCTGTAAAGCAATAATTTATTACTAAGCGTCTTGTTATTATTATTGTCTATTGTTAAAGTATTACTAAGCGTACCTCTTAACTATGAAGAAAATTAGGTAGTTTATAATTTGATTGAAAACATCTATAATGGATATCAAATTTAATTTAAAAATATTATTTCATCAATTGATCCAGTTTTTTTGGCCGATTTTAATGCTTAAACTGTAATATTCATATTAATTTAAGAAAAATATTGTTTAAAGCAAAATGAATTAAAATCGCTACACCAAAGATGGCGCTAGTTACTGCGCCAAAAAACATATTTGAAAAATTCGAATTATAAAATTTGCAGAACACTTTTTTAAATAATTAACTTATCGCGCCTTAAAATTTGAAACGAAAGTGTAGTTAAAATTTGCCCATACATGGGCAAACCGTTTAATTTTAAATTTAAAACCTGTTTATTTTTACTTGGGGACGACAGTATTCCTTCCATTTTTTTACTTAACCCAATTCAAATGTTTCACTTCACTTAATGATAACAAACGATTCCATTTACTTATTATTTTAAAGAACTAGTTGTTAAAAAATAGTGTCCATAAATCGATATTCAACTCAATTCCCAGTTGTGAATTTTGAATAGGTACATCTAATGTTTCGCATTTTTCCACTCATCGCTTACTCATAGTTCGTTATAACTTTACATATACTTTTATAGAGAGACCTAGATGTTAAAGTTACATTAAAATGCACCTACTCGATAGCGTAACGCCAATTTGCACGAGCTACAACAGCGACATCTAGTGACCGCTGTTGTAGTGCCATACAAATTGACGTTACGCTAACGCGATCGAGGTTGAAAAAACTCGCACTAAGCACACTGGTCTAATATTAAATTCTTTCGTTGCAATACCAATACAATATCAATAACCAATGTCTTATTAATATCTTTTTTTAAATTTATTTATTCAATATAAATTTAACAATCTAGTTTTTTTTATTATATAAGACTCGTTATAAAAACCTTTAAAGGTTTATGCATAACACGAATGCGTACACCTGCCCACAGAATTTATGTGTAGTACTCATATACAGAATACACAGATAAATACATCCTCATTTGCTTTCTTTTTATTTTAATATGGCATATTCTAGACTGGCTTCCTTATTCTATGTATAATAACTCTATGGTCGCACGATTTATCACTTTCGATTGTCAGTTAGAATATCGCATCATTAATAGATTATATCGTTATCTAATGACGATTGTGTTTAGCTATCCATTGTATCCCATTATCTAATCAAATATTGCGTTATAAATTGCCAATGTATCCCATTGTAAATTGTCAATACATTATATTATGAATTGTCAATGTATTTTTGTCGCATTATCATTTGTCAATTTATCACATTAATTGTTAAGGAAAAATATTATTTTGTAACATTTGCCGCATTATAAATTCACAAAAGCAACGCATTATGAATGTCATTGTCTGAATTGTCATGAAATTGTCAATTGTATATCAATAGTTAATGAATTACATTATTGTGAATGCATTGCATTACTAAATTAACAATTTATTGCATTTATTATATGTCACTGTAACACATTATCAATTGTTAATTAATCATACTGTAAATTTACTGCATTATTTATTGACAAGGTATCTCATTATAAATTGAATGATAACCTAACGCTTTATGAATTATTTCGTTCAATTTATTTCATTATTATTTGCCAATGTATCCCATTACCAATTGTATATGTATGAGATTATGAATTGTCAATGTATCGTATTATGAATTGTTAATATGAATTACCAAGTGTCAACGTATCACATTATCGGTGCAAGTGTTGTTATAACAGTAGCGTTTAACTTTATTGAATGTAAAAAAGACGCAAAGCTATTTTTGTAATATTAAAGTAATTTTTCTATTGTTAATGTCTAACGAATACGTGCGGGCGCCGTGTGACTAATGCAGCAATGTTAACCAACTGTAACACTATGTTGACTAAATAAATACTTCCACAAAATTGTATTTTTTTAATTTTTCCGATCCTTAGTTCGTTGACGGCAAAATTCAAGGACTTCCTTTTTAGAATAATTCTATTCGATAAATGTTAATTGTGTACAATCTAAATGACACTGAATAGAATCACGAAGCTTAAAATTCTGCAAGATTCAATGAGGGCAGGTGAGAAGGCACTCCAAAGAGAAAAAGAGCATCTAGGAGCATATATTTTCATAGGGGTTTGGGAAGAAAAAGAATAACTTTATTGCTAAAGAAAAAAAGAACAAATGTAAGGATGAGATCGCAACCAGTCGATGGAGTTAAAACAGTGGTAGAAAAAAAACCAAAAGCTCTGCAATTCTGCAATTTTGTATTCGACATTTATATCGCAGACCGCACCCACTGTTAAAAATTTCAAAATTAAAAAATTATTTTTTCCTATTATTCAATTTCGTTGTCAGACCATTAAGGGAAACAAGAAAAGGCAGAAATAACTATTTGAAATACCATTTATTACACTATTTACCAAATCTTTATAAATGTTCCAAACTGGAACAACATCATATAATCTTAAGACGTTTAAAATTAAATCATACAGTCAATAAAATATTCTTACAGAAAAAAAAACTTTGTACCCTTACGACCATGTAGTCAGAGTCCGCATTATCACAATCAATCAAATGAAAATCAAATATTTTCAACTAAATTTCTTATCATTTCATTAATATTTAAATAGACACGTTAACTACTATCTATCTTATTAAGGATTCATTGCATAAATGTATCAATTAAACTGTAAATATAAGTTGTAATTATATGTCAACCATTTTGAATGACTAAATTTTTGGACCAGAGAATTTTTTCGGATTAAAAAAAGATTGCACCTAAGTCTGAATCATACCAATTTCTAGCTCGGTAAAGATTTGAAAGAGTACTTTATTTTCAGGAGAATCAATAGTTTTATTTATAATAATCCGCCATGATAGTAAAACAACCACTGTAAGATAATACATGAAGCGGAAATTCTCCTGTCAAGTATTGTCATATTGTTTTTATTCTCCTACGTATTCGTGTCTACTTGTTTTTAAACAAATGCATCATTTAAATGATTTTTGATAGGAATACAAATGAAAAATATTGTTGACGCAAACGAAAATAAAAGTTTTTCTTCTGTGTTGTACATCAAACGCACTCATTCATTCTATCCCCACTCTTTGAAATTCGGTTACTGTAAACACAAAGGGCAATCTTTCGATGTTCTTGCTGCGTTCGCAAAGATTTATACATTATTCTAAGAATGCTCCCTTGATGTAAATAGTACTAGAGCAACAGATGATCGGAGCGCTGTAGAGTGTTCGGATATGCTCGCTGCCCGGAATGGTCTTCTTAAAGCAATCGTTCGGCTGATCTCGTGCAAGCTTTCTAGTTCTTGATTCTTGCTTAATCATTTGGTGTAAACGATGTGAACGTTCTTTCGTTAACACTAAAAGAGCGAGAAAGAATGCTCTTGCTATACCTCGTATGTTCGTTAGGTTTAAAAATGTTTAATTGAATTATGCACCTGGCTTTATTAAACAACCCCTAATAATGCACCTATATTTTAGCGTAAATCAGTATTATTTACAATATCAAAATTTAGTTATCTTATACATTCAATACAGGTTTTAGTACTACACAAAATAAGTATCAATGTAAAATTAATAATTAATGTAGGAATCTGATGAAACAACGAGAAAACTTATTGCGGCTTATTATGTAACACTATATTACAGTCAGTATAGAATACATACATGCTTTCATACAATATAGAAACAATTTAGAGAAAAAAGTACTAATTTTTTTTCTAATTTTACAAACTAACCCGTTTCAATTGCTTAATAGTTGAGAAAATGTAACAAAGTATGTTTGTTGCTACTTTTTCTTAGATATTATAATAGACTAAAATAGAATAAAAAAAGATTTTTTTTTCTATGTCAATTATACGAAATTAAACAAAAAAAGTTCGCTTTTCAGAGACACCATAAATATTTGGAATCTCACTCATTCATAAAAAAAAACAATCTATATTACAATAATTAAAAATGTTGATATATTTTAGTTTTTCATAAAATTCACTCTTGCGCTTTAAAATATGAAACTATTAAACATTTTAATTACAATATACTCGTAACTAGTCTATTTGCGATCGTATTTTTTAATGTGCCTTTAAGTCCTTCAGATGAAATACCGAATTTCTGATAGTTTTGATGATCATTTGCAACATTTTTTAAAAAGAATAATTGGCAACCCTTATACAAAACGTCGCATGCTTTTCATCGCGTACTCACTACTCAGCGATGACGTTCAACAATACCAGAAATCCACAAAACCAATATACTAATACCGCCTAACTCTAGCATATATTACAAAGCATATTTATTTTAAGGGTAAAAAAAACGGGACTATCCACAAACCAATAACTAAAGACGACTACAGAATAGATACACATCCAAATGTGTTGTAAAAATTCTTAATCCAAAGGTTCTCAGTTGTATTCATTTACCATATAAAAGGAACAATTATTTTCTAGTACGAGCAAAACTTTGCAGTTTGACAAACTATATCATGTCATATGATTCTCAACCTATTTGTAACAATAAATTAAAAAAAGAATGTTCTAACCAGACAATATAACGCAATTTTGTGCTTACATGTCTTTACTTTTAACCAGTGTTTTATACATTCAGCCCATTTTTAACCGATTCTGACTTAACCATATTAAAGGGCCATAATTTAAAGAGATACTTTGACTTCGAGAAAGTGTAGTATTTTCCTTTTATATCTGTACTCGTGTTATTTTTTTTTTTGTTTCGGCTGACTCCCTATCATCATATTATGATGCAGGATCCAATTCCAAACTAGAAGTTTCTTATCAACTTCAATACTCAGTTAATATTTACAAATTACCATCTCCATTTTTTAATGAAACGTCCTCAAAAACCACTCATGTATCTGGAACATATTTTCCGCGCTGGAGGAGTGTGGTCGATATGAGCTTAAGAGAAACCCCATTGAATAGTCTAACTATTAGTAGCACAAATTTTGATATATTAAATCTATTTTTTGAGAATATTTAAATCTACCAAACACTAATATATGAAAAAATCCTCATTCCTATGATATTTTACAAAATGGCAGCTTAATAGCTGGTGAAATATAATATATGTACACATGATTTCTTTAAACTGTTAAGAAAACAAAACTGTCACTTCACACGAAAAATAGTATTATCAAACTTTTCTTTGGCCATTCAACTTCAAAGTGCCCATATTTTATACAAACAACTTATTCTAAAATACATAATTCACGCGTCTTTAAATAAATGCTATATAATAAACAAAGCATGCTACAGATAAAACGTAAAATAATGTTAACAATTATAAAATAATTAAATGTCACATACCAATATAAGATATCGACTAGTCTTAATCGCTTAATATGGCTTCAATTATACCGAAGTAGGAAGTAGAAATCTCATTCCAACATCAAATTTACATCTGAGGTAAGTTATATAAATCTTTTGCTTAATTTTGTGAATAATGTAAACTGGTATAAAAACACAGCAAAAGTTTAACATTAGAAATGTCTACTACGGTATTTGAATTCATATGTGTTCAACAACTCTTTATGCACATGCCATCCGTTAGGAATTGAATATGTACCTATGTTATTATGATCCCAATAATCTTCTTTAGCTTTAAACCCAAAATTAAACACAAAAGTTCAGATCTTCTGTCAATGTTGAAAAACATCTTTAAATCTTAAATGACTTTCTATAGTCAATAACCATGAAAATGTGTTCACTTTGTGTAGATATAGTATTTTGTAAGGTAGTACCTAATTCGTCTATGCCCCTTAAAAATACAGTATCTTAATCGTCTATAGTTATGACGGTCAATATGTTATCTTCGAAACCTACAGAATCTTCATCGGTTAAAACCACAACACTTCCACTAGAACTATTTTTGCCATCATTCTTGTCTATAGTTTTTTCTTCCTTCTTTTTATATAATGACAGCACGTCAGATATAATAGGTGTATGTGCCATCGCGTGTACTTTCTGCTCGTCAATATCGATAGAATTTTGGCTATCCTCATCTTGTGATACGATTTGAGGTAATCGTCGAGTAATTGTCTGTTCATTTTCGGCCTCTACATCGACCTCCTCGTCTTCATCGTCCCCTGCTTCGTCATCATAACCATAATACTTCTCATCATCTTTTTCATCTTTCGGAACATACGTGTTAATTAATTCTACCAAATTGGCATCGCATGTAAACACTTTAGTAGGATTGGAATCTTCTTTGTCACATTCGTGTGAAGAAAACAATTTAAAGGAAGTAAAATATTTAAAGCATTGCTGACATTGATTTTGTAAATGCGCGCGATAATGATTGTGCAAATTTGGAAAGTTGTCACCACATACGACACATTTCTCGGGCATCACTATCGCCCTGTAGTGAAGTTTGTGTGCCGACTTATGTATACCTTTCATATGCCTCATAAATGGACCATATTTAACAAACTTTTCACCGCATTTACGACATTTAATCGGTTTCTTTTTATATTTTCTGCTTCGATGGGAGAATGCATGAATGTTAAAAGCATCTATCGTTTTAAATTTAAGAGAGCAAAAGCGGCATGATATAGAGCCAGAACCTTTGTGTATCATATCATGTTTTTTCTTTGAGCTCTTTTTAGTGATAGGTTTGAAGCAGAAGGTACATTCCTCGTAAACATTTCGCACGCCGTTGGTGTTAACTTCAGTTACTTCCTCATCACTGTCGACAGCACATAAGTGATTATCATAATCTCCTCGCGAGTAAAAATATTCTCCACACTTTTTGCATCTATTATTTTCATGATAATCTAAATGTCTATGAAGATTGAAAAAAGTTTTGTGGCAGATATTACACTTTTCTTCAATGGATTCTTTAGGTAACACAATCCACTCCTTATCGTCACCATGAACATCTCTCATATGGTATATCATTTCTCTAAACGCAACAAACGTGTCATCACAATGTTCACATTTTGTTGGGTTGTCAACATTGAGTTGCGAGAAGTGATGATTCTTATGTTTTCTGTATGATGTCATAGTGTTAAACTTTCTGTTGCAATATATACAACCATAATATCCAACAGTACGATGATAAATTTTATGATTAGTGAGAGCATGCTCATTTTCAAAAACTCTGAAACAATAATCGCACACAAATTCTTTTCTACCCTCAGATGCTTCTTTGAATGTTTTTATACCATGTTGTGTGCGTAAATGACAGTCTAATTTGACTTGCAAATGAAAAGCTTTGTAACATATATAGCATTTTACTTTCTTCGGATAGATTTCAGTGTCCCCGAGCAGTTTCTTTTTATCGCAGCTGAATGCCAAATGCCCTTCGAGGAATCGAAGAGAACTAAAGAAATCGAAACAGTAATTACATCTAAGGGAGTTATGGTAATCTATATGTCTTTCATAATTGCCTTTGCTGGCCAACACTTTATAGCATATAGAACACTGCAGTTCTTTGAGTGGCCCATCGAGAGTTTGAGCGCCACGCTCTGCGATCCACGTCTCGTTAATTCCGTGGTCGTCTCGTAAATGATAGTGCAAGTCATATCCTCTCATGAATGTCTCATCACAGTTGGGACATTTTAATGGATCATCAATGTATTTCTGAGTCAGGTGACCTTTGATGTGGATCCTGTGATTTTTCAACGAAATCGTTTTCTTCCCGCAAAATTTACACTTGAAAAATTCTGGCTTCCTTAGATGAGCCTCTTCGTGATGTTGTAATCTCCGCTCATCCAAGAAAACTTTTGCACACAATTTACACGAGTAATAGATAGGAGGCGGTGCATCGGGATCGTCCTTTATCATTTTACTTTCCGGGTGAGTCCGACGCAGATGTCGGATTAACTTCACTAAATCTGGATAATAACGCTCACAGATAGGACATTTTACTTTGTCTTTACGTAGCTTTTCAATGCGCTTCTTATGTGACTGGTGGTCAAAGTTATGACCCTTAACGTGCCTTCTGTAGTAATCTTCGACGATATATCCTTTTCCGCATATATGACATTTAAAAGGTCCATTTTCGTCTTCAAAATGTGTTCTGGTATGAAGCTCTAGCCTTCTTTTATTGGTGAATTGAACGTTACATATATCGCATTCATGACGAGCTCCATACAATGATGTTTTAGATTTATGCCAAATGACGTGGTGTTTAAGGGAATTTTCAGAATCACAAACTTTGCCACATAGATGACAAGTATGTGTACCATCGAATTTATTTTTATCGGCCGTATTTGGCATAACGTAACCCACAACGCTGTTGCTGCTCTCGCCGCGTTTATAATGAATGGCCATATGCGAGAGGTAAACTTTGCGATGCTGAAAGATCCGTTTACAAATAGAACACTCATAATCTTTATTCTTAAAACGTGTCTGTTTGTGAAAGTTCATATGGGCCTGGGCGGCGCGTAAGTGTTTACTTTTGCGGTTGCAGATGGAGCAAGTGAGCAACTTAGGATCCAGATTTGGATCATTATAATGTTGACGCATGTGAATCCGGTAATGACACTGGAATCGAAATATCTGGAAAATATTAACAAAAAAAACAAAGTTATTAATAAGATAAGTAATCATAGCAGTATTTATAATTTGTAAAATCATAAAATACTTACCTCCTTACAAACGAAGCATTCGAGTTTCTTTTCAATATTATTTCCAACATTCCTGTGCCAATTGACATGTCTTTTCAGAGAGATCAAAGTCGGCAATGTTTTACTGCATACGGGACATGTAAAGCCGCTCATATTGACGAGCGCGCTGTCGACGGAAACCTCACCAAAGCCGTTGTGACTCTGGAGCTCATCCAGGGGTTCCGCCTTCGTCACAACGACTTCACAAAAATCCGCCAAATCGGCTGACGGCACAACGATTTTCTTGGCTGGTGGTTGGTGCAGCCGATGCACTAATTTTATATGATTCGCTAGCCCACTACAACTCTTAAACTGCTCGCTACACTCTTTACACGTGTATAGATTTCTCGGTTTTATATTCGCAGATATATGCGTCTGATTGTGCTCATTGATTGCACTCACTTTCATCTCGATATCGCAAATCAAACATCGAACCGAGCAATCCTTCAAATTTATTTTTGCTCGTTTAGTGCCCGAGGTCATAAAATGTTTCGTCCTCTTGTGTTGCAGGAGAAGACGTTTATAAGAAAACTCTTTTTCACATATATCACAGGTATTGTCTTCCTCGCCGTCATCTTGACTGGAATCTGATTCGTCAGACTGATTCAATGAGTGATTACTTCGATTTAACACAGGTTTTTTTTCTGTCTTCTCACTCTTTATCTCGCCTGTGGTATGTTTCATTTCATGTGATTCTAAAGCCTTTTTATATTTAAAACTTTTATCACAAAAACTACATTTAAGAGGACCACTGGATATATAAGAGTTAAATTCTGAATGTACAGAGGCTGAATCTTCAATAGTACTAGCTCTGAAATAAATAAATCTAAATCAAGTATAAGTTTCAAGATTATGTATAACGGATAATTATTTCATATTAATTGATTTTATTGAAAAATATATACGGCTATATCGACTTCATGAAATTATTAACATTCAAATTTAATATCATAATCGTTTTTAAAGGCAAAAGCATCTCGAAATTTTACTGAGAACCCAATACTCTTGGGATGTAAATTTAGCCGGATATACTTTTAGACTATGTATTTCAATTGCAAAAAAAAATCTACCTAGATTCATCATCGGCCACTTCATCATCTATTTTAGACATATGTGCAGCTAGATGAGCGATCAATGAATCTTGATTTGGCAATTTTAGAGAGCACATTCGACATTGGTAGTTTTCTCGATTTGTGCTCTTTTCTGGTGGGAGTTTAACGGGTGTTATGGGAAAAAAATGGGCCTTTAAATGAAGGAAATACGAAGCTTTTTTTGTTATCATCTTCTGACAGACGGGACATTCAAAATTGATTGAATCATTTTTCTCAGGACAGGCGTTAAAGTGGGCAGTGTGCAGATAATAATCTTCAAAAGGCTGATTGCAATAGAAGCAAGGAACAATTATTTTTCCATTTTCATTTAAATTGCCAACTTTCTCTTTTTTCAGCACTGCTGCGTGCACAATCCTCATATGTTTCTCGAGATTCTCTATAGTTTTAAATTTCGTTGAACACATTTCGCAATCTATTTTTCCAGATTTTTGTATCATGTCAATAGGCTCCAATGAAACTAAGAGCTCTTTCTTTGGCGAATTCCCACAAAGATCGTAATGGCGTTTAAGCATTATATTCAATTTGAACTGTTTTCCGCATTTGTCACAGTTCAGTTTATCATCGTCATCTATTGCGTCAGTGACCTCTTTCTTTTCATTCGGTTTAGTAACTTGCGGCTCATTTGCAATTGTAGGTTGATTAGATTTTCTTTTATGGCATTTCATGTGTGCGGATAAACTTTTAAGTGATCTGAATGCTTTAGTGCATTGACGGCATTTATGCTGCAGAGGGTCATCAGAATCAGTTTCCGCTGAATACAATGAACCACTATTGTCTTCGTAGTCTGAATCCGATGTGGCTGACAATTTAGCTTTTTTTTGAGACGACCGCAATTCATCGACTCTTTTTGAGCTGCCTGGTCTGTAATCTCTAGAGCGACTACTGATTGACGTTTCATCAATACTGTCTCTGCTGCGTTTTCGATTGCGACTGACAGGTGTAACTTGACTTTCTGTTGACGATGAAGGCTTGGATACTTCAGTATGTGTTGAGAACGCAGAATCACTACTGTGTCTATTTTGTGGCGGTGGAGTTGGGCTAAAACCTGTTGGACGGATGGATGAATGATATTATAAATTTGCTTAATAATGCTGGCCGAATTAGAAATAAGAATAGCAACAAAAAATTTACCTGGTGGAGGAATAAAATTGCGTCTCAGTTCTTGATCAGATCTCTCGCATTGTTGTTTAAATATATGCGCACTACTAAGTTTTTGAATACATTCACTACAAATTTTGTCTGGAAGTCCATCACCTTCGTATACCTATCAAACAATTGTGTAAATTATATATGGAATCGGTGAAAAATTTAATGACCTTATGTAACCAAAAACTTCTTAAAGAGATTATTATTATTACGAAATACAACAATATGATTAAATTTGCATAAACCAAAATTGATTTCTGAATCTGATGCATATTTCCTGATGTCTATTATGGGAGTCACTGATTGTGGATGTAAAATAACTAATGGCACAAAAATTAATGACAAAAATTTTGTTAGAGATGAAAGTAATTGACATATAGAGTTGAAAACTGTACCCCATGCAGAAAAACTAACGCCATTAAAACAGGCTGAGTAGACCAATATAAGTAAATAAATAAACAATAAACCAATATGGCTACAGATGCCTTATACTATTCGTGAGACTATTTGAGTTTTTACAATAATATTTGAATGACTGAGTACGCATGATAGAAAGAGTTTCGTTAATAAAAAGAATCATGAAGAAAGATAAGAAGAAGAAAGAAGAATCAAAAGTTAGCAATCAAGAAGTTAATGAGAAGAGTAAAGGTGACAACAGGCTGCCTTGGGGCACACCTGCAAGTTAATAGCACCAGGTTGAGCAATTATCTTCCACTCCGATGGAATGTGCTTAAGACAGATGTCACCAATATTTAAAGTAAAACTTTAGCCTAAGCACACATAATAACTACATATTTAAAAATTATATTTGAAGTTATGGAATAATATTTATTCATTTATGAGATTACACAATTACTATCACAAATATATCACCATCACTATAGTATCTAGCATTATTACATCAATGGGATGATAGGCTCTGCATATTTCTGAAAGGAGCCACAGGTTGACAATCCATGGCAAGAAATTTCTGGCAAGGATATTTTATTTATAACACATACTGTATTGCTGTTGTTAAAGAGAATGATACTGTCAAATGAAATAATTATATTCTTGTTAGTGGTGATAAGGCTAAACTGAATAAATAGTACTGAGTGTCTGATAGACAGTAGTTAAAATTAAAATTACTTATGAATAAAAGAAATGTAAATACTTAACAAACCTTTAAAATATGTAATAACCAAAAATACAATTTGGCTTTTTAATAGTAAATACCTGATTCAAATTATATGACACATTGATGCCATACAAATCACAGATATGTCTAATTTATACAAATCAAATTTATACCAAAAAACTAATACTGCTTTTTAGTCAATTAAAAACCAAGAATAAATGCAAAATATTTAATAACATGATTTTATTACAGTTGCAAAAAAAGAAGAGGTCAAGTATCCAAAAATTATTAAACTGTACATAAACTTCTTTCCACAAACATCAGCATCAATTCCTGAAATAACTATATTGCTATAAAAAAAGAAGCAAATATATAATTAAATGACTGTAGATGAAATGTGATAAATGATAGAGAATAATGCAAAATATAGTGATAATGAGGAACAGTAATTGAAATGCTAATGATGAAAAGATTGATTATGCTGAAAGAAATCAACAATCAACAATCAAGAAAACAAAATCCTTTATATTAAACATAGCCACCTACTACTTTGCAATACGATTTAAACTTAACTATGATACTTAAACAAAAACTGAAATAGAATATTGGACTATTGTTTACTAAGATATAAATAAACCTCAACATCTGTTATTTGATTACTATCATTGCTAGCCACACAACAATGTTATTTAGAGTTGCATAATGTAGCTATTACTTTATGATCTTTATCTAGTTATGTTTCTTATAAAACTATTGAATTGAACTATTATAAATCAAATAATATTTAAGTCTAAGGAAGCATAAAATTTATTGAATTGCAGAAAAAACAATAGATAATAAAATATGATGTACTTAATAAAATTAATACAGAATATGTATAAAGTAATGCTAAAAACGAAATATCAGTAATTAAAAACAAGAGATATTTTGCAAAAGGAAAGATGAAGGAGAACGGTAGTATAGTACATATACCTAAAAATTTTAACCCTTACACTTTTAAGTGTAAATTGTAAATGTAATTCTAAATGTAAGTTCAAATACATCTCTATACAAATAATGTACCAAAAATATGTTTTTTAAGATTCTCAAGGTTAAAGGTTTTACAATGACAAAAATTGAAATATCTATTTTCTTATTCACTTGTATAGAATAGTCACTAATTCAATTATAATAAAGTAAAATTTGTTTAATGGCCCTTGATTTCCAATACTATATTAAAATAACAAGAAAAACCAAGATAAGATAATCATTAGGAAAAACAATTAAAAGTATAATACAATAAATAACATGAAGAGGTAACAAAGTAAATAAGAATAATTTATTCCTAGAAGAATTAATTGATCAACACATAAAATTTAATGAAATCAAATCCTAAAATAAAGCTAGGCATAAAAACGTATAAGTTTTAAACGCCAATATTGAATTACGGAATGTGATCGCGTATGTAGATGCAAATCTGAAATCTGATAACTTTGACAAAATTGTACTGTAATTTATATTAAGAGAAGAAAAACTGCATAGGTTAAAACTGTAGAGTAAGTTTGGAACACATAATAAGAGATCTAAAGTCACTTTGTGACGAAAAATGAAATGACGACTTTGCTATAGCCATATAGAAATTATTAATGTTTTAGAGTCTCATGTTATTGGACTAAACATAAAGTTCTGTACTCACTTTAATACGCGCGCATTCCATAACCATTTCGGCAAGCTGCAAATTGTTGTCCATCGTGAAAATGGAGTAGAAATCGCCCAACTTGAGGCAAAGCCTGCATTTTCCAAGTTTGAGTGCCATATTGATTTGTTCACAGAAACCTTCATTTCACTCTTAACTCACATCTGTTAAAAGTCGTGATACTATATCAACAATTTTAACTTATTCAATCAAGTTACAATCAAATAATTAAAATTCTGGATCGTTATTAAAGAATATATCAAATACATTAAATAATGCAAATATAAAAAATACCTCCGAAACCGGCTTCCTCCATTAATTGCGATATGAAAGAAACAGAAGCTTTAGTGTTGCCTTCGTTAGTTTCTTAAACATGTTTTTGAAAAAAATTAAGTTTAAATTATAGTGCTTGTTCAATCTGGTAGTAATATTAGTCAGTTGAAATCACTAAAAAAAGGATTGCAGACCTGCGATGTTTAAAGACGTACTAAATTTACAATTTCTAAATAAACAATAAAAAAACAAAGAATTTTTATTCATCATGCTAAAACGAACTCATAATTCAGATTTTTGTTTGCGGCTTTATTTTTCTATTAAATCATTCCTTTTATTAAAATTTTATCTAAATATCACAATTAGTAATTGTGATACTGAAAAACTAAGGATAAACATTCTTTATTCGTTAATTTCGGCAACAGCATACTTAAAATCATTATTACATAGGACCAATTCTTGTCGTATAATAGCAGTTTATTTCAAAAATTTTAAATTGAAATTGATTGACTCCAATATCATTTTCGGTTCATTTGACCCTGATGACGAAAGAACAGACTTTTGTGATGAAAATACAAATAAAAATGATTTTTTTTAGTTTTCTATATTATCAAATAACAAAAACAACGACCAACGTACGTCTTGTAATTTAAAAAAATACTTTCAAGAAATTTTCTGTGTCTACAGATTCGTTAGAATTTAGATATATTTTAATAAGTAATCACTAGTCTATGATACCTATTCCCATCTATTTTAGTTAGTAGTCTATGATTCCCATCATATCAAAATCTCATAATATAGTTATTTTCTATGTTTTTTAATTATCTGTGCATGTATTTCTTGAATAGTAGGGATGGGCTGTGGAAAAAAATCGATTAATAAATAAGCGATTTTTTCCCTTCAAAATAAATCTATTTTTTCTGACATACAAAAAAGTTACCTTTATTAATATACACTAATATACATTAATATACACTTATTCATTCATTTCTAACTTTTCAATTTAACATTTCAAATATTTTCTAAAATATAATTTTAAAAAATTGTCATAGAGCGGGGTAAGGATCCAAGCTCTCTGCGGTTAGGATTATGGTGAGGAACCTCCTCACAATTCTGTATCTTGATCCTGTCCTTGATCAAATAACTAAGTGAGAGCCTCTTGGGCTTGACATAATAATAATTATTATTGTCGCGGCCAAAACGGAACGCCAACGAACAGCGAATGTGATTGGCCATCCATAGTAGGCTGATTGACAATCAGCTGGCAAACTGAAAGACGCAAAATTCAAACCTGTGAACTAGGCATGGACAGAATCACCAATCACTCAATGATCATGATATGAAAAACTTTTCATATAGCATCATCTGCTAATGAGTTTAAGAGTAACTGCTACTGCTATACAAAATTATGGATAGGTATTCTATGAAAAAGTAAAATAATAAATTATTACTGAGACTAACTCACTATTGAGCAAAATTACTGTTAATTCAAACTAATTTAATTCTTATATCTCATATAATACGGTCGATAATTCGGGAAGATTTCAATTTATTTACGGAGAAGAAAGCACTTTTACGTTATTCCAACTGAAACTATATCCTAGAAATATCGACCGTATTGAATATTATTTTAGAAATACATTTGTTTGAAAAAGCAATAAAGAAAAAGCAAGCTTTATCAAGTAATAATATTATAGCGAATAGCTGAATAATATAATAGCGGATAGCGTTTTTGCTAATCAATATTACTGGGCAAAATTATTATTGATTAGCAAAAACGCTATCCGCTATTATATTATTTACGTTAATGGACTAAATGATTGCTTATACAAACAAATTTAGTCTTTATGTCCTATACACTGCATACGGCATAAAGAGTACATTTGTTTGTATTCCAATAGCATTGGCAGCATTAACATTTCTTATACGAACAAATGTAGTCTTTATGTCCTATACACTGCATACGACATAAAGAATACATTTGTTTGTATTCCAATAGCATTAGCAGTAGCAGGTATGATCACGTGATTAAAATCGATCATATCGTAAAACGAATATGATTCTTATATAGCAATCATACCCAAGCCTACTGTGAACAGTACACCCATACATCCTATCTTGTAAGATTTTCTATACCTTGTAATCCACTAAATTAAATCTATTATCAAAATTTTCGTCGTTTTCATCGCTGCACTAAACCCAAACAGAAGATCACTACAACTCAAGCACTTCGTGTCGCCTTCGACACTAATTTAGAATTTTATTTGATCAGTTTTTATTCTAATTTATTAATTAGAATAAAAACCAATCAAAGTACAGTAACAACAACATAATTAAATGACAAGTATGAATAAAAAATAATAGATATACTGTTTGCGAAATGCGATTTAAATGTGTGATGTCATATATCTTATCTTAAATAAACAAGAAAAAAGAGACTAGAAAAGAGGGTAATTGATATGAACGATTTTTTAATGTTTAGAAATCGATTATAATAATAAATTGTTCGATTAATATAAAAGCGATATTTTTTTCACATCCCTAATCCCTACAGAATAGCTGTAAAATAAATGTTTTCAACATCTAATTTATTGCTGTTGAAAAATTATCGTAAAGTAGAACAATTGTTATTTGTAAAGATAAATTACAGTCTCTTCGAAATGCATATGTTCGTAAACCGAACAAATAATTCAGACAAAGAAGCTAATGTAATTGATTCTTAAGCATAAATATTTAGATACAAACCTTTACAAAGCGTATACAATTTGATACGGCAGGAAAACACTTCTTCACTACAATGTATTATGTTACTGGAACCAATTTATATGGCCAATGGTTTATGCCTTCAGAGAATAAAAGCATTTTAGAAAGCTTTCAAACAATATCTATTGAAAATGAAACAGACAGTAAAATCGACATCAGTCAAGCTAAACTTGTAACATCATGCTGGTCTTATAATGTTTTCCAAATAGACGATACGTTTTTTATCGTCGGTGCATGGAAAGGAGTAGATAATCAAACCGTGAAAGTGCCAGCCCTTGAACATTGCAAGACATCTAAACAGTCCAATTTTTTAATAGTAGGCAATGATTATATGTTGATATTAGCTGAAATTGCAACCCGATCTATATGGTGTTTTGATTTTAAATCCGACCATTTTAAAAGGGTGAATATTACTGAGGAGCCAATGTTGGAAAATGAAGTTAAAAAGCAAAAAACCATGGATGACATTATTAAGGTTGTTGCCACAAATAATATTTATATTTATTTAACATCCCAGGGGCATGTTTATACTGGACTATTACCTAGCTATGTGGACACCCATCACTGCTTTGGAAAAGTATGTGATGTTGAATGTGGTAATGAACATTATATGCTTTTGACCAACGAAGGCAGAGTTTATACTTGGGGCAACGGACGGTATGTTATTTTTTAAATTTCTGTTCATTTGTTTTTAATATATAATTATAGTCTATACTGACTTATTACTTAGAATTCAAACATAATTTCAAGGTACAATTAATTCAATGACACATTGGTAATTTTAGAAGGTAGTTAAATAAGTTTAATTTACTCATATCTCAGTAAGTCCTTTATTGCTTCTATAAACCTGAAATAAGATAACCATATGGTATCCGGCTGAGTAGAATAGATCACCCTCATTTCTTACCGAGGTGTCGTAAAAGGCGACTTAGGTAAGTTGACCCGCCATGTGATATCCAGTTGAGTTTTGTCTATTTTTATTTAAAACCCAAAAAAGAGATAAAATTGTAATAATTTTTTTGATAACTTTATTTTTATTTTTAGGAGACTGCAACTTGGTCATGGAGATTTAACAAATTTGGAATTGCCAACAGAGGTTGAAGCTTTAGCAGGAATAAATATAACTAAAATTAGAGCTGGTGGCTGGCATTCCTTAGCCCTCAGTGAATATGGTGATCTATATGTATGGGGTTGGAATGACACAGGGCAACTGGGAATGAACAAGAATGGTCAGGATAATCTGGAAACCAAGAAGAATTATGCTACACCTACTCTTGTAGATCTCTTTGACGAAAATGGAGAGGAAGTTGAATTAATGATAAAGGATATAGCCTGCGGCACAAGACATTCAGCTATATTGCTTGAAGATAACAGCATCTGGACAAGCGGATGGAATAAATATGGTCAGCTAGGTTTCTCACCTAGCAAATATGAAAAATTAGACTGTTTTACAAAGTCATTTTGCAGTCCCAATATCAAAAACATAAAATGTGGCCCATGGAACACTATAATTAGTGTGGGTTAGTAAATTAAGTCTGTAGTTTTTGACCCTATATTTAATATAAAGTATTTAGATTTATTCTATGTAACAGCTCATTTTCGTATTCATATAGTACCACCCTCATTTCTTACCGAGGTGTCGTAATAGGCGACGAAGATAAGTCGACCCGCCATGTGGTATCTGGCTGAGTATAATAGGCCAACCTCATTTCTTACCGAGTTGAAATGCAGAAAATCATGTGACAGCATGTTTATAACATGTTTTGCGGACCCCACTTAGAGTGGGATAAGGGCAGGAAGATGATGATGATTGTGCTGTATTTTATTCAAGTTGTCTTGATAACTTAAATTAGTAAAGAACATAGATATTGTAGAAAATAAAATAAAAAATTGAATCTTGAAAATGTTGAAAGATTTTATTGGAGACTGATATTCCCTAAAATTGGTAAATATATAAAAGTGCAGAATGAAGACTATAAACAATATGATACAGATAAACAATATATTACAAATGATAATCTGTAATATATTGTTTATAGTCCTATAGTGGCATCACAAAATTAATTAAAATTAAAATTAAAGAGTAAAATAAAGTTACACCTAGTAATAGTAGCCCAGCTGTGGAACAGTAATCCCACTGTTGGGCATAAAACCAAAACAATATATATGTATAATAAAGAAGAAAAAAAAAAGACCTCTATCCTTTTTTAACTTAAACCTTACCATGCTGCTGCAATGTTGATCGGTAGGTTACACATAATACAGAAATATTTCTGAAAAATATGGGTTTTCTAACACTGTTTCCCTATATTAATTACTATAGAGTTCGCCAAGGTAGTATTGTCGGTCCTTATTTATTAATTATTTATATAAATGAAATTATTAAAATTCTTAACCATCTAATGAAATATAATGTGTATTGTTTGTGGATGCCATTTCTGTAAATTTCACAATGAATTAAAATACAGAAATTTTGTTTAAATTTTTTTTTAATTTTATAAATAATAACAGGTAACGACGCTTTGTTTTTTGCGGAAGTTGTTGACATTTTTTATTATGTGAACCTCGTGACCATGTATCACATAAATAACATCAATCAATACATATAATAAAATCGTAGAGGTGTTAAAATCTGTACATTTGATATTTTTAAGAAAAAATTAGTGTTGTCGTCTCAAAACACGCTTCTAAACATGAAACAATAGTTTTTAAAATTTTTGTCTGTTTATCTGTTTGTCTGTATGTCTGTGCGTTTGTTTCCGCTAATTTCAGAAACTGCTGATCCGGTTTGGACACGGTTTTCACTAATATGACTACATATTAGTGAAAACCCTATATTTCTTTATTATTCTTTGCCCATATTTCCCTATGTATGCATAAAACTTTAAAACTACGCAACAGATTTTGATGCGGTTTTTTTAAATAGATAGAGTGATTCCAAAGGAAGGTTTGTACTTATAATAACATTCATTACGGAGTAGAGAAATACTGTAATTTTTGAGGTTTCGGTAAATAATTACATTTTTTTCCGCTTACATTGCAAACGCAGGCTAAACCCTACGAGATTTATCAAAATAATGTATATAAATGTATGTATAAAGTATTTGTACATCTTGAAAAGGTCTCCAGAAAAGTCCGCGATGGTATATGTCTATCTCTTATGGATAGCCCACTATAGCATTTTTTGTCATTTACTTTTTAAGAAAAATAATGCCATATTTTTGAAGCAATTTTTATACAATACAGCATTAATCCTTATCCAATTAAGTACCTTATATAAATAGTGGATTTAATATAGATCAATATGGCCGCTTACAGCATGTAATTTAAGTGAACATTTTCGGAGATATTACAGATTTAAAATGCCGTGACGACGCCGCGCTTCGCCCTATAACACTTCGACTTTAGCAGCTATGTCCCTCTTTCAAGAGTTTGTTTAAAGACATTCTATAATTAATTGTGAAAATAAATACATAGGGAAAATGTAAAAGTAAATAAGTAAAAATGTACTATATGAATTTAGATATTCTAAAGATAGCAGGAAATTTTCTTGGTCTATACCAATTTATATTTCAATTCCCTATGGAAAGGAAATTGTTTTTCTCCAAATTTAACGCGTGCGGCCCATGGGCAGTCATTACTGCCCGTGGGCCGCACGCGCCATTCATTAATAAATCAAAACTACTCGATCGATTTTAATCATTTTTTTACACTGACTGACATGGGATATATATTTTATACCCGTGCGAAGCAGGGGCAGGCCGCTAGTATGTGTGCGTGTGTGTGTGTAATGCTAAATGCACAGTGTACCATTCGTTCTCATACCTGATACATGCAGAATTCTTATGCAATAATCGCCACCAATAACAGCAATAGCACTGCACACATTTATTATCCCAACAATCGTTTCGCCCTGTAATTGAAACATCGTCAGAAGAGACCACGTGGTCGTGGCGTGAAAGAAGTGAGTTTTTACGAATTCTGCAGGTATCAGGTATGAGAGCAAATAATACACGCCACATTTAGTATTACCTACATGTATTTTCTTTTATCGCGGATGATGGCAAAATAAAATTTTCATTACTTTTGTATTATGGATCTCCTCAAAGTAACGTCTAATTCTATAAAAAAAGTTGTAACCCCTTATTGAACATAAAATATCACCATCTATGGCAATTAATATTAATAAGTATAGTAAATAACCCTTATTACTTACGTAAATTATGTATTAACATAGCTCGGTTAAATTTATTCAATAAAAAAAAACAGAAACATATAAAAACTTTATTAAAATAACTTTTTCGACGTTATGTAAACAGCGTAATATAGAACCTATTTCTTTAATTTACAGGATATAAAGGGAAAAACTGAATTTTTATGGTCTACATATTACCTCGCCATTAATTGTGCTAAATTTCATCATTGTTTCATCTGATTGGCCAAGAAAACATAAGAGACACACTTTCACATTGATAATATTAATAATTTATTTTAGTTTATAATCCATATTACTTATATGAATTATATATTCTAATAGCTCAGTTAAATTTATCCAGTAATCAGAATCCAAAATATATAAAAACTTTCTTTAAATAACCGTATCGACTTAAGCCAAACAACGTGATATAGAACCTTTATCAAATCACAGATTCCACTTGACCTTGACAAATCGTGATTTAAAAAAACTTTGAAAGTCTGATAATAATGGGGTTTTTCAATATCATTCTATTCCTGTTGAATTAACAGGATTTCTATAGCCTAAATGTTATCCCAGTAGATAAGGAACAATTGTAAATTTTTTATTGAAAGTGATGTATCGGATTCACCGTGAAAACGTAACAGACAAACAGACATTCGCATTTATAATATTAGTAAGAACTAGGGGACTATATAGAACCAGTAGAAACTGAGTAACAGTTATGGTCATATTTCTATCAATTTACAAAAAACGTTATGAAATTAAACATTTGAATTAACTTAATTCTATTTCTATTGAATGAAACCCGTAAATCAGTTATTAAGCTTATTGTAAGCAGACAGACGCTGCGGGGACATTGTTTCATAATACGAAGTGTAAAAAAAATTTAAATGACGTTTCGGTCATATACGACCATGTTTTTATTAAGTCAGGCATCATTCAAATTAACCCCAAGTATCGATTAAATTTTGTGATGGAGATATTTGCAGGGTTGACAGAGGGTACTTTTTATTCCGGGACTAAGGTCAACGCGCACGAAGTCGCAGGTGAAAGCTAGTATTAAAATAAAAAATACGATGTGTATGTAATATGTATATTTTCTTATATTTAATGAAATTACGTAATAATGAACTAAAGGAAAGATACAATCATTATGACTATATTTTCATGTCTACTGGAGAGTATGTGTAGTGCGTACCTTGCTTTAATAACTATAAACAAGTTGACTTTTCTAGTCTCTTACACAGAGAGTATATGGTCTCTTATTTATGATCAGGCTGAAAGGACTAGAATTCAGATGTATAGAATAAAAGAACAGTCAAAAAGTATAAACTGGTCAAAAACGAATTGATTTCGCCAATATGCGGTATGTTTTTGCTTTATGTACATTATATTATCGTATAAAGTAAATTATAATAGTCGGTCGTCGAGTTAAAAAGGTTGATTTAAGTTCTGTAATCATTCAATATGCCGGCGTTTGCGAGAGAATATATAGCAAAGGCGAGACAACTTTCCACCAACGGTTGTTATAGTAAAGCTGTGGATTTGTATTTGACTGCTTTCGAAAAGAATTCACTATTGAAGCCACTTTTTGAACAAGAGTTCAGAGGAAATTTTATGAAGTTGACTGAAGTATTGGCAACCTCTAATAAGGTTGAAGAATTATTCTCAAATTTCGGTAGAGCTATCAATATGTTTCCTGGTAACGTATTTTTCCTAAATGAAATCGGCAAATATCTTTACAAATTCGGTTTCTACGAAGCAGCCTGGGGTCAGTTTCAAGAAGCCCTAGTAATCGACAGTGAGTTCGTTAACGCTGAGAAAAATATGAATTCTGTTAAGAATTTGATGGTGGAGCGGTGGCATTTTAGAATGTTAAATGATAAAATTCGCAACCAAGGATATCAAGCTGCTCTCTTTGAAATGATTGAGCCTCGTGTGACTACCGTCTTAGACCTTGGCACAGGGACTGGTCTGCTTGCTATGTATGCCACTGAAAGCAAGCCAATGTCTATCACAGCATGTGATGGCTCAGACGTGATGACCACTCTCGCTGACTGTATCCTAGAAGACAATAGGCTACTTATGTCTGTCATTGTTATAAATAAAATGTCAACTTCGATGAATCATTCAGATATAGGAGGGAAACGTTCATTATTGGTCACTGAACTGTTTGATGCAGGCCTATTTGGTGAGCACATCCTTCAGTCGTTATCGCATGCCTGGAAAAATTTGCTGACTGATGACGCTGAAATCATACCTTATTCTGCTCAATTTTTTATACTGGGCGTAAACTCTGATTTACTTAATGCTAAATATCAGTTATGTTCAAAAGCCAAATCTCTTTTAAACATCACTAATTATAATGTTCACATTATATTGGATGCAGAAACATATGATTGTGATGATGTATACCTCTATAATGACATTAAGTATATGACGGAGGCTGCATCGGTGGTTAAAGTTTATTTTACTGATCCCCATGATATACAAGAAAAATTGACACAGACAGAACCATATGTTGTTGAGTTAAATGCATCCAATAGTGGGGAAATTAATGCATTTGTTGGTTTCTTCAATCTGTACCTGACAACAAATATAACAATCACAACAGATCCTAGAATTAAATATCGGGCAAATGCATGGCAACAAGCTGTATTTTTTGATGATCTTCCAAAAAATGTTACAGAAAATGAGACATTCACAAAAGAATTTTTATTGAATGCAGGTAAAATGACAATGCTAACAAAATGTGAAACAGATATCATTAGGATTTCACCAGAAACCCTGAGATTTTTAAATGACACTGATTATTTAGAAATGATCAGGCGTTGCGTTGGAATGATTTATGTGTACCTCGGACAGATGACAGACATTGCTGATATAAGCATTGTTGACTTGTCTCCATTTCCTTTGTTAGGGTTTTTGATGTTGAAACGTGGCATTCGGTCTTTATTTTGCCATGCTAAAACTGAAAGTGATAAACAGTTTATTGAAGAAGTTTTCAAAGTCAATGAAATTGATGTAGAACGTGTAACATTTTTAGTTGGAGATGACTGGACACAAGAGGTCTTTGGGGAAGAGAAATTTCATGTAATATTTTCCAATATATTTGAATTATGTGGTGAATTTGATGTACGAGGTAAAGAATTAGCCGACTGTTTGAAATCATCAAATCTCATTCCAGGTGGTTTATTTATCCCATCATCAATAACATTAATGGGCCAAATAGTTAGCAGTGATTGGTTAAATATTAACAACAGAGTGTTCGATGAAAATATAGGCTATAAAATATCAGAACATATTAACAAATATCAGGTGTCCCAAAATTTTTGTCTGGACTACACAAACCTAGAATATACCCCTTTATCAGATCCAGTTATTCTAGGAAATTGTTACGATATGACATCTGCTGTTATAAATATGCCCGTAACAAAAGATGGTGATGGTAATGCCATAATATGTTGGTACGACATAGAACTGATTGAGAGTTTAGAAGAAATACCAACAAAAAGGCCTTTCAGCTTCATTGATGGTATAGCATTTTTGGTTTATCCAAGGATCCCGGCAGTCAAAGGCAAGATTGTAGACATTGTGCGTTGTGTTGACTCTGATGGCTCTTTTAAGATAATTCTTGATAGTTCAAGTCAAAATTGAGCTGATATATCATTTTCACTATTCAACTTAATTGTACCTCATTATTTAATGGAAATGTTAAATATATGATCAGTAGTTTTTTAGTATACTGTCTAGTCATTTCAGATATCACTAAAATTATTTTTGTTGGATAGATAAGATAGTAAATTTTCATGCTGTGTATATTTTAAATATACTTATACTTTAACAAATTACCAAAGCTGTATAAATGTTACTAGATTAATTAATAATTATATATTTGTTTGTAAGGGATTTCTATTGTGCAAATGAAACATTATCAAAATATTTATCTAAGTAGATGTAGATGGGAGTAATTTATTCTGGATAACTTTGGTGTACAGGGATACTTGATTAAAAATCATTTCAATGTAAAATATTATCGCATAAGATTAAATCATATAACAGATTTACCTTTCATTAGTGTATTACTATATTTTTTTAAAAGAATCTATTGTCACTTAATTTTGTTATAGAATTTAATGGCATACTTAATTTTTTAATTATAGTTTTGGCTGTGAGATTAATAGTGGAATATGATTATTTGGTATAACATGTAGAGCTTTAGTTCTCATAAATATTGTAAACGCTATAATACTACACTAATAAACGATACATACGCCACAAATATATATTTGTGGCGTATGTTATTACTGAATTGTATAACTTAAAAAAACCATATTAATTGTTTTATCATTTGATTTTGTTTTCATCTGCGACAACTGTTAATTAGTCTTAATCTGAATGACTGATGTGTGAACCTCTATAAATAGATTTATTAAGTCATCTGGCAATTCATGCAAGCCAACAATGTATCTGTTAAATAATCTTCTGTTTCATTAATTAGTCATAAAAATAGAGTAAGTATAAAGTTAAATATTGATATTTTGGCTATTTAATATACAAAGTTGTTATAAACGTTTCAAGTTCTTAATAAACTGCAATGCCTAAAATAATCTACGTGTTTTGTTTTGTCCTTTACCAAAGTAATCATAAATTTGTAGAATGTGTATACATCGATTCAGTATTGAATCGATTTTTTCTATTAGGTCAAGGATGGCGAACCAATGACACTCGACAATATTTTGGGAGCGTCACCTAAATCTGTTTATATTCATGTAATCCACAACGACAGAATACGCATTAATTTGTTTTAATTAATGCGTATGCAGTGATTAACTATTTAGGTAATTTTTAAGACTTAAAAAAGACGTTGCTGCAATAGTTCGCCTACTCTGTATTAAGTATTTCAACTTTAAATTTAGATAAAGAAAAGCTAAGTAACAACTGAAATCGTTAAACTCATGTGGTTAATATATATTAGAATTAACCTATTCTTATTTTAGAATAATAACATTTATTATTTTAAAAACATATGGGTAAAAACATGTAGTCGGGACATCGATTAGGAAAATAAAATAAAACAGTACAACTTCGGAATTAATTTAATAATTATATATGTACCTGTATTAACAATTATTTTGACTGTATTTATTTGACAAAAATTTACAGATTTCTTAATTCGTGTCTATGAATCTAAGAGAAGCAAATCCAAAACTTGCTACTTCTATATATGTATCTGTTCCAGACGAATTATGGCGATACTGCTAAAATTATTTTGTAGGAGACGCAAAAAAAAATATTTGATTAGTTAATACAAATCATATTTCCTATACAGATAGATTTGTCATATTTTTAATCATTCTATTAATATTATATATTTTTTGTTTATTTCGGTCAGTTAACATTTTAGTATTAGCAGTTGCGTTTTGTTTTCCATGAACAGCGATATAGTATGAGTGGAAAATTTTGCTTGTTTTATACTGGAATAATGCATAAAAATGAATCGGCATAGAAACAGGACGCAGACGAGGTCACAGGCAAAAGAAATATTTTAAATTTAAAATGAGCATTAAAATTCGATCTTGAGAAATTGATATGAAATTATACTGGCAAAATATCCTATGAATATATAGTTGTCTTTATATTGTGAGCTTTGAACAAACAATATTAAAATTCACCACATTCGAGATGCAGTGATAACCTTACTTTGAACTCCTGCTACCTACACTTATAATAAACAAAATATCACACGCTTAGTATTAAAATGACCTAATTAAAAAAACTCGAGTTAAAAAAGGCTCGTCTCCTCCTGCCCTTATCCCACTCTAACTGGGGTCGGCACAATATGTTGTAACATGATTTCGCTGCGTTGTTACGACCGGCCGCCTGCCTGACGTCAACTTACCTTAGTCGTATTTTACGACACCTTGGTAAAAAATGAGGGTGGTCTATTCTACTCAGCCGCATACCACACGGCGGGTCAACTTACCTTAGTCACCTTTTACGACACCTCGGTAAGAAATGAGGGTGGTACTATTCTACTTAGCCGGATACCACACAGCCTAAAAAAAACTAACAAAATTTTAATACCCTATTATCCGGTTAATTATTTAGAAAGTTCGGGAATGAGAGTAAGCAGAACAAAAACTGAACATTTAGAATGTCGCTTTAGTGGTATTACTGTAGCAAATACGGACACCATTTGCTATCCAGATAAAACACCAGTCCCGAAAGTGTCATACTTTAAATATCTTGGATCAGTAGTTACCAGCAGTGCCGATGTTGATGCAGATGTGAAACATAGAGTAGGAGTCGCATGGCAAAAATGGAGATCCTTAACGGGGGTGCTATGTGATCCCAGGATGCCTATCCAAACAAAAGGCAAAGTCTATAAAATGGCAGTGAGGCCCGCGATGCTCTACGAGTCGGAATGCTGGACGGTAAAAGAGACGCATGTACAAAGACTTCATACAGCTGAGATGAAAATGCTTCGATGGTCGGCAGGGGTAACCAAACTTGATAAGGTTCGAAACGAATACGTTCGTGGTAGCTTTAAGGTGGCCCCGATCCACGAAAAACTAACGGAAAGCCGTTTGAGCGCGACATAATTAGGAGAGCCGACCCTACTTAACGTGGGAACGAGCGAAGAGAAAGAAGAAGAAGATTATCCGTTAAGGAGTTCCCTCATCTGGAGCCAATCCTGGTATCAGCATGAGGTCATGCTTATCATAAACATGCATTGTTACTGAGATTAGACCATTATTTTTTCGGCTTAAACAGACCCTAGGAAGTATGTCAAATTTAACTTACAAGATTCCTCTTTCACATACATACATTGCGTTAAATAAAAGCTTTTAATAAGACTTAATTGATAAATTGTAATCCATATTTTAATGCCATGTATGACTTCTTGTTATGAACTATTAAAAAAGCTACTGTTTCCTTGGTTTTCCAAGTTATGGGTCTTTTTAACACTCAAGAGCTGTAGACGCTTAAGATGTTAAGCTTTGTTACAATTTGCCACATTTTTTTTAATATGCTAATTTCAATACTATGCGTGCGATAAAAATTAAGAAAAAATAAACTCATATTTGTCACAAATATATTGATGAATAAATTGTGTGCTATGTTTCGGATGAATTGTAATAATAAATATATGGGACACTTACACACACGGTCCTCCGTCCCCAAAGTAACTTAATACTTGTGTTATAGTAGTTAGACAACTGGTGAATATATACTTATATAATTCTTAAATACATACTTAAATACAAATATACATCCAGGTTCGAAGACCAACAAATTTATTTGATAGAAAATGATGGCCATCGTCGAAAATCGAACCCGCGACCCGCGGAGCTTAAGGCAGGGTCACTACCTACTGCGCCAACGGGCCATTCATTTGCTATCAATCAGTTGATACTGAATGTAGTAATATTGAATTCTTCATTTGCTTGGACAAAAATTATCGCTTGATTCCGAATGTATTAATACTGAATTCTTCATTTGCTTGGATAAAAATGATTAGTTGATTACGAATTTATTAATATTGAATTCTTCATTTGCTTGGACAAAAATGATTCGTTAATTCCGAATTTATTAATATTGAATTCTTCATTTGCTTGGACAAAAATGATCAGTTGATTCCAAATGTATTAATATTAAATTCTCTATCATCTGTTGGGACAAAAATGATCAGTTGATTCCAAATGTATTAATATTAAATTCTTTATCATTTGTTGGGACAAAAATGATCAGTTGATTCCAAATGTATTAATATTAAATTCTTTATCATCTGTTGGGACAAAAATGATCAGTTGATTCCAAATGTATTAATATTAAATTCTTTATCATCTGTTGGGACAAAAATGATCAGTTGATTCCAAATGTATTAATATTAAATTCTTTATCATCTGTTGGGACAAAAATGATCAGTTGATTCCAAATGTATTAATATTAAATTCTTTATCATCTGTTGGGACAAAAATGATCAGTTGATTCCAAATGTATTAATATTAAATTCTTTATCATCTGTTGGGACAAAAATGATCAGTTGATTCCAAATGTATTAATATTAAATTCTTTATCATCTGTTGGGACAAAAATGATCAGTTGATTCCAAATGTATTAATATTAAATTCTCTATCATCTGTTGGGACAAAAATGATCAGTTGATTCCAAATGTATTAATATTAAATTCTTTATCATTTGTTGGGACAAAAATGATCAGTTGATTACAAATGTATTAATATTGAATTCTTCATTTGCTTGGATAATTTTCATTTGTTTCCGAATGTAGTACAGCTGTAATATGCAGACGCTTCGTGTCATTCAACTGCCCTCGCTTCCGCCAAAACGCCTCTCGCTTGCTCGAGTGCTTTTCTAGAAAGATTAATTTATAAATGAAAAATATATACGACCAACTTTAAAGACGAATCGCGATTAACACCGTGTAGTATCCGGCTGAATAAATAAAAGGCAAGTAAGTTAAGTCGACCCGCCGTGTGGTATCCGGTTGCGTAGAATAGACCACCCTCATTGCTTAGCGAAGCGTCGTAAAAGGAGACTAAGGTAAGTCGACCCGCCGTGTGGGATCCGGCTGCTTAGAATAGACCACTCTCATTTCTTAGCGAGGTGTCGTAAAAGGCGACTAAGGTAAGTTGACCCACCGTGTGTGTCCGATTGATTAGAATAGACCACCTTTAGACGTTCTTACCGAGGTGTCGTTAATTACAACTAAGGTATGTTGACGTCAAGCGAGCGGCCGAAAAATACGTAGCCAAATCATGTGACAACATGTTTGTAACATGTTGTGTCGACCCCACGTAGAGTGGGATAAGCGCAGGAGACAGTTACGTACAAATGTAAAGGGTTGTCGGAGTGTAGCCGCTTGAGTGCGAGTTGCGCGAGGCCGGCTAAGCGGCGCAGCGCGCGCGCCCGCAGCTCGCCAGTGCGCGGCAGCGTGTCGGCCAGTGCGGACGCGGCGCTCGCTATGCCCGGCCCGGGCGCAGCGCCAGCCGCGCAGCACAGCGTCTCTGTACGGACCACATATTTATATATATGTTTATTTATTTATTTCTTTTTATACATATATTTACAAAAGAGAAAGAAAAAGTAAAGAAGCTCATGTTAAAGGCGGACTTATCCCTAAAAGGGATCTCTTCCAGTCAACCTTTGAGGAACAGAAGGAAAAGGACAAGAATTGAAGAAGAAAGAGAGTACGGGTCATACAGAGAAAAAGGAAAAGTTTCTATAAGTTTAACTATTTAATCTATTAATTAATATTAGTAAAATAAATAGATGAAAAGATGCTACTAATATACAATTACTTAAAATAAATATTTTCTAGTCTGTAACTTAAATACCGAAAGGGAAAGAGAGTTTCGGATTGACACTAGTAAATCATTCCACAGCTTGAAATCTAAATGATCTTGAGTAAGTCAGTGAGGAGTATTTAAAGATCTTAGCCGGCCACATCCTACATCCGACAAGAAATTGAATCGCTCTTTAAGATATATTGGGATTAAAGACTCCTTTCTAAAGAAGTGACAGATAAAGTAAATATCTTCTGAATCGGATAGAAAGCCAATTTTACTCAGTGATGTGGTTAAATTTACGAATTCCATAAATATATCTAATAGCTACATTTTGAAGACGTTCAAGCTTAGCTAACAATTCTTCTGTAAGATCTAAAAATACAGCATCGCCATAGTCCAATATAGGGTGCAGTAAAGATCTAGCAAGCATAATTTTAGTTTCAAAAGGATGAAATTTCTTTAAGTGCTTCAGAGAGCGAAGTGATGCAAAGAATCTTTGGCTCAAATTGGTGATATGAGATGCCCAACTAAGTGTCTCATCAAAAATAATACCTAATTTTTTTACTGATTCACAGTAAGGTATGATTATATCAACAACAGCAATATTACCACATTTGTACAGTTTAAATTTAACTTTAACCATTTATGTATTAAATAATTTATAGAATTAATCGTTACTTTGTGGAGATCCATAATACAAAAGTAATAATAAGATTATTTTGATAAGTAATCAAAAGTGAAGTAATAAGTAAAATGATAACCTGCATCGCATATTATAGCAAAATAATTTTATTATTACTTTTGTATTTATGTATTAAAAAAGTAATAATAATATTATTTTGCTATAATCCGCAATAAAGTAAAGTAGAGAATTTATAAGTTATACTTTATTTTTATTTTTTACCACACCACAATACACAAGCACTACACATGTTCACTATCACAAACTCAACTCACTATCACACAAGCGAAGCGAACGCTTTGCAATTTTGTCGTGGAGTCTATCTCCTGATGCTGCTTCGGTTGGGGGGCGAAAAACTTTGTGATAGCGTTTGTTTAATTTTTACATCGTTTTAAAAAAGAAGATCTTTATTCGACTTGCATATTACACATATAATTATTTATACTTAAAATTATTTTTTAGTATAAAAAAATTAAAGTAACAAACACCAAGTACAGTTGTGTAAAAGATTGAAAACGATGACCACACATACTGGAAGCCTCACTGATAATTTTCTGCTCTCATGTGCTTTCAATGGTTTTGGGACCGTAAATACTGATATTTATTATACTAACCGATCAGCGACAGCACTAACGAGTTAGCGTGCAGCGACGGTGGCGGCGCGGACAGCGCAAGTGCTGCCCGCAATAGCCGAACTCCGCTGCCCAAGCACCGCCGCCAGAACGCTCCTCCGGGACCCTCTTGTAAACTGGAACCAGACAATAAAGACCTTTTATGAGCTCCTGTTAAAGGAGCGTTCCTTGTAAATTGGACCCAGACAATTAAAAAAAAACTTCTTGGCACTCGCCATCTTGGCCATCTACATATACCGAATGCTCCGGTTAGAAGGGGCAAATATTTAAATTAAGTTTTTAGAATTAAGTTTAACTAACATAGTTTATAAGAATAATTGTTACTAATATTAATGTATCTCATAGATGGTCTGAAATAAATAAATATTATTATTATTATACGGACATACAGCCACAAGCTTTCTAAACCTCCTATTTGACACACACGCCCTAGTAGCTCTTGGTAGCACGTACAACAATGTCAACTGTCTTTGTCACACACACACTAGTAGCATTTGCTATCTCACTCGCACGCACGTTTTTCTCACTTACTACGATAAGCACTAGATATCTCTGTCACGCTCAAGCCCACACTGTTTGTCGTCTCTATATCACATGCACTCACACTAAGATTTATTCAGTAATATGTACGCTCACATTGATATGTCTTAATGACATGGAATCTGTCTTTGTCACACACACTCGTAGTATTTGATATCTCAGTGACATGAAGACTAAGTGTACTTACCGTGGCGGCGAGGCCATTGGAAATACGTCCGGCTTGAGTGCTGAGGTCCCTACTTGGACGCACGCTCTAAACGTCCCTTTCACTCTCGAGCCCACACTATGTGCCTTCTCTATCTCACACACTCACTCGCACGATATTTAAAAGTACGCTCGCACCCAACACGTCTCAGCGTCGGCATTTGTCTTTGTCACACGCACTCGTAATATTTGCTGTCTCTGTCACACGCACCTTAAAGTGTTCTGCGGAGGCAAATCGGTAGAAATACTTCCGCCTTAAGTGCGACGACAATACAAGCATGCTCCCTACTCAAGAGATGTACTGTCGGGCCAGCGTGGACGCGCGCTCTAGATGTCTCTTTCACTCTTGAGTCCATCCTATTTGCCTTCTCTATCTCACACAGGCAATTGTCTCAGCGTCGGCACACATACTCGCAATATTTGCTGTCTCTGTCGCACGCACGGTAACGTGTACTCACTGCGGAGGCAAGGCCGGTAGAAATACGTCCGCGTTGAGTGCAGTGGCCAGTCGCGAGCGCGCTGCGGTCGCGAGCCGTTCTAGTGATGTAGTGGCGGGAAGCTCGCACGCCCGTACCAGGAGCTGCCTCAGTCGAACGCAAGCTCGCACGCTCATCGGATCCCAGGCATGTTCCACAATTTCTGCACAAATCGAGACAATCGATCTATTAATTTATTTATGTGTAACGTCACAAATATTCAAGACAAATTCGCACTCTGGGAGCAGTATCGTCAAAACTATAGTATATATATACTACGGCACAGGCCTGTCACAACCACCACATTACACTAGCACAGCACATATTCACGACTGCAATCTCAACAAGCATTTCGTCCCGTAACCAAAGTTGTAGCTTCATTAATCATATTGATCCTTGACGATTTAAAAGTGCTTTAAAAAGCTTATTTGAATAATTTATAGAATAAGGCGCTACTTTCCATCCATCCATAATACATATAATTAATAATAAAATTATTTTGCTATAATCCGCGATGAATTTAAATATATATAATGCTAAATGTTGAGTGGACAATCCAAAGCAAAAATGCTTTGCGATTTGGTAGTAGAGTCTATCTCCTGATGATGCTTCGGTTGCGGGGCGAAACGATTGTTGAGTTTGTGATAGTGAACGTGTGTAGTGCATGTGTTTTTACGAATCCTGCATGTACTCGTATTAGGTATGAAAATGGATTGTCCACTCTACATTTAGCATTATATATATATATATATATTCTATTTTACTTCATCGCGGGTAATAGCAAAAAAAAATAATTACTTTCTTGTAGCTTATTTGAATAAAGATTATTTTGATTTGATATGATTTAATAACATTGTGATTCAAATCAAAAATATTTATTTCAAAATTCATTTATTTCAAAATATAGATTGAGACCTAGCCAGTATTAGAAATACTTGTGTTGGAAGATCTCTCTCTTCCATAACAAAGGTAAGAGATATAAATTAATTTAAAAGGTAAGTATTTACTATTTATTACATTTCTAATGTGCTTACTTTTTTTTCTTACTTTGCATTTATCAAAATAATGTACTAAGTATTTGCACACCTTGAAAAAAATTGTCTACAGAACACTCCGCGATCGTATATGTCTATCTCTTATGGATAACCCACAATAGCATTTTTTGCATTTACTTTTTATGAAAAATAATTCCTTATTTTCGAAACAGTTTTAAACAATACAACATTAATTCTTATTCAATTAAGTACCTTTAATATATTGTTAATTTAATATAGATCAATATGGACATTTTAGAAGATATCACAGATTTAAAATGCAGGGGCATAGCGGTTTTGTTTTACTCCAAATTGAACGCGCGCGGAACACGCGCAGTAATGAACAAAAAAAAAAACTACTGGATCGATTTTAATCATTTTTTCACTTAGTGACATAGGCTATATATTTTATACCCGTGCGAAGCGGGAGCGGATCGCTAGTTAAGTTGTATAGTATATCATTATGATTACTTTATTAACTGGACACAGTCCTATATGACGGACTCACCAGTAACTTTCGGCAACACAACCTTATCAATTATAGCAGGCACCAGCATCAGGTCGGGGTCGTCGCGCACCGAGTCCTCGGTCACCTTCGCCGGCTCCGTATCCTCGTCGGACGACTGGTCCGAATCACTCGACATCTTCTCCGAATTCACGCCGTACATCATCAGACATCTGTGAATAATCATTTTATTAATTCATGACGGAAAGAGAACGCATCCAAAACAGCACTATATATTTCTCTGTCACTCACTACCCCTTCCTTTTTCTGTCATCTACGGTTTTATTGTAAAGACGTAATAATATACTTGTGCTAAGTTTTCTTTTATTTGTGCTCCAAGAAATAAGTGCCGAATAAATTCCTACAATTCAAATTCTAAATATTCTCAATCCAAGTAAATCCTTTACAATTGTGGAATTCACTTCCCGATAGTATAACAAAAAATAGAACTTCCGCAAACTCGTTTAAAAAGAAACTGACAAACACCATTTTCTACTTATAAATCAATGATTATGAAATATGAATATTCGGTGGTATCTGGCTGAGTAGAATAAACCAACCTCATTTCTTACCGAGGTGTCGTAAAAGACGACTAAGGTAAGTTGACCCATCGTGTGGTATCCGGCTGAGTAGAATAGACCACTCTCATTTCTTACCGGGATGCCGCAAAAGGCGACTAAAGTAAGTTGACCCACTGTGTGTTATCTGGTTGATTAGAATAGATCACCCTCTTTCTTACCGAGGTGTCGAAAATTACGACTAAGGTAACTTGACGTCAGGTAGGCGGCCGGTAGTAAAATACGTATCCAAATCATGTGAAAATATGTTTATAATATATTGTGCCAGCCCCACTTAGAGTGGGATAAGGGCAGGAGGACGATGATAAATGGAATTCAAAGAAACAAACAACAACAAAGTGCATGGACATAGAGCAATTGGAGTAGCTAGTATCCAATAACATCCTTACCTGTACCAGTCCATTTTCTCATAGTCCTCGTTATCTTCATCCGCCAGCGGATTCCATAAAATTAACTGTAATAGAAATACTCATTATATAGCTTTTTTCATTTGAAGGTTACCCAAGTTCGAGTAGATACTCAAAATAAACTTAATTAAAATTATATAATATATAGAATTAGGCGTTACTTTGTGGAGATCCATAATACAAAAGTAATAATAAAATTATTTTTCCTATAATCCGCCAAGAAGTAAGATAGAAAATATATATAATGCTAAATGTAAGTGGACAATCGGTTATCATACCTGATACATGCAGAATTCGTAAAAACACATGCACAAACCTCCACCACCGCCACCACAACACACAAGCACTATATACGTTACTATCACCTAGTCTATCTCCTGATGATGCTTCGGTTGCGGGGCGAAACAATTGTTGAGATTGTGGTGGTGAATACCTGTACACATGAAGTACACATTGTTCCAGTAACATTCCAGCGCTGGACTCGAATGGTCGACTGGAATAATGTGAACCGAGCATTCATGCTATCATGCTATTGTACTATTATAATTAATTATACAAAGTGTACGGGTTAGCACGTACATTCGCAACATCGGCATTTACGCCATATTTTTAATATCAAAGAAATTATAAATCAGTACGACGTTAGCGGTCGCGCGTGCCCAACGTATCAAATTTCTATCATATCACATTATCAATATAAAAAATAAATCTATCAATATTAAGCGCTGCAATCTATCAATTACTATCAATTTATCAATCTATCATCCAAAGATCGTACAGGGTAGTAGCAGCCCGTACACAAAGTATTATTTAACTATTTATATCAATCTTTTCTTATGTTCCCGTATTGAACACTATGTAAGGGCCTCCCTTACCTGGTGTCTGACGTAGGGCGCCAGCAGCTTGGGCAGGCAGTGCGCTACGTACGCGTCGTTGTACAGCGCTGGTTGCCGACGCCGCAACCTGGCCATGCGCGCGCAAACGCCGCGCACGCCACGCCACGCCGCCAGCGCGTCCGCGAACAGCCGCCCCGATAGCGACCGGATCGCTTCTGGAATATTTTATTTATTTATTTATTGAACAACATCCATTACCTTAACAGCTAGCCAATGCGATAATGGAGTACAAAAACATATTTTATCTAATCTTATTATTACATAACGGATCCATCAGATTTTGCTATAACAAATAGTTCAACTTGCTATCTTAGTGAATTCACCCAGAGAGCAACAAAAGATATCTATCTCCTTGGCCACAACATAATTTGTTACCTCCTCCTCGCATCATTCTCCTCATTACTGAGGGTCGTTATCCCTAGTTTCGAGTGATGATCTTGTGGACAGTTGCTCGTCATTTGTTCCCCGTAATGGCCGAATGAAGAGCAACGTGTATATTTGTGTCCAAGGCGGTTCTAATCTGGTCTGTCCACCGAGTTGGGCTACGTCCTAGAGGTCTTTTACCGTCTATCTTGCCAGTGAGCATGAGTTGCTGGAGGTTGTTGCCTTCTTTTCGTGCGATATGGCCAAAGGATTCAAGCACTCTTCGCAGGCAGATAGATGAGTCATGTTACATTTAGTTCGTGCAAAATAGACACATTTGTGCGGAAGGCGGTCGATGGGATGAATTAGGCGTTACTTTGCGGAGCCCCATAATACAAAAGTAATGAAAATATTATTTTGCTGTAATCCGCGATAAAAGAGAATATATATAATGCTAAATGTAGAGTGTACTATTCGTTCTCATCGGGATACATGCAGAATTTTTAAGAACTCATGCACTACCCGCCACCGATGACACAACAATACACAAGCACTGCACACATTCACCACCACAATCTCAACAATTGTTTCGCCCCGTAACCGAAGCTTAAAAGACGCAAAGCCTTTGCGATTTTGTTGTGGAGTATCTGTCAAGCGTCATCTAGTGTGTCTTGGCGTTTAGGGGAGGTTACCGGTCTTTTCCCAATGATATCTTATGAGTCTAGGTAGTGTGGTAAGTTACCGGTCTCCTGGCGGGCGTGGTGTATCTGCGCGGGAGGCAGTTCATCATCACTGGAGTCCCCATCTCGGTGCGCCGAGGCCGTTCCGGCGGCCTCTCGCTTCAGACGCCGCGCACGTCTCCGCCCCTCGCGCTCTGCTGCCCGCTGCCGCTTCTCCTCAGAGTCCACTGGCTTTGCGGCACCAGCACGAGCTGTGAAAATAAGTTTGATTAATTTAGTGGTTAAAAATACTATAAACATAATTTTAGCTTTAGAATTTTTTACACATCATTTCATAGGCGAGTGATTATACATAATTTGGAGAACCCATGGGCGTTGGGTAAAGACCCAACGCCCATGGGTACTGGAATGGTGAACACACCCACACTGAGCCGATAGAAGAAATAAAACTCACTCGTAAGAATAAAAATCTCGACTTTATTTACCCCCTCACAGCCCTACCTATATCTGAGACAAAAATCTTCTTAGCGCGATTCTAATTTAGTATTGCACTGTGCAGCGCCATGTATCGTGTAGTAGAATAGTGAGCTATATTAATATATTAAGAGTAAAAGATTGTTTAGCGTTTAACAAATGGCGACCGCGCACCGGATAACCCAAAATCGGTAGAAAAGGGTAGGATGGCTGGATCCAAGGCACAAGATTGTCTGGTGTGTCTGTGGAGAGACCTATGTCCAGCAGTGGACGTCTATCGTTTGAAGAAGTAATGGACCAAGCTGTGCCCATTTGGAACACGTTAGTGTAGTAAAAAAAATAATAATATATGTATATTGTTGTTGTTGTGTATTAATAATGTAAAATGTAAAATATAATTCAATTTTTCAATATTAAAAGTTATGTTTTTTTTTACATAAGGCAGCACGAGGTGTCGTAAGATACGACTAAGGTAAGTTAACGTCAGGTAGGCGGCCGGTCGTAAAATACGTAGCCAAATCATGTGACAACATGTTTATAACATGTTGTCACATGATTAGAGTCACTGTCACTTAGAGTGGGATAAGGGCAAGAGGATGACGGTGGAGAATTTTAGAAAGGCTAAGTTGGGGTATGGCACAAAAAAGGTTGAGAGATACTGGGCTAGAGGGGACTTTTTTTGCACGTGTAAAAGTATGACTACTTTTCAAGATTGTTAAATCATTAAGTCTACACATGAGTTGTCCGAATACCAGTCCATACCTGCTAGCGCAAGCACGTCTTGAGCCTGGTCGCGCACGTCCGCGCGGCGCCTCTCTATAAGGAACTCGCAGCGACGTCGGTGCAAAGCGAGCGCGCGCGCCTCCAACGCCTCCAGTTGCGGCATCTGTTTGAAACAATGTACCCTCTTTAAAAGCTTTTCTTTTAAATAAAAGCTCTTTTTATATATATGGTCTTTTCCTTAGCCGAGGTTGATGTGGGCTATGGGGCCTCGAGGTATGACCTCTTTACCCGGGCTTGTCCTCTTATTATTCAAGTATTTACTTGGACCTGGAAAGGTCAGGCGTAACGCTTATAAGGCGAACGCCTTATGGATGCGATTCGGTCGGTCTTTGTTCGGCGTTCTCAAACTCTTCTCCCTACAGGGAGGATGAAAAGAGCTCTCTGGGCAGAGGTTGTCTTTCTGTCGGTCTCGATTGTGTCGGTGCTATACCGTGGAGGTGCTTTTATTCAACTTCCAATGTATTGTAAACGGATATAACAAGAGGTCGCTGCTATCGTGCGTGTTACTAGTGTAGCTGATGAATAGAGAACTCGCCCCGGCTCCCTGTCACCGAGCATCCTAAGAAAAAACCGAGAGCCCGGCGTGGTGTGTGGTGTCGACTGCATTCGTATACCATACAGCAGGGCTTCGTAAACTGTGGGTCGCGAGACTACTGAAAGGGGCGTCGCAAAGATCTGATGCTTTTCAATCATTATTGATACAACTACATGGCTGCAGCTGTCCTTTAAAGAACTTTTCTAACAAAGATTTATTGATATTTCTCCACCTAAGTTCCTTCATTACCCCTATTCATTAAATTTAATTAAATAGATTTTATTAAATTTATGATTGGTTAGTTTACATCCATTATAAATAAAATTTTAAAATTAGTATACACACTACGTATACAAATATAAATACAAATAAAAATCATACAAAATACTATTGTAGTTTTATGATAACTATTTCTTGAAAAAAGAAGCAATGCAAAACTGTTATTTACATTGTAAAATAGTGCGATATTACATCTACATCTACGGTTAATATATATTTCATTATTTATTTATTTATTTATCAAAACTTAACCCACAAGACATTACAGTTACCCAATTCATCTTGTGGGGCTACATTGTATAAAAATCACAATAAAACATGCAATAATATATTATATAAAATAAGATAAGAACGCCGTGTGGTATCCGGCTGAATAGAATAGTACCACCCTCATTTCTTACCGAGGTGTCGTAAAAGGCGACTAAGGTAAGTCGACCCGCCGTGTGGTATCCGGCTGAGTAGAATAGACCACCCTCATTTCTTACCGAGGTGTCGTAAAAGGCGACTAAGGTAAGTTGACCCACCGTGTGGTATCCGGTTGAGTAAAATAGACCACCCTCTTTCTTACCGAGGAGTCGTAAAATACGACTAAGGTATGTTGACGTCAGGCAGGCGGCCGGTCGTAAAATACGTAGCCAAATCATATGACAACATGTGTGTAACATGTTGTGCCGACCCCACTTAGAGTGGGATAAGGGCAGGAGGATGATGATGATGATGATGATAAAATAAGATAAGAAAAGAAAATAAAAACATAATATTAGGTTTACTTATTCTGTAAACTAAATGTAATTAATTTAAGGAGCTGAAGTGGTGGAGTATGAAACACAACCAAGGCCGAGTTCTCCCTGACCAAATCGTTAGATTTGGTTAGGGAGAACTTAATTATATGGAGGAGGGGGTCGTTTGAAATTTTCTAAGCTTGAAGGGGGTCGCTATATTAAAAAATTTAAGAAGCCCTATCGTACAGTGTACTCCTTACTCCTTCTTACCTTCTCGTCCAAACACTCGATAAGATCTGTGATGTACCCGCGGGCGGCCTGTGCGCGTCTGTACGCGGCGTCGAGCTCCGCGCATCGCGCCTTGCGGTTCTCCCTCGTCCGCGCCGCGTTCAACAGCCGGTCCTTGACCGCCTCACGCTTTACCATTGTCTCTTGCCGGTCCGTTTGTAGCTCTACTAACCTGACATTAAATATACATATAAGTAAAAAACAAAAGTAATGAGAATATTATTTTGCTATAACCCGCGATAAAAATCGCGATAAAAAAAAATTATCGCGGATTTTAGCAAAATAATATTCTCATTACTTTTGTATTATGGACCTCCGCAAAGTAACGCCTAATTCTATAAATTACATATAAGTAAGTAACGGCGTGTTACTATCCCACAGCTGGGCATAGGGCTCTTCTCTCCGTTTTTTTTTTTTGGAGAGAAGGATTGGAGCTAAGACCTACCACGCTGCTCCAATGCGGATTGGTAGGTTACACATATCCCCAGAATTCTCTAGAGATATGCAGGTTTCCTCACGATGTTTCCCCTCACCGAAAAGCGTGTGATAAATTGCAATTATCAATTAGACACATAAGTTTGACTAGAAAACTAATTGGTGCCTGCCTGGGGTTTGAACCCTAGACCTTCTCGAAAGAGGCGTACAGTGATACCGCTGGGCTACCACAGCTTTATTGTGATCTGATACATATATGGACCGTTTATTTTGAAAGTGGTGTAAGTCCATTTTTGAAAAAATGAGCTATCACGTAATTCATGCTTAATTTAATGTAAATTTATATACAACTAGTCCGTATTTAATTTCTCAAAAAAATGCCATGTTTATATAAACAAACTAAATGTTGATAAAACAATATAAACAATGCCAGACCTCATATAATTTGCCTGTATTTTTAAATCAATAAATATAGTAACCTTTAATTTTCTCGAAACAAAAGAAAATGGACTTACACCACTTTCAAAATAAACGGTCCATATCCTGTTTTCTGCAAGAGTGGTGCAAGATTGGGATGATATGGAGATCCATACTATTATATATTTAACTAGCAATCGCCAGCGGCTCCGCCCGTTTGGCAAACCGTAATATAGTCTTTTGATAACCATACAAATGGTTGAAGTGTTAACCTTGGTTGAATAGTTAACTTTAAAAGCTAGACATATGCTGTCGCGGACTTTTATTTAGAACTCAGTGCAAACAAGGAAGGCTTTAAATTTTGCCGTTTTCGCACTATTTTTTATTGCTGCTACTTTCCTTTTAATATCAGCATGATGTTATATAAATTATAACCTCAATAAATGGACTGTATTACATTGAATTAAATTTTGAAAACAATCCATCCAGTAGTTGCTGAGATTAGCGCGATCAAACATTCAAACAAACTCTTCAGTTCAATATATTAGTATAGATGAGGGATGAAAATCATGCCCTAATCTAGTCTAGTAGCCTAATAAGTGTATTGTAAAAAGAACTCAAAATAAGCATGCAACAAATTCAAAATATTTACCGTTGCTGTAACGCGTCCACGAGCTCTTGCGCATTGGCCGGTGGAGGTTGTCCAGGCGCGTGCAGTGGCCTGAGGTGGGCCGGAGTCTCGCCCAGCTGTGGGGGTGGGGGTACCACCGCGAACGGGTTCATCTCGGATCCATCACCTCCTAGCAATTTATACTATTACTGCGGCCTTATTACTAAATAAATAAATAAATATATGGGACACTTACACACACGGTCGTCCGTCCCCAAAGTAAGTAACTTAATACTTGTGTTATGGTAGACAGACAACTGGTGAATATATACAATTATATATTTTTTAAATACATATTTAAATACAAATATACACCCAGGCTCCAAATCCAATAAATTCGTTTATAGAAAATGTTGAAATTCCCTTGGCGGGAATCGAACCGCGACTCGCGGAGCTGAAGGCAGGGTCACTACCCACTGTGCCAACGGGTCAGCCAAATAAGTTGTATTTCATTGAAATTTTGAACATAAAAATAATTATTGTGAGTTAACCGTAAGAGATAGAGATATGCTGTCCCGGAATTTTTCGTTTCATTTTCGTGCACCTACAATTGTCTAATTGACATTCAAACTGGCTGGTTTTTTACAACTACGCAACCTCTTTCAACACTTTTTTTTTATTTGCGTATTTATTTAAAATTCTATGTGTATATATTTACATGTAAAATGTCCCATACATGTAAAAAAATTATATTACTTACCAGTGAGATCGATGGAGGGCATAGCCTTTTGCATCTGTTGTTCTTCCCATTCTTCGGCTTCGCTGTTTATTTCCTCATCAGAAGGTGCAGCTGCCATACCACCTATTAAGAAAAAGCATAAATTAAAAAAAAATCATACCACTTTGCCATTGTATATATCATTTTAATGTTGGTATACTGTAATATAAAATGTTAACATAGTCATGTGTAGATTTGTTCTTTGTACTGAAAAGTTTTAATATTCAGGTTAACCTGGGAGAAATTGTAATAACTTACAAAGATTTGAAATACAATAGAATGGCCTGAAAGGATTTGTAATAACAGCTTACAGATTACTTGTAACAGTTTGTGATATTCTTTAAGGACTTGTAATTGTATGTAAGAATGTGATGCCTGTAAGTACTTTAGACAGTTTGAATAGACTTGTTTATTTATTATTTTATTTATTTATTTATTTATGTACAATAAAAAATGTTGGGAAATCATTATTAATTTAAAAAGTGTACAAAGGTCAACTTATCCCTCAGATAGAGATCTCTAATAATAATAATAGTTAACTAATAATAATTTACTAACTTATCAATACTAAAAATAAATAAAAAAAAAATAAAAAAAAATGGCTTTGTTGATTAAAAAAGATGGCCCTTAAGAATTTGTGATGACCTGTAAGGCCTTTATTTAAAGCATCACAAAGTTTAACAGACCATCTATCTGTAAACATTTGTGATGCTTTGTAGGGTTCGTGATTGCATGTATTTGCAATTGTTTGTAATAATATATGATGATCTTGAGATGATTTATAAGAACATTTGATAGACTTTTTACATCCTCTACCAACTAAAATGGAGATAAACTGGTGGTGATAAACATATGCTTCGTTGTAGAAGACAAATGTTGTACGACAGCAAAAAGGTGATAGTCTGGTACCCCAGAATGGCATCAGGGGCAGAGGTCGCAAAACGATAAGATTGGAGGACAACTTAAAAAAGACCCTGGGTCCTCTGTTACGAGTGGTGGGGGACCGAAGGCAATGGAAAGAGATGGATTAGGCTTTTGCTGTAAGGCACACCGAGCAGTGGGATATTTTGTAGATATATATTACTAAGTTAAATGTAGTGAAGTTATCTGTACCTGTGTTCTCGGATTAAAGGGTATCATCAATCATCAAGGACTTGTAAGGGTTTGAAATACTGTACCTATACGACAATATCCTACTAATATTATAAATGCGAATGTTTGTGAGTATGGATGTATGTTTGTCACTCTTTCATGGTGAATCCGCTGAACCCATATCGATGAAATTTGGCACAATTATTTATTATACACCGATGTCTCATATAGGCTACGGAAATCCTTAAATTGAAAAGCGCCATCTATCGACCTATAATGACAACAGTGCATGCGAACGAAGTCGCGATTAAAAGCTAGTACATATAAAAAGATTAAAAATGGGAAGGATTTATATATCCTAAGAATGTATTGTTTATTGGAATAGGTTTATCAGCTGACATAACCTCATAATATTATTGAGTCCATATTACATTTAAGTAGCTTACGTTTCGGCTTGTCGCTTGGCAGTTCCAAGCCTCGAACCTGTATCCTACCGTCCTCTTCGTCATCGTCGTCGTCGTCGTCGACGTCGTCATCGCGCATCAGCCGGGAGCCCGGCGGGTTCTCGGAATGTATTGACACAAATTCGCCCAACTCGCGAGCCTGCAATTTGAAACGTTTGCTGTAACATTTATATCAAATATTGGTGTTTGGTGTGTCATTGATAGATTTGAAACAGAAAACAAAATAAAATATTAAATAACAAGTTATGGATTTATCAATATACCCCCTCCATAAAAGTCAGTACCTCACATTGTTGGAGGAAGCTACTATATTAAGTGGAAATGTATGATAGAATTATTTTGTTGTAATGGAATTCTGCAAAGTAACATAAGTTCTGCAAAGTACATCTATAAAAATTTTGGCTCAACAAAGTTATAAAAATGGATATCAAAGGTTAAAATGGATTATATGTTATGAGGATGATTATATAAAGAATGTTTTACACTCTGTAATAGTTTTTAATTACCCAAAAAAAAAAAATTAAATATATACCATCCCAATGGTTCTTATATTATCTATTGATTTTATTTTATTTTAAAATAAAATAAAACATCACAGAATTATTGCTGTTCTATTTATATCTAGTTATTAAGTAGGATTTACAATAATTTCTGCCATATAAAACTTGAAATATAGAAAACTAGGAATATCTGATGAACACCAAAACACCATGCTTTTTTCTACACTTAGAACATGATTACTTAAATATAACTTAAAATAATAATATACACTTTTTAAGAATAACTACTACAACTTTATGAATTTTAACCCAATTTCCGTAAATCATTCAGATAATTTGTTCATAAAATTAGTGTATTACTCAGTTTGCCATATACAGGTATTGGTTTATAGTTTTCATCATAAATCAAGTCATGGACGGCAAGACCTACCCTTAACCTGATTAGCACTCTTTTAGAGGATAATGCAGATTTCGCCTTAAGGCAGAAGAAACTCCTATACAATCACTTGGGTCAAAATGAAATTTGGAAAGTTTTTTACCGAAAGTACGATTTTAAGAACATAAGAGAGTAGGAATAGTAAAACTATAACATCAGTGACCACATATAACCATTGATAGTCAAAGTACAGCAACCACGCTGACTATGGGCCTCATAAGAATGCTCAGAGTCGCTCAGCGGGCGATGGAGTCAGCTATGCTCGGAGTTTCTCTACGTGATCAAAACAGAAATGAGGAGATCCATAGAAGAACCAGAGTAACTGACATAGCTCAGCGTGTCGCGAGGCTGAAGTGGCGATGGGCGGGGCACATAGTGCGCAGAACCGTTGGGGTCTCAAGGTGCTGGAATGGCGACCCTGCACTAGAAAACGCATCGTCGGCAGACCCCTACGAGATGGACTGACGCCCTCAAAAAGGTCGCGGGGAGTAGCCGGGTCCAAGTTGCACAAAATCGTGTGTGTCCCATGAAGAGTCCTATGTTCAGCAGTGGATGTCCAGCGGTTGAGAAAGAAGAAGTCAAAGTTATGATGAGCTCCTATTTATAGTTTAAATTAGTAAACTTTCGACTGCCCAGGTATAGATGGACAAAAGCATAGATCCGACAAAACTCTACGATTTCGGACAGCAACCGACATCGAGGTACATTAGACCTGGAAAGGTCAAAGAGTACTAAGTAGGCTGCTCCATATATTCCAAGATTCTGGATAGAGCTAGTGGTATCTCCGGATGGCCATCCTCGAGTCCCTCACCTCTCATACCTGCTGTCGAGTCTTGCGAGCCGCATGGATGAGCGCGGCATCAGGAATGTGTCCAGGAGCAACGGCCAGTGCCGCACGCACCGACTCAGCTCGGTAACGATGGAACCCCCTACTATCCTCATCTTCGTTCCCACTCTCGTCAGACAGGTCACCAGCTCCGTCAGCTGCGAGAGCCTCACGCCCAGATAGTATCAATCCCTCGAGGTTGACTTTCTTCTTTGACTTTGGCTTTTCTTTCTCCTCAGCTGGCATTTCCTATATTTCATATTGAATTATAAATATTGTTTAAATAGAATCTATTAAATCAGGCCATAGCCTTGATTGATCAATTATTTACTTGTATCAATGTATTATAATATTTAAAATTCTATTAACTATTTTTGCATTATAGTTGTTTTAGAATCTATACAAACAACAAACAAACTCTTCAGCTTTATATATTAAAGCTGAAGAGTTTGTTTGTTTGTATAAACATGCTAAGCACAGGAACTACTGGACTGTGACATCATATGTCACAGTCCAGTAGTTCTGTTAGCTAGCTGTTAAGGTTAAACCGCTTTAACCGCGTTTTTGTTATCAAAATCATGGTTTTAATCTTTCCATGTGGGCGGAGCCACTGGTGAATTCTAGTAATATTACATACTGTTTTATACCTTTGCACTATTTTTATAACAATTATAAAATAACACATTAATTTTAAGATACTGTAACATTAGTGTTAAATAACAAATGTCGCCAGTTGTGCAACTGACAATATATAGGTTTTTAAAAATTATGTCTCTTTAGTACATAATGTATTACTTTTTTTTTGTTGTACAATAAAGAATATTTGTTTTGATTTGATTTGAATGTATATATACAAATATATTGTGCTTTGTACTGATATAAGATTAATAGAACAATTTTCTGTCCAGAGTAAAGGCCATATTAGTAGACAGAAAAAAAGCATAAACTTATAACCATGATGGGTTATAAGTTTATGCTTTTTTTACTGTGAGTGTGCAAGTCTTGTTCCTAACAATGCATGCAGTATTCAGCATGATATGCAAGAAATTTTATCTAGATGAGGATTATATGCATTATAAATTTATCATTTAATATTATAGTGCTGCAACTAAGTATAGGGTTGGTAGGACTTATGAAAATCGCAGATTGATTGTGGTGCAAATAAAACAATCTTTGAAAATAGGGTTGGCGTTGAAATAAAAAATAACTTACAAAAGTAACCTCATCATTATGATTGTCATATGTATTATTATCACCGTCAGGAACCCTGCGTCTCTCCTTATCCCTTCGCTTAGCTAACCTTTTGCTTTGTGAAGACTTCTTAACTTTAAACACCTCAGTGTCTTCCTCTGTAATATAATTCAATCTTAAGGAGTACTTTTATTGTTTGTTTGCAAATTGTGCAATGAGTTCCAAATTATGAGATTGTTTAGAGAAAGTTTAAATAATAATTTGTAGGTATCTTATTATAAATAAAAAATATTCTCATTTATCAGTTCTAAATAAATTGAAGAATATTATTTGTAAGCAATTGTTTGTTACAATATTCAAAGATTTAAAGATGGTAAATATGTTTACCAGCAAATTATTTAAATATATACATGGGATTTTTAAATTTAAAATATCATGATTAGTATTCATAGTTAATGTACAGAACCAGCTATACTCAAGTCTTATTCTCTCAGGTTAGCCTGACTAGTTTCGAACCATCCGGGGCACTTATTCATGAGCTCTTTAAACGACGTTATCGTGGCGGGAACTGCGTCCAGCAGCTCGCTGGGCGCAACTAGTCTAGTGGAAATTAGACTAGACAAGTGGAAACTAGTCAGGCTAACCCGATAGAATAAGACGTGAGTATAGCCAGTTCTAAACATTAACTATATACACGAGATGTCTAAAAGAATTAATTTTTAAGTGGCATTTCTTTTTAAATCATAACGTTTAAAGTTAACGTTTCTTATGATCTAATAAGGTATTGGTGCAAGGTCTATATGAACAGGTGTCTATCTTAATAACTACACTTCATTCTACCTTCATCAACAAAACTTAAAAGAGTGGTGCTTTTAATAGGCTTGTTTTCTTTTTTATTGTGACTTATTATAGGTGGCGGCGGCGGTTCAGGGTCTCCATCCTCGTCGTCATCAGCACAAAATATACGTCGCTGGATCTTTTTCGGCTTACGAAACATTGACATTTTAAATAATGAAAATCCTTTAAAAAAGTTGGATTTAAAATATTAATAAACTTATATTATTAATGCTAACGAAACAATAATGTACATTGAAATTTTTTCACAATTCACAAGCACAGAATTCAGAAATATGGAGCAGATCATAGACATAAGACAATTTTTAAAATGAATTTTACTCACGGCTATGAATCTAGTCTTTTAAGAATTGTATAAAAATAAAATATAGAAACTGTAGACAATTTACTTTTACGATATAACGAATAGAATAAAATAGTTGGCTTTGTGATTAAAACGCATTTCAAATTTCAATATTATACTTTTTAACACTTTTTATATTATATAAACTTGTACTTACAACTAACTATATTTACACTATATAATTTTTATATTTTAAATATTGTAAAACTAATAAGTAGGTACCTATTGAAGAATCGATGCAAACAGATTTTTCATAATCATTCCTCAATGTTGCCAACTTGGAACCTTGTTTCAATATATCTTATAATTTTACTCTATGATAGTACAATTTCTTTCAGTCCCGCATCGCGCACGTGTCAGTGCGATTTGTGTTTTGTCTTGGTAAGTTTATATGAAATCTAAAATTTCCTCATCAATCATTTCTTTTTGTCATTTAATTTAGACTTTAAATTGTTATTATATCAGTAAAACATTTGTTTTTTTGGTATATTTTGGTTTTCACAATGTCCGTTACCATGATGTGCGATATTTTCTTTCAGTCCTTAAATTTTTCGAAGTCCCTACACACAACAAGATGGGTAGGGAGGACAAGGCTACTTGGAAGACTAACTACTTTACCAAGATCATCGTAAGTACATTAAACTTAGTAATTGATAAGAATTTGATTTTATTAAATTTTATACTGTTTGATGCTAACATTACTTTCAAGCCAGATGGACGTAAAGACCGTAGAGACTTGTATGTATATATAACTTTTATTTTGTCTGACTTCATAATGCCTTTATTCTTAAAATCTTTTACGTCATACAAACGTACACGCATTCGTCTGTATCATGCATCTAAATGGTCTAAATATCACTCTGGACCATGCTAAAAAGTAGTTTGCAGATATGCCTCTATGATATACTTGCGATATACACATCCAATATAGTTTATAAATGATTGTTTATCTATGTCCTTTTGAGACTGAAATGCGGCTGGACCGATTTTGATGAAATTTTCAGACAATCTATAGAATGTCCTAGTGGATGATGATCCTGTTAAGTTTAATAATGGTGATAGCATTTTTTAAACTGTTGAGTTCTGTTTCGAGAGGAATTTGAAACAAGAATTAGTCACAGCAACGCGTGGCCGCGCATCTAGCTCTTTATACTACGTTTTGGTCAATTCTTGTATAATTATGGCATACTTTTGATAAGATTATTTAATTTAAATTTTCCATATTTGTCTAGTTTTCAATTTTTCACTTCATTATAACCTTTTCAGCAACTGTTAGACGAGTACCCAAAATGCTTTATCGTGGGTGCAGACAATGTAGGCTCACAGCAGATGCAACAGATCCGCATCTCCCTGCGTGGTAGCAGTATTGTGTTGATGGGCAAAAATACCATGATGCGCAAGGCGATTAAAGACCACTTGGAAAACAACCCGGCCCTTGAAAAATTGCTTCCTCACATCAAAGGAAATGTAGGCTTTGTGTTCACCCGTGGTGATCTTGTAGAGGTGAGAAATTCTTTTTTGGTGTATCCTTGTTGAGGCTAAGTGTAATATTATGTTATAATAATCATCTCTAATTCCACTATTGTCACAGAGGCCTTGCAATTGTTTCATAGCCATACATTCCTATCGCTGTTTCAAATATAGTTATTTCTGTGACTTTTATAATGTCCTTTGTTCTATTACATGTAACCTTATAATTTTAGTATTAAGAAAAACAAAACAGAACAACAAAGAAGACAGATTTAGAAAATTAAATAGATTAGATATAAAAAAAGGATGTACTCTTTTTTGAGACACTTGAGTAGCCTTAGTAGTTTTATTGCTTTTAGTATATATTTTTTCCAATTTTTATTTGTTGATATTGTTTCTCTCCATTTTTACAATGGCATATTTTTTTACACATGCTTGCTTACTCTATTTTTACTCATATAGTTTATCATCTAGACCATAAAGTAAAGACAAATGTGCAATATCATTTTTAAATTTAATGTCTGTTAAAACCTTTTAGTTTTGCTGTTTCACATTGTCTAATTTAAATTAACATTAAAACACTCCAGTTTAAAGCCCAGGTTAATATTATTATATTTTTTTGTTAAAATACAGACTAAAGTAATTCTTTAATAATGTGTGTGATTCTTAAATTTTAATAATTGTACTGCCATTTACTGATACATGATATTCTATAGAAACATTTTATGTATAATTGTATATTTAGTTACATGAAGCAATTTCCATCAACAGAATGTGACTCAAAAGTTGCAAGTACAGGTTGGATAGCTCTCCATTTGTATCAATTAAATATAAATTTTGATTTAAGTATAAATAATCTTTGACAACAGGTTCTGTAAAATATTCAGTGGTTTTCTGTCATTGGTTGATGGTTACATCTAACTTGTCGTCAGGTCCGTGATAAACTACTGGAAAACAAGGTCCGTGCTCCTGCTAGGCCTGGAGCCATCGCCCCGCTTGCTGTCGTCATTCCAGCCCACAACACTGGTTTGGGTCCTGAGAAGACCGCTTTCTTCCAGGCCCTCTCCATACCCACTAAGATTTCCAAAGGTAAAAAACTTTAGATACACTGCTAATAAAAATTCATTATGTACTTTAAAAACTGAATGGGTGGATCTATAGACTACTCTCTCACCTAATTTTATTTATTTTACTATCAACATTAACATCTTTATTATTTAATATATATTTCCATCGATTTACCTGAAATTCAGTGTGCAGGAGGTTATGGGGGAGAAAAATTGATCGAACTAGTTTTTATTAAAAAAAAATGGTTGTATTCCTGTATTTGGGCTATTAATTGTCAAGTCAGCATAGCTTAATTGGGGAATGTGTGGTAGCAAGAAATGAAAATAACTAGGATTGAGCCCCACCAACCCTATAATTTGTTTTAAGTTTCTTTTTTTTATTTTGTTAAAAATTACTAAGCAAGGCTCGTCAACCAGGTACTAATTTTTTAAATTGTCTGTTAATAATACCATGGAGTTGTCAAAGAGACTCCTTGGATTCGCTTTCAGACTAGATTAATTCTTTAAATTTATCCTAGTGTGATGCTTACATATTGCAATTGCACTGGCATTTTAAAGATACACTTAACACTTCTTTCCACATGATAAGAAATCTAATAAAACTGATTCATGTTTGTTATTTTTAGGAAACTTATGGCAAGCATAATTTTAGACAATTTTTTAATTACTAGGTACTATTGAAATCATAAATGATGTCCACATCCTCAAGCCGGGAGACAAGGTCGGAGCTTCAGAGGCCACCCTTCTGAACATGTTGAACATTTCTCCATTCTCGTATGGTCTTGTCGTCAAGCAGGTGAGATTTAAATTTATAACTCACAAATTTTTTACGTGATAGTATTAGATCCTGTTTAAAATCCTAACTAATCCATCATGATTTATGTGATTATATATAGTAACAAATATTTATGTGATTTTAAATTTCTAAGTAACTAATACTGACGTTTTTATATACTTAATACATAATTAATCGTACACAATTAATCTTAAAAGAGTTATGATATATGAGTTGAAATGATACAATACAAATCTTCAAATTCTCAAAAATTATTTGCTAATACGAAATAACAGTAAAAGTATGATTCAATCCATCTCTCATATCAGACTACATACAAAGTATAGTTTTATTAAAATAAAATCAATGTCCAAGGAGTGTATTTTGATGGATGGTGATAATTAACTGTATGTAATGCAGTCTTAATAATACAACATTGTTGATAAATTTAGACATCAGTGTATTTGGAACTTAAATTTAAAGAATCATATCAGTATTTGGGTAGGCTACTACTACAGTATTTTTTTTTAATTCTTGTTCCTCTGATATGTAAGGTGAGAGACTTTATTTTGCTCTGTTGTATTATTTACAATTTTACGTGTTACATAGGCTTATTCTAATACATTAGACTTAGCTATTTTTACATTGTACCCGATAAATTATCAATTTTCTACTACTACTAATATAGTACTACTATAATATTAGCATTGGGTGGGTAGTTATAAATAACCAAAGTGTTGAGTACAGTTTGCATTTCTAGTGCAGTCTGATAATTAACCTTTGGGATATTGTATGCATGTAGTCTTTTCTAATTTATAGCAAGCATATTTGCTATAAGTGTAGCTGTTTGCAAACATTATAACAACCACTGCATAGTGTAATGCACTCCTTGATAATTGTGTTAAAAATGTTTTTGCTCTAGGTCTATGACTCTGGTACCATCTTTGCTCCTGCTATTCTGGATATCAAACCTGAGGATCTTCGTGCTAAGTTCCAAGAAGGAGTTGCTAATCTTGCTGCTCTGTCTCTCGCTATTGGCTACCCAACAGTGGCCTCTGCTCCACATTCCATTGCCAATGGATTCAAGAACTTACTCGCTATTGCTGCATCTACCAACATTGAGTTCAAGGAAGCCACTACCATCAAGGAATTTATCAAGGTATCACAGGATATTTAATATTATTGATAACTGCAATGTTAAGCACACTTATTAATTGCTATATATTCATTGTTACATTTTAACAAAGAAAAACTTGAATGAATAGAAAATATGTTTTTTGCACAAGAATAGGAGCAACCTATTGATGAAGTGATGAAGTCAGTTTAAGAAACTCATATAGAGTTTAAAGTTTAAACTTAAATTATATTTTAACAAAAGTGTATTAATTTGATTGATAGAATTTATCATAGTACTGTTTCTAAGCACAATTTACTATTACTAGGATATAGTAGGCTTTTGGCTATCAGAAAACATACTACTAGTGATATATAGCGGTTCTATGGTTTCTATGGCGGTCATTAGATGTCGCTGTTGCAGTGCCATATAAATTGACATTACCCTAAAGCAATCTACTAGGTCAAAAACTCGTACTAAGCACACAGATCTTTTTCTATATACATATTTCTCAGTAATTTACCAACTACTGAAGCACCAGTATAAAAGTATTAATTTTATTTTGCATTAATATTTGTTAGTTCTTCATGTGTATTTCTGTATTTAAAAAAATAAATATGTATATACCAATTGTTACTTATTATGGAGACAAACAACCGTGTATAATTGTCCCATATATTTATTGTTTACTTCAGGATCCGAGCAAGTTCGCAGCAGTTGCCGCAGCGCCCGCTGCCGCCGCCGCGCCGGCCGCTGAGAAGAAGGAAGAAGAGAAGAAGCCCGAGAAAGAAGAGTCTGAGAGCGATGACGACATGGGCTTCGGGCTCTTTGACTAAGCCATCGGTCTCTGTGTCTGTCTCTTGTAAACACGCCATGTATGATTTGTTTAGAAGAGCAGAACTCTACATGTGGATGTTTGCGGACGCTGTAGTACATTACACCGCCGGGCTGGACACCCATATGGCGGTTACTTGCAACAGTGTATGTGAATAAATCTACTTGAAATATATGACTTTTATTTATTTTTAACAAGTCGTCCCTCTCCCGCTTTGTTTGGGTATTAGACGCCAATATAATTTTTTCTTAGGTTTATAAAATCTTAAAATATAATTATTGCAAGAGTACTATCAAAAATTGTTTAATTTTAGCGCATGTCAGTAATTTTGTGATAACTCTACCAAAATGTCAAGATAATGTCGAGCAAAAAATAATTGATAACTTATTTGAGTTTAATATAATAGCCTTCCAATGACCGGAACACGGTCATTTATAAGTTAAATTGAGTAGATATGGACTTTTCATAAAAGAAAAGGTTCTAGCATACCTACTTTTAGATATACCTGCGATTTCTAAGCGTGTTCGATAAAAGCGAACGTAACTTGATTTTTCCGATATTTCTAACAACCATCGTCATAGTTAAAGAACCTAAACCACTTTAAAAAAAAGAATTTCCTGTGCTCATTCCTTTTTATGGTGATCGGTTTAGTTTTAGACTTGGATGCTTCACTTTTTATTTCCGTGCACTCTCATCTTTCAGTTCATCTGAGTCGTATCTGTAGTAAATAAAATGTGTATAATTTACTATCACAGATATTTTAAAATATTTACGAAGTAGGGATTTATGTACTAATAATAAAATGAATTAAACTGAAATAAAGTATTTATTACGGATGACTGTGAGAACAACATAATAAACTTATTCTAAGTCCGTTTTAAATATATATACAGTGATATAACCCCTTGACCCCGAAAGGTGATAAGTTCAAAAGATTTCGATTGATGTAATCACAAACAAAATCATAGTTTCAAGTGATTTTCCAAGTGTTTTTAAATGTTTTTACTGTGTATTATGCTACCCTGATCAAGTAATAATTCAACTTATTTTGGTATTTTTTAAAATTTATTATTGTCTATGAAACTTTTAAAAAAACATGATACAGATTGAGATCTTATGACTTCTTTTCATATTCGGAGCTTACATGTAATTAATTACTTTTATATAAAAGATATACCACCGAGTTTATTGCTGGTTCTTATCGATAAGAGCAATATTCCAAACCAGTTGTTTCATTAATCATAGTGATCCTTGATGATTGAAAAATGCTTATTCGAACAAAAAAAAAATGGGTAAATTTTAACAGGACTTGTCACGTTACATTGTATCTTTTGAAAGAGGTCAACATACTAAGGGCCCAATCAAAGCTTCAGCGTATTAAAAATATTTCATAAGTATATATTATCACTATAATTTAAGCTATATTAATATACATATTCTACAATATATCTAATCTACAACTTATACTTAATAATTTTATGTAACATATCCGGTATATTTTTTTTTGGTCACAAAATAGGCAATAGGATTTCAATAAAGCTCTCTATTTCGTCAAATTTATTGATGATAAAGCTTTTGTAATCTCTGCCCAAATATCATATTCAGGTTACTGCATATGCACTTAATCCTTAATATTAAGGATGTGAAAAAATAATCGGTTTTTTAAACACTATAAGTCGATTATTTTTATTACCCTCTTTATCTGTACTCTCTTTTTAGTTTTTATGGATAAAATATGCGTTGTTGGATGAAATGAAAACAAAGTAAACGCATACTTTCGTACTCGTCCACTATAATTAGTCTTTAATTCATTACTATGGTTAAAAAGGCAATTTTTCAAATAGTCAGAAAAAAAATCGATTATTAATAAATCATTTTTTTTTATAAATCGATTTATTTTGAAGGGAGTAAAATCGGTTATTCATTAAATCGATTATTTTCACTCCGAGTCACATCCCTAGTGCATATCGAACAGACTATTGCAGCCCATGAGCGATACAAATTAAATTTTCATTTAGTTGTATTGCTATAAGCTTCTTTTTTCACTATATTCTTCAATGAAATCCTTGCTTGATAACATGTTTGTTTGGTCACTGGTAAAATTTAATATTATCGTAGGTCATTCAAGTTAGTAGTAACATGGCAAATAATATCGGTGGTTCAACTTCAAAATACTTGTATGAAGTATGTATTTATGTCGATTAAATAGATCCATATTTTGTCTGTGTAATTTTATTTAACAAACACAAGATGTGGTAGTGAGATTCTTCGGAACTAAATGGATTTCAAATTATTATTCTTTGAAAAAACTAGTACAAGCCTCACTCATCCTTTTAAGAATATTAAAGAACTGAGACAGTATATAAATGTGAAATAAAATAGGCAACAAATGTACCTTATCATGCTTATTTTCTTATTAATTTCTAAAAAGCCCAACCTTTATATTGTTTTTATTTTTTTAATTTAGCAGAAGACTGTTAAAACCACTTAATCTATAGCTTCAATTTAACGATCGTCATTTTCTAAATAAATTTTAGTGTTAGTACAAAATACCACCAACCTGTCAACCATTAAAAAATAAACGTCGTAAAACAGCTACGTACACTAAATATAATGGAGATGAATATTTTGTTATCATTCAATCTGTCATCAGAACAAATGGCATGGGTAGCGAGAGTATATCTTTTATAATTTATAGAATTAGGCGTTACTTTGCGGAGGTCCATAATACAAAACTAATGAGAATATTATTTTTCTATAATCCGCGATAGCAAAATAATATGTAATGCTATATGTAGAGTGTACTATTCGTTCTCATACCTGATACATGCAGAATTTGAAAGAACTCATGCACTACCCGACAATCATGACACAATAACACAAGCACTGCACACATTCACCACCACAATCTCAACAATTGTTTCGCCCGTACCGAAGCATCGTCCGGAGATAAAACTCCACGACAAAGTCGCAAAGCGTTTTGTCGATGAGTCGATCTCCCCCTCCTGTGTTATCGGTGTCGGGTAGTGCATGAGTTCTTACAAATTCAACATGTGTCAGGTAAGAGGTACGAATAGTACACTCTACATTTAGGATTACATATATTTTCTTTTATCACGGATTATAGCAAAATAATATTCCCATTAGTTTTGTATATTCTTTATATCCTTGTCCTTAAAAGGCGTTCTACATGGTCTGGATCAACCGCCGACCGTGTCCTTGGACCGATTTTTGTATTCGTTCTACACAGTTGGATCCTTGACCCAACTTGTCAAATTTCTCCCTCATTCTAAGCGAAGACGTATCATCAATAGGGCTCTTTGCCTTTCAAAGCAACAAATGGTCAATTTGGCAATAAGTTCTTTATGTTTAAGTAAAGGAGAAAAACAAAGACAATATAGTGGATGAAACAATGGCTCAAAGAGGAATATGCTTGTACATAAAGCATATTACAAAATTGAAGATTATTTGGATCATAAATAGCTTGGATTTGAAAATACTTTCGCTTTATACGAGACTGCGGTTTAATAATGTATATAAATAAATAAAAAAAAATATATGGGACACTTACACACATGGTCGTCCGTCCCCAAAGTAAGTAACTTAATACTTGTGTTATGGGTGACAGACAACTGGTGAATATATATTTTTATATTTTTTAAATACATACTTTAATACAAATATACACCCAGGCTCAAAGACCGTCAAATTCATTTTAAAGAAAATGTTGGTCCTCGGCGGGAATCGAACCCGCGACCCGTGGAGCCGAAGGCGGGGTCACTACCCGTTGCTCCAACAAGCCAGTCAATGTATATATCTATATGTTACCCTGGTGTATAAGGAATAATTGTGCCAAATTCCATCAATATTGGTTCATCGGATACGTCGTGAAAAAGTGACAAATATACACCACAAACTTTCGCATTTATAATATTAGTAGGATCTAAAGAAGCTAGAAACTTATTAAGGATAAAAACAATAAATTTTGTGCAACCAGGCGTTGCTTGCCGAATTCCATGGCACTAAATAATGATTCAGCCATAATCAATGATGAATGGTTTTGTCAATTTCACCGCGGCACTATGGCGAAAGGTCATTGAAATTGAGACAAAGTGTCTCAATGTCCAATTTCGGAGGTTTCCGAGATGTCTGTCAGTAAAAAAGTCTATGCCTAAGCTTTAAATTAGTCAGCAACAGTAACTCCGTTGAGTCGTACCTATCTATAATACATGCACTCATAAATTTATGTAATGTGACCCATTGTTCGACGCTGGGGCTGGAAGAGCTGCGACACCTGTAAGTAAGGAGTTTGTGAAATTTAAACACTTCATATCATCCTTCTGCCCTTATCCCACTCTCAGTGGGGTCGGCACAACATGTTATAAACATGTTGTCACATGATTTGACTGCGTTTTTACGACCGGCCGCCTGCCTGACGTTAACTTACCTTAGTCGTATCTTACGACACCTCGGTCTATTCTACTCAGCCGGATACCTCACGGCGGGTCAACTTAGCTTAGTATCCTTTTACGACACCTCGGTAATAAATGAGGTTGGTCTATTCTAATCAGCCGGATACCACACGCAAGGTCGACTTATCTTAATCGCCTTTTATGAGATCTCGGTAAGAAATTTGGGTGGTCTATTCTACTCAGCCGGATACCACACGGCTCTTCTCGGTAGGAACAGCTTTCCGAATCAGCAGTAGAGTTGACGATTCAAAAACACTTGTTTACAAGTTTAATTAAATAAAGAATAAATTGAACGTGTTTTCATATTTATTAGTTGAAGGAATAAGCTGTGGTAGCCCAGCGGTAACACCGTGCGACTCTTTCGAGGAGGTCACGGGTTCAAACTCGGCAGACACCAATGAGTTTTCCTGTTAAAACTTATTGATAGTTGAAATTTATCACACGCTTTTCGATAAAGGAAAACATCGTGAGGAAACCTGCATATATATAGAGAATTCTCGGGATATGTGTATCCTACCAATCCGCATTGGAGCAGCGTGGTAGGTCTTAGCTCCAACCCTTCTCTCCAAAAATGGAGAGAAGAGGCTTATTCTCAGCAGTGGGATAGTAACTGGCCGTTACTTAGTTGAAGGAATAGACTTACCGATCTCCCCTCCCGGTGTCCCGTTAATGGAGGGGTCGGAGCGTGAACGGGGCCCCGGCCGGGAGCGGCCCGGCCTGCGCCCCCGGCGACGACGCTCGGGCTCCGCGGGACGGATTAACGGCTGGGTGTCTTGTGTTTCAAGACTGGAAAGAAATACAGTGTAAGCTCCATACAACATCACTCGATTTAACTTAAAAGTAATTTCGTACTTTCTTTAGTACGTAAGTACTTTTTTTGTCACCAAGATGCCTCAATAAAATATTTAAAAAAAATACAACTATAATGCGATAACCCGACGGATGGGGGGAAAGAATACGTACAGGTGACAATTACAAGAGTTTAATAGTCACTTATACATAGGGTAACGCGGACGGGGTCCTTCACGGCATTCCTTAATTGGATGTACCGGAAGATGCACCGTTTACAGTTGCGCTAGGCGTAGTGTTCCAGTAGGTTTCACTGTGTAAGCTTAGGAACTGATAGGCGATGTTGATCTAATAACATAATGTATGGGGACTTCTTATATTACTATGAAAGCACTTCGATAGCGCGGAGCAAACGACGAGTGGCGCTATCTAGTTTTGAGTGCGGAATCACGTGTTCCTAGTACGTTGTGTTACATAACTAAATTGATAGTGCAGCAAAAGACGTCAAACAAAAATAATAGACTATACGCAATAGCTATCGAATAAGAACATTTGACATGTGACATAACAATGTCACATGTCAAATGTTCTTTGAATGGTTTGTTTGTTGTCAAATGTTCTTTGAATGTTTCAAAGGTACACAAAATTATTTTAAACCTTTTCTAGAAAACGATGGAAAATATTAAATACACTCGCCCCGGCTACCTGTCACCGAGCGTCCTACGAATACAGCAGAGTGCCCGGCGTGGTTGGCAATAACAAATGGAAGTTGCGATGGCAACGGAATAACAAGCCATCTTTTGTGATGTGACGTTTGTTTTAGGATACTGTATTAATTACGAGTGCGGTAATACAATTACTTCTGGACCTTCTTTAACAATACATATCTCTTAAATCCAACAATCATTCCGAAAAAAAATGAGTGTCAAAATTGCGAAATAAAAGTGTAAAAAAAATTAAATAAAAATCTTGATAATCTGTATGTATTACTCACTTGTCTTCAGTTTCGTTCTGTGTCTCTGAGGGTTGGCCTCCCTATGGACAAAAAATAAAAAATAATATACACAAAATATGGGATAATCATCCTCCTGCCCTTATCCCACTCTAAGTGGGGTCGACACAACATGTTATAAGCATGCTGTCACATGATTTGGCTGCATTTTTACGACCGGCCGCCTGCCTGACGTCAATTTACCTTAGTCGTATTTTACGACACGTCAAATTACCTTAGTGGCCTTTTAAGACACCTCAATAAGAAATTAGGTTGGTCTATTCTACTCAGCCGGATACCACACGGCGGGTCAACTTACTTTAGTCGCCTTTTACGACACCTCGGTAAGAAATAAGGTTGGTCTTCTACTCAGCCGGATACCACACGGCGGGTCAACTTACCTTAGTCGCCTTTTACGACACCTCTTTAAGAAATGAGGTTAATCATCTACTTCCAGATACCACACAGCTAAAAATAAATACGTGATATACCCAAGTTAAATTTATAAAGTTTATAACGCAAACAAGTATGGAAAGGTCTATTATAAGCCATACCTCAGCGTCAGCTACGCTCGTCTGGTTCCGGACTCGGATTCTGGATATGTACCGCGCTGCCCTCACGAAAGGGTTTTCGCGTTGCTCCTCAAAAGTACCACCCTGAAAATAGGTATTGTTATGGAAGTAATGGAAATCATGGTATAATTAACAATATTGATATATTGTAGCCAATTGGCCATATTCTTGGCCAATTGGCAATATTTTGGCCCAATATCCAAATACAATAATTAGCTTGATTATCCCATGATTTCCATTAGCTCCTTAATTAATTAAAAATTAATACATTTTGGTACAATTTGTTCCGTTATTTGTTTTTGAAAAGAGTGACCGCCGAGTTCGTTGCTGGTTCTTCTCGGTAAGAGCGCCTTTCCGAACCAGTCTTAGCTTGTAATTTGACGATTCGAAAGTGCAAAAGTAATAATAAAATTATTTTGCTATAATCCGCGAAGAAGTAAAATAGAAAATATATATAATGCTAAATGTAAGTAATCGGTTATCATACCTGATACATGCAGGATTCGTAAAAACACATGCACAAACCTCCACCACCGCCACCACAATACACAAGCACTATATACGTTCACTATTACAAACTCAACAATCGTTTCGCCCCGCAACCGAAGCATCGTCAGGAGATAGACTCCACGACCAAAATCGCAAAGCGAAGCAATACCCAGATAAGTTTAGTTATATACTAATCGGTTCAACCCCACCCTTTATTTTATTTTGCCTGCGAACAAGTGTAACAAGCTTGAACTAGAAACATTTATCTATCGTTAATGAGGGTGCCATTGTTATGTTTAATAATCTCAAGGTTTTCCAATAGGCTCAGCTTAAGTCCCTTGTAAAGTGCTTGTAAAGGCCAATTTGAATAAAATTTTGAATTTGTTACCTGCGTAGTGGGCGGCGGGTCCGACACGAGTGGCTCGGTGTCGTCCGACTCGGAGGCGGTGCGTGTGCGTCGTTCGGACGCAGTGTGCACGCGCCGCTTGCACACGGGACACACGCGACGGCTTTGCGTCAGCCACGGGTCTATACACTTCGCGTGGTACGCTGGAATATTAGGTTGTATAAATCTGTGCTGACGTCACATCTATAGTAATATTATAAAGAGGAAAAATTTGTATGTATGTTTGTAATGTTTTCACACAAAAACTACTGGATCGCGTGCTGCTTTTTCTCGGTAACAGGAACATTCCGAACCGGATATAGCTTTTATCAAATTGACCCTTGATGATTTGAATTGCTTGAAAATGCTTATTCTAATAAAGATTGTTTTGATTTTTATATTTAAAATTATACAAAAAAATTTACACCGAATTTCTTGATGATTCTTTTAGGTAAGAGCAACATTTCGATCAAGTGACAGTTATATTAATCTAACTGATCTCTGATAATTCTAAAGTCTTTGAAAAAGCCTATTTAAGTAAAGATTATTTTTATTGCTTTGCCTTGCAAAAGTACGTAAGTCGTTTATAGGTTTGGGTATGAGGTTCTATAATAAAATTCCGCAATCAATTTCAGCTTTGCCATTACAGCAGTTTAAAAACACTTTTAAAAAGAGGCTGATACAAAAAGCCTACTATACTCTTGAAAATTACTTGGAACATAAGAATGTGTGGATATAGCTCTCTTTGAACCTGTACTAGACAGTAACGACTTAATGTAAATAGTATTAAGAATCATATTTTAAAAAAAGCAATCGCCGCGTTTCTTGCTCTTCTCGGTAGGAACAGCTTTCCGAACCTGCAGTAGAGTTGACGATTCAAAAGCACTTGTTTACAAGTTTATTTGAATAAAGAATATTTTGAATTTTGAATTTCAATGAGGGTGGTCCATTCTACTCAGCCGGATACCACACGGCGGAATAATGCAAAACATATATACAAGTGTAAATGTAATTGAAGGTTATATAAATGATAAAATTGTTTGGGCTTCAAAATCCTTCCAGCCGCGTAAACTTTAGCTTATGTATGAAAAAATAATGTACTCCGAATTTTTGGCTGATTTTTCTAGGTAAGAGGAACATTCCGAACCAGAGGTAGCTTTTTATATAAATTCTTATTTTTATCAAATTGAAGGGTCAATTTGATGATTCAAATTGCTTGAAAGAGCTTATTCAAATAAATATATATATAATTTTTTTTAAATTTAATTTGTATATTTAAAATGTTCAAAAAACTGTACGCTGTTCAAAAGTTCTTGAAAAGGCTTATCTGAGTAAAGTTTTTTTTTTGATTGGATCGAACCCACTTACCGTGAGCGCAGGGCAACACTCGCAACCTCTCACCCTCCTGGTAGTCGTCTAGGCAGATGGCGCAAGTATCGTAGGGGTCGCCCTTGCTGAACTTGCAAGTGGGTATTTTCTTTAGCGACCTGTGAGGTAGACGATGTCTGCGCGCGCGCCTTCGGTCTTTGATACATTTTACTATCTGGTTTAAATTAATAATATATATTTATGTATTTATATAGACATCCAGCTGTGATGGCCTAGCGGTGCGACCGTGTGAATCTCTAGAGACGATCATGGGTTCAAACCCGGGTAGACACCAATGAGTTTTTCTATTAAAACTTATGTGATTAATTGATAATTGCAATATATCACACGCTTTTCGGTGAAGGAAAACATCGTGAGGAAACCTGCATATCTCTAGAGAATCCTAGGGATATGTGTAACCTATAAATCCGCATTGGAGCAGCGTGGTAGGTCTTAGCTCCAACCCTTCTCACCAAAAATGGAGAGAGGAGGCCTATGCCCAGCAGTGGGATAGTAACAGGCCGCTACTTACTTACTTACTTACTTATGGACATCCATTAGTTGCTACATATAAAACTTTCATACAAAAATAAATACAAAAAAAAAAAATTAACATGTACAACTAACGAAAGTGTCACGGCATGCACCAAAAAATTATTAAACAATTTACATTAAACAAATTCACATAAAAATATAAGCAAATGACGTTATTAGGTAAAAAACAATAGGTAATATTTCTGTAAACGAAACAAATAAAAAAAAAAAAATTGATATCGATTGCATCAAATTAATCTCCTCTTAACAATCTTACTTTTTTTTTAATTTTCGTAAAGTGTCGTTAAAAATATCCACTTCTATCAATCCAATATCCAATATATAAAATATTTAACGTATATATCCAATTTTATCGGCGTGTGGTATCCGCATACAAAAAGGCAATAGACTAATATCATTTCCTACCCAGGTATATTATATCGTGACAGACGACGAAGGTAATTTGACCCACCGTGCGGTATCCGGCTGAGTAGAATAGACCACTCTCATCTCTTACCGATGTCAGGCGTTGTAAAATACGTAGCCAAATCATGTGACAACATGTTTATAACATGTTGTGCCGACACCACTTAGCGTGGGATAAGGGGAGCAAAAGAACAAATTATTAAAAAAAAAGTTTTAAGGGTACATTTTGGACGCCGGAATCACAGATTATTGGTTACGTTTTACAATATTCAAATATACATTAAGCTCGGAAATCAAGCCTAGTTCCTGCATCTGAGTCGCCGCTTTTAATTGAAAATATTTGAAACTCACCAAAACTATAAGTATGATGATCAAACAAAGCACCACGACAATGGCGAACGGTAGCAACAGGTGAGTGTTGATGTTGAATGGAAGATCTCCGTTCACCATTATATAGTACCTGCAATATCAGAGACAGAATGTAATCACAATCACAAAGAACAGACAGAATAATTGCATTGTGCAATTAATTTAATAATACACCTCCAAACAAGATTAAGGGTGGACCAGAAGAAGAAGCATCTTCTTCTTCTTGTGCCTCTTCACTACTGAGGGTAGTCTGTTAGCATACTGTATTCCAATCTGTCCTTCGCAAGACGAAACAATTCTGAAACGGAAGCAATACCCGTCCACTTTCGTATGTTTCGCAACCACGATTTCTTCCGACGTCCAGCGCGCCTCTTCCCTTCAATTTTGCCCATTATTATCTCTTAAACTCTTAAAATTGGAAGAAGTATAACTGTATTTAAAAAAATAAAAAGGACAAAGGGCGGTCTTATCACAGTAGTGATCTCTTCCACAAAACCCTTGAAAGAGAGAATCTTTTGCAAAACTATACACAGAGTAAGCACGTGGATATAAAATCAAAAAAAAATGAAGATATAAGATTGACACTCTGAATTGTCCTTACACGGACATATAAAAATCCTTAAACGAATCATAAATATGGTTGACGTTGACGATTCCTGTCTTATTGCTTTAACTGTAAAGGAGTCATGGTTATAATTCGTGTACAGTTTTGGTATTCTCAACTTACTACCATCTTGGGAGTAAGGGCGAAATAGCTTTATTGTTAGAGAGAATATCGTTAATGTCATTCGTATATAGTCAATTGAATAGGGGCGAAAGTAGCGGTCCTTGGGGAACTCCGCAGTAGAAGATACTTGTTAGCATAATTTTCAGAGAAAATGCATTGATATCACTCGTATATACAGAGAAGAATCGGGGAGACAGTAACGCTCCTTCCAGGACTCCGTTAGTAGAGGAGATTTGTTAGATTAACTGTCTAAGAAAATGTCTTAATGTCACTCGTACATACAGTAGAATAGATGTGACAATAACGCTTCTTGCGGGACTTCATTGGTATAAACTTATACTACTTACCGGTTAGGATAAACGTATTCTTCGGACAGGATAAGTCCCGCGAGATCGCTGACGAATACCGAAGGGATGACTATTCCTTCAGGATTCTTCGCAGACATCGTCTCTGTAAAAGCAACGGTCTCTTACTTCACCAGTGCTGCTTCTAACGATCTAATGATATGGATTAATACAATTTGGATCATCACAGGGTAAGGGTAACTAGCAGGATTTATTATAATGTTTAGGACACACTTTAAAAAAGTTAATTTGAAATTATTGTATATGACGGCGTCCCGACAAAGCGACCGTTTGTGTTGTATCGAGAGGGAGGAATTATCTATTCTAGCAAGGTGTTGTTACCACGGAACCTGTTTGAAAAATGACAAGAAAGTGTGATAGACGGATTTCAAGGATACAAATATATTTATGACTAGCTTATTGCCTGCGACTTCGTTCACGTGTACAGTTGTGTGATAGGTTGATAATAGATAAGCGCTTTTCAATGTCATCCTATTCCTGTAGAATAAACAGGATATCTATAGCTTATGGTTCCGGTGTATAACGAATAATTGTGCCAAATTTCATGAATATTGGTTCTGAAGATTCGTTGTGAAAGAGTAACAAACATACACCCATACTCACTAAAAGTAAGTAAGTACCGGCCTGTTACTATCCCACTGCTGAGAATAGGCCTCTTCTCTACGTTTTCAGAGAGAAGGGTTGGAGCCAAGACCTACCACGCTGCTCCAATGCGGATTGGTAGGTTACATATATCTCCAGAATTCTCTAGAGATATGCAGGTTTCCTCACGATGTTTTCCTTTACCGAAATGCGTGTGATAAATTGCAATTATCAATTAGCCACATAAATTTTAACAGAAAAACTCATTGGTGTCTGCCCGGATTTAAACCCACGACCTCCTCAAGAGTCGCACGGTGTTACCGCTGGGCTATCACAGCTAGTGCTGTGGTAGCCCAACCATACACACAAACTTACGCATTTATTATATTAAAAGGATATTTATCATTTCCAATTTACCTTTAATTTGTCTACCGATAAAATACTAGCAATAAATTACGAAAAAAACACTGTTTAAAGCTCAAAAAAAATTCACATTTAATTCACACAATTTCCTTTACTTTTCCGTAAACACACTTACATTATGATTATTACTTCCAGCCATTTCCCTATCAGTATGAAATCACTTTTCGCACGGTCCATTATAAGGCGAATGACAGACTTAATAACTAAATGTTAACTCTTCAAAAATGCATAAAACGTTACACATCACACCAGATGCGTGCGTTCCTGTGTAGTTTTATATTAGTAACTTTGTTATCGTACTGGATAGTGAGATAACGTAATTATTCACCCGACTTATCTCTGCACTTCTGAACGCACTTTTGTTATTTATATCTCGTAAACATACTTAATTAACTGTGTTTCTTATTTCCTGAACTGTAGGATTAAAAGTTCAATAACAATTAGTATATTTTTTATTACAACAATTCACTTTAGTATTTATTTATTTCTTATCGGTAGTTATAGAAAAAATTTCAAAGAATAATGTGTCATGCGTCGTAGAACATAGAGTTTAAAATAGATTGCATGACAATATGTTTTTTATTAGAATTAGTTTTAGTATTTATTTATTTATTAACCCCGATATTATAATAAAGTCATAAGCTGTGTATCTTATTGTGTAAATTATAGAGGTTAAAATGGATCGCATGATATTATTTTTTATTGGATATTATTATTTATTTATTAACCTCGAAGTTCATAGAAAAAATGTCGACTATTATGAGTTTTATAATTTGAATCATAAAGATTTAAATGGAACGCTCGATACAATATTTTATTAAACTTATTGACTTTATTTATTTAACAACAAAAAACCATATGTAATCTAATGTTTTGAAGCATAGAGATTAAAATGGGACGCATTATATAATATAAATAATTTTAGTTATATAATTAATTATTATTACTACAAATTAGCTTGAATATTTATTTATTAACAGGAATGTCAAAGAGCACAATAATTTTGTATCTTATGTTTTAAAGTAAAATGCAGGATATAATGATTTTATTGAAATTATTTACATACTTAAATATTAATTTATTTTTCCTGATATTCAAATACAAAAATTAAATTATGCTCATAATTATACTGTATTTTATGCATTATATTATAAATATTAAGATGTTTTATTAAATCAGGAATAATAAATACAAAAATCTAAAATATTTTTTATTTATCAATTCAAATTTATTCATAACATTGAATATTGTAATCGAAAACTTGAATTTTGTTTAATTTAAACATATTTTATTTAAAACGAAATTAATATTAAATAAATAGATAATAGTAATTTTACGATAATTGTTAACTAATGGAAAATCTGGGAGGTTAAATTAAAAAATATTAACTAATCCGTTTGAAATGTAACAAAAAAAAAACGGTTGCCTGTAAGGTCGGTTTTACGGGCAAAGATTTTACTTGACAACGTCTTTTTAAATGTGATGGATTGGAGTGGGAGAGAGACGCAAGGCATTCGCCAGTCCGGCGGGCCTCTCTTTCGTTCGGTGACTCATCGTAACAGACGTGAGCGGGCGTTACACTTTTTCATGAATGACTCCAAATCGCAACCTAATTTAAGACGTTGTCACGTCAAAATGTGTGGCGGGGATATTCTTCCTTTATAAGGCTACAAATTCAAAATATTCTTTATTAAAGTGGACTGTTTTCAGTACTTTTGAATCATCAAATGTTTTTAAAGAAGCTACCACTGATTCGGAAGTTTGTTCCTGTCGAGAAGAACCAACAAGAAACTATATGGGTAATCTTAAAAAAAATACACTTTGATTAATGGTTACAAGTTAATAGTTGCTGCTTGATCTGATGGCAGTTAAGATATGCTACTATTACTCAAATAATCTTCAATAGTAAGCTTATTATTTTAGATTATTTGTAAACTTATATAAAGACAAGTCTAGTTAATGTCGACATATTTTGTTACAAATGACTTTTGACCAACCGAGACCGCGTAACGATTTTCGGACCTTTTTGAAGCTCAAACTAGGCGTCATTAGTTTATGCCTGTTTTAAGTATGTCTATTATCATCAAATAGTATATTACTGTAGATATATTGAGAAGCTACTACTAAGCCTACCCACCCTGTCTTCATTTCCGCGGGTCGCGGGTTCGATTCCCACTGAGGGTCCTTTTCTATAAATAAATTTGTTGGTCTTTGAGCCTGGGTGTATATTTGTATTTAAGTATGTATTTTAAAAAATTATAAGTATATGTTCACCAGTTGTCTGTGTACCATAACACAAGTATTAAGTTACTTACTTTGGAGACGGACGACCGTGTGTTTAAGTGTCCCATATATTTATATTTTTATATATTTATTTAATATTCCTTACCTAGATCGCTCGAGTTCACATTATGGACGATAGCGCAGTCGTAACCAGCCAGTTGCGCATTGCGGATCTTCTGTTCGAAGCTGCAGTTAAACCTGTTGGGGAAACTTAAGCATTACAAAAACCTCAACGGAATCCTTACATATTCAAATTCAAAATATTTAAATAAACTTGTAAACAAGTGCTTTTGAATCGTCTTCTTTACCGCTGGTTCGGAAAATAATTCTTACTGAGGAGAGCGGGCAAACGGTCATTTCTTCTTTGTTTTCTATTTATAAGCCTTACTTTAACAAATTAAGTTAAACATTGAATACATCATCTTTCCTATGTTTACTTAACACTTGGGGAGAATCGATAGATGATGATGATGAAGTAGACATTAGTGTTAACGTGACGTATTTTGTTAAAAGTACCTTATTTATACAGAATCATTCATAAAGTTTACTCCAAAAACAAATTATTTTTACAAAATTACGGTCCTCGACGTGAATCGAACCCGCGACCCGCGGAGCTGAAGGCAGGGCTACTGGACCAGGAGGTAGGGTCACTGTCACCTGCTCCAATTAAGTATTTTTATCTGGCTCGATAATTGCCTTACCTAGCTAGAAGTACGACCCACTTTCCAGTGAAATTCTCACTGTCAACAGGAGGTTTGTTGAGCGGACCGCACCCATCTTCGGGTTCGCCCGGCACCAGGAAACCTCGCAGCCCGTCTGGAGGCAGCTCCGGACCAAAGCTCGCCGGCATGTCGTGGAACTCCTCCACTATCTATGAACAAACGCTCAGTTATCATATATCAAGCCATAAGTGTCAATAATAAACAGATTTTAAAGAGCCACTTAAAAAAATATATACAGAATTATAGACAAAAAGTTTTTCAACGTATCTTAACGTCATTTTTATATACTAGTAATATCCCGCGGTTTAACCCGCGTAATTTTTTTTACACATTATTACATGTTTATAACGGATCCCTATTTTTTTTAAATGTAATAAAGCTTATGTTGCCCAGTAAAGAGCTTTCCAATGGTGAAAGAATGTTTGAAATCGGTCCGGTTGCTAGTAGTAGTAGAATAGACCACCCTCTTTCTTACTGAGGTGTCGTAAAAGACGACTAGGTAAATTGACCCACTGTGTGGCCTCTCTCTGTAGAATAGACTACCCTCTTTATTACCGAGATGTCGTAAAATACGACTTAAGTAAGTTGACGTCAGGCACACGGCCGGTCGTAAAATACGCAACCAAGTCATGTTTATTACATGTTATGCCGACCCCACAAAATTGTTCCCCTCTAAAAATTCTAAATAAAAGTCTGCGACAGCATATGTCTAGCTAAAAGCTTTAGGGTAACCCGATTAACCATTATTATAGTTTTCAAAATACTATATTACGGTTTTAACCTTTCCACGCGGGCGGAGCCGCTAGTCGATAATAAAGAGAAAACAAATGATATTTGATTAAATTTCATTTGTATAGCAACAGGTTGGTACTTTTTTCTGGTAAGGTGTCATCTGATATTAAAAAAAAAACATAACGAACATCGTGTGTGAGTCAGGTTTTTATTAAAGCTAATGAACTCGTTCAGAAATTAACAGAGCCCTGACCTCAACCGGCCATATAAAACGTAACAAACTATATTTCAAGTTTCCCCTCCCAATAGCACCATGTAAATTCGTCTCAGATACGTAATGTTGTTTCTGTTAATATATTTCTACAAGCTGATCCATCATCTTCCTGCCCTTATCCCACTCTGAGTGGGGTCGGCACAACGTGTTTTAAACATTCCGTAACAAGATATTTTACCTATTTTGCCTGACGTCAACTTACCTGAGTCGCCTTTTGCGACACCTCGGTAAGAATTGAGGGTGGTCTTTTCATCCGGATACCATAGATTTTATAGTTTTATATAAAAACTAAGCAGAAAAAATGACTACATTTTGTAGATCTATATCGTTTTTCTATTTTTATTTGAACATTTATACTTATTATGAAAAAAGTCCCCAAAGCTGTCTGTCTGATTGATTTCCTCTAAATATACTGGACGGATTTTTGTACGGTTTTTACCAAATGGTAGTGTAATTTCCGGAAGGTTTAGATTAATAATAAATTACGGGTTAATTTAAATTGCTTTGAAGAGGACGCGCAGTTGATAAAAACCTGCTGGGAATTTTAGTCGCGTGCACCGCGTTAACAAACAGAGATATTAGTGTATCTCTGTTTGTAATGTATCTCGAGAATTGTAGATCTACAAAAAAGTCCGCGACAGCATGTCTCTTATGATCAATTCACAATTATTCATATATTATTCAATTCATAATTATTATTATGTTCAAAATTTCAAATAAATACACTCATTTCCACACGGGCGGAAAGCACAGCTAGTAGATCACGAATATAGAATAATATTACGGTTATACTTACAGAATGTTGTATACCAACAATGTGCATGACGATCACACTGTTTATTACTGGAAGAGGCATATTTGAACACAAACAAACGTATTTTTTCACTTTTCTCACTTCAACGCCTATTGTCTGTTTACAATAGCACTCAGATAGTATTTTTCTCAACCAATACCACATTTACCACGGCCGGACACACTCGCAGCGTTCATATATAGCGACAATATAATATACACTTGTTTCATACAATTTGTCCTTGCGTATTCACTATCAGGAAGAGAACTATATTACATTTTTATTAGATAAATTAGGATTGTGCATTATTTAACTTGTCTTTATTTTTTGTACCATAAGTATCATAAGCATTTTTTTTATTAATTTAATATTTAAATAAATGAGTTGATCTTGTATATACTCATATATATTTTCAGATTTCGGAAACGTCTGCTTTTCATGAAATTCAGCATGTGGGGGGTTTTGGGGAGGAAAAACGGAGCTAGCTAGGTTTCATTACAAAAAAATAAATTCGTTTTATCTCCGTTTTCCTGCACTGAAAAAATACTAAAATGTTGAATAGAAAGTAAATGAATGATATTTGAGTTGTCAAATTCAACATTGTGATAGCCTAACGGTAACACGCGGAACAAAAAAAGTTCAAAACCAGGGATCGATTCCCACATATCACTCGGCGTTTTTTTTAATTATTTTAATTGCATTTTTTTATATCTTTTAAAAAATTACCGAGGGAGGCTATTATACTATTTTTTATTTATTTACTACATTTGTTTGCGGCTTTGCCCGCGTGGAAATCAGTTTCAGTAATCAGGAAACTAAGTAAGTAGTTTTTGTGAGTCATCCGTAAGAGATAGATACATGATGTTCCGGACTTTTTTGTAGTATGAATGTAGATCTACAATTCCCTAGTAAATTACTTTAGTGTATTTTTGTTGGTTTACGTGTCGCACGCGCTTAAAGCTCCAAGCAGGCGAATTTTTTAAAACTTCGCGCAATTTTTCAATACAATTATATAAAACCGTAATGTACTATTTACATAAACCTTCCGAAAGATGTGCACAACCTTATAGGAAAAACCGTATAAAAATTCGTTCAGTAGATTTTGTACTGTTGTCTCCTTATAATGCGCCACTTACGGGGTGAAACAATCGTTAAGATTGTCGTAGTGATTTTTTGTGCTTGTGTAGTGTGTTGTTGTTGGTAGTGGTTTGTGATACGTGCGGTAATTAATCCTGCATGTGTAAGGTATGCGAACGCATTCATAAAAAATAGATAAGCTTTAGTAGTCTATTTAGATAACATAATAATTAACTGGTTACGGTGCATAAACACTGTACATATAAGAATAAGCAACAACTGTTTGTAATTTGTAACAACTCGTCGAAAAAACATTTCTAAGTATAAAAAGCATAGTGTTGGGTCGAACGTTACCCCTTATTTTCGTATAATGGTGGTCGGGTTAACTTAGCTACAAAATAATAAAAAAAACCAAATTATTTTGCTATAAAACGCAATTAGAAAAAAATTCAACATTATGTCAATTTCTATAACGCTGCAACAGCGACATCTAATGGCCGCTTTTTTATGTCAGGAAAACCAATTATGGGTCGTCACCACTCGACGGGGACGAGCGGCGGGTATATCGGACTCTCACCGACTAAAAACCTGACAGTGCCCCACCACGCTGCTGGTGGCGGGGACAGGGTACCGTTGTACACATTGCCCTCATCCCCGCCAGCAGCAACTCTGAACCCCAGAGTTCGCCACCTCTGGGTCGGGGCCTCTCTAACAGTGGCCCCTTCCTCCGCTGGATGATGCATCGGGAGCACCAGATGCATCGACCGCCTCGGAGACCTTTTCAGATGGGCGTCCGATAAAATCTAGTGGCCTCTGTTCCAGCGCCATATAAATTGCGTTACGCTAACGCGATCGAGAAGAACAAAAAACTCCAACTAAGCACACCGTTTTATTATAGGTTAAGGGTGAGGCTTCATTAGTGTTTTGCGTTGCGTCGTCGTAACGGAACAACGCAAAGTGTGGCTTAAACTGAGTTGCGTTGATGTAACGACAACGCAAGAGCCCCGCAAAGCAGCTCTTTTAGAGGAGGATCACCGACAACGCGGCGTATCACCCTTCTGCTTCGTCCCTTGTCCATCGATTAGTAAAAACATCGTGCGCGTATAATATATAAAGTTGAAGGGTTTGCTTCTTTGATTGCTTGAACGCGCTAATCTGAGCAACTAGTGGACCGATTTGAAAGCTATAGACTATATAACGTCACGCTAAGATGAATAGGAGATGAGCAGCAATAAAAAATATTGCGAAAACGGTAAAATTTCAAACTTTCCTTGCGTACGCTGAGTTAACGATAATTGTTATTCAAAAATCATGTATCTATTACAAAATTGTTCCCCTCTAAATGTTCTAAAAAAAAGTCCGCGACAGCATATGTCTAGCTTTTAATGTTAACCCACTGTGACCATTTTTATGGTTATCTAAATACTATATTACGCTTTTAATCTTTCCACGCGGAGCCGCTGGCGATTGCTAATACAAAATATATAGAATACGCCACAGCGACGACGCAACACACTAATGGAACCTCGCCCTTATTCTCAAGTGGAAAAAATGTATCTTAAAATTGGTGATGTGATTACCATACATAAGCATCACACAATATATTTAAAGAATTAATGTAGTCTGCAGCGAAACCAGAAAATCAATTTGAAAATTCCCTGGCAAATATGCAGACATTTAATTTTTTTTATAATAATCCTAACTAGTCAAACACTGAAAATCAAATATACTTTAAAGATATATTTAAATTTCAGTTTTATTATATTTAAGTTAAGTAATAAAGTACCAAATAATGAAAAAAAAACTTACCGATATTAAATCCATAGGATTGTGGCTAAGATAAAGATATTATAGTGTACAAAACAAAAAGCTGCATATTTTTATACATGCAAAACTGAACACCGGCGTTGCGAGGTAAGATTGGTTACTCGCTTTATAAGGCTTGCAAAAGACTTATTTACCTACAATTTATATTATACTAGCGGCCTGCCCCTGCTTCGCACGGGTATAAAATATATATCCCATGTCAGTCAGTGTAAAAAAAATGATTAAAATCGATCGAGTAGTTTTGATTTATTCATTACTGCCCGTGGCCCGCATGTGTTAAATTTGGAGAAAAACAATTTCCTCTCCCTATACCAAGAAGATTTCCTGCTATCTTTGGAATATCTAAATTCATATAGTACATTTTTACTTATTTACTTTTACATTTTCCCTATGTATTTTATTTTTACAATTAATTACAGAATGTCTTTAAATAAACTCTTGAAAGAGGGACATAGCTGCAAAAGTCGAAGTGTTATAGGGCGAAGCGTGGCGTCCTCACGGCATTTTAAATCTGTAATATCTCCGAAAATGTTCACTTAAATTACATACCGTAAACGGCCATATTGTTCTATATTAAATCAACTATTTATTTAAGGTACTTAATTGGATAAGGATTAATGCTGTATTGTATAAAAATTGCTTCAAAAATATGGCGTTATTTTTCGTAAAAAGTAAATGACAAAAAATGCTATAGTGGGTTATCCATAAGACATAGACATATACCATCGCGCACTTTTCTGTAGGCCTTTTCAAGGTGTACTTAGTACATTATTTTGATAAATCTCGTAGGGTTTAGCCTGCGTTTGCAATTTAAGCGGAAAAAATTTAATTATTTACAGAAACCTCAAAAATTACAGTATTTCTCTACTCCGTATTGAATGTAATTATACGTACAAACCTTTCTCTGGAATCACTCTATCTATTAAAAAAACCGCATCAAAATCTGTTGCGTAGTTTTAAAGTTTTATGCGCACATAGGGATATAGGGACTTTGTTTTATAACATGTAGTGATTCAGTAGTAATTAGAGATACCCATTTTATATACCATGATTACAACAATATAGTCGTAGGATTTTCTGCCTCTAATCGTAACTATATCCTTGAAGCTGAACCGATACCATCTTAAGTAAATAATTTAACCTAATATGGGCTAACCGTTTAACTCAGACTTCGCCTACGGGGGATACAAGAGCGCGGACGCAGCACGAGAGTTTGGACTGAGGTAGGTGATAGCGGTCAAGTCTTGTATACTACAATACGGGCGCGCGCCATTAGCACCTACCTTAGTCCCCGTTCTATAAACAAATATACAATATTTATTAGAATAGGGCATAACACTCCTAGTTGAAGTTAAGGTCCCATAGGTAGTGGCGTCTGGTGCTCTCGACGAATTGATTTCTGAAAGGCCCATTACTTAGAGGTCAATAACCCATAGATAGCAATCTCCGTGGTACATATCTGCTGCGGGGATGGGACAATGTGCTCAACGTTACCCTCATCCCCACTACAAGCAGCATCGTGCAGCAATATCTATTTAATGGGTTGGAGAGGGGGTTCGATATAACCGTGTTAGTGTTTCGCCTGGTGGATTGCGAACGATCCAGCCTACTGTGGGCCGCGGTTGCTAATTAATGCCTATTATGTGTAACAACTGAGCTGTGATAGCCCAGCGGTAACACCGTGCGACTCTTTAGAGGAGGTCATGGGTTCGAACCCGGGCGGGCACCAATGAGTTTTTCGGTTAAAACTTATGTTTCTAATTGATAATTGCAATTTATCACACGCTTTTTTTGGTGAAGGAAAACATCGTGAGCAAACCTGCATATCTTTAAAGAATTCGGTGTTACCTACCAATCCGCATTGGAGCAGCATGGTAGGTCTTAGCTCCAATCCCTCTGTCCAAAAACGCAGAGAAGAGGCCTATTCCCAGCAGTGGGAGAATAATAGTCTTCTACTTTACTATTTTTTATGTGTAACAACTGCATTACATTCTTTTGTGGATATACTACTACAAATTTTGCGGTTGTGCCAAAATCGTTAGGCGTTGAAGCTAAAGCATGCTAAAGTATAAACAGTGAAGTCTTGCATTAAAATATTAGTATCATTTATATTCAAATCAGGCCTGTTTTTTTTCAAGGTCAGCATTTTTGTATCCTATTAAAACGGATAAATTATTCTAATCTATCTATTTAGATGTATAATTTAAACGTAAAATTTTAACGACCTCTATTATTATTTAGTTTTTTTTAGGCCTATCGATTGACATCTAGGTTAATGGGAATGCGATTAAATTTAAATGATTTTACTACTTATGTGATTAGCTAGTAAAGTTTATTCCGTATTTTTTATAAACCTTTCTTATGGGTTGTTTATTGCTGGGTTTCTAACAAGCCATCCAAGAACTCAAAAATAAAAAAAGACCCCAAAATTTACAGATGTTCGCATTTTTGATGAGATTACGCTCTATCCTTTTTTATGAGTCCCCTTTCATTACCAAAGTGGCCAAACATAAAGTTCGGAAAATTGTATATCCCAAGAGGTTGACAGTAACAACCCCGTATTGGAAGACACGGTGTTTATATTACAGAATTGAAAGAAGATCGTATGCTAAGGTGTTGAACTGACAACCCTGCAATAAAAGAAGTGTTCACATTTCGGAAATCTGAAGGCGGTTAGGGTATGATAAGGTTGAGCTACAACCCTGCTATATATACTGCTATACTCTGTGAATCCAATTCAAGATCATTGAATATTTAAAAATATGTTTGAGAGACGCTCTGAAAGTCACAGTGTGGAAGACCGACGACTGATGAAAAATGCGTTGCATTCACGGGAAACAAATGTATAAGTTTGTATAATGAAACAAATGTATTAAAATCTAATTCAGGAAAAAAAATTGTGACAAACTGATTTACTTGTGGACGAAGCTGCTGGCACAGTTACTTACATTATTTGACAGCTCAAATATCATTCTCATTCAATTCTACATTTTAGTATTTTTTTAATGCCCGAAAACAGATATGAACATTTTTTTTAATGAAACCTAGCTAGATTTTCTCTTACCCAAAACCCCCTATATGCTGAATTTTATGAAAATCGGAAGCCGTTTCCGAGATTCAGAAAAATTTATATATACAAGATTAACTCATTTAGATATTAAAGATATATTTCCTTTTGCACTTCACTCACAATATGATTTCGTTTAATTACCAACCGCGATTAGGAGTTAGCGGAACGCGACAGACTTATAGACTAAACGAGTAAGCTGGTTAGTTAATCAATTAATAAGTTGTTATCTCAATTGGTATTATTCCTTTGTAAATTTAAGATAAACTAATGACATTGGCATAAATATACATATATTACTAAATACAGTCCAACCAGATCTATAGTTATATTTTAAAGGCATGAAACTATTTGCTCCATTTTTACACCTAAACTGCTTAACCGATTTCGATGAACTTTGGAAAAGACGTTATTCAAAATAATTGGCAGACAGAAGACTCTCGTAAAAATTCGAAATATAAATGTAGATGACTTAATGTAAAATCTTTGAGGATGTACGATAGAATGGATGAATTTATTTGACTTGACTGACCCGTTGGTGCAGTTGGCAGCGACCCTGTAGTACCACGGATCACGGATTCGATTCCCACCGAGGGAAAACATATTTTATAAACAATTTGTTGGTTCTTCGAACTCGGGTGTATATTTGTATTTTAAATTATATATGTATATGTTTACCAGTTGTCTGTAACCCATAACACAAGTAAAGTTACTTTGGGGGCGAACAATCTTGTGTGAACGTATTCCATATATTTTTTGAAAAAAATGTAAAATGAGGAAAAGTTACTAATTATAAGAAATACTTTTGAATAGAGCAAGAACCGATTGATACTCTTTCACTTTTCAGTAGGTTACATGTTTCCGAACCTTTAGTAGAGTTCAATTAAAAAGCTTTTAGTTAAGTTTATTAAATAAAAAATACGTCAAATTTAAATTTAATACATCTAAAGCAATCCATTATTGGCCATTAAAAGTTATAAAAATTATTAACAAACTAAAGATATAAAGCGGCGATTATTAATCGATGTTTTGTTTGGCCTGGGGTCAAATATTATACAACATATGCATTATTATGATGTAAAAGAAATTATATATGACTATTATGTAAAAAGCTAGTTTTAAGCAAATCTCTGGTTTATTGAATTGAATGTAGGACTTCTACAGAGCAAGACTAGGTATATTGCGAAACTCAGTGTGTAGGGGGTATCAGGGGCAGAAAATCGATCTAGCAAGGTTTTATTAAACAAATATGTGGCTTTATCCCTGTTTTCAGGCGTTCAAAAAGTTGTAAAACATAAATTGAGTACAAAGATTAATTATGCTGTCATTTGTAAAGTGGTGCTAGCTCATATGGGGAAGAGGCTTTCTAGAAAGTGTGCATACCTCGGATCGAGCCCCACCTACCCAATTATTTTTCCCTATTTTTTCAAGTTTCATTTTTTTTTTATCTTCTAAAAAAATATTTAAATAATTTATAGAATTAGGCGTTACTTTGCGGAGATCCATAATACAAAAGTAATGATAAAATTATTTTGTATATGTGTATATATATAATCCGCGATGAAATAAAATAGAAAATATATATGTATAATGCTAAATGTAGAATGGACAATCCGTTTTCATACCTGTTACATGTAGGATTCTTAAAAACACATGCACCAACCTCCACCACCGCCACCACAATACACAAGCACTACAAACGTTCACTATCACAAACTCAACAATCAACACGACAAAATCGCAAAACATTTGCTTTTTGCAATTGCTGAGTACGTTATTACTGGGTAAGTGTGTTTTTATCAATCCTGCATGTAACAGGTATGAAAACGGATTGACCACTCTACATTTAGCATTATATATATTTTCTATTTTACCTCATCGCGGATTATAGCAAAATAATTTTATTATTTTTTATAATTATTTACATTTATTAAGTTTAAAAAAAATATTCTTAAGCTCCAAACATTGGAGACGTAGTGTTACATTGAGTTAGTAGCTTAGTTTATTTTAGTTAAGTTACACAGTTATTTTAGTTAAGTTGTCCTTACAAATAATGATGTGCATGCTGTGGCACCTAAAGGCAGTGCATTTAATGCTTTTTGTGGCGTATTTAGTTTATTCTAATGTTTTAATGTAACTGCCACTGGTTGTTCCGAGTAAATAAAAAAAAATTAAATTAAATCAAAAATTACCGAGCAAGGGCTCCGTCACCTAGGTACTTTTTTTAGAAATTTAAAAAGATTATTTTTTTTAAATAGCTTACCATATTAAAATATAAACAACCGGGTCACATCGCGATAACCTCGAGTTACCTTTGTATAAGGTTCGACGTTTCGGCAGAGTTGCATCCAGTGTGGTCACGAACTGACTGGATATTTTAATTAGTATGAATCGCTTAAAATCTACCATAGCTTACCATATGCGGCACAAGCTGGGTGTACACGATGACATTGCCGCGGACGGGCGTCAACCAGCCGAGTAAGCCTAGGAGGCACGTCAGGAGTGCGCGAACCATTGTCAGCACATCACTGTGAGCTTACTTCCCAAATTCGGTTCTCATAGCAAATACTGTTACATCCTCTAGGAGTAGAGTCGATGTGGTATTTCTGAAAGTCAACCGAAAATTGTTTCTATTAAAGAAATCAATTGGTAGGTATAGTGGTGTATTATACCGTACGTATTTATACTAAACATTATCATCCTATCTATTCTACACAGCCGGATACCACACGCCGGGTCGTCTTACCTTAATCGCCTTTTACGACACCTCGGTAAGAAATGAGAGTGGTACTATTCTATTCAGCCGGATACCACACAGCATATAGGTATCTTTGATTATGTATTAATAGTATTTTTCATGGACCTAAAGAAAAACAGTTTTTATGCTTTGTGTTACCTGTTATATAAATATTTTCACTATTCTTTGTTTTTTTGTTTTTCTGTTTATTTTTAGGTTCGTAACTATAAAATTGTTACTTAGAATCATGTGATATCCTGTAATTTGTACTACGTAATTAATTTAAGACTGTTTGGATATTTTTGGGTTAACTAATGTTGGAGATGATCCGTATAAATAAATAAATAGTGTACGACGTTTTTACAGGATAACAGATTATAATATGTTAAAAAATAGAGTAGTCAGGCTTTGAAAACTGTTTGCTTTAGATTATATTGTCTGAGAAGAATTTATCTTATGTTATCAGAAGATAAAATCTGTATCTTGCTTAATGCTCTATAAAAATACACTACAGTAAATATTTTGTTGTCTTTGGCTTTATTGCATATATGATTCGTATGGTTTAGACAAAGCAGCATGTTATTCTAATACTGTAGAATTGAGCACTCTTTTGTTTTATGATTTCATTGTTCTGTAATTATGGACGTGTGTTCGCCTTAGTTTTTTTAGATTTATCTTTAACAGACCTCAGAAGTCACAAAATAAAATTAGGGATTTCCCCAATGTAATTTAGCTCCTTTGTTATGGGTAATAGAGAAGCGGTAAATATAGACATACATAATTTTAAATAAATACTTAAATATATAATATCTGGATGACCGAGCTTCGCTCGGGAATTTTTTACAAAAAAAAAACTAAAAAAAAAGAATAAACAATTATTTAGTTGGGGATCGATCCTTGGCATTCACATTTCTCGAGACTGCCTGTTACCCGAAAAGGCTACGCCGACTTGACAGTTAATGGCGAAAATTCAATTCAATATAAATGTTAGTGTTTTTAATGCCCAAAAACAGGGATAAAACAATATTTTTTTTACATAAAACCTAGCTAAATCAATTTTTCTCCCCCAAAACCTCCTACATGCTGAATTTCAGGAAAATCGTTGGAGCCGTTTCCGAGATTCAGAAAATATATATATATATACAAGATTAACTCATTTAAATATAAAGATAGACACTGACCCGAATAACCAAAAGAAATATTTTAAGAAAAATGGCGGTCTTTGGCAATCGAACCTACGGCACCTGAGGGCGTGGTCATCGCCACTTGCGCCAACAGGCTAGTCAGATTTATAAAGATATTAAGATTGAGTCAAATTTAGATGACTCACGACTTCGTTGGCTTCGTTTAAATTTAAAAAAATACCTTCAACTTACTGTTTTTGTCCATCCCAGAAGGAAAAAGGGGAATTTTATGTTCTATATGATATACAACCTTTAATTGTAGCAAATTTCATCGATATTTCTCTACCGGATTAGCCGTAAAAGCGTAACAGAGACACATTTATGATATTATTATCGAAATTCCCATTATAAATAATAACGTGTCATGCATTAAAAATTGATTTTTTAGGTCAATACACTGTAGCATGCTTGGGAATATTGTTACCCAGATGAGTCACCAGAGGGAAACGAAAAGGAAGTCCTATTATGAAATATTTGAATGATTTATGACTGACAAAAAAGAATAAAATCTAACATCATCCTCCTGCCCTTATCCCACTCTAAGTGGGTTCGGCACAACATTTTACATGATTTGGATACGTATTTTATGATCAGCAGCCTGCCTGACGTCAACTTACCTTAGTTGCCTTTTGCGACATCTCGGTAAGAAAGAGGGTGGTCTATTCTACGCAACCGGATACCACACGGTGGGTCAACTTAGCTTAGTCGCTTTTTATGATACCTCGGTAAGAAATGAGGGTTGTTTATTCTACTCAGCCAGATACAACATGGCAAGTCGACTTACCTTAGTCACCTTTTACGACACTTCGGTAAGAAATGAGGATGGTACTATTCTATTCAGCCGGATACCACACAGCTAGTCTGTGTGTGTATATTCTTACAATTTAACAAGTAGTAGTTTTATTATATAAAACGTAGAAGAAATGTGTCTTTAACGTGCCATTGTGATTGCCATCCTTCAGCATCACACAATTTATTAAAGAATTAATGTAGTCTGCAGCAAATGCCAGGAAATCACTTCGAAAATTTCCTAGTATATACACAGACATAGTAATTTTTTTAAATGTTAATGTAACCATACTGATCTTGACGTGTGACACTATGCATGTATATATTTTGTTGTTTTATGTTGTTATCTTCTTTTTATTTTTCTATATTAATAAGTTTACATCATCAGATTGTTTTGAAGAGCAAGCCTAACTAGTAAACTAGATTGTCCAAGTCTATTATATTGTATGCCACTACATGTTCCGGCTTACAGGACACAGCATTCCTCACTGTTACACATAACGAAAAGGAATACTAATTATGGCAAAAACTCAATCATATATCGATTAGCACAGAGTTATAATAAAAAGTATTTCAAAATAGACTTGTTCTATCTCTCTAAGGCGCAATTAAAGAAGGAAATTTATAAATTACATAATATATACTTAATAATAAAGGATAGGGAGTAAATTTTTTTTTTATATACATACTTATTTTTATTTATTTTTGAAAAAAAACATGCATACCTGACTTAACACAAACATCCACACGCACACTCACACAAATGCACACACACAAACATACTAAAACTTGTGAAACTCTGTTTGATTACCAATGAAGAAATTAAAAAAGAAATGTTTAATTATGAGATCCACTTGTTTGTTCTTTTAGTATTAATTGTAATGTTAGTTTAAGATTTTGTTTAATTTTAGTTCTTAGTTATAAAGAATGTGTACTAAGTTAAGCGAACAGGCAGGGTGGCCGTGTGAAATACATCCAATTGTGGAAGCCACCACCCTTCACATTGAGTTAGATCAAATGGGGCGTTTCTCAGCAGTGCGTCAAATAAAAATTCAGTACCACCACATAAAACCTACCTACCACATAAAATCGGAAAAAAAGACGTGTGATAGTAACATTCACACAGATTTAAGTTGTTAAGTGAAGTTATAAAAGACCACATATGTATTTTAATACTCAAACCAATACTTTATAATAAAGAACTCATTTTCTGGTCTATAAGCATTGATTTGTCATGATTGTAAAACAATGTAACAAATTATGAAAATTAAACTTATAGCTAACAATTTAAAATTATATATCATGTTATTATTATAAATCAAACTCTGTCTGTCTGTATGTGATAGATTTTCTCAAAATCTACTCAACTGATTTTTGTATGGTTTTTAATAAAAGGTAGTGCAATTTTTCTGGAAGGTTTAGCTTAATACAATATTGTTTATGTGAATTTTGTTTAAGAGTAAAAAAACTCGCCTACCGGGAGTTTTACTTCTGTGCACTGCACAAAACAGCAAAGGTATACTAAAGCATGGTACTAGAGAATTATAGATCTATAAAGATACAACAGAAAAGTCAGTGATAGCATGTGTCTATCTCTTGTGGTTAACTTACAATACCACTACTATTTTTATGTACTAAATTTCAATTTGGGAAACATTTTGTGACACACTGATTTCTTACACCTAGTGTTCTTACAAAAGTCTTCATTAATATATGTAATTAGGAACTGGATTTTTTTATATTGTTAATATTAGTTTATTGACTAGTTTCCTTTCTTTTCATAACCTTTCTAGTCATAAGGTCTACGCGTTGTTATCACACCGGGAACTAACGCTCTAAATGACCGTTCATAGCAATACACAAACTTGTTTTTGATAGACGCATAATTACATCGCGAAACATCGCGTATTTCATGCGACGTAACACTACGCTAAGTTCTCTAAGAACGATGTAAATAATACCAAAGAGTTTAGAAATATACCCGTTAGATGAGGCATCAATCTCGGACTTACAATAGTCATGTAATTACTCATGTAACCAAAACAATTGTCTATGCTGTTTGCAAAATATAAAAAACATAATGCTAATTCAATCTAATTAACCGTTGAGACTGTTTGTCGGCCTTGGATCATGTGTGTACAACAGTAATAAAATATTCATTTCAACATAAAATGATTACACAAAAGCAAACAAAAATACTCACTGGCTGTATGCAAATATGTTTAAACAAAGGTTGTACACGTTATATAGATAATCACAATAAAACAACTTTAATTCGTACGCACCGCAAATGATTTAGATACAATCTCGTTTATTTTGACTAAAAAAAGAATTACATTTATAATTTATAACTAAACTACGACTTATTCACTCAGAAAAATCAAGTCAACGTAAAAATGACAAATGTCACTCAAGTGTCACAAATTTTGATATTTAGTATTACTGCAAGAAAAAATTGCAGCAAAATGTTTCTTTTAAATAAGGTAAATTTATCTAAAATAATATAATTAAATTACCATCCAATATGAATTATTCGTAAAGACTATTTATTTAATTTCTATGTTATATACTTTACGAAAATTCAAAAGACAAAAGTGTGAGAACCTAATCCCAAGCTGTACATCCACAGATAATAATAAAGACAATATATAAATATCGAGCAGACACAATAAGTGCTAGATCATCTTATTTATGGTCATAATATTACCAAAACTATAGAAAATATTTTATAAAAAAATTATGGCGTTGAAAACAGAGGTATTATATTATATATTTATAAAACTCCTGTACATTATTTTTAGCAAATTACTTGAAATATGTAAAGAGTAACAAATTTTAACTTTTATATACTCCACTTGAGAGCACAATAACACATCTAAACTTATTATTACATGTATGCATTGCTCAAGATAATTTCAATTGGACTTTGGTTTTTTGTTTTCAAATATCATTTAGGAAAATTACGAAAGTTGGACACATTATAAAATGTTGAGGTGGTACCCGCGACTTGATTCGCATCGACTTCAGTATTAAATTACCATCTATAATGTATACTATATTTTTTATTCCTATTCCCGCAGGAAAAACCGGAATTTTTATCCTATATTTCCGGTAACCTTCCTTCCTTTCCTATGTAGTCCGGTATCATCAGCCGTGATGCGTATAAGACAGTCATTGTAGCCTATATGTATATACCTATATATAAATAAAATAAATTTATATATTTTAAGAAATTAATAATTAATTTAGTTAAAATAATAAAAATAAACAAATTTCTTTACTATGGTATAACAGTCTTTTTCACTCTTCAACCAATAAATGTCTACTGTAGTATACATATAGATCTATCCAAAGGACTTGCACGTGACACAATCTTGTATTGCCTAGGCATAACGACTTTGCGGTCTTTAAGGTCATCTGTCAACCTAGTGTGTAAGTACACACCATAACGTTTTTGAAGAAAAAACACCACGTTCTGAACCACTCTTCGGCGCAGTACTACCTTGAATGATGGAATTTAACTATTGCTAGGTACTTGGAGCCGTTCCACCTGCCATCAAGTGTTTGCATATTTACAAAAAAACTTAAAATATCAGATTATCATCATTCACCTGCTTCGCTTATTCCATTCTAAGTGTGGCAGAACATGTTATAAGCATGTCGTTAAAGAATTTGGCTAGGTATTTTATGACCGGCCGCCTGCCTGACGTCAACTTACAATAGTTGCCTTTTACAAAATGAGGGTAGTAGTCTATTCTACTCAGCCGGATACCACACGGCGGGTCAACTTACCTTAGTCACTTTTTAAAACACTTCGATAGGAAATGAGCGTAGTCTATTGCATTCAGCCGGATACTACACGGTGTGTTAACTTATCTTAGTCGCCTCTTACGAAACCTAAGTAAGAAATGAGATCGGTCTATTCTACTCAGCCGGGTATCACGGAAATATCCAATTATCGTATGTTATAAATCAAATATGACATGTTACGTAAAGAGCAATAAACACCATATTGGTTAGTGGGCTCTACCAAGGTTCACTGATAAACATACCAATCTGTGCCATAAAATTTATCAACTTTATTGCAAATTGATTAGGATCCATTGAATTATTTCATCATACATAGCAAAAAGGGTAAATCAACTGTATATTTAGACATTTAGATAACAACCACGTGGAATATTAATCATATAGTAATACACCTGTTTTTGTTTGATTTATTGTTCTGATACGAGCAAATTATTAAGTCAATTGTTGCAAAAATCCTAGTAAAAGGTAATATATAAGTTATTGAAGTCTTCACTGTCTTGTCGTGGTCATAGTAAGGTTTCACTGCTTTTGAAAGCAGTAAATTTTTCTGGATGATTATAAACCGGTAAAACTGGAGAAATGAGGCAAAAATGAGCCTCGCTAGGGAGCAAAAAGATGAAAGCCAAGCTCTTTCTTAAATTTGTAATCGATATAACTTGCTATTAATATGTATATGTATGAGAAACTTGAAAGTAATATTTGACCCACTTGCCGGGGTCCGAGCTGCAATTTTATATACTGGTCCAGTTCTGATGAAAATGGATGTTTATGACAAGCTGTTGCTGCAACGATTAGCTCCAGACGAGGGAATTGCTTAACGGTTAACATTGGGGACATGAAATTTTTTTAAAAGCTATTTTAACTTGACTTACATTTACAGTTAAATTTTTGTTTTTGAAAATAATTTTAATTAAAAAAAATCCGATTTATAATCATCAGTTAATATTTTTATATAGATTTAAGTTTGATTTGTGTATTAGTGTCATTTAGTTCTCAACATCGACGTTTACCATTTAGGAAAATAGTGTTCGAGATCTTTTCTTTTATTGATAAAAAAGAAAAAATATGGACATCGTGAGAAGCTATTAGATTATATAGCATATAATCGATAATATATTGCATATTAAGGAAGGATAAACAAATTTATCTGCAGTAGTTAAATGTAATCATGCAATACGCATATCTAATTCGTGCGGTGTTATTAATATAATCAGTTGTACGCGTTTTGTAGCTTTGAAATATGAAATTTTGCAATGTATTCGCGAAAATAAGTCAAGAAAAGGTAGGATTTTTACTGGGTCCTTGTTAATAAATGTTTAAGTATATGTGCTTTTGGAACATTGTAAAATTACTGATTGTCACGTTTAAGGGGAAACTTGTAGCAATACTTAGTACGACATTGAAAATGTGTTGGGGATAGAAATATTGCAACCAGTTGGCGCAGATGCAGTAACCTTGTCCTTAGCTTCGGGGATGATATGCAAAATAATTGTTGCTTTCTCTAGCAGTTGAGTGATTACACAAGCAGTAAGCTTTACGCAAAGCTTTGCGATTTTGTTGTGGAGTCAATCTCCTGATGATGCTTCGATTGGCGGGCGATTGTTCAGTTTGTTATAGTGCTTGTGTATTGTGGTGGCGGTGGTTGAGGTTTGTGCAAGTCTTTTTTTACGAATCCTGCATGTAAAGGGTACGAAAAAGAATAGTCCATTATACATTTAGCATTATACCCGCCGTATGGTATCCGGCTGAGTAGAATAGACCATCCTCATTCTTTACCGGGGTATCGTAAAAGGCGACTAAGGTATGTTGACCCACCGTGTGGTATCCGGTTGAGTAGACTAGACCACCCTATTTCTTATCGAGGACTCGTAAAAGGCGACTAAGGTATGTTGACCCACCGTGTGGTATCCTGTTGAGTAGAATAGACCACCCTCTTTCTTACCGAGGACTCGTAAAAGGCGACTAAGGTATGTTGACCCACCGTGTGGTATCCGGTTGAGTAGAATTAACCACCCTCTTTCTTACCGAGGCGAAAGCGAAGCCAAATCATGACTACATGTTTATAGCATGATGTGCCGATCTCACTTAGAGCGGGATAAGGGCAGGAGAATGATGATGATATATTTTCTATTTACTTTATCGTGGAATATAGCAAAGTAATATAATTATTACTTTTGTATTATGGATCTCCGCAAAGTAATGCCTTATACTATAAAAAATTAGTTAGTTACTCTTTACCAAAGCTTAATTTCATAATGTACCTACATAATTGATGTACATATATAATTTTGACTGGCCCGTTGTACCAGTGGGTAGTGACCCTGCCTTCAGCTGCGCGGGTCGCGAGGGTTCGATTTCCGCCGAGGGCCAACGGTTATTATAAATGAATTTGTTGGTCTTTGAGCCTGGGTGTATATTTGTATTTAAGTATGTATTTAAAAAATATATAATTGTATATTCTCACCAGTTGTCTGTCTACCATAACACGAATATTAAGTTACTTACTTTGAGGATGGACGACCGTGTGTGTAAGTGTCACATATATTTATTTATTTATTTATTTCCTAATTAACCTTATTTAAAGGACGATACAGAATGTCCGAAGGATATAGGATCGGCGTTAGAGAATGTGATCAAACATGTGGGCGAATTAGGTCTGTACCAGATATTGCTGTTCATCATCATGACTCCGTTCGGCCTGGTATGGGCGTTTGTTTACTTCAGCCAGATGTTTATAACTGCTACGCCTCAAGAGCACTGGTGTCGTGTACCGGAGTTAAGAGCATTAAGCACTGATATTAGGTAAGTCAAATCATCATAAGTAGCGTTACTATACTCCTGGGCAAAGACCGCCTATTGGAGAGAAGACTTGGAGTTTAAGACCACGCTGCTTCAACGCGGATTGGTAGGTTACACATATCCCCAGAATTCTTTGGTGTCCAATTAATAATTGCAATTTATCCCACAATTTTCGGTGAAGGAAAACATCGTGAGGAAACCTGCATATTTCTAGAGAATTCTGGAGATATGTCTAACCTACCAATCCGCTGGAGCAGCGTGGTAGGTCTTAGCTCCAAAACCTTTTCTCCAAAAACGGAGAGAAGAGGCCTATTCTCAGCAGTGGGATACTAACAGGCCGCTACTTACTTTTTTTTACTATACTTATTATAAAACAGAGTCTCCAATAGTTGTCTGTCTATATGTGATCGATTTTCTCGAAATCTACTGAACAGATTTTAATACAGTTTTTACTAAAAGGTAGTGCAATTTTTCCGGAAATTTCTCGCCGGCTGGGAGCTTTAGTCGCGTGCGCCGCCTAAACAAGCAGAGATGCACTAAAGTAATGTAGGTACTAGAGAATTGTAGATCTAAAAAAATAATACAAAAACTCCGCGTCAGTATGTCTCTATCTCGTATATTTAAGTCGCAATAACTACTTTATGTTCAAAATTTCAATTCGGGAAAATTTTGTGACACACATCGACTCGGACATAGCTGCTGGCACAGATAATATTCTTATAAGTACAAAGTCCCTAAGCGGCACGCTAAGCAAAAAAGCAGAAGAATAAATATAGACAAATATTCTTTCTTTTTCTAGGAGATCGCTAGCGATTCCAATGCTTTCGGATACTCAATATGACCACTGTCATATGTTTGACACTAACTGGACACATGTGAAGGAGACATTAATACCACCAACTCCAGATACGCCGATTATTTCCTGCCAGAATGGTTGGGAGTTTCTGTATGATGATATTCCATACTCAACTGTTGTTAGTGAGGTGAGTTCTATTCCTTAATACAAAATTGGTCTAAAAAAATATGTTTTCGTAATCCGCTAATAACATATCCGCATCGCCGCCACCGCCTTAGTATAACTCGTGAACGGATGAAACAATTTCCTTTATTCCTGTTTTTGTTGTATTAATTGTGTGAAAATCATCATCCTCCTGCCCTTTATCCTACTCTAAGTGGAGTCGGCACAACATGTCATAAACATGTTGACACATGATTTGGCTACGTATTTTACGACCCACCGCCTGCCTGACTAACTAGTCGTATTTTACGACACCTCAGTAATTAAGAGGGTGATCTATTCTACTTAACGGGATACCACACGGTGGGCCAACTTACCTTAGTCACCTTTTACGACACCTCGGTAAGAAATGAGGTTAGTCTATTCTACTCAGTCGGATACCTGAAATACAGTTGATGTCATAGGTCTGTTACTATCTGCTAGGCAAAGACCTCCCCTCTCCTTTTTTGGAGAGAAAGATTGGAGCTAACACCTACCACGCTGCTCCAATGCGGATTGGTAGGTTTCATATATCTCTAGAATTCTTTAGAGATATGCAGGTTTCCTCACGATGTTTTCCTTCACCGAAAAATGTGTGATAAATTCTAATTCTCAATTGGACACATAAGTTTTAATAGGTCATTGGTGTCTGCCCGGGTTTGAACCCACGATCGTCTTCAGAGATTCGCACGGTCGCACAGCTGGGCTATCACTGCTTATAGTATGTTTATGATGTCATACATGGTATCAAATACATTTACGCATTAATACTTACTAATTATTTAAATCCATATTTAAGTAGGTTTACCTAAATTTCCATATTTATCTTTATCCATGGCTAATGGATAGTGTAAATTTAAAATGTTTTATCGTTTTAGCGTGAATGGGTATGCGACAAAGCGTATTTGGTGCCATGGGCTCAAACGATTAGCTTTATAGGATCTATTGTTGGGGGAATTATGTGCGGGATTCTAGCTGACAAGTATGGCCGCTTACCTGTTCTTTTCAGTGAGTATGTAGATGGAATACATATAAGGTAAGTGCACTAGTAATTACCATGCACTAGTAGTTGACCGTTTTGTAGGAAATTTTAAATAAAAAGCGTTGTACAAAAGTAATAATAAAATTATTTTGATATAATTCGCAATGATTTAAAATAGAATATATATATATATAACGCTAAATGTAGAGTGGACAATTCGTTTTCATACCTGATACTGCATTTATTTTTACGAATCCTGCATGGATTCGTAAAAATAAATGCACAAACCTCCGACACCGCCACCACATTACACAAGCACTACATACGTTCCCTATCACAAACTCAACAATCGTTTCGCCCCACAACCGAGGCATCATCAGGAGATAGATTCCACGACAAAATCGAAAAGCGAAGCAATACCCAAACAAGCTTAGTTATATACTAATTGGTTCAACCCCACCATTTATTTTATTTTGCCCGCGAAGCCGTGTAACAAGCTTCAACTAGAAACATTTATCTGATCGTTCAGTAGATATATAACGTACTATTATATTTACATGGAATGAAATTTTATTGGAATTTACTTTCTATTTTACTTCATCGCTTATTATAGCGAAATAATTTTACTATTACTTTTGTATTATAGTAACGCTTAATTCTATAAATTATTTAAAAAGCGTTTTGTTTGTTGTAGCTAATAAAAATATTAGTTAATAATATTAAATTTTAAATATTAATCAATGGGCTACAGTTCTGAGGTTTTATGAGGTTTAGTAGTGTTAATAGATGGCAGCAGTAATTAAATTTTTTTATAAGCTACAATAAACGCTTATTATTTCAAATTTCGTACAAAACGGTCAATTAATAGTGCACTTACCTTATATATTGTAATGGAAGGAAACGGAGGAGAGCGGTAGTTGCTATATAGAGACGCGAAGATAGCTGTGGCGAGGTGAAGTGACAGGCGGACAGATGCGGAGCGGCGTGGAGAGGAGAGGTTTGGAAAGGAGACTGGTAGCGCCATTTGACATAGTCGATATGTGCGCAGAGTTGAGAAATCGTTAAAAAAGAATAAATTGATTGACTTTTGAGAATATAGTTTATTATTTATTGAGAAAATATAAAGGAAAAATACCGTTATTATAATATATTATAATTGATTGACTCGTTGGCGTAGGTGACTGTGACGCCTTCAGCTCGGCGAGTTGGGAGTTCGATTCCAGCCAAAAAAAATTCTAAAAACAATTTGTTGGTTCTTCGAGAGTGTAATATATGTATTTGCAATTATTTACACAATGTTTTTTTAGTTTCTAATATGTTGGGCTGTATTGGCGGAATTGCAACCATATTCACTACGGATTTCTGGGACTTCTGCATATGCAGGTTCATTGCTAGCATGTCGATAGACAGTTGCTTTTTGATGATATATATTCTTGGTAAGTAAAATGACCATATCTTTTAATAAGGTAATATTTTACTAATTCAATATATAAGGTTAGAATATATAGTAGTTAGTAAATACACAAAAGAGTTAAAGTAACATAAAATCGTAAATATAATAGTGAATGTTTGCATGTATGTCTGTTATAGACTCCGAAACGGCTGGACCGATTTTAATGACATTTTCAGCTACTCGTCAGAATGGCCCAGCGTATCATAACAGGGATAGAAATCATGTGACCTAACGAGTGTTAAATATTATTGATGATGTGTGACTAGAGGAAGGCCGAAAAGGGAAGGATGGATACAAAGGAGGATATAAAAGGAGTAGCGTCAGAATTGACGAATAGGAGAGGAGAGAAAAACATGTTCCAACTCTAGTTAGAGTGGGAAAATTATGAAATTATAAATTAAATTATATATTTAGGTACAAACTTATATTATATTTTATTAACTTAAAAAGCTTATTGAATATTCTTAATATTAAAGTGTCAATTATAAGTTAACTTATAACTTCCACTCCACTTTGTAATATTTTTTCAATGACATTAATCAGGTTTTTAAAGAAACCAATGGTGTCTCTGGTCTATTTAAGGATAGCGCAAATAACTAGTATTTAGGTGCCTCGAAAAGGGGCACCTCCGGGCGGAGTGCACATCAGCCATTGACCGCAGTGATGAATGCTATCGCTGCGGTAAAAATGGCCACAAAGCCCAATCCTGCCTGGCAGCTCCGCATTGTGGGAGCTGCGATCGGGCAGGTTTGAAGGCCGACCATCGGATGGGGAGTGGGCAGTGCAAGGCACCGTCTGCTCCTAAGAGGAGGGTAAGGGAGGGTGATGGCCTGAGGGTCCCCTCGCCGCCTGCCACTGCTCCGGCTACCACGAGCCGGGTTATGGAGGATCCAATGGAGGTCGCTAATTGATGGCCTCCATGAGATTCCTCCAGGCGAATATTATGCGCTCCGGCAGGGCCCAGGACCTCATTTTCCAGACCTTGGCGGAGCGCATGGTGCATGTGGCCGTGGTCTCCGAACCCCTCTTCATTCCATCGGGTGAAGAGTGGGTCGGAGACCGTAAAGGGGATGTAGCCATCACGTCCAGGGCTGCAGTTGGCTCCCCAGTCCTGGAACGCGTGGTGAGAGGTTGCGGGTACGTTTCTGCCAAAATTGGAGACGTATTCGTAATCGGGACGTACTTCTCACCGAACAAACCGTTCTCCGACTTCGAGCTCTTTATGGCTGAAGTCGAAGACTTGGTCGGTAGGCTACGCCCTGGCAAGGTGATCCTGGCCGGAGACCTCAACGCAAAATCCGCTGCGTGGGGGTCTCCGGTCACAAATGTCAGAGGAAGGTTCTTGGAGGGTTGGTTGGCCTCGGCTGGGATGGTCGTCATGAACAGGGGGACAGCTGACACATGCGTACGATGGAATGGCGGCTCCAAAGTCGACGTTACCTTTGTCAACGCCGCCATGTCACCATGTGTCAGTAATTGGGAGGTAATGGTGGGTGTGGAGTCACTCTCGGACCATCGATATATATGGTTCGAGGTGTCCGCACGCCCCATTTTCCCCATTCCCCCTCGGTCAGGAAGAGTTTACGGCCCTAGGTGGTCCATAAGGAAGATGGATCCTGAGTTCCTAGTCGAGGCCGCAATCGTCCAGGCGTGGGCCGCTGGGCCCGTGGGTGGGGGGGTCGCCGCGGAGGTCGAGGACCTCCAGCGGCGGATGTCGCTCGTCTGTGATGCCAGCATGCCGAGAGTGCGTGGCACAGGGCCGGCACGCGGGGTGTACTGGTGGTCGGAGGAGCTGGCGCAGCTGCGCGAACAGTGCGTGTCCGTGCGCCGCCAGTACACTCGGTACAGGCGTCGTAGACGACGCGACGTCGAGGAGGAGAGGCGCCGTTACGAGGCTTATCGGGCTGTCCGCACCTCCTTGCGGATGGCGATCGCCGAGGCCAAGGACGGGGCTCACAAGGAGATGGCCGAAGAGCTCAATCGGAATCCGTGGGGGAGGCCGTACATAGCGGCACGGAAGAAACTTCGTGCCCGCGCTCCCCCCCTTACTGAGAGCCTTCGGCCGGATTTCGTTGAATCCGTTGTGGAAGCCCTGTTCCCGCAAGGAGCCGAGGTGGAGCCGCCTCGTATGGCGCCTCTCGAGGAGAAGGATGACACTGGGTCGGGTGCGCCGGGGGTGTCGGAGTGGGAGTTAGCCGGGGTGGTGAGTCGCATGAAAGCGAAAAATACCGCCCCTGGCCCCGACGGCATCCCTGGGCGCGCCTGGTCTCTTGCCCTGGGTCCGCTGGAGTCTGGACTCAGGGCGACGTTCAGTGCCTGCCTCGAGCAGGGCCTTTTTCCCCGTAGGTGGAAAACGGGGAAACTGGTCCTGCTCAGGAAGGAGGGAAGACCGGCCGATGCACCCTCCGCGTATCGGCCCATTGTCTTGCTGGACGAAGCGGGGAAGCTGCTCGAACGCGTAATAGCTTCCCGCATAGTCCAGCACCTCCGGGAGGTAGGGCCTGACCTCAGTTGCCTCCAGTACGGATTCCGCCAGGGTAAGTCCACCCTTGACTGTATTGAGGGTGTGAGACTTCTGGCGGAGGAGGCAACAACCCGGCGCGAGGTAGTGTTGGCGGTGTCGTTAGACATCGCTAATGCATTCAACACCTTGCCCTGGGGAGTGATCAAGGAGGCCCTACGCTTTCACCGCATCCCCATGTACCTGCAGCGTGTGGTCAGTAACTACCTGACTGACCGTGCTGTCAGGTACCCGACGGCTGGGGGTGGGTGGAAGGAGCGGAGGATGTCGTGCGGTGTTCCGCAGGGGTCGGTTCTAGGCCCTCTCCTGTGGAACATCGGCTACGACTGGGTGCTGCGCGGGCAAATGCTTCCGGGGGTGCGTCTCTTTTCCTATGCAGACGACACCCTCGTGACTGCCCGCGCGAGCACCCACCGGGAAGCCCGAGTGCTGGCGACCGCGGCCACGGCTCACGTTGTGGCCCGGATTCGCCGGCTGGGACTGGAGGTGGCCTTGGAGAAATCCGAGGCCATTTGCTTCCACAGGCCTCGGATGGCGCCCCCAGTGGGCTCCCGGTTGGTGGTGGGCGGGACGTCCATCGAAATCTCGGGTACACTACTGTACCTGGGATTGCTCCTCGACAGCCGATGGACGTTCGAGGCCCACTTCCGGCGGCTCGCCCCTAAGCTAATGGCGACCGCCGGAGCCCTGAGCAGGCTCCTCCCGAATTTGGGAGGGCCTAATGCAGGCTGCCGGCGCCTATACGCCGGAGTGGTGCGGTCCATGGCCCTGTACGGCGCTCCCGTATGGGCGGGGCGGCTGACCGCGAGATCCTTGCCCCTGCTGCGTAGGGCGCAGAGGGTCATGGCGATCAGACTTGTGCGGGGCTACCGGACCATCTCCGGCGAGGCGGCCTGCGCCTTGGCCGGGTCCCCTCCATGGGACCTAGAGGCCAAGGTGCTAGCTCAGGCCTACCACTACAGAGTCGAAGCCCGTTCACCGGGGGGAGACTCAGCGGTGGTAGAAGTGGACTGGCGGAGGACAGCTCAGGAGGAGCTCCTCCACCAATGGAGGCGGCGGCTGGAATCGCCCAGTGCAGGAGCCTGGACGATTTCAGCTATCCAGCCCATTCTCCAGGGCTGGGTCGCCAGAAGGCATGGGGTCCTCACCTTCCGCCTGACACAGGTGCTTTCCGGACATGGTTGCTTTGGGAGGTATCTGTGGCGGGTGGCTCAGTGCAAAGCGACTGGTGAGTGCCACGAATGCGGCGCCGAGTTTGACACGGCGCTGCACACGCTCGCGGACTGTCCAGCTTGGGCGGTTCAGCGGGCAGAACTCGTGGCACAGGTGGGGCATGATCTCTCCCTGCCCACTGTGGTTCGTGCCATGGTGGACAGGGAGGGATCGTGGGCTGCGATGGCCTCTTTCTGCGAGGATGTTATCTCGCGGAAGGAGGCGGCGGGTCGGGTCCGGGAAGTCGAGTCCTTGGATCCGATCCGCCGCAGGCGAGTGGGGCGCAGACGACTCGCCGAAGCCCGTCGTATGCCGCCCTAACGGGGACCTCTGGGCGTTCCGAACGGGGTTTTATCGGACGCCCATCGAAAATGTCCCCGCGGCGGTCGATGCATCTGGTGCTCCCGATGCATCGTCTAGCGGAGAGAGGGGCCACTGTTAGAGAGGCCCCGACCCAGAGGTGGCGCACTCTGGGGTACAGAGTTGCTGCTGGCGGGGATGGGGGTAATGTCTTCATAGGTACCCTATACCCGTCACCAGCAGCGTGGAGCACACAGGTTATTTTAGTCGGTGCGAGTCCGACATAACCGTCGCCTGCCCCCGTCGGGTGGCGGTACCCATAAGGGGTTTTTTCCTGTTAAAAAAAAAAAAAAAAAAAAAAAAAAAAAAAAAAAAAAAAAAAAAAAAAAAAAAAAAAAAAAAAAAAAAAAAAAAAAAAAAAAAAAATAACTAGTATGAGTTGTAGTTATGTGTCATTTATCCTAATATGAAAATACTCGTTATGATTATAACTAGTTTAGTGCTTTAAGAAATTAACACAAATCCAATTTATACCATTTATATCTGTACTTGATATAGCTTTACTCGCAATATCGATGGCTTTAACTTTACTAGTTAGTACACTGAAGAAAAAATAGGAATTCAAATTCAAATTCAAAACATTCTTTATTGAAGTAAACTTGGAAACAAGTGCTTTCGAATAGTCAACTCTACTGCTGGTTCGGCAAGCTGTTCGTACTGAGAAGACCCAGCAAGAAACTCGGGTCCTCTTTTCAAAATATAATTCTTATAAGTAGTTACATTTAGTCATTATTATCTTGTGCAGTGTCGAAGAGTAGCTATATCCACGCACTTTTATTATCCATGTAATCATCAACAGTATAGTAAGCTTTCTGTATTAGCCTCTTATTAACAGTGTTTTAAAACTGATGTAATTGCAAAGCTAAGATTGATTGCGGAGTTTTATTATAGAATCTTATACTCAAACCCACAAACGACTTACGTGCAAGGTGCAAAGCAGGAGCTGCAAGCTTATGTCGTTTCTAAAACTGAACAAAAATATTATCGCATTTATAATATTTGTATAGATTGCTCAGATACAAATACATAGACTTATGATAAGTCTATGCGTTTGTAGTCTATTAGTGTTAAAATATGGTTTGTAAAATATATACATTATTTTCAGTCTTGGAGTACGTGGGAACTAAATACAGATCGCTAGTTGCAAATTCGTCTATCGCTTTGTACTTCGGAGGTGGTTGCTTGCTGCTCCCGTGGCTTGCTCTTTGGATTTCTGATTGGAAGATGCTCCTATGGGCTACATCCTTGCCAATGCTCTTGGTCATAGCAACTCCATTTATAGTACCTGAGAGTACAAGGTTTGGGATAAAATTTGCTATACCAAATTTCTCGTTGTTACAACAGATAAAGCAAAGCTGGAGCTCTGAAAGGGGTTTTCATGACCATGAGATTTGCAGACTATTTGATCATGTGTTGTACAGATCTAGCAGCCAGATGTGGCTTCTTTGGGGCTATCGACGAGTTTTCCATCGTGGAGTTTTCTACCCACTACATTAAAGACTGAATCGGTTTTTCAAATATGCTCTAACAATTTACCTTCGCGACCCTTTGAGCTATAGTAGTTTCATTGATTATTTTATGTAGGAATACAAAGTAATATCAGAGCTGAGGATCTCGTTAATTTTGTTTTGTTAAAGTAAAGTCAATTTATTCATCGATTTTTTCTATAGCTCGCTGAGTAACTTAGATGTCTTCCTATTGAGACTATTAGTTATTAGGTTACTTCAGACATCAAGCTTAGAGCCATATTACTTTACTTTTAACACAATATTCGAAGTAAGCCTTCCTCAGATAGCGAAGTACGCTATCTACCTATCAAAGATTTTAAAACTGGCGTGTCAAGAATAGGTTGGAAAGGAATAGGGTCATATTTTAATCAATGTTTACTTCACAGATAACAATTCTATTTCTAGATGGCTCATCTCTAAGGGTCGTTACAATGAAGCATTGAAGGTTTTAAAAAGATTCGAGAAGATCAACAATTCGAAAATCCCAGATGACGTTTTGGAAAATTTTGTAGTACGTAGTTGGGGGGTTGTTATAATTTATTTTTCAAGCATTTTCATTGAAAATAACATTTTATGATACAATCAGAGGCAATGAAAAAACTCATTGAATTAAGTCAGATTCGATTCCAATATTTTTCATAAGCAATTTTCGGTTTTTTGACTCTGGATGTATTCATGTAGGTATATAAATTTAGAAGAAGAAGAACTTAGCCGTGTGGAATTTAGCTAAGAATAGACCACTCACATTTCTTACCGAGGTGTCGTAAAAGGCAAGTTAGGTAAGTTGACTGGCCGTGTGGTATCTAGCTGAGTAGAATAGACCACCCTCTTTCTTACCGAGGTGTCATAAAAGGCGACTTAGGTAATATGACGTCAGGCAGGCGGCCGGCTATAAAATAACTAGCCAAATCATGTGACAACATGTTGTGCTAATCCCACTCAGAGTGGGATAAGGGCAGGAGAATGATGCTTTGAAAATTATACAAGAATATATGTACCAGTGGTCAGTCCATAACACAAATATTAAGTTAGTTTGGGCACGGACGGTGTGTGTAAATGTCCCATATATACATGGTTATTGAATCTTTTTTTTTAGGGCGTTGCAAAAACGGCAGACAAGAACGTCGAGGGTATTTTAACGATAATCAAAACACCGCCATTACGTCTGATGGTAATATTACTGATGATCACGTTTATGAGCGTCGCCATAGTCTTCGATGGACTCATTCGCCTCTCTGAAAATCTTGGTTTGGACTTCTTTGTCACCTTCACGATTACGTCTGCCACGGAGATACCTTCTATTATAATTTTGGTTTTGATATTGGATAGGTAAATGCTTATTTTATCAATTTGAAGGTAATTTTTATTCGATTGTTTTATGTGATAATCAGTGACGGGTGATTACGGAATCATCATCAAAGGCTGGAAATGTAGAGCGTAGAAGCTATGCTAGCGATGGAAACTTTATCTTAAAGGGCGACATGCAGTATACGACTGTCTGATTTAAGAAAACTGGGACCTTGTCTTTATTGTTACTTATGCGTTTCTAGACGTCCAGACGTTTAAAAGACCTCAGGATGCTTATTTGCTTTTAAAATGGAATAGTAAATGTTAGTGAATTCATCGTTCTCCTGCCCTTATCACACTCTAAGTGGGGTCGGGACAACATGTTACAAATATGTTGTCAATTTTTGGCTTCGTATTTTACGAATTGACGCCTGACATCAACTTACCGCAGTCGTATTCTACGATACCTCGGCAAGAAAGATGGTGGTCTACTTTATTCTGTCAGATACCACACGGCGGGTCAACTTACCTTAGTAGCTATTTCCCGAGACCTCGGTAAGAAATGAGAATGGTACTATTCTATTCAGCTGGATACCATACAGCAAAGTAAATGTTAGTGAAGTAGCACACCTTTTTTCTTTCTGCACCTTTGGCGGGATGTAGTGAATATGTCGGTATTGTATTTGATTAAGGCTAAATGCTCATACCCATTAATAAGTGGTTGGGAAATGTCGCTCGCAAATAGTAGTAAAGTACTCGTAGAGTAATGGTGACAGTACTGAACCATGGTGTAGTCCAGCACAGATAGGAGAGCATTGATGCGGTGTCAAAAAGCGTAATATTAAATAATTTATAGAATTAGGCGTTACTTTGCGAAGGTCCATAATACAAAAGTAATGAGAATATTATTTTGCTATAATCCGCGATAAAATCGCGCGAATCGCGATCCGCGATTTATCGCGGATTATAGCAAAATAATATTCTCATTACTTTTGTAGCGTAATATTAGGAAATTACAAATTTACGAATTTTTAAAACTAATTTACAAAATAATAGTAATAAGAAGTGCAAAGAACTTTGTGACCTACTTTAAGTGAAATACAAGCTAGATATAGATAGATATTCGTCAAATTAATCATGAATATCTGACAGTGAAGAATTTAATCGTTTTAGATTTGGACGCCGATGGCTTGTGTTTGCCCCAATGCTGATTGCTGGAATTCTATCATTAATTGCTGCATTCGTTCCAAGGGGTAACTAACCTGTAAATATTTAGTACTATGCTTATTGGTTAATGCTAGCTTTAGAAGCTCGGTACCGGATTAATCGAAATATTTTGTTAAAAATTGCATGAACTATTAAAAGTAAACTAACATTATATCGGTTACTGTTTTAATAAAGGGAATGACATCTGGATGTTCAAGATAGGTCATTAACTGGCAAATTCAGTACTGCGCATGCGCACTTGTACATTTAAGTTGTTGGTAGGTACAAATCGCAATCTGGTAATTTTGAGGTCAATAAGCTTTTAATAAGCTGACTTGACTATTTTACTGATATACCGGAGTCGTCGTCTTACACGAAAGCGCTTTAAAAATTTATTCACTTACAAAGCTGTTTCTAAATTTGAATGATTCTCATGCAAATCTGTTAATTCTACATTATCATGGGCACTTCTTCTTCTTCAAGTATAGAAGATTTCCAGTGAGGGTTCGCCATTCCAACACCCTAAGACTCACTATATGCTTCGCCCATCGCTAATACAGCCTCGCTTTGCGCTGATGGGCACTTAGGCTTCAATTGCATTACAGGGGTTATATCAGTAACTCTGGCGGTGATCGCTCGATTTTTCAACAACATGTCGTATGCTGCCATTATCCAGTGGACGCCTGAGCTGATGCCCACACCAGTGCGTGCATCAGGAGCGTCGTCTGTCCACATAAGCGCCTTCGCCGCTATTACTATCTCGCCTTTCATCGTTTATTCCGTAAGTGAACTAATGGAAATGGATCTTTTTGTATGTTTGGGAACAGTACGAGTATATGTAAAATGCAATATGGGTTATACCATGTCAAACATACAAATACCTGAAATGTCAAATGTTAAAATTTAAAATGTTAGAATCGCAAATAGTCGAATGTCTTTGTTGATCATTGAAGTTGTTGTTGTTCTTTAATAGTGACTTTTGCAAGTATGCCCTTTTTTAATAGTCTTACTCGGAGAAGTAAGTACAGTCTAGTTGAGTCGTTTTTTGTACGCAAAACAGTTTTTAGTGCGTTAAAAGTATCAATATTGTCGTAGTGTGTTTTTGATCTGTTTTTTTCCCCACAGATTCAAAAAAAATATTTAACAAAAAACAATTTTTTATATTTTTGTGATTTATAATAATGAACCCTTAGCGCCTTATATTTTTGTAACCATATATTACAATTTTACGTCAAACTTAAATGCTTTTGGGTAAATTTTAATATGAATCAGGAATATACATTTAAAATTACTTGTATAATGTAATATGATATAATAGTATTACATACACCTTTAGCAATTGTATTATAAGTTTATTATTCCATTATCTTTTTTTTACAAAAGTGTTGATAACATTATTTTGCTATGATCTGCGATAATTGTGTTTTAAATTTGAATTATCTGTTACAGGATCGTACTTGGGAAGGGTTATCTTTGATCATAGTGGGGGTTATAGGTGCCCTAGGTTCAGGAGTTGCGATGTTACTGCCGGAGACCGCGGGACGCCGCATGCCACAGACAATGGAAAATTGGGAGGAGTTAGCCAGTACAGCTTTTATAACTAGGTATTTTATTTATTTAACACCCGCCCCCGTTTCGCTCTTGACTTGAATCGAGGGACGATTTTTAAGTAATGGATTAAGTAAAAATTGATAGATTTTCGCATGAAAATCGATTCATGTAAAAGTAAAGTATATTCTCATCGCTGCCTTGTGATGACATATTATGGCTTGAGTAAAGACACGCGTTTTATTATTTTCGTTAGTTTTTATTTAGCGGTAGCTCCTAAGACATTTATTTCAATTACATAGTGTAAAGTACTATCATGTTAAAGATGATATGGACAAAATAAATAACGTATTGTACGTAATTTTTAATAAAGAAGCTAAAATAGGTCAATCAAATTAGTCTGCATATGACAGACTCCCCCCGTCCTACGTTACAGGGACAATGAAGACAGCGGTTTTGATGGAAGCTCTCAGGCTGCTTGTCATTTTCTGATCTTATGACAAAGTACCAGAGTGACCGAGCCTTGCTCGGTAATTTTTAAAATGATGTAAAAAAAAAAAATTTAAAAAGAATTAAGAAAAATGAAAAAATAATATGGCAGGTGAGGCTCGATCGTTTCGCTTTTCACCTCTCTATACCGCCCGTTCCCCAAATGAACTACCATGACTTTACGTTTGACAGCGAAAAATTGTGATTGTATTCAACGTAAATTTTAAAAAAAATTTAGGGCCCAAAAACAGGGATAAAATGTCATTTTTTTAAAATAAAACTTATCTAGATCGATATTTCTCCCCCAAAACCTCCTACATACTGAATTTCAGGAAAATCGTTGCAGCCGTTTCCGAGATATTTTGACAAATTTACACAAAATCTTATTCAATTATAAGGTTTATAAGGTAATTATAAGGTAATCTTCATTTAGCTATTTCGGAAAATGGCGTTAAATCAGTTCAGTAGTTTTAGAATTTATCGTGGAGATACAGACAGACAGGGAGATAGACCGCTTTATATTGTTTTAGTGGGTTATTTATGTAAATTTTATCTGTTAGATACTTTACGTTTTGCTTTTTCTTTTTCAGAAGAAAAATACCAGCCAAACAGCAAAATCAAGGTTCCTGATACAATTAGGCTAAGTAGATGCTTCCTTTGATGTATAGATAATTATATATATTATTTAGAATAAGGAGAATTTTAATTTATATAATTTTTTAAATAGGCTGATATCTGTATCAACCAGTCTTACTACAATATTGAGGATTATATAAATGATAAAAATGCCTGGATTTACCTATTTTTCGATCTTGCACAAGATTCCTATGACGAAATGTAACGAATCATAAGAATTATATTTTAAATAGAACATCCGCCGATTTTTATGCTAGTAGCTCTTTTTGGTAGAAGCAATTTTTCGAATCAGTAATAGAGTTGACGATTCGAAAGCATTTAGTGTAAGTTTTAATAATTTTTTTTGTCAATTTTGAGTTTGAGAAATTAAATAAAGTGGTATAGAGAAAAAGTAATAAGCTTTTGTTCTTTATTTTTACTTCTATGTTGTTCATTTATGTTTTTTTGAATACGTTATGACGTAATTCCGGTTATTATCCCTATTATCCCTTTAATGAGCTCTTTCCTGTGTTTTAATTACTACAGTCGTTAATTATTGCTGTAAATTGGATGTTGTAAACATTTAAAAATAAAAAGGTTCAGTGGAACGCCATTTCCTTCTTATACCGTCGCAAAAAGAGCGGTGTTTTAAATTTCACATCATCATCCCTTATCCCACAGGTTGGAACATGTTATAAACATGTTCTCACATAATTTGGCTACGTATTTCACGCTTGACGCTAACTAACCTCAGTCGTATTTTACAACACCTAAGTAAGAAAGAGGATGGTCTATTCTACTCAGCCGGATACTACACGGTGGGTCGACTTACCTTAGTCGCCTTTTACGACACCTCTGTAAGAATTTTTACTGAATCTGAAATTTGAACATAAAAGTAATTATCGTGAGTTAATTATAAGAGATTTTTGAATAACTTTCACCATTTACTTAGCGCACGCAAGGAAAGCTTCATATTTTGTCGTTGTCGCAATATTTTTTATTGCTGCTCTTCTCCTTTTCATCGTAGTGTGATGTTATGAAGTCTTTAACCTTCCTTGATAAATGGACTATCTTACACTCAAAGAACTTTTCAAATCGTTCCAGTAATTCCTGAGATTATCGCGTTCAAACAATCAAACAAACAAACTCTTCAGCTTTATATATTAGTATAGATGTGTAAAATCAAGTCTGTATATTAAATAAGGTGTTATATCACGACACGCGTTATGTTGCGGATACCACTAGTCTATTCAACTATAAATATAAAAGAGAAAGTATGTGTGTATGTTCCTTATAGACTCCGAAACGGCAGGAACGATTTTAATAAAATTTTCAGATATTTAAACTATCGTGAGTGGAATTCATAATTAATGTGTAGAAACCGGCTATACTCACGTGTTATTTTATCGAACTAGTTCCCGCCGCGATAACGCCGCGTAAAGAGCTCATGAATAAGAGCCCCGTATGGGCTTGAAACTAGTCGGACTCATCCGATAAAATAACACGTGAGTATAGCCGATTTCTATACATTAATTGTACATTAATTTTCAGATAGTCATGAAATGGACTCAGCGGAGAATCCTGCAAAGTTGGAAAGCGGAGCATTTTTTAATAACTGTCTATGACAGATTTGTTATAGGGGAAGTAGAACCAGACTAAGCCACAACGTATGGCGGGACGGTAGTTTAAAGTAAAAGTAAAGTAGCGGCTATGACTCTCCCACTGCTGGGAATAGGCCTCTTCTCTCCGTTTTTAGAGAGAAGGATTGGAGCTAAGACCTACCACGCTGCTCCAATGAGGATTCGTAGGTTACACATATCTCCAGAATTCTCTAGAGATATGCAGGTTACCTCACGATGTTTTCCTTCACCGAAAAGCGTGTGATAAATTGCAATTATCAATAAGACACATAAGTTTTAACAGAAAAACTCATTGGTGTCTGCCCGGGTTCGAATCAGTATCCTCCTCGAAAGAATCGCACGGTGTTACCGTTAGGCTACCACAGTTTAATATAAATAAAATAAATATTAAATAACTTATGTGTTATTATAATCGTTTATTTTTACCATATCCGCACAACTTTCTACGGAATACCATAAATAACTTACACTTTCTCTAAACGCTCTTGCATCTAAAATATTTGCGCAGCTTTCTTGACGTCACTCATGCAGGGCTGCCAACTACATGTTTCTTTTTTTAAAAATAAAGCGTGTAAATTGAATTTCTACCGCCGTAATAATTTACGCGCTATATAAAGTAGATAATAAATAGTAGCTATAAAATTTGTTACACGTCAACTTTATACTTGCTTTAGTCGTTTATCTATCACATAAAATTTGATCATAAAAAATTTATACTACAATGATAAATAAAACAATTTGTAGCACGTTTTACTCGCGATATGTAGCAATATTTTGGGAAAAAGCATAAATAACGGCCTGTTTGTTCCCACTACTGGGCTCTTTCTCTATCTACGACTATATATGTATATCTCCGCTCATTTTTTGGAGGGAAGGGTTAGTGATTAGACTCATTACTATATTGCGAATTGTTAGGTTTTACATAGGTATCCTAAGAATTCTTCAGAGATATGCAGGTCTTCTTTCAATTCTGAACACAACCGCTGAGTTTCTTGCTGGCTCTTCTCGTTTGTAACATTTTCCGAACCAGCAGTAGAGTTGACTATTCAAATGCATTAGTTTACAAGTTATATTGACTGAAGAATATTTTGCAGCAGTAGAGTCTACTCAAAATCACTTGTTTAGAAGTTTACTTGAGTACCTAACAAAAAAATTGGATTGTTTTTTTTCATTTTTTTATATTTTAAATTATGGTATAAATTGTAAATATTAATCAGTCATAGCTTTTTTATTAGGGAAATTTATTGGTAACCGCCTGGAATTTGAACTCGTGACGTCCTCACAAGAGTCACAGAGAGCATATTTGAGCAGAAATAACAATTCAACATTGCTATAGATAGTCTTACTTCAACAGTTTATTTTGTTTGCAATATGTTTTCGCTGCGAACCGCCAGGTCAGTGCCCTTTGAACGTACATCGTACTGAAATTGTGTCAATTCATAAAGGCCACTTTTTGCGAAAACTTCGCATGACACGTTGGCATTTTTTACACACATTTTTTTTTTATTCAGTATCATTATTTTCAAAAATTTTTTTTTCATTCATCGATTTGAAAAGAAAACTACTTCGTTACGATTACACGTTTTTTTGCAATAAAAATAACGCATTAACTTCATCATTCTCCTGCCCTTACTCCACGCTTACAACATGTTGTTACATGATGTGGCAATTTTTTTTACTTTATTTTTTTCTTACTGAGGTGTTGTAAAAGGCGACTAAGATTAGTTGACGTCAGACAGGCGGCCGGTCGAAAAACACCTAGCCAAATTATATTCATGCTTATAACATGTTGTGCCGACCCCACTTAGAGAGGGATAAGGGCAGGAGAATGAATATTAAAACGGTTGTTTATATGTATTTGTGCCTTAAAAATATTTTGTTTTAATTAGCTATAACACATGTTTTACGAATGGAAATGTCAGTTAGTAAAAAGTGCTAAGACACTTTTGGACAACCCTCAGGTTGTAAACAAAGAAACGTAGCACTAGGAGTCGATAAAAGCTCGCTTAAACTTGTTGATATGTTTGGCGCAATGCGTCTACCTTTTATTGAGCAAAACTTTAAGCTCGCCACATTACGGTAATCTAAAGGGCAGTGTTTTGAACTTACGCTAAAAAAAATTGAGCCCTGCAAGTCGATGCTGCAGCGATACACGTTATATGTTATTTAGTACATACTCAGTACGTTATATTGTTGTCGCGCTGTGCGGTCGTGCGAGTTGTTCAAATAATGTTATTTTTTTTAAATCGTGTTAAATAAAACCGTAAAATACCCGCTATTTATAATCGAACACTGTGTGTAAATATTTCTAAATATAGTTCGTAATAAAATGGTGAGTTGGCAATTGTTCTAATTTTGTTTATATGTCGCAATACTGAATATTCAGAACGCTTGACCTGAAGCCCATAACGAATTGATGGAATTATGAATGAAAATATTAGAAATGTACTAAGCTTTCCAAATTATCTGGTTTATTATAGAAATGACAATTAATACTGGTATTGCCTACTAATAATTTCATTTTTTTCTCATATCATATAGCGATCGTATTTTTATTTTTAAAATTAATCGTCGTTTGGCAAAGGGAGCGCGATCGGTGCACTTTGGCGACCACATTATAATAACTGTAAATTATAATTATATTTAAAAAATAACCAATACACAATTTCAAAATAAATAAATTAATTATATATTTTTAAAATAATAAATAACTTTTAAAATAAGAAATAAATTATTTTTTAATACATTATATATTTCTTTACTGTTCGCGATATTCAAACTTCGTGACCATGGCAGATGGACGGTGGAAATCATATTATCGTAATTATGAGTAAGTAGTATTATAGTAAGGGAGATTTATAAATACCTAATATCATTTATTTTTTCAATTAATGAAATGTGAATGAATTTTAAGATCATGTTATTAAGGAAATTACTTAATCGTACTTAATTTTGTTCTCAATTTGCAAATTTACAATGAAAAGTAATTAACAAAAGTTCGTTGCGTTTGGTAACTTTTAAATTTATATCTGCTAGCTGTGACCGCGGCTTCGCCCGCATGGTCTAGTGAAAGTCCCATCAAAATTGAATTAGACCTTCTGGAGAATATACTATAACTATTACCCTTTCTCAAGAAATCTTTTAGGAAAAACCGTTTTGTAGATTTTGAGAAAGTCGATCATATACAGACATACAGCTTTTGGGGACTTATATTTTATAATGTGTATAGATTTTCAAGTTTCTATACAAAAGTAACTCTGATATTAATATCTGGTAATAATGCGACAGGCTGTTTATCTGTTACATTTTCACAGCTAATCCGCTAACAAAATTGATGAAATTTAATAAGTTTGAAGCTTAGATTCCGGGCTAACAATATAGTATAAGGGTAATTTAACATTAAAGTTGATGCAAACAGTGTTGCAGGTACAACTAGTTCGTAAATATAACATGAAATTCAATTTTAGTGAATTGTCACTAAAATACGTCGTCGTTGTTGTACATTGGTACGACCACAATACACAAGACTAGTAGTCGATGTATAAAAGTTTTTAAAGTAAACAACTTTATCATATTATAAACAATATTATCTATAAAGTATAGATTGCTTTATACGGTTAACGTTATTTAATATGCTTGCGTTATTTTCAGCTAATATTATATTATACAGCTAAATATAATATTCTGTCAACAGTTTTCTATAGAAAAAGGCATATTTTATTAACAAAAAAATATCAGGATTTTCATATCAATTAGATATAGTATTAATAATAAACGCGTATAAAAAAATATTCAATACTAAAAATATATAAAACTTCATTCAAAATTAAAACTATTTTTATAATTAAACATTATTAAATCATAAAAATATTTTATTGTTATTTTTCATTATAAATTATACATTATTTTAAATCATAAATTAAATATATAAAAAAAAAATTGTTACTAATATTGATTAATTTTTACGATTGATAGATAAAACATAGATGAAGATAATAAAAAACTAAGTACGTAGGTACTAATTAATCCGTACATTGTGTTAACAAAAAATTATCAGGATTTTCACAACAATTAGATTTAGTATTATAGTAAACGCATATAAAAATAATATCTAATAAATAAAATAATTATAATATTTTATCGTGATTTTTATATAAAATAAACATTATCTTATTTTATATAATAATAAAAAATAAAGATAAAAATATTTTTTTTGCCATTAATATTGATTAATTTTTACGAATAATAGATAAAATATATATATATATATAGATAATTACAAACTAAATATATAGGTACCACTTAATCCATACATTGTGATATTTGTTATCTACATTACTGTCATCATTATTTGTAAATATGGAGTTGTGAACAGGACAATATAGAAACATGCAGAAAAATCGTGATGGTTGATCGGTAATATTGCGTGACCTTTACCAGAGAGTCAGAGGTTCGAATCACAAGTCCACAGATACCACAAGTCCTTCTTCAAAAAACGAATGTTATAATAGATAAATATATGGGACGATTACAAACACGATCATTCGTCCTCAACGTAAATAACATTCATAAGTGTATTAAATATTTACATACTTAAATATTTGTATTAATACACCTGAAGAACCAACAAATGGATTATAGAAAATTTTGACCTTGGCGGGAATCGAACCCGCGACCCGCGGATCAGAAGGCATGGGCAGTGCCAACTGCGTCAACGGATCTACCAATTATTATTATTATTGATATTTAGAATTTATTCAAATTGACTGCACATTGCTAGTCCATTTTTGGTTCATATTCAAACCCGCATTGAGCGAGCGTGCTTCAAATATCTACGTTTCTTGCACTGCTACATGCAAATTTAAATCTATACATATAATAAAATAAAGTCCCCAAAATTTTTCTGTCTTTGTGATCAATTTTCTCAAAATCTACTGAACGGGTTTTTGTATTGTTTTTCTTAGAAAATAGTACAATTCTTGAGGAATGTTTAGGTTGATAATATAATTAAATCCGATATTAATGTGTGGTATCTTGTCGTAAAATACGACTAGGGTAAGTTGATGTCAGGCAGGCGGCCGGTCGTAAAAACGCAGCCAAATCATATGACAACATGTTTATAACATGTTGTGCCGACCCCACATAGAGTGGGATAAGGGCAGGAGGATGATGATTAATGTGTGGTATCTGGCTTAGTAGAATAAACCACTCTCATTTCTTACCGAGGTTTTGTACTAGGTGACTAAGGTAAGTTGACCCGCCGTGTGGTATCCGGCTGAGTAGAATGGACCACTCTCATTTCTTAACGAGGTTTTGTACAAGGTGACTAAGGTAACTTGACTCGCCGTGTGGTATTCGGCTGAGTAGAATAGACCACCCTCATTTCTTACCGAGGTGTCTTAGTCATCTTTTACGACACTTCGTTAAGAAATGAGGGTGGTCTATTCTAATCAATCGGATACCAAACGGCGGAGCATTATTTAAAATATGTATTATTTAAAATATTTTACATAAAAGAGAGTTAAATTAACTTCTATCAGTTTCGAAGGTCGTTATTTTATTAAGGCACTTATTTATTATTCTATTTTTTTTAAATTATTCGATCGCTTAATGACAATAATAATTTATAGATTCAGACGGTACTTTCCGGAAGACTATAATATAAAAGAAATGATAATATTATTTTGCTATAATCCGCGATGAAAAGATTATCATTTTTTCAGAGCTATAAAAATTATTTATGGGCTTTACATAAGTATTTTATTTATCAACCCTGCTTTCAGCGCCTCTAGTCACGGGTTCGATTCCCATCAAGGCACATGTTCTAAATACAATTTGTTGGATATTTTAATATGGGTGTCATCATTTTTCTGCCCTTATCCCACTCTAAGTGGGTACGGCACAATATGTTATTAACATTTCGTAACATGATTTGTCTCATTATTTTACGACCGGCTGCCTTCTTGACGTCAACTAACCTTAGTCGCCTTTAACGATACTTCGGTAAGAAAGAGGGTACTATTCTACTCAGCCGGATACCACACGATGGGTCGACTTACCTTAGTCACCTTCTACGACACCTCGGTACGGTACGGTATGAGTGTTGATGTGACCAAAGGAGTGTTAAATAAAAATGTTTGTGGATATGGGGGTGGAAAAGGGAGGCCTACAAGGGACGCTTGGATTGTGTAAAGACATGCATTTAAAAGGAGTAGCGCCAGAGCTGACAAATTATAAGAGAGAATGGAACAGAAAATATTGTTAATAATATATAAATATTGTTCCGACCCCACTTAGGGTGGGACAAGTAAAGAACAATGATGAATAATAGAAATAATAGTATGTATATTTAAAAAATGTAATTTTTAGTAGTATAACCTGGTTATGACTGATAAAAGTCGTAAAGAGAAGAAGTTATTATGTATCTTTCTTAATACAGTCAAAAAACAAGAACAGGTCATGCTTAAACACGTTCTAATTTACTAACAATATAAATAACATTGTTTTATACTATGCTAGCAATCGCCAGCGGCTCCGCCCGCGTGGAAAGATTAGTAATATAGTATTTTGATAACCATAAAAACGGTTAAAGTAGGTTAACCTTAAAAGCTAGACATATGCTGTCGCGGACTTTTATTTAGAACTTTAACAGGGGCCACAGCTGTGGTAGCCCAGTGGTAACACCGTGCGCCTCTTTCGAGGAGGTCTAGGGTTCAAACCCCGGGCAGGCACCAATGAGTTTTTTAGTAAAACTTATGTGTCTAATTGATAATTGAAATTTATCATACGCTTTTCGGTGAAGGAAAACATCGCGAGGAAACCTGCATATCTCTAGACAATTCTGGGGATATGTGTTACCTACCAATCCGTATTGGAGCAGCGTGGTAGGTCTTAGCTCCAATCCTTCTCTCATAAAAAAAAAGAGAGAAGAGGAGAGGCCTATGCTCAGCAGTGGGATAGAAAAAGGCCGTTACTACTTACTTACCTACTTTTACAGGGGAACAATTGTGTAATACATGATTTTTGAACAACTTAAATTTTGCGGTTTTCGTACTATTTTTTATTGTTGCTCCTCTCATATTCATCAGCAAGACATTAGCGCGTTCAAACATACAAACTCTTCAGCTTTAAAAATTAGTATAGGTACAGAAACCTGATATACTCACGTCGTTAACTGTTATTGCTAGTTGAAATACGACTCGTATCACGTACTGTAACTAGTATTTACGATAACATTCCGCCAGCGTCATTAAAATGGACTTTACACATTGTTTATGTCTGAACAACTGAGATAAATTAAAAGCAAAATTATGATGCCAATAAATGACACGAGAATTTATAATTAGGTCACCAAATTTAAATACAAAGATTTTAAGCTTAAAATATATCACTACTTCATTATCATTGACTGGCTCGTTGGCGCAGTGGATAGTGACCCTGCCTTCAGCTCCGCGAGTCGCGGGTGCGATTTCCGCCGATGGCCAACACTTTCTATAAACGAATTTGTTGGTCTTTGAGTCTGAGTGTATATTTGTATTTAAGTATATATTTAAAAATTATATAAGTATATAATCACCAGTTGTCTGTCTATCATAATACAAGTATTAAGTTACTTACTTTGGAGACGTGGCCGTGTGTGTAAGCGTCCTATATATATTTATTTTATTCTGCCCCTATCCCACTCTAAGAGGGGTCGGGACAACATGTTTTAAACATGTTGTTACATGTTTTGGCTATTTATTTTACGACCGCCTGCCTGACGTCAACTTAGTTAATCGCCTTTTACGACACCTCGGTAAGAAATGTGAGTGGTCTATACTACTAAGCCGGATACCACATGGCGTGTCAACTAACCTTAGTCGTATTTTACGACGCCTCGGTAAAAAATGATAGTGGTCCATTCTACTAAGTTGGATACCATACGGAGTTCCTTTAAAAAAAATTAAGTATTTTAAATAAATAGACAGATATTGACACTAAATAAATGTTGAAATTTATAGGGCATCTATAAAAAAATAATACATCATCATCATTCTCCTGCCCTTATCCCACTCTAAGCGGGGTCGGCATAACATGTTATAAACATGCTGTCACATGATTTGGCTGCGTTTTTACGACCGCCGCCTGCCTGACGTCAACTTACCTTAGTCGTATTTTACGACACCTCGGTAAGAAAGAGGGTGGTCCATTCTACTAAACCGGATACCACACGGTTGGTCGACTTACCTTAGTCGCCTTTTACGACACCTCGGTAAGAAAGAGGCTCGTCCATTCTACTAAACCGGATACCACACAGCGGGTCGACATACCTTAATCGCCTTTTATGACACCTCGGTAAGAAATGAGGTTGGTACTATTCTATTCAGCCGGATACCACACGGCTACCATAAAAAAATTACAAATTCAAAATATTCTTTATTCAAGTAAACTTGTAAACAAGTGCTTTTGATTCGAACTCTACTGCTGGTTTGGAAAGCTGTTCCTACCGAGAAGAGCCAGCAAGAAACACGACGGTTGCTCTTTCTAAAATATAATTCTTAAAACGTTTTGTCATTTGTATCTTGTGCAAGTAGAAAAGTTATTAAATGCACGCATTTATATCATACTAGCAATCGCCCGCGTGGAAAGATTTAAAACCGTAATATAGTGTTTTGATAACCGGAAAAATGGTTATAAGGTAGAGATATGCTGTTGCGGACTTTTATTTAGAACTTTTAAAGGGGAACAATATTGTAATGTATGACTTTTGAATTACTTTCACCGTTTAGTCAGCGCACGCAAAGAAAGCTTTTAATTTTGCAGTTATCGTAATATATTTTATTGCTGCTCCTCTCCTTTTCATCTTTACGTGATCTTTTATAGCCTATAGCCTTCCTCGAATAATGGACTATCTTACACTCACAGAATTTTTCAAATCAATCATCATCCTCCTGCCCTTATCCCACTCTAAGTGGGGTCGGCACAACATGTTATAAACACGCTGTTACATGATTTGGCTGCGTTTTTACGACTGGCCGCCTGCCTGACGTCAACTTCCCTCTGTCGTATTTTACGACACCTCAGTAAGAATGGGGGTGGTCTATTCTACTAAACCGGATACCACACGGTGGGTCAACTTACCTTAGTCGCCTTTTACGACACCTCGGTAAGAAATGAGGTTAGTCTATTCTACTCAGCCGGATACCAAACGGCGGGTCGACTTACCTTAGACGCCTTTTACGACACCTCGGTAAGAAAAGAGGGTGGTACTATTCTATTCAGCCGGATACCACACGGCGTTATCAAATCAATCAAACAAACAAATTCTTCAGCTTTATATATTAGTATAGATGTAATACTCAATAGTATTTGGTTTTGTGTATCGGATTTAATAGTTATTTAAAATGCTGTATTGGCAAACCTAAAATTGATTGTGCAATTTTATTATACAATCGATCGTTAATATATGACTAATAATTACGTAAGATAATCTATTAATAACCATAAAGGATACGGAAATTCACATTAATAAAAACATTATGGAATGGGAGGTAGAAAGTAGAAAGTCGCTATCTGCAAACCGGATTTGCTAAGAGCTGTATCTGATCCTTATGTTTTAACATCACTAACTTAAGAATAAGTTACTTGTTGTTATTTAAAACTTGCAACATACATTTCATAACGAAAAAAGGGTCAATAAAAACGGGTGGTTGCCAAAAACCTTGCTTTCCTTAAATGCTCCTCACTGACTTACTCGATCATTTAGCTTTCAAGGTGTTAAGCTGTGGAATGATTTACCAGTGTCAATCCGCAAATCTCTTTCACTTTCGGTATTTAAGTTACAGACTAGAAAATATTTATCTTAAGTAGTTGATCAAAATTGGCGTGAATACTTTGACGAAAGACCACGTACAAAGGGAATTTGGTATAGAGCAGTCCAACCTGGCTTATTAAAAAAAGCGTGGTTTGAAGATTCTAATCTTACTAGGAATGATATAGTTTTAGCATTAAGGCTCCGATCCGGACACATTCCAGTTAATAGATTTGCCTATTTGATGAAGAAAGTGCCATCTCCAAATTGTGTTGAATGCGGTTTTATCGAAGATGCATTTCATATTTTGATGGAATGTGTGCGGAACGAGGACTTTAGGAGTGATTTTAGATTTAAGTTAGGATACATATTTGATTTTGCCACTTGTAATAGCATTTTGGCTTCTCCAGATTCGGGAGAAGCGAAATTGCTTTACAATGTGGTTAAAGTAGGCATAAGTCGTAGAAAGTAAGGTTAGTTTGTTGTTACTATGGGGGTGGCATTTTCCTTGAGAAAAAACCCCTAAAAATAAAGATTAAAAATAAAAATTATATTTTAGTAGCATCTTTTCATCTATTTATTTTAACAAAATTAATTAATAGATTAAATTTATATAAACTTTTCTTTTTCTCTATATGACCCGTGCTCTCTTTCTTCTTCAATTCTTGTCCTTTTCCTTCTATTCTCAAAGGTTGACTGGAAGAGATCCCCTTTCAGGCATAAGTCCGCCTTTATACATATATATCTTCCTGTCCTTATCCCACTCTAAGCGGGGTCGGCACAACATGTTACAAACATTTTGTAATATGCTTTGGCAACGTATTCTATGACACCTCGGCAAGGAAGAGGGTGGTCTATTTTAATCAACCGGATACCACACGACGTTGGGGTCACCAATTCTATACCTCACAAAGTAAAAATAATTTAGAAGTTACAATAGAATTATTTTGCTTTAATCCGCGTTTGTTAAAAGAATCTATGTAATGCTTAGTGTATGAAGCAGACAACATACACATACCTTATACATAATCGTACTGTATCAGTACGACTTTGTACGGAGCCTATCCTTCTGATGATGCTTTGGTTTGGGCGAAACGATCGTGGAGATTGTGGTAGTGAGTGTGTGTGTATTACTTGTGTGGAGTGTTGGTAGTGTGGTGACTAGCCCTGTATAAGGTATGTGAATTTTGCCTGCTTAATACACTTAGCATTACATATATTCTATTAAGAAGCGCGGATTACAGAAAATAATTCTATTGTAACTTCTGTACTAAATTCTCTACTGTATTCCGCAAAGTAACGCCTGCTTCTGTAAATCATTTAAAAATAATTCTTCTAATAAACAAACTGAGTACCTTTTCATAAGTAAACATCTGTGCGGTATGCAAATACTAATTGTTAGTTTTTACAAGTCTTATTATACTTAGTTTGGAGTGACAGTTTGTCAAAATGTCCAAATCTGTGTTATCGCAAAATTGTTAAGCAAACTCAGCATGTATGTAATATGAACGAACATGACAGGCATGGCAACATGCTTAGATTAACAAATTAGATCTTTATACAGGGTGTTACCGACAATACGACATCATACTCCTGCCATCCCATTCTAAGTGGAGTCGGTACCATCATCCTCTTGCCCTTATCCCACTCTAAGTGGGGTCGGCACAGCATGTTATAACATGCTGTCACATGATTTGGCTGCGTTTTTACAACCGGCCGCCTGCCTGACGTTAACTTACCCTAGACGTATTTTACGACACCTCGGTAAGAAAGAGGGTGGTCTATTCTACTAAATCGGATACCACACGGTGGGTCAACTTACCTTAGTCGCCTTTTACGACACCTCGGTAAGAAATGAGGTTGGTCTATTCTACTCAGCCAGATACCACACGGCGGGTCGACTTACCTTAGTCGCCTTTTACGACACCTCGGTAAGAAATGAGGGTGGTACTATTCTATTCAGCCGGATACCACACGGCGTAGTTGGAGTCGGTACCACCTGTTATAAACATTTTGACATGATTTGGCTACGTATTTTATAACATGCCGCCTGCTTGACGTCAACTTACCGCTTATGTGTTTGTAATACAAAATATACGTCTTTTTATTAAAAATAAGTGATATTAGTAATAGCCAAACCAGTAACCGAAATAAATTAATAATACCCAGGATACGGCTTGAGAAAGTTCTTAGATCGTGTGTGGGCTCCGGTATACATTTTAATAATAAAAATCTACAATCTATTTTGGACTTGCCTTTACACAAGTTCAAAAAAGCAATTAAAAAGACGCTTATTCACACAGCTTATTATACTGTTGAGGACTATGTTGATGATAAGAAAGCTTGGATTTAAATTGCGACCAGCTACGCACTAGATTATATTGTAAATTTTTTAATTTAAATTAAGACATAATTGTAATACTTAATTTTGAAAAGAGTGACCGCCGTGTTTCTTGTTGGTTCTTCCCGGTAAGAGCACCTTTCCGAACCAGTAGCTTCATTGTAATTTGACAATTCGAAAGTGCTCGTAAAAGCCAATTTTGAATAAAGAATTATTTTAATTTTAATTTGAATCTACCTTCTAGTCTTATTATACGACACCTGGGTTAGAATGAGCGTGGTCTATTCTACTCTATAGCCGGATACCACACGGTATTGTACGACATTAATATATATTTTAGGAACCTACACATCTTAGCAATCTACATAAAAAATAAACAGTAAATTCAGTGAAGTATTTTAGTCGCAGGAATTATTTTACTATACTGTTGAGGATTACTTAGAAGATAAGAATATGTGGATACAGCTACTCTTCGACACTGTACAACACAGTAATGACTAAATGTAACTAGTAATGAAAATTATATTTTTAAAAGAGGAAACTCAGAATTTCTTGCTGGCTCTTCTCGGTAGAAACGGCTTTGCGAACCAGCAGTAGAGTTGACGATTCAAAAGCACTTATTTACTTTGAATTTGAACTTATTTATTTATTTTGAATTTGAATAGAGCAGTCTTTTCCTGGCCTTCTTTGACTGGCCCGTTGGCGCAGTGGGTAGTGATCCTGCCTTCAGCTCCGCGGGTCGCGGGTTCGATTCCCACCGAGGGCCAACATTTTCTATAAAAAAAAAACATGAATTTGTTGGTCTTTGAGCCTGGGTGTTTATTTGTATTTAAGTATGTATTTAGAAAATATATAAGTATATATTCACCAGTTGTCTGTCTACCATAATACAAGTATTAAGTTACTTACTTTGGGGACGGACGACCGTGTGTGCAAGTGTCCCATATATTTATATTTATATTTATATATTTTCCTGTTCCCGTAAAAACGGTTTTTTTCGGTGCATAATATTTAATTGTGCCAAATTTTATCAATATTTGCCCAGTGTAGCCGAGAAAGCGTAACAGACAGACTTATCATATTAAAATAGATTTTTATCCATGATATTATATTCATGTACGAATCTTATCTGAACATATGTTTAGATAAGATTCTTTAAGCTGGACATATCGGGTTCGGCCCTCGACGATAAAACTAATCATTATACATATAAATAATCCTTAAGTTATATAAAAAATGGCAATTTTGTACATCATATAAGATATTTTGCTCTATCATACTATGATACTGCAAACATTATTTTCGCGAAGCGAAAACATGTGGCGATTCCACTTAGAGTTCCATAAGGCTAAATTTTTTAATAATTTATAGAAGTAGGCCAATAAAATTTTAATAATTTATAGAAAGCTGTAGCCCAGCGGTTACACCGTGCGACTCTTTCGAGTAGGTCACGGGTGCAAACCCGGGCAGACACCAATGAGTTTTTCTGTTAAAACTTATGTGTCTAAATTGATAATTGCAATTTATGACACGTTTTTCGGTGAAGCAAAACATCGTGAGGAAACCTGCATATCTCTAGAGAATTCTGGAGATGTGTGTAACCTACCGATCCGCATTGGAGCAGCGTGGTAGGTTGTAGCTCCAATCCTTCTCTCCAAAAACGGAGAGAAGAGGCCTATTCTCAGCAGTGGGATAGTAACAGACCGCTACTTATAGAATTAGGCGTTAGTTGCGAAGATCCATAATATAAAATTAATAATAAAATTAATTTGCTATAATTCGCGATGTAGTAAAACAGAATATATATATGATGCAAAATTTAGAGTGGTCAATTTTTCATACCTGATACATGCAGGATTCGTAACATCATCAGGATATATACTCGTGGAGTCTATCTCCTGATGATGCTTCGGTTGAGGGGCGAAACGATTGTTGAGTTTGTGATAGTGAACGTGTGTAGTGTTTGTGTATTGTCGTGGCGGTGGTGGAGGTTTGTGCATGTGTTTTTACGAATCCTGCATGTATCAGGTATGAAAACGGATAGTCCATTCTACATTTAGCATTACTATATATATTTTCTATTTCACTTCATCGCGGATTCTAGCAAAATAATTTACTAAATTAATTTAATAGTTCAATAGTTAATAATTATTATTACTTTTGTATTATGTATTACTTTTTTATAAAAAAATATTTAAACATTCAAGTATAAAAACGCATCATTTGCAGCTGCACTTTAGTTACAAAGCAGATGGGTCATATATAATACTAGACTCTGCATTGGATATAAATAGAAAACCGTAACTATCGCAAACCACGAGTAGTGCGAGTGACTGAACTAAACATTTTACATGCTACTCGTATTATCACTACATAGTATAAAACAAAGTCACATTTTTTGTTTGTCCATATATCCCTATGTATGCCTAAATCTTTAAAACTACGCAACAGATTTTGATGGGGTTTTTTTGGGGTTTAAATAGACAGATTGATTCAAGAGGAAGGTCTATATGTATAATAACATTTTTACAATTAATTACAGGATTTCTTTATAAACAACATTCACAGCTTCCTTGTCATTAAACAAACTCTTGAACGAGCGACATATAGCTGCTTAATTCGACATGCTATAGGGCGAAGCGCGGACTTCTCACGGCATTTTAAATCTGTAATATCTCCGAAAATGTTCACTTAAATTACATGCTGTAAACGGCCATATTGATCTATATTAAATCAACAATGTATTAAAGGTACTTAAATGGATAAGGATTAATCCTGTGTTGTATAAAAATTCCTTCGAAAATAAGGCATTATTTTTCGTAAAAGTAAATGACAAAAAATGCTATTGTGGGTTATCCATAAGAGATAGACATATACTATTGCGGAGTTTTCTGTAGACCTTTTTAAGGTGTACAAATACTTTGTACATTATTTTGATAAATCTCGTAGGGTTCAGCCTGCGTTTTCAATGTAAGCGGAAAAAATGTAATTATTTACGAAATCACATTAGAAACCTAAAAAATTACAGTATTTCTCTACTCCATATCGAATGTTATTATACATATAAATCTTCCTCTTGAATCACTCTATCTATTAAAAAAAAACTGCATCAAAATCTGTTGCGTAGTTTTAAAGATTTAAGCATACATAGGGATAGACATAGGGACAGATAGGGATGCGACTGTGTTTTATACTATGTGCTGATGTATTGGACTATACAAAAGAAACAAAAATATGAGTTTCTGTCGTCTTTCTATATTAATTTAGCCTTATGTATTCACAGTACTGTACAATGGATGTCTTACTTATTTATTATCTATTATTGTAAATTCGTCTGTTTATGCAAAGTAGCTTTACACGAACGCGTACATAATGATTTGTATTCTATTTGCATCATGTCAACCTTACAGAACGTTTAAAATGCTTAGTTTAAGACCTCATACATTGTTGTCCAATTAAACGTATCGGAATAGTGACACTTATTTAAAAGTCATCATTATCCCACTCTAAGTGGGGTCCGCACATGTTTTTTACGATCGCCGCCTGCCTGACGTCAACTTACCTTAGTCGTATTTTTAGGACACCTCGGTAAGAAATGAGGGTGGTACTATTCTACTAAACCGGATACCACACGGTGGGTCAACTTACCTTAGTCGCCTTTTACGATATTTCAGTAAGAAATGAGGGTGGTCTATTCTACTCAGCCGGATACCACACTGCGGGTCAACTTACCTTAGTCGCCTTTTACGAGACCTCAATAAGAAATGAGGGTGGTCTATTCTACTCGGCCGGATACCACACGTCTAAGTGTCGCTTATTTAAAAGCATGACATGAAAAACCCTCCTATTTTCTTTCTTAAAGGAAAGTCTTTGACGATTTTCCTATTATATATAGTCGTCTTTTAGTAAGTACGCCAGCGGTTTCACCTGCGTGGAAATTAGTTTTACAATTTTTTCCCGAATATTTTTGAACATATAAGTAGTTATTGTGAGTTAACCATAAGAGATAGAGACATGCTGTCGTGGACTTTTTTGTAGTATTTTTTTAGATCTACAATTGTCTAGTACAATACTTTAGTGTATCTCTGCTGGTTTACGCGGCAAACGCGAGTAAAGCTCCCAGGAGGCGAGTTTTTTTACAATTGAGCGAAATCTTCAACATAATTTACCAAAAACTGTAATTAATCTATGCCTTCCGGAAGAATAATACTACTTTTTAGTAAAAAACTGTACCAAAATCCGTTCCCTGGATTTTGAGAAAATCGATCACCTACAGACAGACTTTTGGGTACTATGTTTTATAATAAGTACTAGCGGCGTGCTCCTGCTTCGCACGGGTATAAAATATATATCCCACGTCAGTCAGTGTAAAAAAAATGATTAAACTCGATCCAGTAGTTTTGATTTATTCATTACTGCCCGTGGCCCGCAAGCGTTAAATTTGGAGAAAAACAATTTCCTTTCCCTATACCAAGAAGATTTCCTGCTATCTTTGGAATATCTAAATTCATATAGTACATTTTTACTTATTTACTTTTACATTTTCCCTATGTATTTTATTTTTAGAATTAATTACAGAATGTCTTTAAACAAACTCTTGAAAGTGCGACATCGCTGCGAAGCGCGGCGTCCTCACGGCATTTTAAATCTGTAATATCTCCGAAAATGTTCACTTAAATGACATGCTGTAAACGGCCATATTGATCTATATTAAATCAACTATTTATTTAAGGTACTTAATTGGATAAGGATTAATGCTGTATTGTATAAAAATTGCTTCAAAAATATGGCATTATTTTTCGTAAAATGTAAATGACAAAAAATGCTATAGTGGGTTATCCATAAGAGATAGACTTATACCATCGCGTACTTTTCTGTAGACCTTTTCAAGGTGTACAAATACTTAGTACATCATTTTGATAAATCTCGTAGGGTTTAGCCTGCGTTTGCAATGTAAGCGGAAAAAATGACATTATTTACAGAAACCTCAAAAATTACAGTATTTCTCTACTCAGTATTGAATGTTATTATACGTACAAACCTTCCTCTGGAATCACTTTATCTATTAAAAAAAACCGCATCAAAATCTGTTGCGTAGTTTTAAAGTTTTATGCGTACATAGGGAAATATGGACTTTGTTTTATAATATGTAGTGATACGCCGTGTGGTATCCGGCTGAATAGAATAGTACCACCCTCATTTCTTACCGAGGTGTCGTAAAAGGCGACTAAGGTAAGTCGACCCGCCGTGTGGTATCCGGCTGAGTAGAATAGACCACCCTCATTTCTTACAGAGGTGTCGTAAAAGGCGACTAAGGTAAGTTGACCCACCGTGTGGTATTCGGTTGAGTAAAATAGACCACCTTCTTTCTTACCGAGAAGTCGTAAAATACGACTAAGGTAAGTTGACGTCAGGCAGGCAGCCGGTCGTAAAATACGTAGCCATACGTAGACAACATGTTTGTAACATGTTGTGCCGACCCCACTTAGAGTGGGATAATGGCAGGAGGATGATGTTTTATAATAAGTATATGTATAAATTTTTTCATTCCTAATTTTTAATGACGTGTTCATTTCACTAACGAGTTATGCGCACTCTGGATCGACTTGGAATAATTAAGTTGGCCTCATTATAAAAAGCTATAAATGGCGTCAATAAATATAACTAACATATTATAAAGTTATATTATATTTATATAATTGCATCTACCACCAGCGGTGAGACTGTACTAATTTTTCAAGTGGTCAGGGTTCAATCCCCGGGTAGGCACGATTGCGGTTTTTTTTATTAAAACTTGTCTTTTTAATATTTATTTAATTTTCTCGCTAGCGATTATAGCATAATAAATAAATAAAAAACATACTTGAATCCCTACATATATACACTCGTAAGCGAGGAACCAACAAATGTTTTAAAGAAAATGTTAACCTTCGGCGGAAATCCACTGCGCCAACGGGCTAGTCATTTTATATTTTTAAACAACTTATTATTGCTAATATACAATGTTAGTATAACATAATATAGTTGGTAAGGTTTATTACAGCCACAGATCTATAAACGTATAAAAAACAATGATTTCAGTTATAATTTCCATTGACACGAAATGCCTTTGTAAACTAATATTAGAAAATAAACTTAACGGCTTGATAAAGTCGTTTAAAACGTACAATAAAATCCTGTCAATGCTAAAAGAAATCAGACTATACCATCGTCAATATAATAAATCCGTGTGGACATTATTAGGCTATACACAAACCAACATTCATCACGAAAACAAATAATTCACGTTATTATATCTACATGGAAACACGTTAAATTGGACGTTACAATTTAAAGGTGTGATTAACTTTAATCCGTCGAATAAGAGGATGGTATTAAATGATTGTAAATGGTTTTATTAATACATTGTATTCAATCACAATCAAGGTTTATTATATTTAACATCTCTTTTCCAACTAGAGTTAGGTATAAAGTTCTTTAAGGATTCTTAGGGATTAGAATAAATAAATAATATATGGGACAATACACACACGGTTGTCCGTGCCCAAGGTTACTTAATGCTTGTGTTATGGGTGACAGACAATTGATAAATATATACATAGTACCTGGGTGACCTAGCTTTGCTCAGTAATAAAAAAGAATATAGATGAAACTTGAAAAAAAATGAAATTATTGGACAGGTGGGGCTCGAACCGATGTACTTCATTTCTATAGTCCAGCTGTTACCCTTTTGATCTAATACGACTTTACAAATGACAGCTCAAATATCAATTGCATTCTTTCTTTTAGGCATTTTTTCTGTACCCGAAAACAGGGATAATACAAGATTTTTTTTATTAAATTTAGCTAGATTGATTTTCCCCCCAAAACTCTCTACATGTACAAATTTCTCTACAAATTTTTTGTATTTTTAATGCCCAACAACAGGGATAAAGCGATTTTTTTCATTGAATTTCATGAAAATCGTTGGAGCCGTTTCCAAAATTCAGAAAAAATATACAAGATTAACTAATTTAAATATTAAAGATATATGTATATTTTAAATAAATATTTAAATACATACACCCACATTGTCTAACAAATTGTTTATAGAAAATGCTCTCGTTGGGAAATAAACTTGGAATTGCTGGAACTGAAGGCAGGGTTTGGATATTTTTGTATTTTTGCTAATTAAAACTTCTGCTTAAGCACGTTTGTCAATTCTAAATTTACAATATTCTTTATCTACATTTGAAAGTGAATAAGCCAGCTTTTCAAATGTACAAATTAAAATCATTGCAGTTACTTTCCTTTTATTAGAGATTTATAACAAACTCAAGAAGTGCAGTGATATCTGGATTAATTGCAGTGAGTGAGTGAGTGCAGCAATTTCTTTTTAAAGTAACAGGAAACGAAATACTAAATATTAAATTTGACGAGTAACAATAATGAAATCTTTATAAAGGTTTTAAGGAAAGTTAAATACAGTTCCAGTACAAAAACGATTCAAAAGCATAAAGATTAAAGATAACCGCGTTGGGTTGCGTGAAAATAGTCGTTAAACAGTTGTTAATCTATCCATGAGATCAGAAAGTGAGGGGGTGATATTGCGTGGATTTGTGGTCACCCCGCCTCCTTGACCTTTGAAAAAAGACCAATCATTTCATCAGCATTGTTGAAGTAAGGCCTTCTTTGAACTACACCAATAGATCGTTTTGCGTCACGGTTGCGTTTCAAAAAAACACGACGCAAAGTGAATCAATATTTTCTATAGAAAACCATGTAAATATCGAATATCGTTCCAGGGTTACTAAAATACTACTTTTTTAAAAGAAAATTGAAGTAAACATCATCATCATTCTCCTGGCCTTATCCCACTCTAAGTGAGGTCGGCACATGCCGTAATATGATTTCGGTAGGTATTTTACCACACGGTGGGTCAACTTACCTTAGTCGCCTTTTACAACACCTCTGTAAGAAATAAGTGTGGTCTATTCTACTCAGCTGGATACCATACGGCGGGTCAACTCACCTTAGTCGTCTTTTACGAAACCTCGGTAAGAAATGAGGATAGTCTATTCTACTCAGCCTGATACCACACGTCTAGTCAACTTTGCTTAGTCGCCTTTTAGAACATCTCAGTAAGAAATTAGAGTGGTCTATTCTACTCAACCGGATAGCATAAGGTAGGTCAACTTGTCTTAGTCGCCTTTTACGACACCTCGGTGAGAAATGAGGGTGGTCTATTCTACTCAGCCGGATACCACACGGCGGGTCAACTTACCCTAGTCGTCTTTTAGGACAACTCAGCACGAAATGAGGGTGGTCTATTCCACTCAACCGGACACCACACGTCTGCTCTACTTTACATAGTCGCCTTTTACGAAACCTCGGAAAGAAATGAGGATAGTCTATTCTATTCAGCCGGATACCAAACGGCGGTTTTAATTAATAATAATGAAATAAATAATTTTATGTTGGTTGTATTTTTTGTAGTTATCATATTCTTTGGACTAGAATATGTAATGAAATGTACTAAATTACAATAATAATAAGTTATTTTGTTAAGTACATTGACTCAGCCTGAATTTTTTGTTTTATCTATGCATTTTAATAGCAGGAGTAAAAAATGTGAGGCCATATGCCGTCCCAATTTTCCTATCGTAAATTCCTCAGTAACTATTTTTACTTAATTAAATTAATGATTAACATTAGTTGTGTGTTATGCGGTTTAAGCGGTGATAGCTCAGCGGTGAGACCGTGGGACTCTTTCGAGAGGGTAACGGTTTCAGGAATGAATTTTTCTATTAAAGTTATGTGTGTGATAATTACAATTTGTGTTGGTGAATGTGTGCAGTGCTTGTGTATTGTTGTGCTATCGATGGTGGGTAGTGCATGAGTTTTAACAAATTCTGCATGTATCAGGAATAGTACAATCTACATTGAGCATTACATATATTTTCTTTTATCGCGGATAATAGAAAAATAATATTTTCATTAATTTTGTATTATGGACCACCGCAAAATTACGCCTAATTATATAAATGAAAGATAAGCAAATGAGTTTCATGTTTGGATAGAAAAGGGTCAACCACTTACCTTTACGGGATCGAGACTCCATTCTGGATACTCTGGACACTTTCTAAATAGTTTTTGAAAATTGCTGTTTCTGTTGCGTTTCGCGAGTTGCAAGCGGTGTGAAGGGGTAGGAGAGGGTAAAGGGGGTAGAGGGAAAAATGGCCGGTGGTTGCCATTAACCAATGAAACTTGATCCTTGACACTGAGATCGGATACTTTGACTTAACAATGTTACCTCTCTTATTATTTGTTACAACACTCTCACAAGTCTACCTTTGACTCCCCTACTCTAGTATAATAACTATGTCATAGCTTCAGTGCAAAGGTAGAGTAGCGGCCTGTTACTCTTCCACTGCTGAGACTAGGCCTCTTCTCTCCGTTTTAGAGAAAAGGATTGGAGCTAAGACGCTGCTCCAATGCGGATTGGTAGGTTACACATATCTCCAGAATTCTCTAGAGATATACAGGTCCTCAAGCTGTTTTTTTTTCACCGAAAAGCGTGTGATAAAATGCAATTATCAAAGGCAAAGGTTACAGAAATAAAAAAAGCACGATTTTATTTGTTTTTGTTTTTATGCCTGGTTTTTTTGGGATCAATTTATTTTCCACTTTATTCCGAATTTCTTACCGAACTGTCGTATAAGGCAATTAAGGTGAGTTGACGTCAGGCACAGGAAGTCTAAGATCCGACAGTTTTCCCCAAAAGGAGAGTGAAGACTTTTTCCCAACTGTGGGAATACTAACTTATATTCGTAATATCTTTATATGCTACTTCGCAAAAAAATTGGAAATGTGAACACAGTAGCTCGATACGTTTATTTTTGGATCCCATGTTAGCTTCTATTATACCCGTCGTGTGGTATCCGGCTGAATAGAATAGTACCTCCCTCTTTTCTTACCGAGGTGTCGTAAAATAAGACTAAGATAAGTTGACGTCAGGCAGGCGGCCGGTCGTGAAATACGTAGCCAAATCATGTGACAACATGTTTATAACATGTTGTGCCAACCCCACTTAGAGTGGGATAAGGGCAGGAAGATGATGTTAGCTTCAATTATACCAAATTCCACTAATATTAGCTTTGAAAAAGTAACAGACTTTAAACTCACTGTTAAGCGTATGATGAACTTTAAATATCAATAAACAACATGTTTTTGAACACAATTAAAAAGGTGCTTGCCCGAGCTTTGAACCCGTGACCCCCTGATAAGAATAACGCGCTGTCAACGTCCGATAATCCATCTATTCTTTAAAAAATCTATTCTGTCTGCGGTTAGTCGTAAAATAAAACAAATCATATGACAACACGTTATAAACATGTGCCGACCCCACTTAGAGTGGGAAAAGATAAGGAGGATGATGATGACACTTCCAAATATATATTACACTCTGTACCTGCGCCTTTATTCATTTAAAAGTTAAAATACCCTAAATTATAAACTGTTATAAACCTAAGACTTATTTTTCTCTATTATACTTGCAGACCAATAAGGACCAAAGAACTGTGATAGCTTAGCGATGACACCGTGCGACTTTTTCGAGGAGGTCAAAGATTCAAACCCAGGGAAGGCAATAATGAGTCTCTCTATTAAAACTTATGCGACTAATTGATACTTGCAATTGATTACACGATTTTCGTTGAAGGAAAAACATCGTAACCTGCATATTTCTAGAGAATTCTAGGGATATGTGTAACCTACAAATCCGCATTTTAGCAGCGTGGTAAATCTTAGCTTCAATCCTTCTCTCCAAAAACGGGGGGAGAAGGAACATTTTCGGAGATATTACAGATTTAAAATGCCGTGAGGACGCTGCGCTTCGCCCTATAACACTTCGACTTTAGCAGCGATGTCGCTCTTTCAAGAGTTTGTTTAAAGACATTCTGTAATTAATTGTAAAAATAAAATACATAGGGAAAAATGTTAAAATAAATACGCAAATATGTACTATATGAATTAAGATATCCAAAGACAACAGGAAATCTTCTTGGTATAGGGAAAGGAAATTGTTTTTCTCCAAATTTAACGCTTGCGGGCCACGGGCAGTAATGAATTAATCAAAACTACTGGATCGATTTTAATCATTTTTTTACACTGAGTAACATGGGATATATATTTCATACCCGTGCGAAGCAGGGGCAGGCCGCTAGTTGTTTTATAATATGTAGTGATTATCGCATATTTATATAATTATGCACATAAAAAGTTATATAAAACAACGAAATATGAAGTAAATGCATTCGTTTCATTCAAAGTGACTTTAAATTGTAATAAATTTATTTATACTAATATTATATATCACTATCATCATGCTCTTACCCTTATACCTCTCTAAGTGGGGTCGGCACATGTTATGAACATGTTGTCACATGATTTGCTTACGTATTTTAAATTACCTGCCTGACATTAACTTACCTTAGTCTCCATTACGACACCTAGGTAAAAAAGTGATCTACTCTACTCAGTCGGATACCACACGGCGGGTCAACGCCTTTTACTGGACCTCGGTAAGAAATGAGGGTTGTCTATTCTAATCAGCCGTATACCACACGGCGGGTCGACTTACGAGTAGCTTAGTCGCCTTTTACGACACGTCGGTCAGAAATCGGTCGGTGGTTTATTGTACTCAGCCGGAGACCACACGGCGGATAAACTTAGTTCCCGTAAAATGTCATAATCACTATATGTATACAGGAAGCGATGCCGTCCGGAGTTCCGGTGTTGGGCGTAAATCCGGTGTAAAACAATGAAATCCATGATTTGTTACATAATACAATACAAAGCTATACAATACGTTGAGTTTTTCATCAGCATATTTTCCGTGGAAACTCCTTGCTTTACCTTGACTTTTCAATTCATGGTTACAGAATTCTATAAATTTGTATACATCCATACTGTTATTATTTATTTTAAAAGGCCCTCAACAATATATATATACACCATGTAGAGCTACAAATACACAATATGCAACTATTTTATAAGTTACACTAAGCGCTATCTTTAATATTTAAATGAGTTAATCTTGTATGTATATATAGGTACATATATTTTTCGGAATCTCGGGCTCCAACGATTTTCCTGAAATTCAGCATGTAGGCGTTTGGATGGAGAATAAAATCGATCTAGCTAGGTTTTGCGTAAAAAAAAAAATTGTTTTATCCCTGTTTTTGGGCATTAAAAAACACTAACATTAATATTGAATTGAATTTTCGCCATTAACTGTCAAGTCAGCGTATTTTATTCGGGGAACGGGCACCTTCGAGAAATGTTAATACCGATCCCCGACTAAATTATAATTATAAGTTTTCTTTGTAAAAACATTTACTAAGCAAGGCTATAATATTGTTAATTATAGATGGCAACGGCGTGCGGAATTAGACAACAACTAGCCAATTCTTATAAATTCACATCATCACTACATATTATAAAACAAAGTCCATATTTCCGTATGTACGCATAAAACTTTAAAACTACGCAACCGATTTTGATGCGGTTTTTTTTAATAGATAGAGTGATTCCAGAGGAAGGTTTGTACGTATAATAACATTCAATACGAAGTAGAGAAATAATGTAATTTTTGAGGTTTCTGTAAATAATTACATTTTTTCCGCTTACATTGCAAACGCAGGCATAGGGTTTACTAAGTATTTGTACACCTTAAAAAGGTCTACAGAAAAGTCCGCGTTGGTATATATCTCTCTTATGAATAACCCACAATAGCAGTTTTTTTCATTTACTTTTTACGAAAAATGATGCCTTATGTTCAAAGCATTTTTTATACAATACAGCATTAATCCTTATCCAATTAAGTACCTTAAATAAATAGTTGATTTAATATCGATCAATATGGCCGTTTACAGCATGTAATTTAAGTGAACATTTTCGGAGATATTACAGATTTAAAATGCCGTGAGGAGGCCGCGCTTCGCCCTATAATACTTCGACTTTAGCAGCGATGTCGCTCTTTCAAGAGTTTGTATATATATATATCATAGGTCAAGGGGATAGACCTTTCTAGAGGAAAATCGTTATAATTTCCTGCCCTTATCCCACTCTATGTGGGGTCGGCATAACATGTTATAAAGATGTTGTCTAGAGATTTGGTTACGTATTTTACGACAGGCCGCTGACGTCAACTTACCTTAATCGCCTTTTACGATACCTTGGTAAGAAATGAGGCTGGTCTATCCTACTCAGCCGGATACCACACGGTGTTTCGACTTACCTTAGTCACCTTTTACGACAACTTCGTAAGAATAACGGTGGTTTATTCTACTCAGCTGGATACCACATGGCGGGTCGACTTACTTTAGTCGCCTTTTACGACACCTCGGTAAGAAATAAGGGTGGCTATTCTAATCAGATACCACATATTTATATATTACTAGATACCAAGATATTATTGTTAAAAAAATGCTCTGACCGCCACCAAACTCTGCAGAAACATTCTTTGGGTTAATCTAAATATTATCTGAAAATTTCATTAAAATCGGTCCAACCGTTTCGGAGTATATAAGGAACAGACTAATAATTATTTTTATATCTATACTAATATATAAAACTGAAGAGTTTGTTTGATCCTCTGAACGTAAAAGTTAAACTCCATTTTTTAACTCTTTAATTTCGTGGAACATCGGAGTTATCTAGAATATCAATCACTATTTCACGATAAGGCTGAACTGAAGGCTTACTGTTTTAGATAATACTATCTAAAACAGTAGATAGTACTACTTATATACATAAGTAATAATAAATATATAATAATAATAAATACGCTACTTACTTACTTATATACATAAGTAAGTAAGTAGCGGCCTGTTACTATCCCACTGCTGAGAATAGGCCTCTTCTCATCGTGTTTGGAGAGAAGGATTGGAGCTAATACTTACCACGCTGCTCCAATGCGGATTGGTAGGTTACACATATCTCCAGAATTCTCTAGAGATATGAAGGTTTCCTCACGATGTTTTCCTTCACCGAAAAGCGTGTGATAAATTGCAATTATCAATTAGACACATAAGTTTTAACAGAAAAACTCATTGGTGTCTGCCCGGGTTTGAACCCCTGACCTCCTCGAAAGAGGCGCACGGTGTTATTGCTGGGCTACCACAGCTTATAGATAGTGATAGATAGTATATACCTATAAATAATAAATATATAGGACACTTATACACGCGGTCGCCCGTCCCCAAAGTGAGTTATTTTAATACTTGTGTTATACACCCAGGCTCGAAGAGCCAACACATTCTTTTTTATAGAAAATTTTGGCCCTCAGCGGGAACCGAACCCGTGACCCGTGGCGCTGACCTATAGATTAGTATAAAATTTCCCGCGGATACATTAGTACATGTTTTAAAAAATCAATGTTTGTAATAACTCACAAGATAGAAATCAACTTAAGTTAATTAATAAAAATATCATATTTCGAATTTTTAAAAAAAGGCGTTAGAAATGAGGGTGCATTTCTTACCGAGGTGTCGTAATAGGCGACTAAGGCAAGTTTATCCGCCGTCTAGTATCCGGCTGAGTAGAATAGACCACTCTCATTTCTTTTCGAGGTGTCGTAAAAGGCGACTAAGATAAGTTGACCCGTTTTGTGGTATCCTACTGAGTAGAATAGACCACTCCCATTTTTTATCGAAGTGTCGTCATAAAATAACTAGCCAAAACATGTAACAACTTGTTTCAACATGTGCCGACCTCGCTTAGAGTGAGACAAGGGAAAGGAGGATGATGGCGATATTTTGTTTTCGAATTACATAATTATTTGCTTACAAAAGTAATCTCGAGAAATTATTATGCAATTGATCCAAATTTAACACGGATTTGTTTTTAGAGCTGTGATAGCCCAGCGGTAACACCGTTCGACTCTTTCGAGAAGATCACGGGCTCAAACCCGAGCTGACACCAATGAGTTTTTCTGGTAAAACTTATGTTTAGACACATAAATTTTACCAAAACAACTTTTATAATTGTAATTTATCACATACTTTTCGGTAAAGAAAAACATCGTGAGGAAACCTGCATATCTCAAGAGAATTCTGGAGATATGTGTAACCTAACCTACCAATCCCCATTGGAGCAGCGTGGTAGGTAATAGCTCCAATCCTTCTCTCCAAAAACGGAGAGAAGAGGCCTATTCCCAGCAGTGGGAGAGCAAAAGGCCGCTACTTACTTGTTTTTAGATAATACGTTCTATAGCTTATACCCTGAAAGACTTAAATCTAACCTTCTCAGGCTTCCAGGAAGTACCTAGATAAATAAAATAAGAGGTATACTGGCTAATTAAAATATAATTTGTTACGGTGGTAATAAGCTTCTGATATATTTTTTACGGGTGATTTGTCCTATTATATGTAAAGTAGGCAAGGAAATGACGCATAATTAAGACATTAGTTACGGCGACCATAGTTATGGGCCAGTTAGGAATAGGCAGAGGTATAAATAATCTAGACTCAGATATAAAAGTAATGAGAATATTATTTTGCGTCTAATCTAAACAAAACTGAGTCTAATCTAGACTCAGTTTTTAAATAATTTGTAGAAGTAGGCGGTTACTTTGCGTAGATCCATAATACAAAAGAAATTATAAAATTATATTGCTATAATTCGCGATGAAATAATATTTTCTAATCCAGGCATTTTTATCATCAAAATCTTCAATTTCGTAACATGCTTTACGTACAAGCATATCTCTTACACTTAATTTAAACCCTTCTGTAGACTGGTCTAGCAAGTATGAAAACTTCATACTTAGGTAAGGATCGTTTGATTAATCGGTTTAAAATTAATAAGACCCGCGTTCGATTCTCGTTAGGATAGTGATAATAGATGAATTAGAAAATGTAACCGCGACTAACATCTGACTGTTATCGGCTCAGTTGTGATTCATTATCATGATTAGATTAGATTTAGTTTAGTAACATGTTCTTATCCAAGTTAACTAGTTTATCTTTTAACAAAGTTTTATGTGCCTACTGTTAACCGCTCAGGAGTTCCCTCGTCTGCCAATCCTGGAAGCAGCATCATAAACATGCATTCTCATGGGAACTTCACCAGTATATATGTAAGTACAATATGGTATTTACAAATTAAGCCCGCGTGATTCCCTGCGAGAGAAGTTTAAGGAAATAGGTATTCTAACATTTGCTTCACAGTATATTTTGAGCAATAATTTATTAGGCGTTACTTTGCGGAGATCCATAATACAAAAGTAATAATAAAGTTATTTTGCTATAATCCGCGATGAATGAAATAGAAAATCTATATAATGCTAAATGTAGAGTGGACAATCCGTTTTAATACCTGATACATGCAGGATTCGTAAAATCACATGCACAAATCTCCACCAACGCCACTACAATATACAAGCACTAAATACGTTCACTATTACAAACTCAACAATCGTTTCGCCCGCAACCGATGCATCATCAGAAAATAGACTCTAAGACATAATCACAAAATTGCATTGCGTTTTTGCGATTTGGATTGATGTGGTGGCAGTGGCGGTTTATGCATGTGTTTTTACGTGGCCCTCAGCGGAAATCGAACCCGTGACCCATGAAGCTGAAGGCAGCGTCACTGCCCTCAGCGCCAACGGGCCAATCAAAGATTGAATCAGAATATAAAATTTCAGTACAATCAGACCCGGGAGGTGGAGGTTATGTGGTAACTTTAACTTGCAAGATTCCTCCACATACATTGCAAGTTGAATAAAAAAAGCTTAAAAAAAAAAGGTTTATTTGTGGCATATACTGAACTTGTTATCCTTAAAATAGCGCTGAGCAAAAACATGTTTATCGACAAGAAAGTAATATAAATATGCTACGGAACATTATCCGTGAACCCGACTCGCACTTGACCGTTACACTTATCTATAACCCTATACAGTGTCCTGGCAGCAATACTTCGTAATGATAAGGCAAGATACGGTTTTTATCGGGTTCAAAGCATTGAAGGGTGCTCGCCCAGTTTGTTTGAACCGTTTATATTAGCCAGTGCTTTTTGGTTAATTTTACAAGTGCGGTGATTGCCGATGGGGTCATTACTTGGCAATGTTTTTTAATACTAATCATAAAAATATATATATTTCGGTACTTAAGATAGTTTTTAATTTTTTTTCTGTTGCAAATTATTTTAACCAAAGAAGATGGGAACTTCGTTTGAAATGAAGGTTAGATGGCTTTTTAATCCGCTTTATATTTGTTTCAACTGTATGTATACATACCTACATGCTTGTTTGTATATATGTATATCTTTTTATAAAACAGTCTCCAAAAGCTGTCTGTCTGTATGTGATCGATTTTTTCAAAATCTATTAAACTGATTTTTGTACGGTTTTTTACTAAAATGTAGTCCAATTCTTCCGAAAGATTTAGGTTTATTTTATATTATATTAATAATTTATCAATTTTTGAATTTAAACTATCGTTAGTGGTATTATAATTAATGTATAGAAACCGGCTATGCTCACGTGTTATTTTATCGGATGAGCCGGACTAGCAAGCTAATAAAATATATTAATTAATTAATAATATTAAATTTTAAATATCAAACAATGGGCTACAGTTCTGAGGTTTCGGGCAGTTGTTAATAGATGGCAAAAGGTAATTACAAATTTATCATTTATCAGCTACAACAAACAAAACGCTTATTATTTAAAATTTCATACGAAACGGTCAACTACTAGTACATTGTCAATTACTAGTCCGTAACTTAAAATAACAAAAAAAATGTTTTTTTTTAAATATAAATCGCACTAAAAATTGATACAATGATACTTATATTTTCATTATTTTTCATTTTGTAATACGAAAGCATGTTTTTTTAAACTTTAATTAATACACTGTCATCATCCTCCTGCCCTTATCCCACTCTAAGTGGGGTCGGCACAACATGTTACAAACATGCTGTCATATGATTTGGCTACGTATTTTACGACCGGCCGCCTGCCTGACGTCAACATACCTTAGTCGTATTTTACGACTCCTCGGTAAGAAAGAGGGTGGTCTATTTTACTCAACCGGATACCACACGGTGGGTCAACTTACCTTAGTCGCCATTTACGACACCTCGGTATGAAATGAGGGTGGTCTATTCTACTCAGCCGGATACCACACGGCGGGTCGACTTACTTTAGTCGCCTTTTACAACACCTCGGTAAGAAATGAGGGTGGTACTATTCTATTCAGCCGGATACCACACCGCGTTTAATTAATACACTGTGTTTAATAATAATACATTGACCGCACTCTATATTTAGTGGGGTACCCCCATTTTTTGTAGCCCATTTTAGAAGCATTTCTGAACGAAGTAATATTATTAACCGAGTAGGTAGTGATGTCGAAATTAAATATGAATTTACGTGGGTTTAGTATTTTTAACGATTTCGTGTACATTGTAAACAGATATTACAAACACGTTACTGTGTAAACTTTGTAGGCTTTGAGTATTTTGTTGCTAATACCAAATACGGTGTAATGGTGTTATTATTTGCTTTACTAATGAGACGAATGTTTAATGCCAGTAACTACTAACATTAAAAATTGTCAAAAATAGATTTGTCCTACATAGTTTTTCGGAGTCCATTGCAATCCCGCCTAATGGGCAGTGTTTCCACGAAAGATCTTATTTTTGCTCTAAATTCTATAGAATTTATCCCTAAAAATCCCTAGTTATAAAAAAACTGAATTTAGAGCGTATAATAATAAAATGTTTTTGTAAATAGTTTAATACAAAAAAATCAAAAGTAATAAAATTATTTTGCTATAATCTGCGATAAATAAAAAATATAAAATATATAATGTTAAATGTAGAGTGGACAACCCGTTTTCATACCTAATACATGCATGATTCGAAAAACACATACACGTCCACCACCACCACCACAATACACAAGCACTACATACGTTCAGTATCACAAACTCAACAATCGTTTCGCCCCGCAACCGAAGCATCAACAGGAGATAGACTCCACGACAAAATCGCAAAGCGAAACGATTGTTACATTTAGCATCACATATATTTTCTATTTTACTTCAACGCGGATTATAGCAAAATAATTTTATTAATACTTTCCTCTTATTTTAGTTGCTTCCACGTACATTCTATTATTTGACAATTTTAAAAAATCCAATGAGTCACAGTTCACAGGTTTAAAGTTATCGCTATAGTATTTTTATACCTAAGCAAATGTATGAAAATAACGCTAAATTCCAGCGACTTTGTTTTACTTACGGTCATTCTCGTAGAGATTAAATTCTTACATGCAGCAATACAGATTATCGAATAGTCACGTTTAACTCTAGCCATTAATATTTATGATTTAGTTGTATATTAGGTAAAGCAAACAGAACTTATGTAACTCTTTTAAAACGCAACATTTAATCTGTGTAACAGAACAATGTTTTATTCGTTATACCGATGAAAACTTCAAGCGGCGTGTACAGACATTTTCAATATTATCGCTATATTTCAACTAATTTTAACAATATCTTCTATTCAATATCGAACATCTAATCTTTTCTTAATCTATTTATCTATTGAATACAATTGAATGAAGGTCCATTTAATGAATTTACTGAAAACAAACCGAAAGACGTGGATGGACACTTTGTAACAATATATTGCATTAAATATATGCGGGCGCGAATACTTTTTGTGGAAACGAATAGCATGATAGAAGTATATAGCGATGTTATAATTTGAACTATAGAATACGGCACGACCGTAGGAACAGGCGGAGCAAGTCTAACGGTTGAATTAATAATAATTTAGAATTATTACCAGACCGATTCACCATTAGTTCGGAGTGCAGTCGTCTACTGAGAAGATCTAGCATTAAACTTAGTAGTTGCTCTTATCACGAATAGTAACAATTATTTAGATTGTTATTTGGAATACAATGCAAAGAGACTTTAGAGCACTTTGCCATCTCCAAATCCGGACTACGTCTGCTGTGTCGACAGTTGGAATGGCCTCTTTTATTATAACAGGGTCTTACAAGCGGATATGAATCTTTAGTCAAATACAATAATAATGTTTCAGAATGTGACACAAAATGGGTCAAGTAACTTATTTTCCACACACCATCGCAAATCTGTAATCAATTTAGTTTGAAAATATCATTAAAATTGGTCCAGCCTACAATACACATATATAGCCAGACATAAATATCGTTTCTTGTCTTACTTCGATATATATAGATAGTCATTTTTGTTCACAGGACGTTAAAGAAGAGCTTAACAAGAAAAACAATGCAGACAACGATGCTTTGGAAGAGGTTCTCATGCACGTTGGTGAGCTGGGCCGGTATCAGAAGCTGATGTTCCTGGCGATGGCTCCTTTTGGAATATTCTTCGCGTTTGTCTACTTCGTGCAGATGTTTATTGCGGCGACACCGCAACAGCATTGGTGTAGAGTGCCAGAGCTACAATTTTTGGACGCCGAACTGAGGTAGTCATCACATAAGTTTGTTTCTTAGTAGGTTTACTAATTATGGATCGGTCTATGCAAAACCAAATATTAATTGTCAGTGTGACTGCGATTTAAAAATACCTGTAATAAACACCTGTTGCAAAATAGGTAATATAGGCAGATTATAAAAATATAGTAATGAAAGGCATCAAACATTGGATCAAATATTTTTAATGTATCTTATAAATATTTATATTACAAATATTTTGAATGTATCTTGTAAATATTTTGAACTCTATATTAACAATCGTTTCACCCCACATCCGAAGCGTCATCAAATAGTCGTGGTTTGAAGCAAAATAATTAATTATTTTTTATATTGTATAACCACATAACTTTGTTTCTTAGCAATGTAGTTTAATTCCGCTCAAACACTCCAGCAATGCCATGAAATATATAGCATAGGGCAACAGCAAAAGACATTCGGAAAAAAAATTGTAGAAAATGCTCATCACAGAGCTTTATCCTTTTAGAATTAAAGTACGCAAGCAAGGACTTATTTTAGGAGATTTGTTTTACCTAAGAAATTACGTATTTAGTCTTATATACCTTCTATTACCTGCGATATCCGCTTTTCAGGAGGAATCTTACGGCTCCAAGAGTGGGAGACGACTGGGAGCGTTGCCTAATGTACGACGCAAACTGGACTCACGTATTGTTGAACAAGTCTGTACACCCGGACACAGCTACAGTGCCGTGTAAATACGGCTGGGAATTCGAGTTGAATGATATACCTTATCCCACTGTTATTAGCGAGGTAATTTGTTCTTCTAAAAGTTCTTCTTCAGCTTGACTGTTAGGTTATAGGTATTGTCAAGGTTGTACGCCATATTGGTGCTTGGATTCAATCATTAGTCCGCTCTTGTAATTTTAATCGCGAAGCTGAAATTGCGAGAGGCAAATTAGATGTAGATATGACTAAACGACACGCTATTACAAGACCTTCTTAAATGACTTGAATATATCGTCCTACAAGGGCTATTGTTAGAGTAGATTAGATGCTAGGCCTTTGCTCCATATTTATCTTTAAGCAGATATTTGTACATAAGCTATACAGTACAATATATTATTTTGCAGTTAAATTCTGTCACTTGGCTACGAGCTTACATAAGACATGATCACGTCATTAATTGCTCATCCAGGAATACTTCTATATCTTTATACTTCACACAGGAACCTAAAAAGTAAAAATAAACCCAAATCATTATGGATTTTACATTGAAACATCATCATGATACGCTCAAACTGGATATACCCATAATATTTTTGGGACCCGTTTATCTTGCCTATCGGAACTGCAGTAGCGTGTAACCTAACTAACTAACCTAACAAATATTTATTCAAGAAGTTAGAAAGTCTCGTTGTTACACTATGGGATCATAAATACTATTTCTAAGCTGTAAAATATCTGTTAATGCGTATCCACACTGTAAAATGTATTTCGGATGTTTCAGAGAGGTTGGGTTTGTGAATTTGCTGGATATGGTCCACTCGCTCAAACTATCTTCTTTGCTGGCTCATTCGTAGGAGGAATTTTCTTCGGTTGGATGGCCGACCACTTCGGCAGAGTGCCTGCTTTAGTTGGTAAGAATTTATCTAAAATCTTTATCTAGTAGGTGCATATATCTATTTAACTATTGCTATAATTAGAGTATCACTTAAATTTATTCCCATTGGTTTCGTTCGTTCTACTTAATTAGGTCTACTGAGTTAGTAATCGGTTACCAACTTAATTTTTAAATTATATTTTCAGCGACAAACATGATGGCGTTTGTGGGTGGTATAGCCAGCATCTACACGACGGGTATCTGGGATTTCTCTTTCTGCCGATTTGTGGTGGGCATGTCCTATGACAGCTGCTTCATGATAATGTACATTTTAGGTAAGTTCAACGTAAAAATTTGGGTAGATTCATTGTATATTTTTTTATTTACAACAAAAATGTACATGTTATATCTATCTTAAATTACTTACACGCTAGGACTATACAAATCATGCCAACGTGGAATGGTCCCAAGAATGCTGACAGCGTTTCCGTGTTGAATTGTAAAGATGATTCTTTGTGCGAAAAAGGAGCCAGCCCTCTTAACATCTGAAGAGGCAATTAACTGACGTGTTAAAACGGATATTTTTTACATTTTAACCGTTAATTAATAGTATCTGGGCGACCGAGTCTTGCTAAATTAAAAAAAAATATATAAATCAAATAGAATTAAAAAATAAAATATAAAAAGGGTCGATGATATCTGGGACTTGAACCTGGTTATTTTCACATATTTAATCTGCCCGTTTACCATTGCACTATTATAACGTGACAAATGACGGCAAATTGAAGCTTTACAATCTATTTCTATTTTAGCAGTATTTTGGATAACAGGGATTAATTAAATTTTTTTTAATGAAACCTAGATAGATCGATTTTCGAAACATGCTCAAAAGCATTTATATCATAAATTATAAATTATTTAAAAACATGCTCAATTTTATGAAAATAGTTGAGGAGTTTCCAAAATTCAAAAAAATATACATATACAAGATTAACTCGTTTAAATATTAAAGTTTAATTTACATTTTTTTTGCAGTATTGGAGTACGTAGGTCCTAAATATAGGACGCGGGTGGCAAATTTGTCTATTGCTGTGTACTTTGGTAGCGGCTGCGTCTTATTGCCGTGGCTGGCGGTATGGATCGGTGACTGGAGAGTCCTACTTTGGGTCACCACAATGCCAATCCTGCTGGTGCTTCTGGTGCCTTTGACCATCCCCGAGAGTGCTAGGTGGGTAACATCTATTTATCTTTTATACGGAGATAAGGTAATTTATAGAATTAGGCGTTACTTTGCGAAGATCCATAATACAAAAGTAATAAAAAAATTATTTTGCTATAATCCGCGATGAAGTAAAATAGAAAATATTATAATGCTAAATGTAGAGTGGACAATCTGATTTCATTACTGATGATGCTTCGGTTGCGGGGCGAAACAATTGTTGAGATTGTGCTGGTGAATGTTTGCAGTGCTTGTGTATTGTTGTGCTATAGGTGTGGGGTAGTGCATAAGTTTTACAAATTCTGCATGTATAGGGTATGAGAACGTATAGTACACTCTACTTTAGCATTACATATAGTTTCTTTTATCGCGGATTATAGCAAAATAATATTCTCATTAGTTTTTAAAATCCCCGGTTTAAAGTATCCCACCACCCACCAGCCCTTTCTTTGTTTAATTTTTTTTATTGCATTTTTTATATCTTTTAATAAATATGTATTGAATAAATGATCGATAAGTGTTAGTAATAATTATAATTGTTCTTATAAACTATGTTAGTACAGCTTAAAATTTTTATTTCAATATCTGTCCCTTCTAACTGATGCACTATGTCAATAGACATGAACTCTTTAACGATGACTCAGTAATAATATATTCTCTCTGGTTTGTAACAAGCGACCATCAGCAGCTTACGCGTATTTTTTTTTGGGCAACATTTCGTTTATCTTAAACACATTATATAGTAAGTTTTTGATGCTATTATTGATATACTTGGAGTGCCTCTTACATATTTTCTTCATATATAAGCTCCTGGACAAAGTCGTCACTATGGACGGCTGAAAATATCGCAGAAGCACTGAAAATAAAAAAAAGTAACACTTTACCGAACTCGGAGACCATTGGCTTTCTATTTTATACATTCAAGCTGATTTTTCTTGTATTAGATATCGATTTTTCTAGAATCGTTTCCAATATTATGTTTTTCAGATGGCTGTCGTCACGTGGGCGTGTTAATGATGCTGTATCTGTGCTCAGACGCTTTGAAAAAGTCAACGGAACGAAAATTCCTGATGACGTTATGGATGATTTTATTGTAAGAATACAGTTTTTTTTAGTTTTTTCTAAACAGTCAGAATCAGTCTATACATCTTGGTACAGATCATAGGTCTATCTTAGTGTAGGCCATAGGTCTATCTTGGTACAGGACATAGGCCCATTTTGTGCCACTTGAATCGAGCGACTCCCCGCGACCTTTTCACGGCAGCTCGGCAGTCCATCTCTTAGGGTATGTGCCGACACTGAGTATTCCAGGCACAGGGGACGCCATTCCAGCATCTTAAGATCCTAATGGCCATCAGTTCTTACTTATTTAATGGATGGATTTTTTGAGCCCATCGCTGAGACCGTGCGACACTTTCGAGGATTTAGTTCAAACACCGGGCACCAATAAGTTTTTCTATTAAAACTTATGTGTCTAATTGTTAATTGCAATTTATCAAACGCTTTTCGGTGAAGGAAAACATCATGAGAAAACCTGCATATCTGTAGAGAATCCTGAGGATATATAATATATCCTAATAATCCGCATTGGAGAGTGGTAGGTCTTAGTTCCAACCCTTCTTTCCAGAAACGGAGAGAGGAGACCAATCGTGCAGTGAGATTATAACAGGCCGTTACTTTTGTGTATTTTTTGAACTTTAACGCTATTGCAGATGTCCGCAACCCAAACTAGACAGACCAATGAGTCGATCAGAGACGTTTTCAAGAGCGGCCCGCTAAGAAGGATGTTGGTTTCTATGGTAGTCGTATATATGGCGTGCGCCGTGATCTTCGACGGCCTGGTCCGGATGTCGGAGGGGCTGGGATTTGATTTCTTCATTACTTTTACGTTGACTTCGGCCACGGAGATCCCTTCGGTTACTCTGTTGGCATTTATATTGGACAGGTAGGTTTTAGTATATGTTTTAATTATAAAATAAAATCTGAAAAAGCTATCTGCCTGTATGTGATAGATTTTCTCAAAATCTACTGAACGGATTTGTGTACAGTTCTTGCTCAAAGATTGGTTTAGGTTAGTAATAACTTGCGATTTAATGTAAATTTTGTTGAAGAGGTATCGCAGTTATAAATAAAACTCGCCTCAAGTTTCCATTTATCGAGGAAGGCTCTATATAGAATAGTATATAGAGTCTAGTAAGTCTAATAGTAATAATATATAGACTATAACATCACGATTAGATGAATAGGAGAGGAGTAGCAGTAAAAAATATTTTTTGGCAAAATTTATGCTTTCCTCGCATGCGTTAAGTAAACTTGAAAGTTATTAAAAAATCTCTTATCTATTCGGGAATAAATTTTTGACACACGGATTTCAATGCGGGTCAAACTGACACAGCTAGTATATAATTATAACATTGTAAATTTATTACAATATACTTTCTATTGTTGTTAACGTCAGTTGACCTGAAGACAATATCAAGATCCCTTATACTCTCTTGATATGTCATTCATTCTCTTTTTCTCTCTGTCTGTCTGTCTTGTCAAACATTGAATTATGGCTTTTGGGTACTTTGTTTTATAAAAAGTTTTATTTAAAATTATATTTATAATTTTACTTCCTTACGGAGATCTTCAGACTGCTCATTTTTTACTATGTAAGGTAAGCCGAAAAGATGGATGGATTGTGTGAAGTATGATATGCATATAAGAGGAGTAATACCAGACATGACGAATGATGGGAGAGAATCGAAGATGAAAAATATTGCGCTGAACTTACTTAGAGTGGGATAAGGGTAGAAGAATGATGTGCTTTATATAACAGGAAGGTTTTATAGAGAAGTTTTCATTTTTGGATTTATAATATTGTTATTACTGTATCCAATGATATAACTCACAGTCAGGATCTCAACGTTCCTCAATGCTAGTAGATTATATGAGCTTTCTTTTCCGTTTCGCATAACATACCAGTGTTATTTAATATTGAATTGAAATGGCGTTTTTTTATGACTCGGTTTTTTTTTCAGATGGGGCCGAAGAATCTTAACTTGCGGCCCGATGGTCACTTCTGGAATACTAATACTTATAGCGGCTTTTGTACCTAAAGGTAACTTTTTAAAAGCTTTTATTCAACTTGCAATGCATGTATGTGAAGGTGGAGTCTTGGAAGTAAAATTAGACCCACCTCCGATTGTGCTGAAATTGTATATATTGGTCCAGTTCTGATGAAAATACATGTTTATGATAAGCATGACCTGATGCTGCTGCCAGGATTGCCTCTCCTGCCATTACCCCACTCTAAGTGGGGTCGGCACAACATGTTATAAATATTTTGTCACATGATGTGTCACGTATTTTACTATCGGCCACCTACTTGACGTCAACTTAGCTTGGCTGCCTTTTGCGACACCTTCGTAAGAAAGAGGGTGGTCTATTCTACTCAGCCCGATACCACAAGTCTAAAAATTATATAGCATCCGAAAATGTATCTTTGCAATCTTATAAAATACATTGAAGGGAGTGATTTGAATTATTATTCTTCGGAATTTCCCCACAGGTATACCCCAAGTAACGCTGGCCATAATGGCCCGGTTCCTGATAAACATGTCGTACAACACCGCCATCCAGTGGTCAGCCGAGTTGCTGCCCACTCCAGTGCGGGCGTCGGGCTCCTCGCTGATCCACGTCAGTGGCTACGTCGCCACTCTCGTGTCGCCATTCATTGTATACTCGGTGAGTATCATAATCTAGATATACGACCAAAAAATGGGTCAAGTAAAAAAGTAAGTAGCTGTTACTCTCCCACTGCTGGGAATAATCTTCTCTCCATTTTTGGAGAGTAGGTTTGGAGCTAAAACCTACCACGCTGCTTCAATGCGTATTGGTAGGTTACACATATCTCCAGAATTCTCTACAGATATGCAAAAAATTCTCTAGAGATATGCAGATTTCCTCAGATGTTTTCCTTCACCGAAAAGCGTGTGATTGCAATTATCAATTAGACACATAAGTTTTAACAGAAAAACTCTTTGGTGTCTGCTGGGTTGAACCAATACCGCTGGGCTATCACAGATTGGGATAAAAATGGGAACCTATAAGTATTATATTCCGGAAGTGAATATGTGCCATCAAAACAAAACAGGCGATTAAAAAAAGCTTTTTCGAAATGTGTAATGCTGTGATAGGTTACACCGTGTGGCTCTTTCGAGGAGGTCACGGTTTTAAATGAGTTTTTCTATTAAAACTTAGGCCACCATACTGTCATTAGTGTATATAGAAATTATATATTAATAAATAATTTTTATTTACATTTTTATAGTAACAGGCCATTACTTTACTTTTCGACCTACTTCTCGGTGTCCGATTGATTTGAAATTTTACATACTGTACCAATCCCGATGACAATGAATGTTTATGATAAGCATGACCTGAAGCTACCAGGATTGGCTTTAGACGTGGGATCTCAACAGTTAACAGTGTAAACATGAAATGTCGTTAAAAGCTTTTTTAACTTGACTTTTTTATCTTAGTTATATTGTAGTCGTCTTTTAGGTTTTTAATAGATATACAACGTTTCCCAGGCAGCTAGACTTTATCCGAATTTTTTTAAAAGTATCATCAACCAATTTGAACAAAACCTTTATACACTCTAACCACTTAAACCGCATGAAAGTCAGTTTTTTTTAAGTTTAACTTTTAATTATACGCAAACAAACAGATGTGGCGGGGGACATTGGTTTATTATAAGGATCTACCTCCAGTGTAGATTTATTATTGATTTTTAGCATATCGGGAATAGATAAACTCGGTGGGGGACTTTGGGTAATAATAAGTATCTACGGAAATTAAAATAAAATTATTTTACTGTAATCCGAGTTCGTTAAGAGAATATATGTAATGCTAAGTGTATGAAACAGGCAACAATCACATACCCATACATGCAGAACAAGTCGTCAAACGTATAACAAGATGCCGCCCAAACCAATACTCCACACAAGTACTTCACGGTGTGACTCTTTCGAGGAGGTCACGGTTTCTAAAATTCTTTCACCATTGGAAAGCTGCATCTTTACTGAACAACATAAGCTTATATTACATTAAAAAAATAGGTATCCATAATAAAATTGTAATTGTATAGGTGTAAAAAATTAACCGCGGGATATTACTAGTCGTCCAAATGAGGATCTACTTCAAGTGTAAATTTATCACAAAATGTACATAATACAGGAGCGAGTATGGAGACCGCTTCCTCTGCTCATCTTGGGCCTGACGGCGCTGATCGCGAGCAGCGTCGGCTTGCTGCTTCCAGAGACAAACGGGATGCAGATGCCGCAAACCATAGAGGAGGGCGAGAAAATTGTCTCTAGTTACACTTTATGCGGGTAAGGAGTAGATTGACGTCACGACAAGGAGAAGAGTGACGTCACGGACGAGAACATTAGCTATAGAATTAACTATGGAACAGTAATAATGGAGTCTATTTTTAAAAGCTTTAATTTAACTTGCAATGAATGTTTGTGTAAGCTGTGATGGCCCAGCGGTAACACCGTTCGACTCTTTCGAGAAGGTCGCGTGTTCAAACCCGGGCAGACACCAATGACTTTTTTTTTTAAACTTATGTGTCTAATTGATAATTTCAATTTATCACATGCTTTTGGTAAAGGAAAACATCGTGAGGAAACCTGCATATCTCTAGAGAATTCTGGAGATATGTGTACCCTACCAATCGGCATTGGAGCAGCGTGGTAGGTCTTAGCTCCAATCTTTCTCTCCAAAAACGGAGAGAACAGGCCTATTCCCATCATCATGACCTGATGTTGACACCAGGATTGGCTCCAGACGATGCTACTCCTCAATGGTTAACAAGTGGAGCCATGACATTTTGATAAAAGCTTCTTTTATTTGACTTGTTAAATATACACCGATTTTGACTATTTGTGAGACCTTTTTTGTGCCATACCCCATCTCAAAAGTATTTGTAAGCCCCTATTTAATATACATAAATTTTAATATTAAAAAATGAATTGTTCCCCTAAGAAACTTAAATAATAGATTTTAGATAGAAGAATTTGCTGTTTTCATTAAATATGCATTGCATTTAAATGGCCTGAAGAAAACGGACCGAGTCGAGTGTCGAGTCCATTTTCAAAAATATACACTTGGATTAAATGCACGGGCAAAAAAATATTTTTTTATTTACAGAAAAGCAGAAGATGTTGAAGACAAGCCGGAAGAAAATGAGAAATTAAAGTCGTTAATCACTTAACAGTTGGATTGTTGATGATAGAATAAAACTTGACTGCCGGGAGTCCGCCTTTTAGCAACACGCTTAACAATAAAGAACATAAAACCTTTATATATTTTCTAAATATTAAAAGATGGTTAGAAAAGATAATAATTTGGAAGTACGCGATGAGTCTTATGCCTTAAATAATTAAAAAGTACAATTGTATAGATTAAATAACACGCATATCAATAAATAGGTAATTTTAGCAATATTAATATTTATAGTGGATAAAGCTCATTCTTCTGTACCATTATAGCAGGCGATAAGACTTTTTTTACAATCAAATTACAAAAAGTATAATTTTATTTATAACTCGTACATAAATAAAGAAAACAATTCGAATACATATAGATTACTTACTTAAAGTATTTTTTTGTAGAATTTTCTTATTTTTTCATATACCAAATAGCATAAATTAAATAAATTCATAAATAATTTTTATTTTTAAAGATTTATACGCTCGGTTTTACGTAATGTGACGTATATTAGATTATTACGTTTCAAAATCTTTAATTGCATCAATAGTAGGTGTAGTATCTGTAACTGTAGCGATATAGTGTAAAAAATATATAATAAAAAAAATACAGCACAGCTCGAAAAAAAACCTCAATAAAACGAATTTTTAATAAATTTTTTTATACATACGTGTATTTATTTGTATAATAAATGTATCTTTCTATATTTTTGTCATAAAATGAACATGGCAATACACATAGATTTTTTTTTTATAAATAAGATTGAATGAAAAGTTGCCGAGGCCTAAGTACCATGGGTTAAAAAAACAAAAGAATGCAGCAATTTTTCCGCTCAATTTAAGTAGTGTTCTTATTACGAAATATACTACTTAATTATAGTTAATTTTACCACTGACATCATATAGATAATGAATCATAATAATTTGAACATAATCGTATGTACGAGCTAAACTTAGATAATAAGTTGTATACAGTGAAAAAAAGGTAAATATAATTTACTCATGCATGCATTATTTTTCTACAAAAATAGGCTGAAGTTTGATGATATTTTTGAAATGTCATTATCTTCTTTATTCTTAATTTGAAACATGTAAAGTTTTATGTTTTATGTTTAATTAATCGGTCAAGGTATACATAATTTTGTATAACAAGGAAATATATATTTAAAAAATAATTCTGTGATAATGCGTCAATTTTCTAGTATATATAATAGTTTTAATTATTATGCTTTACATTATAATTAATAAATCAATTGTATTTAGGCGGAATGTGTTATTTGTCTTTGCCATTTTATTAAAATTATGAATAAAACACCTTGAAAAGTTAAAAGCGTTTTAGTAAAACGATAATGCACAAGATTTACTAGGAAATTGTGTATATTTATTGTTAAAATATCAATAATATTGATATTGTTATCCATTTTTTTCTTTTAAAAGTTATATAGATTTTTGTGACAATTTTTTTTTACAAATGGTAATTGGTTTATGTTTGGTGTGTACAAGACTTATGTCTGTATTAATTATTATGTTTTACATTTCATACCGAATAATAAAAAAAATGCATTATAATTTCTGTTTTTATTTCCAAAAGACTTTTCAAAGTACATTAAATATGTTGTATCATTGAATATGGGCCAGCTAGGCCCATGGTCGTAATGACCTTCCAGTTTCAGTTTTTGGGGGGGAAAATCGATCGAGCTAGGTATTAATTAAAAGAATTACGTTTTACCCCTATTTTTGGGCACCGAAAAAAGCTAAAATGTAGAATAGAATGCAAATGATATTTTAGCCGTCATTTGTATAGTTGTAATAGCTCATTGGGTAACGGGCGGACTAAAGAAGTAAATTCCTGAAGAGAAGTCCTATATCAAACCAGCTTTTCTATTGTTTTAATTGCAATTTTTTTATTAACTTTTAATAAAATTACTAAGCAAGGCTCAGTCACCCAGTTACTTTAAAATTATATATTACTAGCTTTTACTCCCAACTTCGAATAGGAGGGTCCTCTCACTCGCCCGAAGAAGTGGTACGGGCTTCGAGGCGTACCTCCTTACCCGGGCCATTCCTCGCAGGCCTTGAAGCCTGGTTGTTTGTTTAGGCCTGATGGCCTAGGCTCTGGCCTAATGGCTTGAGCCTGAGGGGGATAGGTCGTTGTAGTTTGTTTTTGAACGAAGGAAGCGATGTGTTCTGTTCGTTCTCGTCGTGGGCGTCGTATCCGTGTGGTGTCTAATCCGGGGGTGTTGTCTGTCCAGGGGGGGGGGGGTCTAGTCCTGGTTTGCGTAGTCCTGTTCGTCGCTGAATTCCGCATCTAGCGGTGCAGGCGACCTCAGAAGCTCGCGAGGTGTCCCAACTTCGTTCGCATGGACTGTTGTCGTGTCATACGTTGATAATAGATGGCGCTTTTCAATGTCATCTTATTCCTTTTTCTATAGCCTATATGTTACCCCGGTGTATAATTGTGCCAAAATTCATCGATATTGGTTCAGCGGATTCGCCGTGAAACTGCAACAAACATTCATCCATACTCACTAACTTTCGCATTAATAATATTAGTTTAATTTAATTTATAGTATTAGATTATTAGGATGGGATGTACATATTTACAATGGAACTCCTTTTTTCAAACATTTCATAAAACGTTCAGCTATCTCGATAAATCATACTGTAAATCATAAATCGTATCTATATATTTATATTTATATCGATAAGATAGTATATTGTTTTTTTGTCATGAATTTAAAGCCGAACCGATATCTGATGAATTGCGTAATGATTTAATTATCAAGATATTGCGCAATGATTGGGTAATATAGGCCATTGTAATTTCTATACAATGTCACAACATTTTTTAATGAGGGTACAAATTACAGAAACACCTTGGGTAAGCTTACCTTAGTCGCTTTTTACGACACCTCGGTAAGAAATGAAGGTGGTCTATTCTACTCAGCCGGATACCACACGGTGGATCGACTTAGCTTAGTCGCCTTTTACGACACCTCAGTAAGAAATGATGGTGGCCTATTCTATTCAGCCGGATACCACACGGCGGGTCAAATTACCTTAGTCGCCTTTCGACACCTCGGTTATTAAAACATCTTCTCTCCCAACGATAATTGACGGACGAAATGGCGGGAAGGCTGACATTACAGAAGTGACAATTGCTGCAAAGTTTTAGCACCAGCCTGGCCGACAATTATGGCCTGTAACTGTCGTAGCTTGGATTTTTCTATGGGTTAATTGGTGCGGAATATGACAAGGCGTTACAATTAACATATTTTGAAATATTTGCTCTAAAGACTCGTCTTAGCCTATTGGGGCGACATGTGTGCCTTACCAGGTGACAGAAACAAACCCAAGGTATGCACCAACTAGTTTCCATATTAAAACCCGGGTGACCGAGCCTTGATCGGTAAATTTTTAAAGATAAAAAAGATGCAATAAAAAAAAGAAAAAGCGCTGGGTGATATGCGAAAAACGATCATAGGCACGAACTTTTTTTGGTCCGCATTAGGCTGTCACAGCTTTGCATTTGACAGCTCAAATTATGAGTTGCTCTCTATTCCTATTTTGTAGTTTTTTTAGTGCCCAAAAACAGCGATAAAACGAGATTTTTTTAAATAAAACCTAGCTATTTCGATTTTTTCCCCCAAAACCCTCTACATGCTGAATTTCAGGAAAATCATTAAGCCGTTTTGCAAGATTTAGAAAATATATTTATATCTATATACATACAAGATTAACTCATTTAAAAATTAAAGATGTGCTGTTCTTGATAAAGGAAATATAATGAGATAATTGAGATAATTGTTGGGATTGGAGCACTTCATCTATTTTCTAATAAGAGAGACGAGACTTTTTTCAAGTGCTGCAACCTATAAAAAAAACATTACTTAAAAATTAAGATATATACTCATGTTTTTTTTCTGCTTAACCCTGGACCGCAAAAAAAGGTCAACTCCAAACTACAAAAAATAAATTAACGTGATTCTAATTTCCTAAAATATATCTGTCAATAAGCTGTGGTAGCCCAGCGGTAACACCGTGCGCCTCTTTCGAGGAGGTCTAGGGTTCAAACCCCGGGCAGACACCAATGAGTTTTCTAGTAAAACTTATGTGTCTAATTGATAATTGCAATTTATCACACGCTTTCGGTGAAGATAAACATCGTGAGGAAACCTGCATACCTCTAGAGAATTCTTGGGATATGCGTAACCTACCAATCCGCATTGGAGCAGCGTGGTAGGTCTTAGCTCCAAATCCTTCTTTCCAAAAAAAAAAAACGAAGAGAAGAGGCCTATGCCCAGCAGTGGGATAGTAACAGGCCGTTACAAAATATATCTAATCTGAAATTCCGTAAATATATCTGTTAAGTCTTTATCATTAAAGAAATTTGTTCAAAGGGAAATTCAAAATCACGCGCCGTCAACATCAGACCAAAAACTCCATTTGTTTCTATAAAAGTAATGTAGCAACCTGTTGCTATCCCACTGCAGGGCAAAAGACTTCTCTCTTCTTTTACAGAGCCTTTTCAAGCGTTCGTAAATTACACCTATTCTAGGAACTCTTCACAGCTTTTGCGACGGGATTTTCCTTTACAGCATGCAATTGTCAATATGTATTATTTTTTGGTACAGAAAGCTTAATGGCCCTAGGAGCTCAAAAGCGACTCCTATTATATGCCTTATAGTTTTTCATTATTCTTATTTTACTTTAGTTAATCGTGCGTGGAAATTGTGTTAACCATCAACTCGCCACCTAAGCTGTAATTATACAGTAGATAGAGGCGGTGCCAAAAAGCTCCTAATCTGAGTGCTGTATTTCACTAAATGGTTGTGTGGCTAATAAAACAATAGTCTATAAAAAAGTCTTAATTATTCAATAAGAATCGGCCCGAGTGTGGTTCAAGCTGGCTCGGCTACGTAAAATCTTTACGATAAGATTAGATTCGGCATTGTGTTGATACAAACTCACTATCTCTCTCATGTATACGTGCTAACCTATCTATATTCGTCATCTGATGAGGTAATGTGATCCGGGATGTGAGGAGGGGTATTTCCAGTTTGTTTCTCCATATGCAAATCTCACCTGTAAAGTAACGGCCTGTTACTAACCCACTGCTGGGCATAGGCCTCTTCTCTCTGTTTTTTTTTTTTTTGGAGAGAAGGATTGGAGCTAAGACCTTACCACGCTGCTCCAATGCGGATTGGTAGGTTACACATATCCCCAGAATTCTCAAGAGATACGCAGGTTTCCTCACGATGTTTTCCTTCACCGAAAAGCGTGTGATAAATTGCAATTATCAATTAGACACATAAGTTTTTACTAGAAAACTCATTGGTGCCTGACCGGGTTTTGAACCCTAGACCTCCTCGAAAGAGGCGCACGGTGTTACCGCTAGGCTACCACAGCTTCCCACCTGTGTAATGCGCGAAAAAGTGGCCATGAGGGCATCTATTTGGTAAGTTCACCACACCAAATAGCTCAGCACTCGACCTCGACCTCAAGGCATCTTATAGTCTCAGATTCATTCTCTAACCTTTACTTTTATATGAACTGGTGAGATCTCGGCGGCCGATTAATGGGTCAAGTTGTTTTGTATATGATTGGTATATATATTAGTACTACAAATGGGTCAATCTATCTGTCTGTTCCGCTTTTATGGCTGATTTGAAACTTATACCAAGTCCGACATATTAGATAGTAAGTTTTTATACTGGATGTATAGTTTGTTTACTGGATATCGCCATCTGATGGGAAAAAACGCGGGTAATTCAACTGACATACATACGCTACTACTGGTGTTGGGGACATGCTGAATCAGAATCAACATTATTGATAGCTCCATACATTAAACGGACAGACGATCTCAACAGATTAAAAAGTCATCGGATCCAAGCTACACAAGATCGTGCGATATGGAAATTCTTTAAGGAGTCCTATGTTCAGCAGTGGACAGCGCTATAGAATGCCTAGCGTAATTATTAGCAATTACCATCATATATGCCTATATCCCTAGTAATGAAAGGTATGGAAATCTACGGAACTTATTTCCCTCAATGCAACTCGCACTTCATCGATCCTTTATCTATATTATTTATATATTTTTGTGTCAAACGACAGTACTTAACCATGTGATAAGTCAAGATATTATATATCGGTTCCCACGTGGCTCGCAGGGTAGTCAGTTTATTGCAATCATCCGCATTTAGCGCTGGTTTTTATATTGAACCTAAGTTTCGTGATTGCAAATGCGGTCTTATTTTGCTATTTTCTTTTTTAATACTACTAAAAGTTTATAAATAGTTAACCTCGGACAATTACAAATTATAGATATTCTATATTAAAATAGCGTAGTGTTTGAAATAAGTTAGTTTAAACTCGCAAGATGACAAAAATTGATGATGTAGAAATGAAGGTTAGATTAATTTTATTTAAATATTTACTTAAATAAAGAATTTTGTGTAATATTGAAACAATGCTTCATTCTTGCAATCATACTTAAGCCTAAAAAGATTAAATCTTTTAATGCACCTAACAAGAATTCCTCTCCCTATTTTGTTCACTGGTAATTTAAAGCTTGTCTTAGAATATATGTGTTTCTATTAAAAAGAAGAAAGCGTAGACTTAACAAAGGCATGAGCAGACTATGTAATGAGTTGCTTTCGCTTTATAAAGAATAACGACTAGATGCTTAATTAACAAATAATAAAAAATTAGGAATCAATACTCTCAAAATGTTTTACAAAAGTTCGTTGTCGTCTGCCCGAAATATATCCATCGTAGAAACCCAAAATCTTCCAAACGATCAAATAGGATTTCGCCCAAATGATAACTGAGTATGTAATAATACGTGCACCTCCTTACACAGCACGTCGTGCTAGGTTTGAACCCAAGCCTTCCACAAATGTCATATTCTTAAATAGCGCCAAGAACTACGATAAGGTATAGCACACAGGTTTCATCCAATAGTGGCTTAAAAAATGACTTAATAGCGCCCGTTAGAACATAGAGTTAGATATCGTCTCGCAACCCATTCACGCCGTAGTTCCTCTAAGATCATAATTGAGAAGTGAAACTCCAGTTAGAGTCTCACTGGATGGACTCAGATTTCACAAATCTATAACTATTTGGCTATAACATCGCCATTTTTAAACACCCCATCCTATTATCATCACGTTAAACTTCCCCGAGTCTCAGTGCTACCTGATAAAAGTGCAGTTATGCACTTTATTGCATTTTTGTTTCCGTATGAACACCTCCACAGAGATTTCTCCTTAAGATATAGGTAAAGATAGTCTGACAAAATAAAAAAGTAACAAAGATGAGTAGTCCATTATATTTTCAAATATTTGTAATGTAATTAAAATTTGTATTTAAATTTTACACTCAAAGTACCAGTAGATTTCCAGAAAGAGATACACGCTCACAAAAGACGCTGATGCGAGTCTTTTGTATTCGATTTCTTTTTCGTCTTTTTCAACCAATGGACGTTCACTGCTGGACATAGATCTTGTCAAGTGATTTCCACTTCACATGATCCAGTACCGCTTGGATCCAGCAGCTATCCCCGACCTTTTGACGTTCGGCAGCCCACTTCTTAGGAGGTCTACCAAATCTGCGTTTTCCGGAACGAGATCGCCATCTCAGCACCTTAGCTCCTTAGCCCATCTATTCTATTTATTGTTCTGTATACGACGGTATATACAAAACTAAATGAATGCCTTTTTAAATGTTAGTAAAAATTCGGTATATCGTCGTTGACGGAAACAATAATAAGTACTATAATCGTTGACTCATTATTCCACATGGCTGTAATCTCATGAGCAAGGTCTAAATATTTTATCATTTCATCTTTTTCAAGATTATCGACATATAGATCACTGGCATGATATATTGGTGGTGCGCATAAACTGATAAACTTATCAGCGATAGTAAAAAGATCACAGTAGTATAGGGGGTATACAAAAATAGCTGCCTGTCACTATCCCACTTCTTGGAATGTTGTTACCATGTTGCTTCAATTGATAGGTTTCTCATCAGGATTCTCATGAGATATGCTGGTTTCCTGACGATTTTTTCGTATACCAAAAAGCACTGATAAATTCCAATTAGACACATGAATATGAATGGATTAGCTCATTGGTGCTTGCTCTAGGTAGCTCGCGATCCCCATGTTTTACAAATAAACTTCGATTCATTCTTACTTCCATTTCCTCATACTTTGGATCATCACAACATAGGGACGACCGAATTTGCGTACGTTTGTTATAAGCTTTAAGTAATTTTATAACTTTTTAGTGTTTAAATGAAATTTTGAGAAATTATTTTCATTTTGATTTATAGGATGTAAAAGAAGAGCTCACTGTGAAGAGCCGTGAAAACAAAGATGCCCTAGAAGCTGTCCTCTTGCACATCGGTCAGCTGGGCCGCTACCAGAAACTGATGTTCCTCGTAATGGCACCTTTCGGCATATACTTCGCATTTATATACTTTGTACAGATGTTCATTACAGCCACACCGCAAAGGCATTGGTGTAGAGTGCCAGAGCTGGATATTTTGGACGTTGAATTAAGGTACTTATTTATACACAGGGTATGTCATGATAGATAAATGTATATTCCAATCACATTCAGGTGGTTCTTAAATCAGCTTAGTTATCTTTATATCTACATATTTGAAAGCAGCAACGTATTTAATTTCACTCTCTCATTGAGCATAACACCCCTTCCCTGTTTTGGAAAGGAAACCTAGTCAAGTGTTAGTTGGTAGGTAGAATTCTCTGGTGGCATGCGTATTTTCGTAACTTTTAAGCGGTTTTCCACACAATGCACATATATATTTCATTAGAAACTGGTAGTTGCATGCGCAAACCCTCAAATCTTTGATAAGGATGCTACAACAATATAGCTATCGTATCAAGTTTTAATACGTAAATGCTCAGTCAGAATAGATCCGACCATCGGATCATTAGCCTAATTGTACAAATCACGTACATATGTGTACTTCTGTGAAGAAATGAGTAAAATTCGCAATTAGTTTATTGTAAGGACTATGCAAGGTCCTTCGACGTCATGCCGCTATATTATAGTAGCTGTATCATTACATGCCTTAACTTTTTCCTTATGATTGATACTAGTACCATATGCTTGAGACTCCAATGTCTATCAATTTTTTTAATTTTCTTTAAATTTATTTAAGCATTTAGTGAAGTAGTAGTATGTTGTTTCAGGCGGAATCTTACTGCTCCAAGAGTGGGAGACGACTGGGATCGCTGTGTAATGTACGACGCAAACTGGACTCACGTGTTATTAAACAAGTCCGTACACCCGGACACGGCTACTGTTCCTTGTAAATACGGCTGGGAGTTCGAGTTTAAGGATATACCTTATCCTACTGTTGTTAGCGAGGTAAGTTAAATCTTCCTTTGTAGGAGCTGAAATGATTAAACAATAAACATATTAGAAAACGGCGCGTCAGTGCATTTTAATAAACAACACTTCAGTGTATTTGAAATACACGAGTGGATTTTTATACGGTATATCAATGTATTTAATATACAGGACTTTCAGTGCATTTGTTATACAGCATTTCATTGCATTCTTTATACAGCATTTCAGTGCATTCGTTATACAGCATTTCAATGTATTTGTCAGAAGGCATTTCCGTGTATTTTTATACAGCACTTCAATTCATTTGTTATACAACACTTCAATGCATTTCTTATACAGTAATTCAATCCATTTATTATACACCACTTTAGCTCAGTTGTTATACAGTTCTCCAGTGTAATTGTATCATGTTACTTCAGCTACTGGCTTCATATTTGTATAGAAACCTTCCGACTCCGATTGACTTTTGGCTTACTGTAAGCTGATACTGTCACTTTTTTTTCAGAGAGGTTGGGTGTGCGATTTCGCCGGCTACGTTCCGCTCGCTCAAACTATCTATTTTATGGGCTCCTTCGTAGGAGGGATTTTCTTTGGTTGGATGGCAGATCAATACGGCAGGGTGCCTGCTTTGGTTGGTAAGAATTTTTGTATCTTTGTTATATCTACCAAACGGAATGGCGCAAAGTCATCCATATGGATGACTTTAGAGCAATATTACCCATCGTGCGGCCCACGCCCAACTGCTATTGTTAATGCGAAAATGGACTCGAAATGAGTTGAAACTTTTTACTCCGGGCCATTTAAATGCAATAGATTTTTAGATAGATTTCGGTGCCAAATTTAAGGAAAAAAGCAAAATCTTCTTTCTAAAACCTATCATTTAATTTTGATAAGTGAAGAATTAGGGGCTTAGGGGGGAAATGAACTTTTAAGGTGGGGCACAAAAATGGTTGGGAAACACTACTTTACAGGCTTCGATTCACGATTATTCTCATTAGAATCATGTTTTTGATTAAGTTAGCACGACGTAGCATTATAGGTCACTTTCTTAACCAAAAAAATGGTTTTTAAGATTATCGTGTCTCAAGAATTAACTTTAGTTGTCTTAATTCAAGACTTAAATCAACATTTAGCACACCATTAACGAAATATAGATTCATTTATTGTTAGATATTAAAATAATGATGAAAATTAAAAATGTTTTTTAAACTGTTTCATTTCAGATTTTCATTTTTATTTTAAATTGCGAATTTAGTAATTTCTTTAGGTTCCTAGTTATATTTTTTTTAATAATATCATGTAATTATTTGCTTAGTTTGCCTGTGTACTCTTCTTATATATTTGTATTGTTCATAATAGGATTTTGGTTTGAGTTAATATTTTGGAATTTACTAACATATTCTAGGTACTTACACGTACTAGATAGGGCTAAGAAATTAACGAATGCCTTAATGAATGCATTAAACGGATATAAACTTAGGGATATATGTGAAATATTTTTTCTTCCAGGCACGAATATGATGGCTTTTATCGGTGGTATAGGCACTATATACACGACGGGCGTCTGGGATTTCTCATTCTGCCGATTTCTAGTTGGGATGGCCTTCGACAACTCTTTTATGATAATGTATATATTAAGTAAGTTCTACCAAAAGATTTGATTTGAAGATAATATTTAAATATTGCGCATTTTATACTCCGTGTATTAAAACAAATTTATTTTTTGAATTTTGTTTATTTTATTAGGTAAACAGCGTGTACATAATACTCGCTTATAAAATAATACTAAGTGTTGTTTCTCATACGGATACACTACGTACAGACATACACAAGGTAAACTTGGATATTGTACTAGTTATATATAAAGATTTATATACATACAATAAATCAATAAAATTTATAAACGATTTGAATGAAGAAGTTGATGCTCAAACTACAAGATTTCTGTAAAAACGTATTAGTTTGATTAATATTAAAAATTCATTCATATGTGTGTGCTGGAACTTTCAATATATATCCGACCGATCAGGGCAGAGTGGCAAAGCATCAGCCATACATTAACTTTTCACCGTTTTCGGAAAGTTCTCACTTTTGTATTTTAGCTCAATCGGACCCCGACAAAAGTGAGTCAAATTTAACTTCCAAGATTCCTTCACATACAAACATACAAGTCAAGTTAAATAAAAGTTTTTAATGAATTCACATTCAAAATCTTTATCTTTTGCAGTATTAGAATACGTGGGTCCCAAATATAGGACGCGGGTGGCGAATTTATCTTTCGCCTTGTACTTCGGCAGCGGATGTGTCATGTTGCCCTGGATAGCTTTCTGGATCAGTGACTGGAGAAGGCTGCTCTGGGTGACCACATTACCTATTCTGCTAATTCTTGCGGTGCCTTTTACTATTCCTGAGAGTGCTAGGTGAGTTTCTTTCGGATATAATAATTTTTCATCCTACTTCCTACTAATATTATAAATGCGAAAGTTTGTTACTATGGATGTATGCTTGTTACTCTTTCACGGCGAATTCGCGGAACCAATATCGATGATATTTGGCACAATTATTCCTCATACGTTTTTCTGTTAAAACTTATGTGTCTAATTGATAATTTCAATTTATTACACGCTTTTCGGTGAAGAAAAACATCGTGAGGAAACCTGCGTAACTCTAGAGAATTCTGGAGATATGCGTAACCTACCAATCCGCATTGGAGCAGCGTGGTAGGTTTTAGGTTCAATCCTTCTCTCCAAAAACGGAGAGAAGAGGCCTATTCTTAGCAGTGGGATAGTAACAGACCGCTACTTACTTACTTTTTTATTCCTCTTACACCGGGATCACATATGAGCTATAGAAATCCTGTTAATTCTGCAAGAATATAATGCAATTGAAAAACGTCAACTATTATTATCAACCTATCACGTGACAAAAGTCCATGTAAACGAAGTCGCGGGTAAAGAAGTATATTATACTTGGCAATATCAAAATCTGGAAATTTAGCTTTTAAAATTTTGGTACAGATTCTAAACATTGTTTTCAGATGGCTAGCTTCGAGAGGACGCGTCAACGATGCCGTCAAACAACTGAGACGGTTTGAAAAAATCAACAAGAAGAAAGTTCCGGAAGACGTTATGAATGACTTTATCGTAAGTATTGGTCCCCTTGAAAAATTTCCATCCTGTGACGCTCTATTTAATTCCTGAGATATATGCACCCTGCTAATGTCTGAAAATGCTCTAAAGATAAGCGAAGGTCTTCTCTCTCCTTAGGAGAATCATAAATATTATAGAGCTTACACCATCACACTGCTCCAAGTGAGTTAGCAGATTAAATTGAATATTTTGCTGGGAAAATAGAAATTGCTAATAATCCTCCCATATATTCTCCAATATTCGCAAGTCTTTCATATCTTTAATATTAAAATGAGTTAATCTTGTATGTATATTGTAGACAGCGACATTTTTAATCAGTCTTGTAATTTATTGTTGCTAGCAACACTTCATAATTACCTCTCATCTAGAGTATAAAAATAGTCGAGTCAAGAACAGAGGTCTCTTTTACGATCGGTACTTGCGTGCGAAAGCTCTGTTATTTAATGTGTTCACGTCGGTCATCTTGTTTGTTTGGTTACAAATGTATTAATTTAGTTCTCTTTTCTTAAATCCTACTTTGGATCCTAACAATATATATATTTTCGGAATCTCGGAAACGGCTCCAACGATTTTCCTGAAATTCAGCATGTAGGGGGTTTTGTGGGAGAAAAATCGATTTAGCTTAGTTTTATTTTAAAAAAAACCTCTTTTTATCCATGTTTTTTGCCACTAAAAAAACTACTTAAATAGGAATAAGCAAGCAATAGATATTTGAGCTGTCATTTGCAAAGCTGTGATAGCCTAATGGTAATGCGCGAACCAATAACCGCTCACGTCTGTTACGATGAGTCACCGAACGAAAGAGAGGCCCGCCGGACTGGCGAATGCCTTGCGTCTCTCTCCCACTCCAATCCATCACATTTAAAAAGACGTTGTCACTTAAAATCTTTTCCCGTAAAACCGACTTTACAGGCAACCGTTTTTTTATTGCATTATTCTATATCTTTTAAAATTTACCGAGAGGCTCGGGCATCCAGTTACTTAAGATTTAAGTGTTTAAAATTAGCTTAAATCGTTTCAGCTTACTTCCTTCCTCGATTAGTTGATATCATTAATTGGCATCGGCTTACAATCTTCAATAAATTGGGTGTATATTTGTATTTAAGTCATCTTCCTGCCCTTATCCCACTCTAAGTGGGGTCGGCATAACATTTTATAAACATGTTGTCACATGATTTGGCTACGTTTTTACGACCGGCCGCCTGCCTAACGTCAACTTACCTTAGTCGTATTTTACACCTCGGTAAGAAAGAGGGTGGTCTATTCTACCGGATACCACACGGTGGGTCGACTTACCTTTTACGACACCTTTTGTTAGAAATGAGGGTGGTACTATTCTATTCAGCCGGGTATATTTGTATTTAAGTATGTATTTAAAAAATATATATCTAATTATATATTCACCAGTTGTCTGTCTACCATAACACAAGTATTAAGTTACTTTGGGGACCAACGACCGTATGTATAAGTGTCCCATATATTTATTTATTGAATTGCAGATGTCCGCTAACCAAAGCAGACAGACGAACGAGTCCTTCAAACACGTGCTAAAAAGCGGTCCCTTGAGAAAGGTGGTTGCGTACTTAGTCCTCGTATACATGGCCAGTGCCATCGTCTTCGACGGCCTGGTCCGGATGTCGGAGGGGCTGGGATTCGATTTCTTCATCACTTTCACGTTGACATCAGCTACAGAGATCCCATCCGTTGCTTTGTTGGCGTTCATTTTGGACAAGTAAGTTTTTCCATTACATAGTAAGTAAGTAGCGGCCTGTTACTCTCCCACTGCTGGGTAAAGACCTCTTCTCCCCGTTTTTGGAGAGAAGGATTGGAGCTACGACCTACCACGCTGCTCCAATGCGGATTGGTAGGTTACACATATCCCTAGAATTTTCTAGATTTCCTCACTAACTTCCCTTCAACGAAAGCGTGCCATAAATTGCAAATATCAATTATATACATTAGTTTAACAATGCCGTGTGGTATCCGGTTGAGTAGAATAGGCCACCCTTTTTCTTACCGAGATGTCGTAAAATATTAAAATAAATTGTTGTCTTGTAGGCAGCCTATAGCGATAAATAAAACTTCTGTATGCTTGATCACTTTATGTGTAATTTATTAAAGCACCGTATGGTATACGTGACCATTACAAGGCAGGAACAGGAAGAAGGGAAGTTATACATGGACAAGAAAATCTTAAGAAGTACCACAGACAACATTATCTTCATTGTTATTCTAACACAGCCAGTCGTAAATTACGTACAAAACATCCTAAACTTGGAGGAAATACCCAGCCGTGGGATAGTAATGGGCCATTACTTTACTTTTATTTTAATGAACTGTAATTTTGATATATAGTTTCTAGGTATGATGAAAAACGAGAATTCTTCGTCGAATATTAGACGAACAATTCTCATTGAAGAGAAGGATTGGGAGGTTGAGGAATTTTCAAGGCATATACAGGTTTCCTCACAATACTTTCCATAGGTACATGATAAATTGCAAGTATCAATTAATTCAATACATTTTTTTAGACAATCTTTGGTACCTGCTCGTGTTTTGAACGCACAAATCAAGTATTCAATACAAGGTAGTGATTAGAAATATCCCAAGGTATAAAGCGGTCGGAAACTTCTGATAGATTTTGGATTTGGATTGAAAGCTTTTGATTAGTGAACAATGAATAGGATTTTGATTAATGTTTTTGTTTATCAGGTGGGGACGCAGAATCTTAACGTGCGGACCGATGGTCGTTTCTGGAATACTCATATTCATCGCTACTCTCGTACCTATAGGTGAGTGGAATTAAAAAAAAGTAAATAAGATATCTTAGTTAATTGTTTATGTTGTTGTCACGGCCTGCCATGGTGGTCTCTGAAAACCAGCGTCAGAGGGAGCCTCTGAAAATGCTGAGTAGATCATCCATTTTGGGACAACACACTATACTGTTTTTAGTTTTATCATTAATTTATAATCATAACTCTGTTTGTCCGTTTTATGTAATAATAGTTTATTTTAATTTATTTATTAATAGTTTAAATAGTATAGTGTTTAATACCAAATAAATCATTCATTCATTCATTCGAACTAAATAAAAGATGATAGAAGTAAAACCTAAATCACACAAGATGACTAACTTAGTAAAAAGGAACTGAGATATATCGTTGGACTGATTCTTAAAAGAAAATTAATAATTATATTCATACATTCTTTACTCTAAGTGGGGTCGGCACAACATGTTTAAAAGATGTTCTGATGTGATTTGGCTATGTATTTTACGAACAGCCACGTGACGTCTATTCTACTCAACCGGATACCATACGGTACTTACCTTAGTCCCCTTACACGACACCGAGGTAAGAAATGTAGGTGGTCTATTCTAATCAGCCGGATACCACACGGCGGGTTGACTTACCTTAATCGCGTTTTACGACACCTCGGTATGAAATGAGTAGGGTCTATTCTATTCAGACGGACACCACAGGGCAAAAAATTAATAATTATGAGGTTTAGGTTAATTTTAATTTGGTTATTAGTCCAATGTGTAGTGTATGCGAGTATGAGATGTGTAACTAGGGTTGCCACCTTTTTTTTTGAAGAAAAATAGTATTTTTCTTTTTAAACCAAAAAATTATAGTACTTTTAGGAAATCAGACAAAAAAAAATTGTATACATCTATTTTCAATCATTATTTATTATTACTTTTCGCTTTGGCCATCAAGGTTCTATTATTTTTTTAATAATTATAGCCATCTGAGCAAGTTAGGTCTATTAAAGTAAATTAACAACCTATTTTTTCGTTCCATTCACAGTTGATTAAAAAAAAGTGCGACAATTGAATTAGCGATAAAAATATAGTATTTTTTGTCCTATATTATTTTTCTATAATATATAGTACAATTGACTAAAATATAGTACGATACTATATAATACAGTACGGGTGGCAACCCTATGTGTAACTTACCTTGTATATTTATATACAAGACATATTATATGTAATACATACATGAACAAACTCACACTAATACTGATGTACAAAAAAACATACACGGTCTCATGATGCACCACGTTAGTAACACGAGAGCCCTTGGTGAGAGTGGACGTGAAGTGACATGTGGTTACTTGTTAGTGCGTGTTTTGAGCCTGTGCTATATCATACAACATTTGTTTATATACACTACACAAAGGATACATTTTAACCTCGTAAATTATTCTATTATGGTATGGATCTAGATGTAATAAATGGTCCTTCAATGTAAATCACAATGTTATTTATATATGACGACATGGCCTCCTTTGCCCGGATTTATTTATGGTAGACATCCTGCAGGAATATTACATTTATTTATTATATAACTTCATTATTTACCTGCCCTTATCCCACTCTAAGTGTGGTCGGCTCAACACCTTATAAACCAGTTGTCATATTATGCCATGTTACTTTTTACTACTTCCCACTTAGAGTGGGATATGGGCAGGAGAATGTACCTAAATGTTTCCTCCCCGCAGGTATACCCCAAGTGATCCTGGCTACAATGGCCCGGTTCATGATCAACATGTCGTTCAGCGCGACAGTACAGTGGTCCGCCGAGTTACTTCCCACTCCAGTGAGAGCTTCGGGCTCATCGCTGATACACGTGAGTGGGTACGTGGCGACGTTCCTGTCGCCTTTCATTGTTTACTCGGTGAGTAACTGGGTTATCCTACGTAATGCCCGATTCTCATTATTCCAGTCGACCAACATCACTAGCTTTAGAATAAGTTACTTGTTGTTTGTGTTTGCGCTTGCGTTAAGCCTCTATAGGAGGCTTCGTTTGGTTGATTAAAAGACTGGAGAATACTGTGAAATATTATAATCTATAGCAAGTTACAAGGAGTACACTGCGTAGCGTTATGCCCGGTTCACATTATTCCAGTCGACCATTCCAGTCCAGCGCTAGAATGCTACTTGAATAATGTGAACCTGCACCGGAATGTACCAATCCAGTCCAGTCGACTGTACCGTTCCGAGATGCACTTCTCTTCAATGACGAACAAAGATTGACTGTCACTGAAACGTTTTATCAATACGAACACTCTACCGGAAACAACAACGGCACAGTGTTGCCACCATTTTAATCAAAAGGGCGCGATACTCTTATTTCATGACAGTCAATCTTTGTTCGTCATTCAAGAGAAGTGCATCTCGGAACGGGAATTGTGGTATTCTTATTATATCGTGTTATTGTATAACACGATATAATAGGTGTGCGCTAACATCAGAATTGGGATTAGGTCAATGTTTTATTTGTGGAATTCTATTGGTACAGATGCGACGGCTTTTAATAACTGGAATAATGTAAACGATATTATCCAGTCCAGCACTGGACTGGCTTAACTCGCTGGATAATTGGACTGGAATAATGTGAACCGGGCATAACACATTATTTTTCTAGCTTTCTCTAGTTTTCTCGAGGAATACCTGAACCGTTTTGCATGTCCGCCTTTCAAAATAATAGTGTCTTTTTTAATTTTAAAATGAGCTTTAGCTACTTACATAACTATTACTTAATGTTTACATTATATAAATAATACATTTTGGGTAAGATAACCTTTTTCCAAAAGGAACTAACAACCAGCGATGTGATAAAATAATCGATTATTTTTTCATCAATAATCGATTGTTCTAATTATTCTCTTTTTCTTGTTTTTTAAGATTAAATACGAGTATTCACTATTGAATGAGACCAAGCCAAACTACACATTTTAATCAAATTTCAAAAAGAACGCATCTGTTATTATTTTTTGATAGTAGTCCACTTTAATTAGCCTTTATTGTGATTAATTATTAATAAAAAAAAAAAACAACTTTTCTAATATTCAGAATAAAATTGATTATTTTTAATTTTTATTAAGCCATAAAATATACACATTAAATACGTGTTTAGAAGATTAACATACATTATACTTACATCGAAACTAAATGCTATATTTATTAAAGATACAACATTTACAATAACAAGAAACATCCATATCAAGGTAGAAATTTCGCATCAAAAAAATCGATTTCAAAAAAAAATTATTTATTTTATTTCAAAGGGAACAAATCGATTATTTATTAATCGATTTTTTCTACTCTATGTTACATCCCTACTAACAACTAAGACTAGGACACAGTTGATTTTTAGACCAAGTAGAGAACCCAAAACAGTTTTGAAACTCTGGGGAACTGATTTCAACCTTAAGAACTCAATCGATTCGATTATCAACATTCACTAAACGATAGGATCTTAAAGAATAAAACGTACGGTGAAAGCTTTGTATAAAATTATAATATTTATCTACTCTGATACTTTAATACAAAGATTATAAAACTGAAGCCAAAATTCTTATGACAAACATTACGTACAGGCCAAATATATAAAAAAAAAGTTTATTACGATACAGGTCTTGTATGGACACCTGTATCATAATATAACTTTTTAATCATAACGATATACCTATACAACCTCCAGCTGGACCAAGGAGGTTGAACCTCTATCTTAAAAAAAAAATGTTTCAATGAACGAGTCCGCGGCGACGCAACAAGCATGCGCAATCGATGTTTGCGCCTTGGCGCTAACATTTGACATTTAAAAAGTCTTTTCAATATTTAAACAGAGTTTGGTTTTTATTAATATTGTTTTACGTATACTATGAGAGTAGATAAAGAAGTGTATGACACTGTACATAACTTGGTCTTATAACACTCGTGTTATAAGAACCCTTATTATGCAACAGTATCATAATCTACTATTCGCTAATACAGGAGCGTATATGGAAGCCACTACCGCTGATCATTTTTGGTATGGCGGCAATGCTTGCGAGCGTCGTCGGGGTGCTTCTTCCAGAGACTAACGGTCTGCAGATGCCACAGACAATAGAGGAGAGTGAGAAGATCATCAACAGCTACACTTTATGCGGGTAAGAACATAAAAAAATTAAATGAGTAAACTTAAAGTGCTAAGTTGCTAAGTTAAATGCTTTGAAAAAGCTTTTAACAAAATTTCATATCCCTTCTGTTAACCGTTGAACAGTTCCTTACTATAGAGTCAATCCTGAGAACAACATCCGGTCATGCTTATCATAACCACGGATATGTGTATATATATATATAGCTTCACTTTCCTTATATCGGGGTCGGCACAACATGTTATAAACATGCTATCACATGATTTGGCAGCGTTTTTACGACCGGCCGCCTGCCTGACGTCAACTTACCTCTATCGTATTTTACGACACCTCAGGAAGAAAGAGGATGGTCTATTTTACTAAACCGGATACCACACGGTGGGTCGACTTATCTTAGTCGCCTTTTACGACACCTCGTTAAGAAATGAGGGTGGTACTATCTATTCAGACGGATACCACACGACGTCTTCACTTTCCACTCACACTTTATATTCAACTTAAAAAGTTTAATTTTTCCAAAAACATAATAAAAATTCTATGAAAGTTTACGAGTTATAAATATTATTAATCATACGAGTGTAAAATATTCTTTTTCCAGAAAAGCAGAAATTGATGATGACCCAGAAGAAAATGATAAACTGAAATCGTTGATTGCAAATTCGCCTTGAAAGTGTCATTCCTATAAACAACAAAGAAAACAACACAATACACATGGTTTGGATTTCCAAACTAAACTACAACAGTAATAAACATCGATAGAAAATAATTTTTAATATCAACATTATGTTAAATGTATAATTTCCATGTCGAACATTTTTATAAATAACTAGCGGCCTGCCCCTGCTTCGCACGGGTATAATATATATCCCATGTCAGTCAGTGTAAAAAAAATGATTAAAATCGATCGAGTAGTTTTGATTTATTCATTACTGCCCGTGGCCGTAGCGTTAAATTTCGAGAAAAACAATTTCCTTTCCCTATACCAAGACGATTTCCTGCTATCTTTGGAATATCTAAATTCATATAGTACATTATTACTTATTTAATTTTATATTTTCCCTATGTATTTTATTTTTACAATTAATTACAGAATGTCTTTAAACAAACTCTTGAAAGAGCGACATCGCTGCTAAAGTCGAAGTGTTATAGGGCAAAGCGCGGCGTCCTCACGGCATTTTAAATCTGTAATATCTCCGAAAATGTTCACTTAAATTACATGCTGTAAACGGCCATATTGATCTATATTAAATCAACTATTTATTTAAGGTACTTAATTGGATAAGGATTAATGCTGTATTGTATAAGAATTGCTTCAAAAATAAGGCATTATTTTGCGTAAAAAGTAAACGACAAAAAATGCTTTAGTGGGTTATCCATAAGCGATAGACATATACCATCGCGGACTTTTCTGTAGACCTTTTTAATGTTTACTAATTCTTAGTACATTATTTTGGTAAATCTCGTAGGGTTTAGCCTGCGTTTGCAATGTAAGCGGAAAAAAATGTAATTATTTACAGAAACCTCAAAAATTACAGTATTTCTCTACTCCGTATTGAATGTTATTATACGTACAAACCTTCCTCTGGAATCACTCTATCTATTAAAAAAACCGCATCAAAATCTGTTGCGTAGTTTTAAAGTTTTATGCATACATACGGAAATACGGACTTTGTTTTATAATATGTAGTAATTGTTATTTTCCTCGCTAGAGAGCTCCGGTCATAAATGCGTCCGATCGCTGCTAAATTCGAAGTGCTTATAGGTCTAAGCGCGGCAGTGTTGCCAACAGTTCAATAAGCTTCCCACTAGATTTAACTTTCAAAACCACCAGAAAACCACTAACAAACAGAAATTTTACACTCTAAATGACCACTCACCGCTTAATTTTCCACTAAAACAATTTTTGTTTTAAGAAAGAAAATAAATATACAAATAATTAGTTTCCTTTATTATTACTTATAAAAAAATTAACAAATGTATATCACAAAATTTACATTTCGCTACTCGACCCGTAGTATTTCAGATACCTACGAGCCAAGAATCCCGTTGGGTATATTGTGATTTTTGCATAGTTACGCGTTAATAAATTCGCTCAGTTAATACAAACCAAAATTAATAATTATGAGCCCATGAACGTTACTGAACGATGAACCCTTCTAACTCTAAGTATAAGTATTCAGAAAAAAATATGAAGTGAGAAATCCCCGCGTATAAATTATAAGTTTAGAAAAATATTAGGTGGAAAATCCTCGCGTGTAGAGAAACGTAGATGACTAATTCTTGCCGATCAGTTATGCCTACTCAAGCTAAGTAAGTATCTACCAGGTATACAAGCTAAAATCCGCTTTTTTTTCTAAAAAAAAACATTTTTTCATAGGAAGGAAAAAAAATAACTCCATTCAAAATACACATTTTTGTCATCTCTCAGGTAATATAAATTCAAATTCAAATTCAAAATATTCTTTATTCAAATAAACTTGTATACAAGTGCTTTTGAATCGTCAACTTTACTGCTGGTTCGGAAAGCTGTTCCTACCGAGAAGAGCCAGCAAGAAACTCGGCGGTTGCTCTTTTAAAAAAATAATTCTTAATATTATTTACATTAAGTCGTTACTGTCTTGTACAGGTTCAAAGAGAGCTATATCCACACATTCTTATCTTCTAAATAATCTGCAAGAGTATAGTAGGCTTTCTGTACCAGCCTCTTTTTAACAGTGTTTTTAAACTGCTGTAATGGCAGTGCTGAAATTGATTGCGGAATTTTATTATAGAATCTTATACCAAAACCCACAAACGAGTTACGCACTTTAGCAAGGCGCAAAGCAGGAACCGCAAGCTTATGTCGGTTTCTGCTTTGTCTATTGTACACATCACCTATCGTTTTATAATTCTTTATATTTTTATGTACATAAATTAAATTGCTCAAAATATACTGTGAAGCAAATGTAAGAATACCTGTTTCCTTAAACTTCTCTCGCAGGGAATCACGCGGTCTTAAATTATAAATGCCACGTATAGCTCTCTTTTGTAAAACAAAAATTTTTTCACTATCCGCGCATTTACCCCATAGCAATATTCCATAGGACATAATGCTATGGAAGTAGGCAAAATAAACAAGTTTTGCTGTTTCAACATCTGTGAATTGTCTTATCTTTTGAACAGCGTAGGCCGCTGAACTCAGTTTCCCTGCAAGAGTTGTTACGTGTGTGCTCCATTGGAGTTTTGTATCCAGGGATATTCCCAAAAATACAGTTGAATTATCTGTTTTTAGTGGTACATTATTTAAAGTGAGCCTATTTGCTGTTTTTGCAGCATTAGGTAATGCAAATTCTATACATTTAGTTTTATTTGAGTTCAGTACCAAATTATTTAGCCTGAACCAATGAGCTACTTGCGATAAACCCCTGTTTACTTCGTCAAAATTATCGTCATTTCTATTAACTTTAAAAATTAATGATGTATCATCTGCAAACAGTACAATATCGCAAATATTATGAATAAAATATGGCAAATCATTTATATAAACTAAAAACAGAAACGGACCAAGGATTGATCCTTGAGGCACACCCATAACTAAGGCCGTTCCGGATGACTGCACATCATTAATGCACACTCTTTGAATCCGGCTGTGAAGATACGATGCAACGAGACGAAGTGCATTGTCTTTAATGCCATAATAGCCAAGCTTTAGCAATAAAATTTCGTGTTGAACGCAATCAAATGCTTTGGACAAGTCACAAAATACCCCTATGGCATTTTGTGAGTTCTCCCACGCATCGTAGACATGCTTTAACAACTTCACACCCGCATCCGTTGTAGACCGACCCTTAGTAAACCCTTACTGCTCAGGATGAAGTAAATTATTTAAATTAAAATGCTGGAGCAGCTGCTTTAAAATGATTTTCTCAAAAATCTTGCTTAGAGTTGGCAAGACCGAAATGGGTCTATAGTTCTGAGGGTCGCTCTTATCGCCGGACTTAAAAAGGGGGATCAATTTACTATGTTTCATTAAATTTGGAAATATCCCAGTGTTTACAGATTTGTTAAAGATCTTGGCCATAATCGGGGCGATAATATCAATAATATTATTAATTAATTTTACGGACATTCCCCACAGATCAGTTGTTTTTTTAATATTTAATGTTTTAAAAGTTTTGACGATATCGTATGGGGAAATGTGTTCAAATTTAAAATTAACACTGCACTTCGTGACGCTGTCCTTCAAAACATTAAAAGCTTCCATTGGGGATGAGTTTATTGAGCCAGTGATAGAAATAGGTATGTTCTGAAAGAAATGCTCAAATGCACTAGCTACTGCTGTATCAGAATTAATAAGTACGTTCCCAATTTTAAGCTCTATGGAAGAATTATACATCTTACGTCTACCTGTTTCATCTCCAATAACATTCCAGGTTGTTTTTATTTTATTTTTGGAATTAATTATTTTACTTTTAATATGAAGAGATTTGGCCTGTGTGCAGACACTTCTAAACGTTTTTGAATATTTTTTTACATATTCAAGAAAAGTGGGGGACTGATTATATTGTTTTTCTGCATACAGATCAAATAACTTATTCCTACTATTATAGATGCCATTAGTGGCCCATTCGCTAAACCTAAGATTTTTGAACACTTTTTTTTCTATAATATTAAAAGTCTTATTAAACTCACAACCGATCATTCCAAAGAGGGCATTAAAAAGTTCATCTGAGCTACCGCGACTTTTGTCGAATTGCAATATCTTTGATGATATTTTTGATTGAAATCGCTTTATTTTATTCGAAGTGAAAGGCCTGTACTTGATATAATCATTTTTTTCCTGCATATAGTTAGGTACAGATATAATTTGCCCACTATGGTCAGACTTTAAGCGACTTATTATAGATTTTTCTAAGATATTACAACTGTAGTTAGTAAAAATATTATCAATACCGGTAGCCGAAGTTGCAGTTATCCTGGTAGGTTCGTTAAATACATTGATCATATCAAAACATTGAAATAAATTAAGTAACCTACAACGATTACAGGTATCCACTAAGATGTCAACATTAAAATAACACATGTCAAAAATGTCAACATTAAGGATAACATACCAAAAAAAATTGTTCGTTTTACCACCACCACTTTTCAATCCAATTTTGGACGTCTCGCGTAAGAATCGAACTGCTGCTCAGCGAGCAAATGGCACACCGACGAAAACAGATGATATTCGGATGGGGCCAGTTCTGGTGAATAAGCGGTATGGAGTAGCATCTAACAGTTGAGCGTCTCTAAGTAATTTTGAACCTTTTTTGATATGTGTGACGGAGCATTGTCATGGAGGAAATTAGCTTATATTGTGGCTTTTTTTCTTCATAGCACCTCACAATTTTATTATCTTTCGGTGGTAACGGTGCACTTCGATAGTTTCAACAGATTTCAGCACTTAATAATAGATAATTATGCCCCGCTGATGGCAACATACGCGCAGCATCGTCCTCCGCCCGAAGTGATTCCGTCTTGGAGTGGATGTTGGGGGTCGGCCGGAATAAAAACCACGGTTTTTTTGTTTAGGATTCTCATGAATTAGGATTTTGTATGAAAGGACAAATAATGTTCACTCAATATTATTGACCGAGGTCGTACTCCTAAAAATAAAAATATGGCATGGTCATATCCGATTCATATGTTCATGAACATTTAACACCAACCATGAACCATAACGAACAGATATATAAAAATCATCGTAAAATGGAAGTAAATCTAACTTTTTAACTGCTAATATATTTTACCAAGACCACCAAAAAAACCACTAACCACTAAAAGCAATATTTGGCCACTAAGTGGGTAGTTAAAACCACCAGTTTTAGTGGAAAATCCACTAAGATGGCAACACTGAAGCGCGGCCTCCTCGCGGGATTTTAAATCACTACATATTATAATACTAGCGGCCTGCCCTTGCTTCGCACGGGTATAAAATATATATCCCATGTCAGTCAGTGTAAAAAAAATGATTAAAATCGATCCAGTAGTTTTGATTTTTTCATTACTGCCCGAGGCCCGCAAGCGTTAAATTTGGAGAAAAACAATTTCCTCTCCCTATACCAAGACGATTTCCTGCTATCTTTGAAATATCTAAACCCATATAGTACATTTTTACTTATTTACTTTTACATTTTACCTATGTATTTTATTTTTACAATTAATTACAGAATGTCTTTAAACAAACTCTAAAAGATTCGAAGTGCTATAGGGTGAAGCGCGGCGTCCTCACGGCATTTTAAATCTGTAATATCTCCGAAAATGTTCACTTAAATTGCATGCTGTAAACGGCCATATTGATCTATATTAAATCAACAATTTATTTAAGGTACTCAATTGGATAAGGATTAATGCTGTATTGTATAAAAATTGCTTTGAACATAAGGCATCATTTTTCGTAAAAAGTAAATGAAAAAAACTGCTATTGTGGGTTATCCATAAGAGATAGATATATACCATCGCGGACTTTTCTGTAGACCTTTTTAATGTGTACAAATACTTAGTACATCATTTTGATAAATCTCGTAGGGTTTAGTCGCGTTTGCAATGTAAGCGGAAAAAAATGTAATTATTTACAGAAACCTCAAAAATTACAGTATTTCTCTACTCCGTATTGAATGTTATTATACGTACAAACCTTCCTCTGGAATCACTCTATCTATTAAAAAAAACCGCATCAAAATCGGTTGCGTAGTTTTAAAGTTTTATGCGTACATACGAAAATATGGACTTTGTTTTATAATATGTAGTGATATGTAGTGATGATTGTAAACTGAATTGTTTAATAAAATATTTCACTGTTTATACCGAATAATAAAATCATAGTCTATGATTTAATTTCTGTATTTTAAATTCGAAAAAATAGAATAGAATTTCTTTATTTCTTTTACAAACATTACAGAGTTAAAACAAAGAAAATTAAAAATAGAAATTTACTGTTAACGCCTGACAATATTTTAAGGCAATTGCGCACGCGAATGGTATCACGTCATCGAGCTCCGCTCCTATTGGCTGCTGATGACGTGATATAAAACTGGACACGGCCCGAGGGATTATAATTATATGTAATCTGCATTGTTCGCAATAAACCGCAAGTGGATACACATACCTGTATTTTCAAATACGCTTAAAATTGTACATTAACATAAAAAAGGAGTTAATAAAAAAAAAAATTATATTACGTTGTGTGGCGGTGTGAAGAGAAAAAAAATAGGATAACCACTCAGACTAATAAGGACGGTGAGCCCTACGCTGATTTTCAGTGGCCTCCATAGTGGAAAATACTCACGTGTACACCTATGTATATATGCATATTCAAAAAGGAAAACGAACAGGTTTATAAAGATCATCGTAAAATGGAAGTAAACCTAACTTTTTAACTACTAATATATTTTACCAAAACCACCGAAAAAAAACCACTAACCACTAAAAGCAATATTTCGCCACAAAATGGGGAGTTAAAACCATCCGTTTTAGTGAAAGTCCACTAAGATGGCAACACTGAACAGGATATTAGTGTAAACCTCACTTGTAAACGTTGCCATGGTAAACAATCACTTCACAATTTAAAACAAAAAATCTTTATAAACGTTCCAAGTTACGCAAAAAATAAATCAGTCAGAGTCAAGTCCAGTCGCGTTTTAAAGATAATATTTGTGAAGAGCACAGTATAGCACATTTACAACATGCAGATCAAAACATTATGCAACATTATTTCTGATCCAAAGGAGTCACACTAATCACAAAGTATATAAGTATTTCGAACTATGTCTTAGAACCGTGTGAATAACATTTTTCTAAGAATTAGTATTATAATTGCTAGAATAGAAAGTTACACAAGTACACTATCACAAATTGGACAATTGTTCGACCCGCAAGCGAAGTATCATCAGGAGATTGACTACGACAAAATACGTCACGTAATACGTAAAGCTAAAGTTTTGCGATTGCGTATTACGATGGCGGTGGTAGGTTTGTGAATTTGTTTTTACCAATTGCGGATTACAGCAAAATAATTTTGTCATTACTTTTGTATTATGGATCTCTGCAAAGTAACGCCTAATTTTATAAAGTATTTATTGTGAACAGTCAGACAGAAACTAGGAACTAGAAACAGAAACAGGAGACTTTTTTTATAATATGTGTAGATTAATCCTTGTAATGGGACATAGATGTTAAACAAATAATTTATGCACAGGTATATATGTTAACACAATTTTCATGTATAATTATTAAATTTTAATATTTACTAATTTGAATTTATTCAGTTACTTTTAACTTTCTAAACATTTCTTAGGAATAAAGTAAATAATAAATTAATTATGGAATAATTCATGATACATCAGAAATGAGGCAAACATGCTTTGCCTGCAAACAGCTCAGATGTAACAGTCATCCATAGAGGGAGAACAATCAGAATGATATGATATTCCAACTTGATGGCTGTTAGGCAGTTGGTAGGCTTGACCTCCAATCTCATCCACATGGAATCCCATGGGGAATATCACAGCAGCCAGAGATACTATCACTGTAAAAAGATGGTACAATTTTATAAACATGCTTTTTTTTCATGTAACGATACAGTTGCAATATATTAAAATATTCGACACTTGCATCTCTAACACGCCTAAGGCCATACCATTTTCGTAAGATTAATTAAAATAATATTTTAATGAAACTGAAGATTAAGAAATGTTTAAAAACTTAGAGGACTGCATATATACAATAGATTTGCTACCAACCTATTACTTGACCAATTTAAAAAATTTTTTGAGTGTAAGACAGTCTATTATTATCCAGTAGTTCTTGAGATTAGCACGTTTAAACAATCAGACAAACTCTTCAGCTTTATATATTAGTATAGAGTTACTTTATTTGTGGATTATATACTAAAATAATTTTATCATTACTTTACCAAATTAAGTTATTTTTGATGATATCTGAATTGTAGAAATACCCACTTTTACAATAAAGCAAATATTCATATATATAAATTGACTTGCCAACTGATTTTAAATAAAATGTTTTGTTTATAGGTAAAAATATGTGCTTAGTGTATTCCAACTTTGACGAAACTAAAGTTAATTTTTATCTATAAGCTCTTTTATAGACTAAAAATCGTACCCAGTACTTACTTGCAGTAAGTCCAACCCCACGAGCATGTGGAATTAAACCTCTATCAAAAAGGGTTGAAGCAAGCAGAATAACTGAATTGGTTAAGATCATAACGCCAATGAATGTACATAATAAAAATAATAATAATGCCAGCAACCATTCAGGCTGTGCATCTAGAGTATAGCCAACTTGGGGTCTGCTGTACAGTGTCATAGAAGACCACATCGATCCAAGATGAGTATCATCTACAAAATAATCAGTTTATAATTTAATTAAGTAGTAATACTTAATGTATGCCTATTTCAATTTTGATAACTCTTGTTTATGAAGTAGGACCCCATAATAATCTGATAAGAAGTCAAATAGGGTAAGTTCATTAAAAAAATAAGAAGCATGTAATACAAACATTTCTTCTAACATAGCAAATAATTCATCTGAAGGGCATAGGTTGGAGTGTTTAAGCAGTTGGCAATTTATCAAAATAGATGGGCTGTTCCTGCAGTCAACATCATCTTCCTGCCCTTATCCCACTCTAAGTGGGGTCGGCACATGTTATAAAAATGCTGTCATATGATTTGGCTGACGATTTACGACCGGCCGCCTGCCTGACGTCGACTTACCTCTATCGTATTATACGACAACTCGGTAAGAAAGAGGGTGATCTATTCTACTAAACCGGATACCACACGGTGGGTCAATGTACCTTAGTCGCCTTTTACGACACCTCGGTAAGAAATGTTCCTGGTCTATTCTACTCAGCCGTATACCACGCGGCGGGTCGACTTACCTTAGTCGCCTTTTACGACACCTCGGTAAGAAATGAGGGTGGTACTATGAGTATCCGGCTGAATTTCCATTCAGCCAGATACCACACGGCTGACCATATTAATTAAAAATACGTGATTGTTGCAGATATGAGATACAAAACAGGGTAGTTAAAAGGGATTTTTTTGGAGATAATTCCTCAGTAATATAGAAACCTTTTTGTGAAAGCAGTCATATCCATGTGACTGTAAATTAATAAAAACTTTGAATAATAACAGATACAATTTAATAAAAATGGCTTAATTAATAAAATGGAGCAAAATGATGATATAATAAGATATTAGAATTCTTATTTCTATTGATAGCTTTTAATGAAATATATGTTATAGTTTTAATAATTATACGACTACTAAATATGTAGTTGTGACAACGTAAGCGCTAAGCACTAAAAAATGAAAATATTGATTTATATGAAACATAAATTACCTGCGACATCAGGAATTATCCAATAATACATTTGAAGGCTTACTATTGCAAAAACATTCGCAGCCATTAAAGCTGTATCAGTGATAACAGTGAGTTTATCCATTTTGTTATTATTGCGAATTTTAGGAAACTTGAATTTCGTTTAGTACTTACATGTCCACTTCTTACAGTACTTCTATCGATTAACGTAGCCAGTGTTGCCAACAGTTCAATAAGCTTCCCACCAGATTCAACTTTCAAAACCACCAAAAAACCACTAACAAACAGAAATTTTACACTCTAAATGACCGCTGACCGCTAAATTTTCCACTAAATAATTTTTGTTTTATGAGAGAAAATAAATATACAAATTAGTTTCCTTTACTCTTACTTATTAACAAACTAATATCACTAAATTTACATTTCGCTACTCGACCCGTGGTATTTCCGATACCTACGAGCCAAGAATCCCGTTTCGTATATTGTGATTAAGGTATAGTTACTCGTTAATAAATTCGCTCAGTTAATACAAACCAAAATGAATAATTATGAGCTTCACTGAACGGTGAGCCCTTTTAACTTCTAAGTATAATTATTCAGAAAAAAATATGAAGTGAGAAATCCCCGCGTATAAAGTATAAGTTTAGATAAATATGATGTGGAAAATCCTCCGCTTCCGCTTTTTTTTGGAGAAAAAATATTTTTTTTATAGGAAGAAAAAAGATAACTTCATTCAAAATATTGGCAATTACTTAATAAATATAATCTAATTATATACTACCTATTATCATTAAACTTACTGTACCGCCGTGTGGTATCCGGCTGAATAGAATAGTACCACCCTCATTTCTTACCGAGGTTTCGTAAAAGGCGACTAAGGTAAGTCGACCCGCCGTGTGGTATCCGGCTGAGTAGAATAGACCAACCTCATTTCTTACCGAGGTTTCGTAAAAGGCGACTAAGGTAAGTTGACCCACCGTGTGGTATCCAGTTTAGTAGAATAGACCACCCTCTTTCTTACCGAGGTGTCGTAAAGTACGACATTGGTAAGTTGACGTCAGGCAGGCGGCCGGTAGTAAAAACGCAGCCAAATCATATGACAGCATGTTTATTACATGTTGTGCCGACCCCACTAGAGTGGGAAAAGGGCAGGAAGATGATGATATCATTAAACTTACTGTCTATTACCTTGAGTACGTAGATCTGAATGGGCCTTCATCTCAGTATGAGCTGAATGTCCAAATTAGGACATTCAGCACTGATTTTCAGATGACGCCCATCAGATGACGTCACGGACATAAACTATAACTACTTACTTATTTATTTTATTTAACTTATTATTTTTAATCATTAACTTCTAAATCTACTTATTAAAGTCTCCTAATATTATAACAATATTTTTTTTACTATTATACTATCATGAATTATACTAGGGTTAAATAAATGAAGAAAATGAAAGGGAAATAAAATATAAATAACAACATAAATAAAGAGAAATATGTTTATGCATGTATGCTGAGCAACCATGTCAATCTGCTGATTCAGAGAAAGGAGTATTTATTCCGCCACTACACAACACTAAAACGAACAGGTATGTCAAGATCATCGTAAAATGGAAGTTAATCTATCTTTTTAACCACTGATATATTTTACCAAAGCCACCAAAAAAACAACCACTAGACATTAAAAGCAATATTTCACCAGTCGCCACTATTTGGGGAGTTAAAACCACCAGTTTTTAGTGGAAAATTTCACTAAGATGGCAACACTAACATTGATCGCTGAATCGCAAACTATATGTACCTACTTCGCAGGATGGCACTTCCATAGCGCGACTAAATGTACTACTAGCGCCGTCTAGTTTTGAATCTGATATATTATACGTTCTGCGAAGTGCAAACTTTGTACAAGATACTGCAGAGATAAATAGCTATTTATGTTTGTCACAAACTTTACACTTATTTTGACCATCTTTCAAAATTATTCCCCTAATGCTCATTGCCTTGACAGCTGTATGCCATTGTTTAAATCGCTTAACATTCTTCCTCTGCCGTGTATGTATATTAAGGAAATGTGTATATTCGTAAAAAAAATCTCGATCTTTTCAGTACTCACGAAACATTAGGAAAAGTTACAAGGCATAAAGATTTATAAAAAGTTTATATAAAAATAACTGTTACTGTATGGCTATAGAATTTTTTAATAATCTACCAGTACATATTATAAGGTCACAATCATTGTTAACTTTTAAGGGAATTATTCACAAGTGGCTTTTGGATAAGTGATTTTATTCTGTTAGCGAATACTTACCCAAACTATGAAGTTTTTATTGTAATTATTAAGATGATTTTGTAATATTTTTTATTTTTATTATTATTAGAATGTTTAATGTGAATATTATTATTTTATATTTCTTATTTATTTTGTTGTACAACACCGTAGATATCTTTTTGTATTGACGTCTGGCAAAATTGGTTTTAACAGAAATTCCAGGGACAACAACGTTATTTGTTCTTTTTAAGCAAAAGGGTGGAGTCAAAATGTACTGAAAAAGATTGTATTATATAATTGTTTATATATTCATGCTTAAGCTGACGCAAAAGAACTCACGAGTATTGCTAGTAAGGAACAAAAAAATAAAACAATTTCAACTGCAAGTATATAATTATGTGGACTTGATGCTCAAATACATTTTGCCGTTAATATTCTGTTTGACGGGGTTGATCCTCTTCAATATCTGCGTCATGGTCTCGACCAGCCGCTCCGAGCTGACCCCCGTGCGCTTGGACTTGAACTTGGTGAGTAGCTCTGTGGTGGTCATGGGTTTGCGCGCCAAGTAGCGCCGCACCGCCTCCTCAGTTACCCCGCATTCGCTGTAAATTATTATTATTATAGCCTTTATTATTTCCTTAAATATAATTTATAGAATTAGGCGTTACTTTGCGAAGATCCATTATACAAAAGTAATAATAAAATTATTTTTCTATAATCAGCGATGAAGTATAATAGAAAATATATATAATGCTAAATGTAGAGTGGACAATCGGACAAACAACATCCTTACGAATCCTTATGTTCATACACCATCATACATCCTTACGTTTACGAATCCTGCATGTATCATGTATGATAACCGATTGTCCACTCTACATTTGGCATTATATATATTTTCTATTACACTTCATAGCGGATTATAGCAAAATATTTTTATTATTACTTTTGTCCTTAAATATATACATACATTTTTTTACATATATTATCATGTCAAACATTTCAATAGATTTTTAAATTTTTTAATACAATTCTAAAATAAATTTGTCATTTTTGTTATATTTAGAATGTCTCTCGAGTAAAGGCCTCCTCCATATGACTCCAAGTATCTCTGTTTGGGCTGTAGATACCCACTGATTTCCTGACCGTTTTGCTTTCTCATCCTCCCATCTATCCACTGGTCTTCCCCTTTTTCTTTGGCCAGAAGGCCCATTTCATGCATTCGCTGTAAACCCAAATTGGAAATTCCAAACTCAAAATGAAGGTCCAGTGTTGGCCATAAGCCTCCACACCACACGATCTTGCGTCGCTTGGATCCAGTGGCTCGTTTTTGAGGGCGTGTAGCTAGATATCATAAGCCTTGAAGCAAAAAATAAATTACGATCCCAACTAAGGGCACTAGTAACTGAGTTAAATAATGACTGACTGCGGTTTAATAATATAAAATTGAAAATGTTTAAAAGATTGACCGCCGAGTTACTTTCTGGTTCTTCTCGGTAAGAGCAACATTCCGAACCAGTCGTGTGTCTATTTGAATAAAGATTATTTTAATTTGATTGGATTATCTCGAAACTTCACTTTTTGAGTTGTACCGCTATACGCAATGAGTATATCAGGGGAAGTCTGAAAGTTGCGTCCATTACAGAAAAGATGAGAAGTGCGAGACTAAGTTGGTATGGTCATGTATTGAGGAGGGATGAAAATTATGCGACCAATAGTTTTAAATATGTGGATGGATGTATGGCTAGAGGAAGGCCGAAAAAAAGGTGGATGATTGTGTGAAAAATGATATGCATGTTAAAGGAGTGGCACCAGAGTTGACGAATGATAGAGGAGAATGGAAGAAGACCCCACTTAGAGTGGGATAAGGGTAACAGAATTATGATGATGATGGTGACCGCTATTGCGGCCTATGAGCCCACAATATGGCTCGCTATAATAGCTATACTTACGTATAGGACGGATCGAGCTTGGGTCTATTGGAGTGCGGCTGGTTAGAGTTGGCAGCGTTGGCCGCGGCCACGGCGGCCATGGCGGCTGAGGGGGTGGGCGTGCCTGCGCGGGAGGTGTTCGCACTGCCCGTGCCACTGGCGCCACCTGGCGGAACACTTTGTTACAATCATGGTTTATGAGGGTACACAATATAGTAAACGAACCTTTTGACTGGCCTTCAGCTCAAATGGGTTCAATTTTACCAAGGGACTACATTTTCTAAATGCTATTTCTTACCATATGTACCATGTACCTGTATATATAATACTAACAATCGCCACCGGATCCACCCGCGTGGAAAGATTCAAACGCGTAATATAGTATAGTATGGTTTTGATAACCATAAAAATGGTTAAAGTGCGTTAACTTTAATAGCTAGACATATTATGTCGCGGACTTTTATTTAGAACTTTTAGAGGGGAACAATTTTGTAATATATGATTTTTTAATAACTATCACCGTTTACTCAGCGCGCGGAAGGAAAGCTTTAAAATTTGCGGTTTTCGTACTCTTTTTATTGCTTCCTTGATAAATGGACTATCTTACACTGAAACAAAATTTCAAATCGATCAGTAGTTCCTGAGATTAGCGCGTTCAAACAAACAAACTCTTCAGCTTTATATATAAGTACTTGTAATATAATATACCTGTATGTACCTATACATATATAAACCAGTTATGCCGTATGATATCCGACCGCTGACTAGAATAGACCTCCCTTATTTCTTACCAAGGTGTCGTATTGTATGGATCAGAATGTTGGGCAATGAAAAAGACGGATGAAAGAAGGGTACATGCAAATGAGATGAGAATGTTAAGGTGGATGTGTGGTGTGACAAAACTGGATAAAATACGAAACGAGTTTATTAGGGGAAGTCTGAAAGTTGCGCCCATTATAGAAAAGTCGAGAAGTGCAAGATTGAGATGGTATGGACATGTAATGAGGAGGGATGAAAATCATGTGACCAAACGTGTGTTAAATTTGAATGTGGATGGATATGTGCCTAGAGGGAGGCCTAAAAAGAGATGGTTGGATTGTGTGAAGTATGATATGCATATAAAAGGAGTGGCGCCAGAGTTGACGAAAGATAGGACAGAATGGAAGAGAAAAATATGTTGTGCCGACGCCACTTAGAGTGGGATAAGGACATTTCTTACCAAGGTGTCGCAAAAAGGTACCAAGGAAAGTTGACGTCAGGCAGGCGGTCGTAGAATACGTAGCCAAATCATGTTACATGTTTATAATATGTTGTGCTGATCCCACTTAGAGTGGGATAAGGGCAGCAGAATGATGATGATGATGTATATATTTACCAGTTGTCTGTCACCCATAACACAAGTTAGTTACTTTGGAGACGGATTTTAGCTTTGCCATTACAGCAGTTAAAAAACACTACTAAAGAGAGGCTGATACAAAAGCCTTGTATCAGCCTCAAAAATACTGTTGAGATTATTTAAACGATAAGAATAGATATAGCTACTGTCCGACCCTGTACAAGATAGTAATGACTTAATGTAACTTGTTATAAGTATTATGAAAAATGCAACCGCCGAGTTTCTTGCTGGCTCTTCTCGGTAGGAACAGCTTTCCGAACCAGCAGTAGAATTGACGATGCAAAAGGACTCGTTTACAAGTTTATTTGAATAAAAAATTTGAATTTGATGACCGTGTGTGTAATTATTCCGTATATATATTTATTTATTCACATTTCATACATCTATACTTATAAAAAAAGTCCCTAAAAGCTCATCTTTATGTGATACACTTTCTCAAAACTTACTGAAGGGATTTTACTACGGTTTTAACTGAAAGGTAGTGCAATTTTTCAGAAAATTTATATAAGATAATGTTTAAAGTGATATTATATACCGTTGGGAGTGTTCTTATCAATTCCATTCTTCATCTTTTTGGATTTCTTGTTGCTGCTCTCCGGATCTGTGTCCGAATCGGAGCTAAACTCGGTGGTAGAATCTGAAAGAAGAAACAGACAGAGTTAAAATTGTTAGATAGATAAAAAAGAGGAAAAAAAATTCTTGTTTTGTCTCCCTCGCACTTGTATTACTTAGTTATGTGTTTCGTATTACATATTTAGGAATAGCTTACGTCGTGTGGTATCCGGCTGAATAGAATAGTACCCCCCTAATTTCTTACCGAGGTGTCGTAAATGCGACTAAGGTCAGTTGACCCGCCGTATGTTATCCGGTTATGTAGAATAGACCAACCTCTTTTCTTACAGAGGTGTCGTAAATGCGACTAAGGTCAGTTGACCCGCCGTATGATATCCGGTTATGTAGAATAGACCACCCTCTTTCTTACCGAGGTGTCATAAAATACGACTTAAGGTAAGTTGATGACAGGCAGGCGGCCGATATTAAAATGCGTAGCTAAATCATACGTCATGTTTATAATATGTTGTGCCGACCCCACTTAAAGTGGAATAAGGTCAGGTAGATGATATTTAGAAATAGCTTATTAGCGTACGGTCATTGATATCTATAAATGGTGTTTCTTTCTTTTTCAAAAGGTAAAATAATAATAAGTTACTTTACTGATTTTTGTATTAACTATTTTTTTAAGTTTTACTTTAACTTGACTTGTATATATGTATATTTGAATGTGAAGGTGGAATCTTGCAAGTTAAATTTCACCCACATCCCGGTGTGCGAGTGATTTTACATACTGGGGGGTATTCCCCTCTGTAGGGGTTCCACAAGAATTTTGAATAAATAAATCAAATTACCTCTCTCTGGTCGAACGTTTTGACTACGCCGCCGCGCGTAGGTGTATTTATTTATTTATTTGTAACAACATGTGTTACAACAGCTGGTGTATTCGTTGGATTTTTCTTTTTTAATATCTTCTATTATTCAATACTTACTACCCATACCCATACATTAATAATAATAATAATTATTATTGTATTTGCCATTGGTAAAGTAACTAATAATCAGTAACTGTTACATTGTACTTTTATTATGATTATTAATAAAGAATACACTATTATTTTCTTGTAGGGTTCAAGTATTTAGCTTCCCAAAAAGGTTCAGTCACCAAAAAAGTTTGAGAACCACAGCTCTAGACGAACGAACTGCCTGTCGGTATACAGTAGGGACATGAAATTTTTCAAAGTTCTATTTATATTTTTTTATATAGAAATCTGAGGTATGTAAGTAGGTACTTAATTTATTATTCATCGGTACCAACCTGTATATAGACCGAAATTAGTTAGTCAGTTTCATCGCAATATATTACCTTTCTTAACTTCATCAGGCTTCTGCTTCTTCTTCTTCTTGGTCAGCTTGCTCGCTCTCTCCTCTCCATCTTTAGTGGGCTCGTCCTCTTGCTCCGACTCCTGCTTTTGCTCCTGTTCTTCATCGCTCTCTTCGTCCGACGTCAATAGTTTCCTGTTTAATATAAAATAATCCAACATTTACTTGTTTTCCAAAGTAATTTAAAAGCAGCATGTATCTACACTTATATATAAAGCTGAAGAGTTTGTTTGTTTGATTGATTGTTTGAACGCGCTAATTTCAGAAATTTTCAAAGAAAAAATCCTTTCAGTGTTAGATAGTTCATTTAATGAAGAAAGCTATAGACTACAATAACATCACGCTAAGATGAATAGGCAAGGAGCAGAAAATTAAATTTTGCTGTTTTCGTAATATTTTGTATATTACGGAAACAGCAAAATTTAAATCTTTCCTTGCACTGAGTAAACGGGTCATAGTAATTCAAAAATCATGTATTAAATTTTTTTTAAATATATGGGACACTTACACACACGGTGGAGCTGAAGCCAGGGTCACTACCCACTGCGCCAACGGGCCAGTCAATTTATTATATTACAACATTGTTCCCTTCAAAATAAAAGTCCGTGACCGCATATGTCTAGCTATTAAGTTATTAACACTTAAACCATTTATATGGTTATCAAGAGATATTAAGGTTTTAAACTTGCCACGCAAGCGGAGCCGCTGACGATTGCTAGTATAGTATATAGCTGGTACCGACCATACGACATTAATTTGAATTTTAGGTAACTACAAATTATTTTAACTACTATCTACTATTAATTTGAATTTTAGGTGAACTACAGGTGCTCTTCCATCTGAAGTTCGAGAATCTCCTTCATTAACCATATTTAAGGTTCGTGTGAAGGATTTTTATTTGTCACTTAAAGATGATTCATGGCATTATTACGATTTTTATTTTTTATTTTATTTTTTTGCTTTTTCTCTTTTTGGTTTATTTTTCTCTATTTTTGTGTTTTAGTTTATACTTATATTTATATTTATTTGTTACTATTTATTTACGCCGTGTGGTATCCGGCTGAATAGAATAGTACCACCCTCATTTCTTACCGAGGTGTCGTAAAAGGCGACTAAGGTAAGTCGACCCGCCGTGTGGTATCCGGCTGAGTAGAATAGACCAACCTCATTTCTTACCGAGGTGTCGTAAAAGGCGACTAAGGTAAGCTGACCCACCGTGTGGTATCCGGTTTAGTAGAATAGACCACCCTCTTTCTTACCGAGGTGTCGTAAAATTTGACTGAGGTAAGTTGACGTCAGGCAGGCGGCCGGTCGTAAAAACGCAGCCAAATCATGTGACAGGCATGTTTATAACATGCTGTGCCGACCCCACTTAGAGTGGGATAAGGGCAGGAGGATGAGGATGATATTTTACTATTTATTTCTCTTCTTTTAAATACTTATCTGCGTGCTAACCCGCGGATAATTATATAAAAGATCCTCTCTTTCAAAGGGTTGTCTGGAATAGATCACAACAGTGTGATAAGACCGCCCTTTGCACTTTTAATTGTTTCTATTATCTATGTCTCTTGTTCTGTTCACTCTGTATTTTATTTCTTCTACAAATCTCAGCACCACATAAAAACTCAGTGTATTTTATCCACAGAAAATATTTTAGGTCTTTTTAAAAATAAAAACGATTAACAAAGATCAATGACCGAACACGCCAACCTTGGCATAAAAAATAAATACAAGTACGGTACTTTCGCACTTGAGTTTCGCGAAATAGTGTGCCATATAGCTAATTATGGTTATTCTACTTATTACTTATTTTATGATTTAGTTATGTACAAACTCCAAACTTACCTCAGAGCGTCCTCTTCTTCAACGCCCTTCAGCTCCTTGTTAGCTTTGGTTTCGCGGTCGGATTCACTGTAGAATAGACAACAAAATTTTTATATTTACTAACATTTGTAAGATAGACCATGTGGCATTCGGCTGAGAAGAATAAATCACTCGTTTCTTGCCGAGGTACCGTAAAAGATGACTAAGGTAAGTCGATCCGCCGCGTGGTATCCAGCTGAGTAGAATAGACCACCCTGTTACTTACCGAGGTATTAAAGGCGACTAACGTAAGTCGACGTCAGACAGGAGTCAAAACTAGCCAAATCACGCAACGTGTTTGAAACATGTTGTGCCGGCCCCATTTAGGGTGGTATAAGGACAGGAGAATGATGAAATATTTACCACTTTTTAGTCGTCTGTCACCCATAATATAAGTATTAAGTTACTTTACTTTGGGGACGGACGACTTTGTGTGTAAATGTCCCATATCTTTATTTAATTCAGTTCACGAACAGAAGTTACAACATTATTTTGCTATAATCCGCGCTCGTTAAGAGAATATATATAATGCTGTGTATGCACGATTACGATTTTGAGATTGTGGTGGTGGGTGTGTGTAGTGCTGGTGTGGGGTGTTGGTGTTGGTGGCATTTTGTGATACGTCTGGTGACTTGTCCTGCATGTATAAGGAATGTGAATTTAACCTGCTCATTACACATATATTTCCTTAACAAGCGCGGATTATAGCAAAATAATTAATTTTCTTGTAACTTCTGTATTATGGAATTCCGCAAGTTAACGCCTACTTCAATTAAATGAGGAAATGTTGATGATCTCATCGTATTAAACTAAGGTTTTTAATCTGGTTTTAAATAGAAATGGAGATTTTGGTAGCACATTGGTCGAAAAATATGATATACTCCACCTGTCTGAAGAGTCAGATATGTAATCTCTTTCTCTGCCCTCTTCGTCTCCATCGTCACTCTCTTCAAAAGCTTCATCTTCCACTTTCTTCTTCTTTTTGTTAATCAAAGCTGAAAATGTATTAAAATAATTAAGTTATTTGGTATACCGCTAAACGTATCTGTTTTCAGTTTTACCGTTACTTGATTGTTAGAAAATAAAATTAGTTCAGGTCATTGATCTGAAATGTCGTTAAAAAAAGTCAGACAAATAACTCATTACAATTTTACCTGGTTAATATGCAGTACCTGTGTGATAGGTAATTATTTTTAAGATATTCAAAAATGCTATTAATAAAAGTAAAAAAAGAACAGGTGATATTTGGGACTCTATCTGGGGTATTTTCACTCGTTCCCTACTGAGCTGTTACAACTTTAGAAATGCCAGTAAAACTAACCGTTGTATTCTATTATATAAACAGGGAAAACGCGACTTTTTTTTTAAATAAAACCTAGCTAGATTGATTTTTCTCCCCCGAAACCTTCTACATGTTGATATATATATATATATATATATATATATATATATATATATATATATATATATATATATATATATATATATATATATATATATATATATATATATATATATATATATATATATTAGCAGCTTATCAATACCTGAAAAAACAACACGAGGATAAACTGACACACAACAAGGAAATATCGATTTATAACCACCCCGAAATCCCCTACATACTGATACAACTTTCATGAAAATCGTTGGAGCCGTTTCCAAAGTTCAGATTATATATATTTACTTACTTAGTTTACTTACGTGTTACTTCAGATAGCATGAAACAATTTATTTATCATTACAGTGTTTGTGGTACGGTAAAAATTCAAATATTCGCTAATGGGCTGCGATAGTGGCACAACTCAAAAAACACATGTTCGTACTAGGATTAGGTGTTGTTGTAATACACATTTTTTTAACCAGCAAATAGGCAGAACTCATAATTCAATATTAGGACGCTCGTTTAAGCTAACTAAAGCATTTATTATGCATTTTCCTTGACAATCTTTTACTTCTTAATTTATAGAATTAGGCGTTACTTTGCGGAGGTCCATAATACAAAAGTAATGAGAATATTATTTTGCTTAAATCTGCGATAAAAGGAAATATATGTAATGCTAAATGTAGAGTGTACTATACGTTTTCATACCCGATACATGCAGAATTTGTAAGAACTCATGCACTATCCGACACTGATGACACAACAATACACAAGTACTGCACCACCACAATCTCAACAATTGTTTCGCCCCGTAGCCGAAGCATCGTCAGGAGATAGACTCCACGACAAAATCGCAAAGCCTTTGCGATTTTGGATTTGCTTTGCTAGGCTACATAGCATTACATATATTTCCTTTTATCGCAGATTATAGGAAAAAAAAAAAAAAATATTCTCATTACTTTTTCTTCTTTTTCTTTATCAACTGATGGACGTCCATTGCTGGACATAGATCTCTTCATGGGATCTAAAGAATACAAGATTTTGTGTCCCTTGTATCCAGCTGCTCTCCACGACCTTTTTGAGGTCGTCTGTCCGTAGTAGGAGTCTACCAACACTGCCCTTTCCGGTGCAGGGTCGCCATTCTAACAAATTTAGACCCCAACGCCCATCGGTTCTACCGAATTACACCTTGCTCTCCTTTTATGACACTTCGTTACAAAATGAGGATCTACTCTACTCATCCGGATACCACAGTGCATACTTCACCTTTGTCTAATCACACATAAAAAAGAGAGACAGATTACCCTCATTTGCTTCCTTCTTATTTATCTATGATAACCTTTATGATTTTAATATTGATACAGATGTGGGTAGATTTTTTACAAAATTAAACTATTGATCGAATTATCTTATTATCAATGTGTTAAGCTGTGGAATGATTTACCAGTATCAATCCGCAAATCTCTTTCCCTTTCAGTATTTAAGTTACAGATTAGAAAATATTTATCTTAAGTAATTATATATTAGCAATATCTTTTCATCTATTTATTTTACTAAAATTATTTAATAGATTAAATAGTTCAATTTATATAAACTTTTTCTTTTTCTCTATATCACTCGTACTCTCTTTCTTCTTCAATACATGTCTTTTTCCTTCTGTTAATCAAAGGTTGACTGGAAGAGATCCCTTTTAGGGATAAGACCGCCTTTATACATGTGTTTTTTTTGATGTTTAAAAGAATAAATAAATCTTGTAGTATTTGTTAGTAGTATTAGTTGTAGTAAAAATGTATCTTGTCAGTATTTAGATGCAAGGACCTGTTTAGGCAAATCTAAGAAGCCTTAAGCTGTGATGGCCCAGCGGTTACACCGTACGACTCTTTCGAAAAGGTCGCGGGTTCAAACCCAGGCAGACACCTATGAGTTTTTCTGTTAAAACTTATGTGTCTAATTGATAATTGCAATTTATCACACGCTTTTCGGTGAAGGAAAACATCGTGAGGAAACTTGCATGTCTCTAGAGAATTCTGGAGATATGTGTAACCTACCAATCCGCATTGGAGCAGCGTGGTAGGTTTTAGCTCCAATCCTTCTCTCCAAAAATGGAGAGAAGAGGCCTATTCTCAGCAGTGGGATAGTAACAGGCCGCTAACACAAGAAGCCTAAACATGGCTAGAAAGTATTTCTAAAGAGCAAATACCTTTCTTGTTCTTTTTCTTCTTGGCGGCGGACTCTTCATCCTCTTTCTCGCCAGCCTCAGAGTCGGAGGAGTCGTCATCAGAGTCTATCCACTCGTCCATCTCTGATATCTTCAGATCTGAAAGTACAATAACAATATTATACACAAGTTGTTGTTTGGGAAAATTTTTGTATTAAAGTAAATTGGGTTACGATCCCCATTAAACCAAATCAAATTAATTCAAAATAATCTTCATTTAAATAAGCTCTTTCAAGCACTTTTGAATCATCAACGATCAACTGGTTCTGAATGTTGCTCTTACTGAGAAAAAACAGAAAGAAACTTGGCGGTCAATTGTTAAACATTTTCAATTATACATTATTAAACCGCAGTCTTGTATGAAAGTATTTTCAAATCCAAGCATTTTTATCATTCAAATAATCTTCCATTAATATGCTTTACGTATAAGTATATCTTTTATACTTAATTTAAACCTTTATGTAGATAGGTCTTGTATGGAAATCGGAATTTTTAATTTATTTATTTATGTACCAACAGTTAATATTAAAAATTAAATTTAAACAAGGTATACATAGGAAAGCTTATTGCTATAAGCGATGTTTTCCAGCAGCCCTAAGAGTCTTGGGAAAGATAATTTTATTGTCGAAGCGAATACTGAAACCATCGATTGAGTTGCTAACTCTGCTGAGTCGCGACACAGGTATCACAAGCTTTTTGTGACCTCTCGTATGTTTATGACTTACATCAATTTTCGTTTTAAACTTATGAATATTTTTCCGTACGAATAAAATATTTCTATATATATATATTGTGATGGTACAACAAAAATGTTTCCACTCGAAACTAGTAACTCCTACTATGTAACCAACCTTTCTTGGCCTTGGAGTTCTTATCTTTCTTTTCATCGGGCTCGTCTATATCGTCGGCGGTCTCTTCGCCGCACATGCGCTTGCGCAGCATGAGAGAGAAGAAGTTCATCACCTTGTTGCGTCTGATGAGGAAACAAATTACTTCAATACATCATTATAAATATTATCTATACTAATATTAAAAAGAGGAAAAATTTGTATGTATGTTTGTAATGTTTTCACACAAAAACCGATTACAAAAATTCTTCAAAAACCGATTGGACCGATTACAAAAATTCTTTCACCTTCCGATATACAAATGCAATAAGGGAAAAAAGGCATAAAAATCTGTATATTCATTAGCCTGCCATGAGATCGTTATGTACGCGAGATATTACTAGTACAAAATATATGTATACGAAAGGACCGTTTGTCCGAGTGGCTGTAAACATTCAGCTCTACAGGTCGCAAGTCAAGGGCAAACATTTTCTTAAAATCAATTGTTTGGTTTATCGAGTCTGAGCGTCTATCTCGAGACACAGACCAAAGTCTATATGAGAGATCTCTCATCAACCAACTCTAAAATAAAATATCTAAAGTAAAACATGTAATTCTTATATCTTTAATTTTTAATACCGGGTATGCTGGCAACGCGATAATCACTTTGACCAATAGAGGGGTAGTGCTTACGTGATCGCTATAAATGGCTGAGCTTGCAAGAAGCCAGTCTTTTTGTAAAACTCGACTCATACGGTTAAAATTAATAGTCGCTTAAAATATAGTCCAGCGGTAAGACCGTGTGACTCTTTCGAGGGGGTTACGAGTTCAAACCCCGGGCAACCAATGAGCTTTTTGTATTAAAACTTATGTGTCTAATTGATTATTGCAATTTGTTACACGCTTTTGGGTAAAGTATCGTGAGGCACCTGCAGAGAATTATGGGGATGTGTGATCTACCAATCTGCATTGGAGCAGCATGGTAAGTCTTAGCTCCAAACCTTATCTCCGGAAACTGAGAGAGGTGGCCGATGCCCAGCAGTGGGATAGTAATCGCATAACATACGGCAAAGCAGAAATCAAACGAATCAGCCTCTCAGTAGCGCAGGCGACTCGCTAGAGACCATCGCGTGCCGCCCTAACGGGAACCTTCTGACCGTTCCGAACGGGGTTTAATCGGACGCCCACCCTATAAGGTCCCCGAGGCGTTCGTCTTCCAGTGGAGGAAGGGGCCACTTTTAGAGGCCCCGACCCAGAGGTGGCGCACTCTGGGGTACAGAGTTGCTGCTGGCGGGGATGGGGGTAATGTCTTATAGGTACCCTATCCCCGCCACCAGCAGCGTAGTGAAGCACACAGGTTATTTTAGTCGTTGCGAGTCCGACATAACCGCCGCCTGTCCCCATCGGGCGGTGGTACCCATAAAGGATTTTTTCCCGTATAAAAAAAAGCATTTCAGTAAGATAGCAGCATTTACAAAAGTAATAATAAAATTATTTTGCTATAATCCGCGAAGAAGTAAAATAGAAAATATATATAATGCTAAATGTAAGTGGACAATCGGTTATCATACCTGATACATGCAGGATTCGTAAAAACACATGCACAAACCGTCACCACCGCCACCACAATACACAAGCACTATATACGTTCACTATCACAAACTCAACAATCGTTTCGCCCCCTAACCGAAGCATCTTCCAAGAAGATGTCCGCAAAGTAACGCCTAATTCTATAAATTATAGCAGCATTTATAAATTAACTAACTAACCTTCCAAACTCTTGTTCCGCCTCTTCTGCTGACAATGCCTTGTAGCGCTGAATCGGTTGGAAATTGTACCTATGAATAAAATAGAAGATTAGTACACCAACAGCATAACTTATTTATTTTGCTTACTTCCATAGCATTATGTCTTATGGAATATTGCAATAGGGTAAATGCGCGGATAATGAATAAAATTTGTATTACAAAAAGGAGCCATACGTGGCATTTCCAATTTAAGTCCACAGTGATTCCCTGCGAGAGAAGTTTAAGGAAATAGGTATTCTTACATTTGCACAGTACATTTTAAACAATAAATTGTATATGAACTTACAAAATTATAAAAACGATAGGTTATGTCTATAATAAACACAGTTGGAACCGACATAAGCTTGCGGCTCTTTTTATTTTAATAAGAGGCCCCTAAAAAAGTGGGTAACCTTACCATTCTTGTAGCGGGTACGCGTCTATAGTGCCATTGGCTGCGGGCGTGAAAACGTAATAGGCTGAATTCTCCGATACACCACCTTCGCGGATTCCCTTGAATCTAAAAAATTATTTATTATTCAAAACCTCACTAAAATACGTTCAGTATATTTTTAGAATATCACATAAAGAAAGACAGCTTTTGGAATTTTGTTTTTCATTATTAAAATAGTGGAAATAATGTTTTATTGAAATTTTATGATCGCAGTGCTATTCTACCTAATAATACAATTGCAAAAGTTTGTGAGTGTGGATATATGTTTGTTACTATTTCACGGCGAATCCGCTGAACCAATATCGATGAAATTTAGCATAATCATTCCTTATACGCCGGAATAACATATAGACTTTAGAAATTCTGTTAATTCTACAGGAATAGGATGACATTGAAAAGCGCCATCTATTATCGACTTATCACACGACAATAGTTCACGCGTGGCGGCAACCAACGAGATCGCGTGTAATACTAGTATTTTACATGTTTTTAACTACAACACTTATAAATAATTTATAGAAGTAGGCGTTACTTTGCAGAGATCCATAATACAAAAGTAATAATAAAATTATTTAGCTATAATTCGCGCCGGCTGAGTAGAATAGACTGAGGTGTTAAGACACCTAAGGCGACTAAGGTAAGTCGACCCACCGTGTGGTATCCGGTTTAGTAGAATAGACCTCTTTCTTACCGAGGTGTCGTAAAATATGACTAAGGTAAGTTAACGTCAGGCAGGCGACCGGTCGTAAAAACGCAGCCAAATCGTGTGACAGCATGTTTATAACATGTTGTGCTGACACCACTTAGAGTGGGATAAGGGCAGGAGAATCGTTTAGCTATAATTCGCGATGAATTTCGTTATAGCAAAATAATTTTATTGTTACTTTTGTAAAAACACTTATACCACATTTATTAAATATTGATATTAAGACAGTAAAACATTATAAAATTAAAATACTAACTTCTTGCCATCTTTCCCGCCAAGTTTGAGTATCCACGGCTGATCTTCAGGTTTGTACTTGCGTGATGTTATACCAAACTTTTTGCGACGCGCCTCTTCCCGCATATCGCGCCCATACTCTGAGCCTGCGCCGAATCTATAAATAGGTGTAGTGTTTCAGACTAACAGCCCTCATAAAATACGTCAAAAATACTACAATAAAAACTTTTACCAGGGGACAGCAGGTTTCAACCTATGTCATATGCAAGTTTCCATATAATGTATGTGTTTAATTGATATTTACTTGTGCTTTACAGTGACAAAATCTAATTATAAATGTTCCTAGGATATATAAGTAACCTGCCAATCTGCTATGGAAGAGCATGGTGGTTTAAAGTTCTAAGAAAGAAGAGAATAGCCACCAATAAAGATTTGATATTCTTAAAACTATATTAAATCTATTTTTATTGTATTACCTATGTAGTATTCTTATTTTACATAAATCTGAATCCTACTCAAGAACTTTCACAATCAATAACTGTATGAGCTTATGAAATAAAAAGGTGATTTAAAAATTATGATTATGAAAAAAAAACTGCCATGTATCCAGCTGAGAATAGACCACCCTCATTCCTTACTGAGGAGTCGTAAAAGGTGACTAAGGTAAGTTGACCCGCCATTAGGGATATAGCTGAGAATATACCATCCTCTTTCTTACCGAGGTGTCGTAAAATACGACTAAGTTAAGTTGCCTCTTTCTTACCAATGTGTCGTAAAATACGACTAAGTAAGTTGATGTCAGGCAGGCGGCCGCTCTTAAAATACCTAGCCAAATTAATTATTAAAATAAATAGATATATGTACAAAATGATTCCACTCACTTAGGCATTTCCTCCTCTATACCTTTGAACTCTTTTATGTTGTTCTCCCTTTCCATTGTCACATGTGTCCAATTTGCAATGTCGACATTAAGAGTTGCATTGAAACTCATTACATGACATTTTTTCTTTACATTCTTTGGAATTCTGATCGTAAACTCTTGCACAGAGGGAGACGATGGTGGCTACAAATAAAAAAAATCATCTCAAATATAACTAATTACAAGTGAGATAAACATTGACTCTGATTTTTGTCTTCTATTACTTTAAACACACAAACACATTGTGATATTTTTAATTTGTTCTTAATTAATTAAGACATTATTGTAATACTTAATTTTAAAAAGAGTGACTGCTGAGTTTCTTGCTGGTTCTTTTCAGTAAGAACTCCTTTTTAAACCAGTGGTAGCTTCATTGTAATTTGACGATTCGAAAGTGCTTGTAAAAGCCAATTTGAATTTGATATAATATTAATTTAAAGACAATAAGTGGTCTTTTTTAGGAGAGAGTTTTTTATACCCAAAAAAAGCAAACATAAATCCAAACTTTATAGATTTCAATGTGAAACTTCTAAAATTTTGTTGAACAAATTTCTACCCTCACTATTTTAGATTGTTTGTGTGGCATCACATTTATTTAAGTATTCAAATATTTCCCAAGATTGTAGAAAGTTGTAACATTATTGAAGACGAAATTAAGATTTACCGAAATTATATTAAAGAAGCGTAAAATAAGGTTTACATTACATAAAAAAGCAAACAAAAAACCAAACTTTATAGATTTCAATGTGACACTTCTAGAATTTTGTTTAACAAATTTCTACCCTCACTATTTTAGATTGTTTGTGTGGCATCACATTTATTTGAGTATTCAAATATTTCCCAAGATTGTAGAAAGTTGTAACATTATTGTAGACGAAATTGAGATTTACAGTAAATATACTAAAGAAAAGTAAAAGAAGAAAAAAAAAGTTTACATACCGATGAGCCTGGTGTCGTCATTTTATGCGATTGGATATGATTTAAGAGTGAATTTATAGGAAATGGTGTATCCTTTTTTATTAAACTGAATAATTTACTTAACTCTACACGTTTAAAACTAGGAAAATATTTTTATTTTCTAGCTCACACTAATACTGAATTATAGACTACTAATTAAATGTCAAAGATTACAGTGATTACCATAGATAATACACTATATAGGATATAGATGAGAAACTCTGTAATTTTATTATAGTGGATAATGATAAGGAACTGTATTCCTTGATCTGGCAGAAATATCGCTTTAACGTTATCATAATAATCCACTAGATGGCGCTGTACTGCATTCATATAGTGACCCTTATATAAAAATAGCATTTATAAAAAAATAGTTTGGAAGCTATACAACTTCAATTTGAACGGACTTGGCATCTTCAAATTCCGGTTCAAATCAAAGAGTAACACCAAACTACTATTCTAAATAAGGGTAAAATTGTATTACGTTATAAATGATCTAATTTCATACCTACAGTCAGAAATAAAAAAAATACAAACAAATATAAACAGGTTTTCAAAAATCCACACGGCTCTTACTGTGTAATACCATTACCTGTGTGTTACCTTCGACTAATCTCTTTTTTTGTTATGTAGGTATTAGGTAATAGGTATTATTTATCTTGTTGCAAACTCATTTTTTAATATTCTTTGTATTATTTGTTGTGAATTTTTACTCCGATACACTGTATGTCTTATTATCCACCGTGTGGTATAGAATAGACCAACTTTATGTCTTATCAAGGTGTCGTAAAGGGCGACTAAGGGAAGTTGACGTCAGGCAACCGCCTGCTCGTAAAATAACTAACATTCAACAAATTGTTTAAAACATGTAGTGCCAACCCTACTTAGAATTGGTTAAGGAGGAGCAAACTTGTTCCTATTTTATTCTTAGTATATTGCTTTTTGAATCGTGTAAATATTATTTCTCGTTTGGTTTTAATTGCATAAGAATGTACATAAATAAAATTTAAAAAAATCGCCTGGTTATTCTCGTGTAGGCATTTCCTTTTCGCTCGGCACTAAAAGGGTTAAAAATTAAATTTCTGCAGTCAAAATTTCTATTGTAATTTCTATAGGAAAAGGTATTAAATGGTTTCAAAAATATTATAGTAGTTACTTACCAACGTTTTCACATCCCAAATAACACATAAAATAATTTTAAGGACGGCATAATTTACAATATAGACTTTTAAATAAGCAGTGATGCGTTTTTGGCAGAAAAATTTGAAAATTTATGACATATACTTATATATATGTTATAGTGTATTATTTGCGATATCTAGTGTATAATTATATAAAACTAATTTTTGTTGTCCAATGCTTTCTGTGAGATAACGCTCTCGGCGACCTAAAAAGTGCTTCTTAGAGAATTTCACCCCACTGGTGATTACTTTACTATAGTGATTATTTTATTTATAGTTAGTACAAAAGTAATAATAAAATTATTTTGCTATAATCCGCGATGAAGTAAAATAGAAAATATATATAATGCTAAATGTAGAATGGACGATCGGTTATCATACCTGATACATGCAGGAGTCGTAAAAAAACACATGCACAGACCTCCACCACCACCACCATGATACAGATAGACTCCACGACCTTGCGATTTTGGTCGTGGAGTCTATCTCCTGACGATGCTTCGGTTGCGGGGCGAAACGATTGTTGAGTTTGTGATAGTGAACGTATATAGTGCTTGTGTATCATGGTGGCGGTGGTGGAGGTTTGTGCATGTGTTTTTTTACGACTCCTGCATGTATCAGGTATGATAACCGATTGTCCACTCTACATTTAGCATTATATATATTTTCTATTTTACTTCATCGCGGATTATAGCAAAATAATTTTATTATTACTTTTGTATTATGGATCTCCGCAAAGTAACGCCTAATTCTATAAATTATTTATAGTTAGTAATCTATGGTAATTACAGTGCTAAACATGGTAAATGTAGAGAATAGAGATGTGAAAAACATAATCGATTTATATAATAATCGTTGGTTTAAAAAAAATAATCTTTTTAAATAATCGATTGCTTACATTAAAAAAAAAATTAAATCGATTATTTTAATTATACACTTTTGTTTTTTCTTGTTTTCATTTATTTGATTAGATAGCTAACCTAGCTAGTTTGAATTGTCCCCCAAAACCCCTTCATGCTGAAATTCATGGCAATCGTTGGAGCCGTTTCCAAAATATTGAGATATATATATAAATATAAATATATGGGACACTTACACACGGTCTTCCGTCCCCAAAGTAACTTAATACTTGTGTTATGGGTGACAGACAACTGGTGAATATATACTTATATATTTTTTAAATACATACTTAAATACAAATATACACCCAGGCTCAAAGACCAACGAATTCATTTACAGAAAATGTTGGCCCTCGGCGGGAATCGAACCCGCGACTCACGGAGCTGAAGGCACTACCCACTGCTCCAACGGGCCAGTCAAAGATATACAAGATTAATTTAAATATGTATTAAAGGTAATTAGTTATAATCATAGATACTACTACGCAAATTAAGCAAAAAAAAAATTGTATTACTATTATTCATTTCATTAAGAAACTTTGATGGAAACTTATTAACATTTGCACAGAATATTCATAACAAAATTCGAAGCTCTAAAATATTTTTAACATATTATCACGAGTTTTTTGTTTACCTACATTATGTGCAGTCTGTCAAGAAAGTCGTGAAAAAAAAGGAGGGCGCCACTGTTTTTTACATGGTATCTCTATATACTTCGAATAATAAATTTTGGTACTTGGATAAAGAATACACTGGATGCCGCCTTAGCTATTTTTGTGTGTCCGTTTTATGCTTGTGTGAACTTTTAGAACTGCATTAGTGTGCGTGATTAGGGAAGTACTTAGCTTATCGATAAGCTAAACTAGGCGTCGATAATTATCGAAGCCTAGCTCAGGTAATGTAAAGTTAATTGACTGGCCCGTTGGAGCAGTGCGTGACCCTGCCTTCAACTCCGCGGGTCGCGGGTTCGATTCCCGCCGAGGGCCAACAATTTTCTATAAATGAATTCGTTGGTCTTTGAGCCTGGGTGTATATTTGTATTTAAGTATGTATTTAAAAAATATATAAGTATATATTCACCAGCTGTCTGTCACCCATAACACAAGTATTAAGTTACTTACTTTGGGGGCAGACGACCGTGTGTGTAAGTGTCCCATATATTTATTTATATTTATTTAATATACAGTTGTAACCAACCTAGTTGGTTTACTGTTCAGAATAGATTTAAGCATTTGAATAGATTGACATAATTTCCTGAGTGTACAGCCTGTGTGTACGAAGGTGCAGCCCATACTCGGTGCTTTATGTATAGATGAAATGTTAACATAAATGTTAGTGCTTCAGTGGCCAATTGAACAATATCATGATCCACATTACTCCCAACATTTACATATCCGTGAGACCGGTGACAGCTTTTATCCACTGTTCTCTTATTATGTGGGAATTTAGGAAACCTAAGAAAATAATCTAAAATTAGAGAATTCGCATTTACTTGGCTAGTAAATATAACTTTGACTGATATTTATCGATACATAGTAATTCGTTAGTGTGTACATCACAACGTAGGTAACACAATTCAATCGAATATTTAATGATTAACTTCTATGTTTTATCAGTATCCCACACTCGTGCCGGCTAGAGAATATCAAACTGTACTGATACATTATAATCTGAAACGCTTTAACTGAATAAAAAGCTTTAATTTAGCACGCAAATGAGAGTCAAAGATTTACTTATGAAATGGCAATTCTGTATTTTTAACTCCTCCTTTCGTTGTTCTTGATGGACACGTTAAGGCAGCACACGACATATTCCACCTTTTTTGAAAAAATATATCAGTAACACTCGTATTTGCTTTAGATTTCAAGAAATAATCTTCAACTAACTCAATGTTATGGCCTCATTTGGTGTCACCAACTGGACACATTTTTAGCGACGTTGCCAAACTTCATCACAATCTCTTTCACTCTTATGTATAGTTCGCGATAAGAACAGAGACAAACGATAAATCGCTTACACACAGACGCAAGATCGGCAACGTCTTTTGGCGCCGTCCAGTATATACTACGTCCATGTTTTGGTACTTCATTTGAAAAAAAAACAGTCTATGATAATATTTTTTAATTAATCATAGTCAAGATAGATTCACTGGAACTGTCGCCTACTGTTATGATCTGTTTGTCTATATCATTATACAGAGTCCCACCTCGAGCATAATATTTATTTTTAATTTTAATGACATGGTCAGTACAATTTTTCCATTCTTGTGGAGTAACTGATTTGAATGCTTCTTCTGCCAACTTTACAATATTTTGACCACCATTTTTTGGGCAATACGCTTTTTTAAGATGGCCCAAACCAGTTCAATGGGGTTGCGATCACAATGATAAGGTGGCAGTCTTATCACTGTATGCCCATGTTCCCCTAAAAGCTCATCAATGTGGTACTGGTTCAGGTTTATGTTTTTTTTACTAACATTAATAAGGACAGTTTTCTTTATGTGGTATCAAATAAAATATTGTTTTCACGTACCACATTTTGATCTCTTCAACTCGTGAACTAGATGTTGGAGTCTGAAAAGGTTCAAGGTTCAATCAAATGTCAGATTGTACATGAAGCATACACAATGATAAAGATTGTGACAATAAGAAACATAATATATAAAAAAAATAGTACCTTGTTCATTACAACTGAATGATATGGGGCATTATCCATAACAATTATTGATGCTTCAGTTAAATTAGGTATTAACTTTTCATTATTATTATTATTCCCATTTTGTAAAATTATGTGCAATATTGCAATAAAAAGTATCAAAATTTTCAAAGCGTAGTAATATAGGAAAGCTATACCTACAATAACATAACCTTTTAAAATTCGTAAACAATATTATCACACAGTTAAAATATCACTTAAAAAATGTACAATTTCAACCTATTTCATTTCTGTTACAGTGTCTAACATTAAAATACGAGTACATACCTGTTATTTTAGCTGTTCGACCGTAAACATCTCCCAAATCAGAAAATAACTTTCCCGTTTGAAATTCACTCATAAATTCTTGAAAAACCATAAATATGATCTGTCTCGTACTACTTTTATAAACAGTGCGATTCATTTTGACCACAAAACGGTTAAACGATAAGAAATATTCGCAGTAATTAATAAAAATCCAGTAAGCTAACCACAATAGAGGTGAGGCGTATTTATCGGAACAGGTATAAATACTAAGTACTAAAATGTAACAGCCTGGAACAGGTACGAAAGTTCTCAAATATTAGCGACGAGTATTTTATACTCCCTGTTACAAAATACTCATCTAGTATTTTATACTCCCTGTAACAAAATACTCCCTGTTACAAAATACTCCCTGTTACAAAATACTCATCTAGTATTTTATACTCCCTGTGACAAAATACTCATCTAGTATTTTGTAACAGGTATAAAATAACAGGCCTCGCAGGGACGCGTACAAAAATACTAGGCTAGTATTTATGACACCTGTTCCAAAATACTATGTAGGCGTCTCACTTCAATTACATAAAAAGAAAAGAGAAGCGTGTTGCATTCTTTATCACTTTTGTTTTTACGGTAATATTCATTAGAATGAAAGAAATAGAAGACGTATGCAGCGCTGCTATTACATTCAGTATTAGAAAATGTATTTTAATTTTATAATTAATAATTATATCATCTGAAGAGTCAAACAGTACTTTTTTTTTTTTCAAAAAAGTGTTTGAGAAGGGGATACAAAAAAACTTTGAACTTATAAGTTTCGAGAATTGGCGTGTCACAAAAAAAGTGTCAAAAAATTTTAACTTATTAAATATTTCTCAATAACAGTATCAATAAATAATTAATGAGTATTATATTGCTTCTTTTAATTTTTATTTGTTGCGGGTTTGTAAGTCGGGATAAAAAAATTATATGCAGTTTATAGATTACAGAATTAGACATTCAATTTTACACCATAACAGTTACAGTCAAAGATTAATTTCGTATAGCACTTTTTTTCAATCGTTCTTTTAAACATGCTATTTTGAACTTTCCATAACAACTGCAAAGTCCATTGTTTGGTTTACAAATGACAAAAAGAAAGGTAAAGGAGAGACGTTACGTCGTAATTTTTAAGTTGTTAAATAGAAAAATATTTATCTTAGTATCAATTATTATTTTATTACATGTCTATGGGGGAACTACGCCGTGTAGTATCCAGCTGATTAGAATAGACCACCTTCATTTATAACCGAAGTGTCGACAAAACATTCATAACCATAGATTACCAACTACATAAGTTTAAGAACGAAACGAATAACTAATAAATGTAGGGATGTGAAAAAATAATCAATTTTTAAAATAATCGATTTTTTTTCGAAAGTAATGAGGTAGTGCATGAGTTCTTACAAATTCTGTATGTTTCAGGTATGAGAACGAATAGTTCACTCTACATTTAGCATTACATATATTTTCTTTTACCGCGGATTATAGCAAAATAATATTCTCATTACTTTTGTATTATGGACCTCCGCAAAGTAATGCCTAATTCTATAAACGATTTTTTTAAATAATTGATTTTCAATAATCGATCATCTCAATTTTTTTTATTTTTTCTACTTTTTTTTGTTTTTAAAGATTAGATATGCATTGTTTGATGAAACCAATGTAGCCTAATTACAGGAAACAGGAGGAAATCAGTGGAAATGAGACCGGCGTAGCTGGTGTTTCTGCTGGTTTGGTGGAGAGTCGGCGCGATATTGCGCGTACTGGCATGTCGAAGGCGACAATTACACGGAGTGTAAGCTCGAGCTCAGTGGTGGGGTCGAGCAGAACTCCCGATAACCCAAGGAGTGTCTCTGTGGAGGACCTTGCCATCACAAGGACGCGTTCGCGGTCGAAGAAGCGTCTGTGGGCTGAGTGCGGAAGTTCTGATAATTCAGATGCAGAGATGGACGCCAAAAAGACTGATACCAGGGCCCATGTGCCGGGATCCCACGTAGGTCTTCGGGAGGCTCGTGACGCTTATCGGCGTGGCGGGCTTCTCGAAGATATAGGGATGAACGAAGATGTGTCGAGCGGCCGTAGTTCCAAGTCGGCACCGAGTAAGAACTCTCGGACTGTTGGTTCGACTAGGCCGGAAGGCGAGGTCAATTCCGGCAGTCAGGAGTCTTTGGAGGAGATTGACACATCACGTGTGTGTGAAGTTTTGACGCAAAACGTAGCGATGATGCGGGCGACTGTAAGCAAGTCGACAAACCTTAACGGAAGGTGCAGAGGTACCTTGAACTCTGACGCTCGCACCTTCGAAGAGGTGGCTAAGGCTCTCTCAAAACGAACGGAGACGGAGGAGGTCCGCATCTTGAGGGCCGAAAACGCCAGATTGGCAGGAGTTGTCAACAACTTATCGGTCGAGGTTGCCACCCTCAAAGAAATGATAACGTCTGCCAGCAAGGTGCCCGGAAGTGTTGCAGTTCCGGAAGTCTGTCCACAGTCTGAAAGGGGTCTGACACTCGAGGAGGAGATTGTCAGACTCCGAAACATGTTTTCGGCGCGGATAGAAAACATGGAGAGGCGACTTCCTCCAGAAGAAAGGCTCAGGCCGCCGCTAGCCGCGGATACAAGGAGAGCAGCAGCGGTCAAAACTAAGGAGAAGCAAGGAACTACAAAGAGTTTCTCTAAAGCAGTCCCTGAAACACTTCCTCAACGGCCGCAGAAGCCACAGCGACCAGAAATTCGGGTGGTTGACCCGACTCCTGCAGGATCAGTTGACTCGAAGAGAAAGTCAGCGAAGAAGACAAAGGGACAGAAAAAGTCCGGTCTGCAGGCGAACAATCCACGTCCCGAGCCCCGGCTGCTGCCACCTGCCCCCGCTTCAATGAGCGAGGGCTGGAATGTGGTGGCACGCAAGGGCGCCAAACAAAAATCTAAGCTAGCTAGACCAGCACAGCCGGTGGTCGCCGCTACACAGGCACAGCCGAAGCGAGGGGGGAGGAAACTCCAAGCTCCACGTTCGGCTGCGGTTGTTATAACCTTGGATAGGGAGACCGCCGATGAGAGTTTAACGTATACCGATGTGCTGACCCGGGCTCGTCGATGCATAAAAATCGACGACTTGGGGCTGGACGTCGGCATGCGTCTCAAGAAGGCGGCGACTGGGGCTCGGATGTATGAAATTTCCGGGCCCGCAAAGGAGGAGAAAGCTAGTGCCTTTGCTAGCCGGCTTAGGGAATTTTTTAAGGATGTGCCGGCGGTCCGTGTCACGACGCCGATAAAATCAGCAGAAATTCGCGTCGTAGGCCTTGACGACGCCACTGTAGAGGAGGAAGTAGCCGCCGCGATTGCTCGAGTTGGGGAATGTTCGTCGCGGGACATTCAGACCGGAGTGATCCGCAGGGCAGGAAAAACTCTGGGCTCGTTGTGGCTCAGATGTCCAGTGGCGGTGGCCAAGAAGGTTGCGGCGGTGGGGAGAGTCTTGGTAGGCTGGGTTTCGGCCCGGGTCCACCTACTGGAGGCTCACCCCTCGTCGCTGCTTCAGGTGCCAACGAGCGGGACTGAATACCGATCATCGGGCGGGAAGCGGGCAGTGTAAGGCACCGCCCGTTCCTAGGAGGAGGGGAAGGGGAAGTGATGGCTCAAGGGTCCCCTCACCACCCACCGCCGGCCCAGCTCAAGCCACCTCGAGCCAGGCGATGGAGGAGTCTATGGAGGTCACTGTATAATGTCCTTCATGAGATTTCTCCAGGCGAACATCAACCACTGTAGCAAGGCTCAGGACCTGCTTTTCCAAGCCTTGGCGGAGTGGTTGGTGCACGTGGCCGTGATCTCCGAACCATACTTCGTTCCGTCGGGTGAAGATTGGGTCGGTGATCATGATGGGGTAGTTGCCATTGCGTCCAGGGCTGTAGTCGGCTCCCCAGCCCTGGAGCGCGTGGAAAGGGGACACGGATACGTCGCCGTTAAAATTGGAGACGTATTCGTAATCGGGGTGTATTACTCGCCAAACAAACCGTTCGCCGACTTTGAGCTTTTTATGGCTGAAGTCGGCGATTTGGTGAGTAGGTTACGCCCCAGCAAGGTGCTCCTGGCTGGAGACCTCAACGCAAAATCCGCTGCGTGGGGGTCTCCTGTCACGGACGTGAGGGGGAGCTATTTGGACGGTTGGTTGGCCTCGACCGGGATGGTCGTCATGAACCGGGGGACGGCTGACACATGCGTGCGCTGGAATGGCGGCTCCAAAGTCAACGTTACCTTTGTCGACGCCGCCATGTCACGCTGTGTCAGCAACTGGGAGGTAATTGTGGGGGTGGAGACTCTTTCAGACCACCGATATATATGGTTCGAGGTCACCACATGCCCCACGCCCCCGGTCCATTCCCCCCGGTCCAGAAGAGGCGGTGGCCCTCGGTGGTCCATCAGAAAGTTGGATCCCGAGTTCCTGGTCGAGGCCGCAACCGTCCAAGCATGTCCCATGGGTGAGGATGTTGCCGCGGAGGTAGAAGACCTCCAGCGGCGGATGTCGCTCATCTGTGATGCCAGCATGCCGAGGGTGCGTAACACTGGACCGGCATGTGGGGTGTACTGGTGGTCTGAGGAGTTAGCGTGGCTGCGCGAACAGTGCGTGGTCGTGCGCCGCCAGTACACTCGTTACAGGCGTCGCAGACGACGCGACATCGAGGATGAGAGGCGCCGCTATGAGGCATATAAGGCTGTGCGCGTCTCCTTGCGGATTACCATTGGCGTGGCTAAGGACAGGGCCCACAAGGAGCAGGCCGAGGAGCTTAACCGGGATCCGTGGGGGAGGCCGTACAGAGCGGTACGGAAAAAACTCCGAACCCGCGCCCCCCCTCTTACCGAAAGCCTTCGGCCAGACTTCGTGGAGTCAGTTGTGGAAGCCCTGTTCCCGCGGGGAGCTGAGGTTCAGCTACCTCATATGGCGCCTCTCGAGGAGGAAGGTGCTGTGCAGGGAGCGCCGGGGGTGTCAGAGGGAGAACTTGCGGAGGCGGTAAGTCGCATGAAAGCGAAAAACACCGCCCCCGGTCCTGATGGCATTCCTGGACGCGCCTGGGCGCTTGCCTTGGGCCCACTGGAGTCACAGCTCAGGGCAACTTACAGTGCCTGCCTCGAGCAGGGACTGTTTCCCCGTAGGTGGAAAACGGGGAGACTAGTCCTGCTCAGGAAGGAGGGAAAACCGGCCGACACAGCCTCCGCGTATCGGCCGATTGTTTTGCTGGACGAGGCGGGAAAGCTGCTTGAGCGTATCGTAGCTTCTCGCATTGTCCAGCACCTCCAGGAGGTAGGGCCTGATCTCAGTCGCCTCCAGTGCGGATTTCACCGGGGTAAATCCACCATCGACTGTATCGAGGGTGTGAGAGTCCTGGCGGAGGAGGCGACAGCCGAGCGCGAGGTGGTGTTGGCAGTGTCATTGGATATTGCCAATGCATTCAATACCTTGCCTTGGAGCGTGATCAAGGAGGCCCTACGCTTCCACCGTATCCCCTTGTACCTGCAGCGCGTTGACGGCGATTATCTGGCTGACCGCGCTGTTCGGTACCCGATAGCTGGGGGTAGGTGGAAGGAGCGGAGGATGTCGTGCGGTGTTCCACAGGGGTCGGTTCTAGGCCCTCTCCTTTGGAACATCGGCTACGACTGGGTGCTGCGTGGGCAAATGCTCCCGGGAGTTCGTCTGTTCTGTTACGCAGACGACACTCTCGTGACTGCCCACGCGGGCACCCACCGGGAGGCCCGTCTACTGGCGACCGCGGCCACAGCTCACGTCGTGGCCCGGATTCGTCGGCTAGGTCTAGGGGTGGCCTTGGAGAAATCCGAGGCCATTTGTTTCCACAGGCCTCGGATGGCACCCCCAGTGGGCTCCCGGTTGATGGTGGGCGGGACGTCTATCGGAATCTCAGGTACTTTACAGTACCTGGGATTAACTCTTGACAGCCGATGGACGTTTGAGGCCCACTTCCGGCGGCTCGCCCCTAGATTGAAGGCGACCGCCGGAGCCCTGAGCAGGCTCCTCCCGAATGTGGGGGGGCCGAATGCAGGCTGCCGGCGCCTTTACGCTGGAGTGGTCCGGTCAATGGCCCTGTACGGCGCTCCCGTATGGGCGGAGCGGCTGACTGCCAAATCCCTGCCCCTTTTGCGCGGGGCGCAGAAGATTTTGGCAGTCAGACTTGTGCGGGGCTACCGGACTATCTCCGGCGAGGCGGCCTGCGCCTTGGCTGGGTCCTCTCCATGGGATCTAGAGGCCAAGGTGCTTGCTCAGGCCTACCGCCGCAAAGTTGAAGCCCGTTCATCGGGGGAAAACTCTGCGGCGGTTGTAGTGGATTGGCGGCGTGAAGCTCAGCAGGAGCTCCTCCGCCAATGGGGGCGGCGGCTGGAATCGCCCAGTGCTGGATTCTGGACGATTTCAGCTATCCAGCCCATTCTCCAGGGCTGGGTCGCCAGGAGGCATGGGGTCCTCTTCCGCCTGACACAGGTGCTTTCCGGACATGGTTGCTTCGGGAGGTATCTGTGGCGGGTGGCCCAGTGCGAGCCAACCGGTGAGTGCCACGAGTGCGGCGCCGAATTCGACACGGCGCTGCACACGCTCGCGGACTGTCCAGCTTGGGCGGTTCAGCGGGCGGAACTCGTGGCACAGGTGGTGCACGATCTCTCCCTGCCCACTGTGGTTCGTGCCATGGTGGACAGGGAGCGATCGTGGGCAGCGATGGCCTCCTTCTGCGAGGACGTTATCTCACGGAAGGAGGCGGCGGGGCGGATCAGGGAAGTCGAGTCCTTGGATCCAATCCGCCGCAGGCGAGCGGGGCGCAGGCGACTCGCCGAAGTCCGTCGCATGCCGCCCTAACGGGGACCTCCGAGCGATCCGAACGGGGTTTTATCGGACGCTCGCTGGAGTTAGGTCCCCGAGGCGGTCGATGCATCTGGTGCTCCCGATGCATCGATTAGCGGAGGAAGGGGCCACTATTGGAGAGGCCCCGACCCAGAGGTGGCGCACTCTGGGGTTTAGAGTTGCTGCTGCCAGGGATGGGGGGCAATGTTTACATAGGTACCCTGTCCCCGCCACCAGCAGCGTGGTGGAGCACTGTCAGGTTTTTAGTCGGTGCGAGTCCGACATACCCGCCGCTCGTCCCCGTCGGGCGGTGATGACCCATAATGGGTTTTCCTGACAAAAAAAAAAAAAAAGCCTAATTACACATTTGAATCGAATTTTTAAATTTGAACAAACAGCGCATCTGTTATTATTTCTCGGTAGTTTTCCACTTTAATTAGCCTTTATTGTAATTATTAATATTAAAAAAGGCAACTTTTCCAATACTCAGAAAAAAATCGATTTTAACAAAAACGATTTGTTAAAAGGGGGAAAAATCAATTATTTATAAATCGATATTTCTACTCCATGTCACATCCTTAAATAAATTCCATGTATAGAGTTAATGACTTTTTTTTGATCCCACAGAGTTTAAAATCTTAGGTCATACAGCCAAAGTAAAAATATTTTATTTCTAAGCATTAATTTTAATCAATGAGGAATAAAATTATTGTTAAAAAAAGTCAAGCTTATATATTTTAAGATACCTATTTTAAATTATTATTTGATAAAAACGTTATTTAAGAATTATTTGTATTTTTTTTTTTCTTATTTGTAATAAAACCGTTGGAATCCAGCATGGTATATGTATATTTAAAATAATAAGTATAAAAGCAATCAGTTAACAATTACGATAAGTTCCACTTTAGGAAACTTTTTCAATACTATTATATTGCTATTAAATAAGATTTCTAGCACATTCACGTTGAAAGTTTATAATGTTTATAAAGAAATTTAATTTCTGGCACCCTCCTTTAAGTATTTGTGTTTTTATTAAATATTTGTTACTCAAAATTTTGTCATCTCTCTTACTTTGATTTGAAAAAGATTTGAAAATTCTATACTTACGTATGTTTTGAAAATTTATAGTAAAGTAACGTAATACACATAAGTATGTGGTATAGATAGATGCATTGAAAATATCATATGTAATGTTTCAGGCCACCTAAATAGGTACTAAATTCTTATATTACCTAGTATTTTGTAACAGGTATTTGTCACAGGTATTTTTAAGTCACAGTCACAGTGATACTTAGTATTTGGTTTTGCCTAGTACGACCCAACCCTAAACCACAACAACCTCTGATGTGACAATTGATGTACTCAGTTAGACAGGAATACAGTGTTGCCATAACAAGTAAAAGCTATAGTTCTCAAAACATTCTTTTCATGACCTTCTTGACGGACTATATGTAAAGATCATCGTAAAATGGAAGTTAATCTAACTTTTTAACCACTAATATATTTTACCAAAGCCACCAAAAAAAAAACCACTAGACATTAAAAGCAATATTTCGCCACTAATTGGGGAGTTAAAACCACCAGTTTTTAGTGGAGAATTTCACTAAGATGGCAACAATAACATTGACCGCTGAACCGCAAACTATATGTACCTACCATGTACCTACTTCGCAGGATGGCTCTTCCATAGCGCGACTAAATATACTACAAGCGCCGTCTAGTTTTGAATCTGATATATTATACGTTCTGCGAAGTGCAAACTTTGTACAAGATACTGCAGAGATAAATAGCTATCTATGTTTGTCATAAACTTTACACTTATTTTGACCATCTTTCAAAGTTATTCCCCTAATTCTGTAATTTATATTAAAAAAGCATAAGGCTAGCAAGCTTATAATAGTTCATCTCAAATAAATGAGAATTCGACCAATTTTTTTTAAATTTGTTATTTCCAATTAAATAAAATCAAAATTACTGTTACTATAATTCAAATTAAATAAGTGAAAATAAAACGGCTACAGACACAAAGTCCAAAAAACCTGACTACTTCGTAGTTTGTACGAGCTCATTTAACACTATGAAAGTAAAACAAAACGTCTGGATTAAATATCCAGACGTTTGGATGGTACCTATGGGTCAAGCTTGTAATTGCTTTTAATTTTAACTATAAAATTCGATGCAATTGAAGCTAAACAGGATTTTCCCTGTTATCCTTACTGATATTATAAATGCGAAAGTCTGTTACGTTTTCTCGACGAATCCGCTGAACTAATATCAATGAAATTACGCACAATTATTCCTTACTAGCGGCCTGCCCTACTTCGCACGTGTATAAAATATATAGCCCATATCACTCAGTGAAAAAAAGTATTGAAATTGGTCCAGTCGTTTTGATTTATTCATTACTGCCTGTGGCCCGCAAGCGTTAAATTTGGAGAAAAACAATTCCCCAATTATTTATTTTTACATTTTTCCCATATACATACATACATATATAAACATTCACAGCTTCCTTGTCATTAAAAAAACTCTTGAAAGAGCGACATATAGCTGCTAAATTCGGAGTGCTATGGGGCGAAGCGCGGCGTCCTCACGGCATTTCAAATCTGTAATATCTCCGAAAATGTTCACTTAAATTACATGCTGTAAGCGGCCATATTGATCTATGTTAAATTCACATTTTATTTAAGGTACTTTATTGGATAAGGATTAATGCTGTATTGTATAAAAATTGCTTTGAACATTAGGCATTATTTTTCGTAAAAAGTAAATGCCAAAAAATTCTTTAGTGGGTTATCCATAAGAGATAGACATATACCATCGCGGACTTTTCTGTAGACCTTTTCAATGTGTACAAATACTAAGTACATTATTTTGATAAATCTCGTAGGGTTTAGCCTGCGTTTGCAAAGTAAGCGGAAAAAATGTAATTATTTACGACATCACATTAGAAACCTCAAAAATTACAGTATTTTTCTACTCGGTATTGAATGTTATTATACATATAAACCTTCCTCTAGAATCACTCTATCTATTAAAAAAAACCGCATCAAAATCTGTTGCATAGTTTTAAAGATTTATGCATACATAAGGATATATGGACAAACAAAGAATGTGACTTTGTTTTATACTATGTAGTGATATAATGGGGTAATATATATACTGATGTTGAATGAACAGGCTATAGAAATAAAAAACACCATCTATTACCAACATATGAAAGTTTTTTATTCACGATGTGTCAAAGTCGAGTGAAATCTGTAATTATTGAAAGAAGTTTCTATACGAGTATCATTGTTTGGCTTACGTCGGAATTATTTTAAGAAAGTTTTTATATATATTTTGGTTTCTCATCATCATGTTCTGGCCTTCTTCCCATTTTTAATTGGGGTCGGCTCTCCTAACTAAATTTCTCCAGAGCTGGCGGTTCTGGATCGTCTGAGGATCTATGTTTTCCCTTTTAAGGTCGTCAATTATATTCTTTATCCATGTAGTACGGGGTCTCCCACGTCTTTTTGGTGCGGTTTCAAGTTCCAGAATTTGTCTAGTCATATGGTCTACTGGTCTCCTCATGACGTGGCCGTACCATCGCAGTCGTGATTCCCTAAGCTTGTCCACGATGGGTCTCACTTTAAAAGTTCCCCTTATGTAAAGGTTGGGGACCTTGTCTAGAAGTGTGACGCCCGCAGACCATCTCAGCATTCTCATTTCTGTGACGTGTAATTTGTCGGCCTGTTTCTGTTTGAGGGGCCAGCATTCCGAACCGTACGTTATTGCGGGTCTTACGGCTGTTTTGTAGACCTTTCCCTTAGTGCGTATAGGCATTCTCGCATCGCAAAGGACCCCGCTGAGCTCTCTCCATTTTTGCCAACCTACGTTCCTGCGGTGTTCTATATCCACATCGATGTTACCATCGTTGGATAGCACGCTGCCTAGGTATTTAAAGCTTGGGACAGTCTTAAGGGCAAAAGATTGGAGGAAGATAGTGTGGCGACCGCTGGAATTCGCGAACTTGCAGTGCATGTGTTGTGTTTTGTCTCTGCTGATTTTTAGTCCTGCTGTTTCCAGTGCCACACGCCAGGTTTCTAAAGTTGTTTGGAGGGCCTCTGGATCAGAGTCGATCAGCATAATGTCATCAGCGTATAGAATGTTCCAGGGTACAGGTTGCTGGACTTCGGATGTCAGGTAGTCCATCACGAGATTAAACAATAGGGGACTCAGTGCCGATCCCTGGTGAACGCCTACTTCTACGGGGAACTCGTCGCCTATTCCAGCAGGGCATCGTACACTAGTTGTGACACATCTGTACATGTCGACTATTACTTGAATATAACATTCAGGGACATTCTGTGATCGTAAAGCTTGCCAGATCAGTGCTCTGGGTATGCGGTCAAAGGCCTTCTCCAGATCAATGAACACCATATGCAGGTCTTTTCTTTTGTCTCTATAAGATTCCATAAGGATACGGATGGTATGGATTGCGTCGGTGGTTGATTTTCCTGCCACAAACCCGCACTGATTCTCTGACACACTTGTTAGTTTTCGTAGTCTTTCGTTGATCACTCTTTCCCAGATTTTAAAAGTATGCGATAAAAGTTTAATTGCCCTATAATTTTCACAGAGCCTAGCATCTCCTTTGTTCTTATAAAATGGTATTAGGTAGCTTTTTCTCCACGAGAGTGGGATACCTTCAATGGCTATTTTATTAAATAGGTTGGTGAGAAAGTGGATTCCCTTGCTGCCCAGCTTCTTCCAAATTTCCCCTGGCAGATTGTCTGGGCCAGTGGCTTTATTACTAGCTATGTTATCAACCGCTAGTAACACTTCATCAGTAGTAATGCAGAGAAATGGCCCTTCTACTGTCGGAAGTGTAAGTACTGGTTCACAGGGATAGGTCTTGTTGAGCAGATCCGAGTAATATTCTTTCCACCTTTTATTTATATACCTGTCTGATGTTAAAAGCGTCCCTTGGGAATCCTTGATGTACTTGACTGCCATAGTATCTTGGGAATCTCGATGTTTTTGTTTAGCAACTTTAAACAGCTGTTTAACATTGGTGGTGTTTTCTAGTCTAGCATAGAATTTCTCTCTATTTGAGGCTCTGGTCTGTGCTACTATACGCTTTGCATTTTTCTTTGCTTCTTTGTACGCATTTCGATCTTCATCGGATCGTGATTTTTGCCAGATTTTAAACAACTGTTTTTTCCTGCTGATTGTCTCTTGAACATTCGAGTTCCAAAATGTAGGGTCTTTACATTTTCTTATGGTTCCGTTTGAAACGCCAAGGTAAACAGTGGCCTTCTGGATGGCAAAACGATGAAAGTCGTTCCACGTTACATTAGCGTCCTTAACTGACACATCGCTTTCTATGTAATCACAGAGTTCGGTGCATAGTTTGATACCCTCCTCTTGATCTAAGTTGTGCCATCGAATCTTGGTAAACCTAGCTTTCTTAGTCTTAGTGGCCTTAGGCATCTTAAAGTCAGCTTCGATCAATCGGTGTTGGGATGTTAGTGGTTCGCCAGGTATTACTTTGCAGTTCTTACAAGTTTTAAGAAGATATCTATCAGCTAGGATATAGTCTACCTGTGTGCACTTGCCCCCACTCTTGTACGTTATCAGATGTTCGTCACGTTTTGAGAAAAAGGTGTTAATGATTGCCATATTAAATGTCGCCGCGAAGTTTAATATTTCATTGCCTTCGGGATTTAAACTGCCATAGCCATAGTTCCATGGATCTCTCCGTATAATGTTGTTGTTCGACCTACGTGCCCGTTAAAATCTGCTCCAATATACTTCGACTCGTTGCTGGGTATAGACTGCAAGACTTCAAATAGATCATCCCAGAATTCTTGTTTTTCGCTCTGAGAAAGGCCTGTCTGGGGTGCATAAGCTGATATTACATTCATACATAGTTGATTGTTAAGTGCAAATTTAATTAAGATTATTCGGTCGCTTACTCTCTGTACGTCAACTATGCGATCTTGAAAATTTTCGTCCACCACGATCCCCACCCCGTTTTGATTCGAATGTTTTCCTGTATATATGAACTTGTAGCCGTTTCCAATGTTGCGAGCCTTGGATCCCTTCCACTTCGTTTCTTGTATGCAGCAAATGCTGATTCGTCGTTTAAGCATCACGTCGCTTAGCTCTAAGCCGCGTCCTGTCATGGAACCGACGTTCCAGCTGGCTATGCGAACTTTTGGGACGTCTGCCTGATGCCGTTGACCTGCGCCGGCCCGGGGTCGAAATAAGTCCGAGCGGCCCGACGAAGGTGTACCTGTTGGTCCGCGGGAGGTATTTAATTTCCCTCCTACCCTCCGGCACTTCTTTCGAACTGCCGGCGAGCATTCCCCGATCCGCCGCCTGGGGACGCGCTCCTTAGGGGTCAGGCTCCCCCGGGAGATATATATTTTGGTTTCTGTTTACTAAAATTATTAAACTATTCTCTCGAGAAAACGATAAATCTCTTTGTCTTTCCGAATTGATCGGATTTTCGTGATGGATATTTGCAGGGTTGGAGAGCGACAGAAGCTGCTTTTTATTTTAAGACTACAGAGATGAATCCCACTTCTGATCTGTGCCGTTGTTTCCGGTGGAGTCTTCCTATTCGATAAAACGTTTCAGTGACATTCAGTCTGTTAGTTATGCAAGAGACTTCTCTTATCTCGTATCTCGAAGCGGGAATTGTGGTATTCCATTATATCGTGTTATAAATAAATAAATATATGGGACACTTACACACGGTCTTCCGTCCCCAAAGTAACTTAATACTTGTGTTATGGGTGACACACAACTGGTGAATATATACTTATATATTTTTTTTAATATATACTCAAATACAAATATACACCCAGGCTCAAAGGCCAACAAATTCATTTATAGAAAATGTTGGCCCTCGGCGGGAATCGAACCCGCGACCCGCGGAGCTGAAAGCTGAAAGGCCAGTCAAGGCCAGTGTATTATATAATTGATTATATATTCATGCTTAAGCTGACGCAAAAGAACTCACGAGTATTGCTAGTAAGGAGCAAAAAAATAAAACAATTTCAACTGCAAGTATATAATTATGTGGACTTGATGCTCAAATACATTTTGCCGTTAATATTCTGTTTGACGGGGTTGATCCTCTTCAATATCTGCGTCATGGTCTCGACCAGCCGCTCAGAGCTGACCCCCGTGCGCTTGGACTTGAACTTGGTGAGCAGTTCTGTGGTGGTCATGGGTTTGCGCGCCAAGTAGCGCCGCACCGCCTCCTCAGTTACCCCGCATTCGCTGTAAATTATTATTATTATAGCCTTTATTATTTCCTTAAATATAATTAATAGAATTAGGCGTTAGTTTGCGGAGACCCATAATACAAAAGTAATAATAAAATTATTTTTCTATAATCAGCGATGAAGTATAATAGAAAATATATATAATGCTAAATGTAGAGTAAACAACATCCTTACGAATCCTTATGTTCATACATCATCATACATCCTTACGTTTACGAATCCTGCACGTATCATGTATGATAACCGATTGTCCACTCTACATTTGGCATTAAATATATTTTCTATTATACTTCATCGCTGATTATAGCAAAATAATTTTATATTACTTTGGTCCTTAAATATATACATACATTTTTTTACATATATTATCATGTCAAACATTTCAATAGATTTTTGAATTTTTAATACAATTCTAAAATAAATTTATGTCATTTTTGTTATATTTAGGATGTCTCTCGAGTAAAGGCCTCCTCCATATGACTCAAAGTATCTCTGTTTGGGCTGTAGATACCCACTGGATTCCTGACCGTTTTGCTATCTCATCCTCCCATCTATCCACTGGTCTTCCCCTTTTTCTTTGGCCTGATGGCCCATTTCATGCATTCGCTGTAAATACAAATTGGAAATTCCAAACTCAAAATGAAGGTCCAGTATTGGCCATAAGCCTCCACACCACACGATCTTGCGTCGCTTGGATCCAGTGGCTCGTTTTTGAGGGCGTGTAGCTAGATATCATAAGCCTTGAAGCAAAAAATAAATTACGGCCCCAACTAAGGGCACTAGTAACTGAGTTAAATAATGACTGACTACGGTTTAATAATATAAAATTGAAAATGTTTAAAAGATTGACCGCCGAGTTTCTTTCTGGTTCTTCTCGGTAAGAGCAACATTCCGAACCAGTCGTAGCTTCATTAAGCATATTGATCCTTGACGATTCAAAAGTGCTTGAAAGAGCTTATTTGAATAAAGATTATTTTGATTTTATTTTATTTGCTCGGTAATTTTTTTAAAAGACAAAAAAAAAATAAAAAAATAGTTATGGCGATGAAGCTCGATCGTAGGTATTTTCACATCTCTAGATCGCCCGTTCCCCAAATGAGCTATCATAACTTGACGTTTAATGGCGAAAATTATCTTTTAAATTCAACATATATTTTAGAATTTTCCCGTAAAAAAGGGATAAAACGACATTTTTTTTATATGAAACGTAGCTAGATTGATTTTTCTCCCTTAAAACTCCCTAAATGCTGAATTTCAGGATAATCGTTGGAGCCGTTTCCGAGATTCGCAATATATATATATTGCGAATATATATATATATATACAAGATTAACTCATTTAAATATTAAAGATACTGACCCTTGACGATTCAAAAGTGCTTAAAATATTCAAATTCAAATTAATCAAATAAACTTGTAAACAAGTGCTTTTGAATCGTCAACTCTACCGCAGGTTCGGAAAGCTGTTTCTACCGAGAAGAGCCAGCAAGAAACTCGGCGGTTGCTCTTTTAAACATATGATTCTTAATACTATATAATACAATAAATTATATTTAAATTATATAAATACAATAATAATATAATATAATAAATAAGCTCTATTTGAATAAAGATTAACTTGATTTAATTATTACGAAACAATTTTTTTTGAGTTTTGCCGCTATTGCACCCTAAGAGCCCATAATATGGCTCGCTATAATAGCTATACTTACGAGTATGATGGATCGAGCTTGGGTCTCTTGGAGTGCGGCTGGTTAGCGTTGGCAGCGTTGGCCGCGGCCACGGCGGCCATGGCGGCTGAGGGGGTGGGCGTGCCTGCGCGGGAGGTGTTCGCACTGCCCGTGCCACTGGTGCCACCTGGCGGAACACTTTGTTACAATCATGTGTAATGAGGGTACACAACATAGAATACAACACATGTACACGCACACTCACGCACACAATATATACAATACGCTTACAGGCGTTAACAGATTTTTATTTATTAATTTGATTTTGTTAAAACATTACATTATATATAGAGCTATGGAAGGATGGAGGCTCCAAGCACAGGCATTACTTGCCTGAATGGAGCTTCCAATCACTTGTGAAGTTTAAGTAACATGTAAATTGTTTTTGAAAATAAATGAATTTGAATTTGAATAGAAACAATCATTTTGACTGGTAGAAGGGTTCGATTTTACTAAGGGACAACATTTTCTAAATCAAATTTGTTACTATACGTATTTAATAATATACCTGTATGTATATATTTACCAGTTATGCCGCGTGATGTCTGAGTAGAATAGACCATCATTTTTTACCGAGTTCGTAAAAAGATATTAAGGTAAGTTGACCCACCGTGTGACTTGTCAATTCCATTCTTCGTCTTTTTGGATTTCTTGTTGCTGCTCTCCGGATCTGTGTCAGAGTCGGAGCTAAACTCGCTGGTAGAATCTGAGAGAAGAATAATTTTTTAGTGACAGAGATAAAATTGGTAGATAGATAAAAAAGAAGAAAATAAATTTCTTGTTTTGTCTCCCTCGCACTTGTACTATTAGATTTTAGGTCAAGGTGTCGTATTACATTATTTAGGAATAGCTTACGCCATTTGGTATCCGGCTGAATAGAATAGTACCACCCTCATTTCTTACCGAGGTGTCGTTAAAGGCGACTAAGGTAAGTAGGAGGCCGGTATTAACGTGCGTAGCCATGTTGTGCCGACCCCACTTAGAGTGGGATAAGGGTAGGAAGATGATATTTAGAATCTTGATCTCTATAAATGATGTTACTTTCTTTTTCAAAACGTAAAATGATTGCTGTGGGTAAGTTACTTTACTGAGTTAACAGATTTTATTTTAAAGTTTTTTAAAAGTTTTTCTTTAACTTGACTTGTATATATGTATATTTGAATGTGAAGGTGGAATCTTGCAAATTTCACCCACATCCCGGTGTGCGAGTGATTTTACGTACTGGTTCAGTTTGACAACGCATGTTTATGATAAGCATGACCAAATGCTGATTAGCTCCAGACCAGCTTTACTCAAAGTGTGTTCCGCGGAACCCTAGGGTTGCGTGATGCCTCTGTTGGGGTTCCACAAGAATTTAGAAAAAAAAATCAAATTACCTCTCTGGTCGAACGTTTTGACTCCGCGGACGCGCGTAGATGTATTTATTTATTTATTTGTATAAACATGTGTTACAACAGCTGGTGTATTAGTTAGATATTTTCTTTTTTTATATCTTCTATTATTCAATACTTAGTACCCATACAATAATTATTATTATTGTATTTGCCAATATTACTAACTTGGTAAAGTAACTAATAATCAGTAACTGTTACATTGTACTTTTAATATGCTTATTAATAAAGGCATAAGGCGACAAATGTCATTATTTTATGTACAGTTTTCTAAAACGAACTATGCACAAAACTCACCTTTAATTTTTTTATATTATTATTTATATTATTTTTTATACATAATTTTTCTTATAGCCCGTTTATATAATGACTGTTATAGTAACATAGATTTATTCAATATTAATAAGGAAAAACTAAGTTTGGAAATTTTTAATAGACATACTAGTAACTATATTTATTTATGAATTGCATACATACACACACACACGCACTCACACACACAAGTACAAACACACACACACACACACACACACACACGAACACGCACGCACGCACGCACGCACGCACGCACGCACGCACGCACGCACGCACGCACGCACGCACACACACACACACACACACACTTGAGTTCTATTTATATTTTTTTATATAGAAATCTGAGGTATTTAAGTAGGTACTTAATTTATTATTCATCGTCTGCCCTGAATATAGACTGAAATTAGTTATGAGTCAGTCTCATCGCAATATATTACCTTTCTTAACTTCATCTGGTTTCTTCTTCTTCTTGGTCAGCTTGCTCGCTCTCTCCTCTCCATCTTTAGTGGGCTCGTCCTCTTGCTCCGATTCCTGCTTTTGCTCCTGTTCTTCATCACTCTCTTCGTCCGACGTCAATAGTTTCCTGTTAAATATAAAATAATCCAAAAATTACTTGTTAATTGTCCAAAGTAATTTAAAAGCAGCCTGTATACAGTGGAACTGACCATACGTTTATTGAGATCAATGACCGTTCACGCCAACCTTGGGCTAAAAAATAAATACGGTACAACTGAAGAGGTGCGAGGGAGACAAAACTATAATATTGTTTTATCTTATTCATTAAACAAACGCACCGCGTTGGATCAGTCAATCATTACTAACAAATCTCAATTAAATTATATTTATTTTGTTCGAAAATATTTTTTAAACGATGTTTAAGAAGATTAGCCAAAGTTATCTTATACGTTTAGGTGAGCTGTGGATTCATTTTATGTAGTATGATCTGTACCATTTGGTATAGATTAAAAATCTTCATTCCTCCTCAACTGATATACTTGGACTAAACTTATATATCAGTTGACATTGGTCCATCAGTGGAAGTATATATAGTGGAAGTGTATATTTTTTATTTTTTTACATAGAGAGAGAGAGAGAGAGAGAGAGAGAGAGAGAGAGAGAGAGAGAGAATACTCTTTATTGTACAGAACAGAAAAATTACAGACATTTATAAACAAATACAAGTACAATAAGGCGACCTTATCGCTAACCAGCGATTTCTTCCAGGCAACCTTAAACGTAATGAAGCTGAATAAAATAACTGGTAGGACAGAGTATACAAATATAGTTATAAGTAAAAGAGTATATACATCTCTACATATAATAAACTTACATTTAATATACACATATATTTAGAAAAGAGTAAGAAAAATAAAAAAGTACATGTATAAAAGCGGACTTATACCTAAAAGGGATCTCTTCCAGTCAACCTTTGAGAAATAGAAGGAAAAGGACAAGAATTGAAGAAGAAAGAGAGTACGGGTCATATAGAGAAAAAGAAAAAGTTTATATAAATTGAACTATTTAATCTATTAATTAATTTTGGTAAAATAAAAAGATGATAAGATGCTACTAATATATAATTACTTAGGATAAATATTTTCTAAATTTAGTCTAGCATATAGTATTTTCGAGGAATTTCCATGACAACCTTCTATGCTTCTTAGTTCCAGTATCCGTAGCAGCTCTTTCAAGATAATCTGTGGTAGAAGGTCTAACCAAACCAAATTATCTAAAACTCCTAACCTAAAATTAATTGTACCCAAAAATTCTAGCACCTTGGGACCCAAACTCGTTCTTTCGTATTTGAGCTTTGCGACATACTGTGCTATATAGCTAATTATGGTTCTTCTGTTTATTACGCCGTGTGGTATTCGGCTGAATAGAATAGTACCACCCGCATTTCTTACCGAGGTGTCGTAAAAGGAGACTAAGCTAAGTTGACCCACCGTGTGGTATCCGGTTTAGTAAAATAGATCACCCTCTTTCTTTCCGAGGTTTCGTAAAATATGACTAAGGTAAGTTGACGTCAGGCCGGTCATAAACGTAGCCAATTCACGTGACAGCATGTTTGTAACATGTTGTGCCGACCACACTTAGAGCGGGATAAGGGCAGGAGGATGATGATTCCTCCTCAACCGATATACGTCTACTGGACACTGGTCTTTCGAGGAATATATATATACATAACAATCTTTCTATGCTGCTTAGATCCAGCGTCCCAAGCGGCTCTTGCTACTGTGGTAGAAGGTCTACCAAAATAAAGCACATAAAACTCCTAACCTAAAATTAATTATACCCAAAATTCTAGCACCTTGGGACTAAAATTCGTTCTTTCGTACTTGAGCTCTGCGACATACTGTGCTATTATATATCTTCCTGTCCTTATCCCACTCTAAGTGGGGTCGGCACAACATGTTTTCCTCTTCCATTCTGTCCTATCTTTCGTCAACTCTGGCGCCACTCCTTTTATATGCATATCATACTTCACACAATCCAACCATCTCTTTTTAGACCTCTAGGCACATATCCTTGACTGACACATATTGACTGGCCCGTTGGCGCAGTGGGTAGTGATCCTGCCTTCAGCTCCGCGGGTCGCGGGTTTGATTCCCGCCGAGGGCCAACATTTTCTATAAATGAATTTGTTGGTATTTGAGACTGGGTGTATATTTGTATTTAAGTATGTATTTAAAAATTATATAACTATATATTTAACCAGTTGTCTGTCGCCCATAACACAAGTATTAAGTTACTTAGTTTGGGTATGGACGACCGTGTGTGTAAGTGTCCCATATATTTATTTATCCATCCACATTCAAATTTAACACACGTTTGGTCACATGATATTCGACATACTGTGCTATATAGCTAATTATGGTTATTCTACTTATTACTTATTTTATGATTTATTTATGTACAGACTCCAAACTTACCTCAGAGCGTCCTCTTCTGCAACGCCCTTAAGCTCCTTGTTAGCTTTGGTTTCGTGGTCGGATTCACTGTAGAATAGACAACGAATTTAATTTAATTTAAAAAATTAAAAGACAAGTATGTGTAACCACGTGCGGTTTATTGCGAACAATGATTAGTACATATAACTATTATACCTTATCCGTTATGATATCACAACGCCGTGTGGTAACCGGCTGAATAGAATAGTACCACCCTCATTTCTTACCGAGGTGTCCTAAAAAACGACTAAGAAAAGTTGACGTCAGGCAGGCGGCCGTTGTATGTATATATTCACCAGTTGTCTGTCTACCATAACACAAGTATTAAGTTAATTTGGGAAGGGGATTGAGGACCGTGTAAGTATCCCATATATTTATTTATTAAGTTACTTACTTTTAGGACTTAATTTAAATTAAGGAGATTTTAGTAGCCCATTGGTCGAATAAGTATCGTATACTCCACCTGTCTGAAGAGTCTGATATGTAATCTCTTTCTCTGCCCTCTTCGTCTCCATCGTCACTCTCTTCAAAAGCTTCATCTTCCACTTTCTTCTTCTTTTTGTTAGTCAAAGCTGAAAATGTATTAAAAGGATTAAGTTATTTTGGTATACCGCTAAACGTATCTGTTTTCAGTTTTACCGTTACTTGATTGTTAGGAATTCGAATTAGTTCAGGTCATTGATCTGAAATATGTGATGTCGTTAAAAAAAGTTAGACAAATAACGCATTACAATTTTACCTGGTTAATATGCAGTACCTGTGTGAAAGGTAATTATTCTAAAGATATTGAAAAAAGCTATTAATAAAAGTAAAAAAAAGACAGGTGATATTTGGGTCTCTATATGGGGTATTTTCACTTTTTAGTCCGCTAGTTCCCTACTGAGCTGTTACAACTTTAGAAATGCCAGCAAAACTAACCGTTGTATTCTATTATATAAACAGGGAAAAAGCTACTTTTTTTTTAAATAATACCTAGCTAGATTGATTTTTATCCCCCCAAACCTTCTACATGTTGATGTATTTATACATATTAGTATCTTTTCAATGTCTGAAAAAACAACACGAGGATAAACTGACACACAACAATGAAATATCGATTTATAGCCACCCCAAAATCCCCTACATACTGCATTTAATGAAAATCGTTGGAGCCGTTTCCAAAGTTCAGATTATATATATTTACTTACTTAGTTTACTTACGTGTTACTTCAGATAGCATGAAACAATTTATTTATCATTACAGTGTTTGTGATACGGTAAAAATTCAAATATACACTCATGGGGTGCAATAGTGGCATAACTCACTAAACACGTGTTTTTAGCACTTGTATTATGTGTTGTTATGGCACTTTCTTTACAGCGGCAATACAGATAGCACTCATAATTCAATATTACGCAATTTATTTAAGCAAACTAAAGCATTCTTAATGCATTTTCCTCATCAATGAAAACTTTATGCCATTTAACGCTATTTATCTCAAAACATGATTTTTTTAGTTATGCCATTGCCGCAGCCCATATAACGAAACATAAATTGTTTTTATACTAATAAATATTATAAATTCAATTCTTGCTGCAAGTCTAACATTTTATCTAAAACGTCAAAAGAGGTATCTTCAGACAGTTTTGATATATTTTGGTTTCTGTTTACTGAATAAATTTATCTGAGTTATTACAAGGTACAATAAGGTAAGTTCACTAGTAATTGACAATGCACTAGTAATTGACAATGCACTAGTAATTGACAATGCACTAGTAGTTGACCGTTTTGTATCATCATCTTCCCGCCCTTATCCTACTCTAAGTGGGGTCGGCACAACATGTTATACACAATAAACATGCTGTCACATGATTTGCTGGGTTTTTACGACCGGCCGCCTGCCTGACGGCAACTTACATCAATCGTATTTTACGACACCTCGGTAAGATAAATGGTGGTCTATTTTAACTAAACCGGATACGACACGGTATCCGGTCAACTTACCTAAGTCGCCTTTTACGACACCTCGGTAAGAAATAAGGTTGGTCGATTCTACTCAGCCGGATACCACACGGCGGGTCGACTTACTTTAGTCGCCTTTAACGACACCTCGGTAAGAAATAAGGTTGGTCGATTCTACTCAGCCGGATACCGCACGGCGGGTCGACTTACCTTAGTCGCCTTTTACGACACCTCGGTAAGAAATAAGGTTGGTCGATTCTACTCAGCCGGATACCACACTGCGGGTCGACTTATCTTAGTCGCCTTTTACGACACCTCGGTAAGAAGTAAGGGTGGTACTATTTATTCTATTCAGCCGGATACCACACGGCGTAGTTGACCGTTTTGTATGAAATTTTAAATAATAAGCGTTTTATTTGTTGTAACTAATAAGAAAAGTTAATTAATAATATTAAATTTGAAATATTAAACAATGGGCTACAGTTCTGAGGTTTTAAGCAGTTGTTAATAGATGGCAACAGGTAATTAAAAAATTATTTTTTATTAGCTACAACAAACAAAACGCTTATTATTTAAAATTTCATACAAAACGGTCAACTACTAGTGCATGGTCAATTACTGGTGCATTTACCTTAATGTAAGTTAAATGGTTTTTTTTATTACAATGCGATGTTAAATGCGAAACGTCACGATTTCACGGCAATATTGATAAAATTTAGTATTATTAAGGCTTATATATGTAGCTGTGGTAGACCAGCGGTAAAACCGTGCATTTCATTAGAGGAGGTCACGGGTTCAAACCCGGGCAGACATCAATGAGTTCTGTTAAAACTTATGTCTCTAATTGGTAATTGCAATTCATCACGCGCTTTTCGGTGTGAAGGAAAAACATCGTGAAAACCTGCATATCTCTAGAGAATTCTGGAGATATGTGTAGCCTACCAATCCGCATTGGGGCACCGTGGTAGGTCTTAGCTCCAATCCTTCTCTCCTAAAGAGGAGAGAAGAGGTCTACTTTCAGCAGTGGGATAGTAACAGGCCGCTACTTACTAAGGCTTATATAGACTTGACATATAGTACAGAGTATTTTTTTTTTTGATAACGGGGAAGTATTTTTTAAATAGCTAATACCTTTCTTGTTCTTTTTCTTCTTAGCGGCAGATTCTTCATCCTCTTTCTCTTTCTCGCCAGCTTCCGAGTCGGAGGAGTCGTCATCAGAGTCTATCCACTCGTCCATGTCTGATATCTTCAGATCTGAAAGTACAATAACAATATATTATACATAATATACATTCAGGTATTACGTAAGCAGATTTTTTATAAATATTTAACCCCCCCACATCCCCCCTGTCAGCAAAAGTAAGCAAAGCTCTTACCCCCTCCCCCCGTGCTTACGTAAACATTTGTCAAACAATGTATTGTGTTTTTTGAACATTATATTTATAATAGCGTTTCTTTTTAAGCAAAGAAAATGTGAAGGTAGCCATTCGTGAAAGAAAGTAAATAACTACCGATGACGTAATCTTCATCTAGACTCCCCTACCCCCATGTCATCCAAAACAAGCAAAGCAAATACCCTCCCGGCCCCCCATAGTGCTCAAGTAATAGTTAAACAGTCACTAAGCTGTTTTTTATTTATTTATTACATTATAACTTAAATAATATTACAATCACTATCACTACATATTATAAAACAAAGTCCCTATATCCCTATGTACGCATAAAACTTTAAAACTACGCAACAGATTTTGATGCGGATTTTGAAGCGCGGCGTCCTCACGGCATTTTAAATCTGTAATATCTCCGAAAATGTTCACTTAAATTACATGCTGCAAACGGCCATATTGATCTATATTAAATCAACAATTTATTTAAGGTACTTAATTGGATAAGGATTAATGCTGTATTGTATAAAAATTGCTTAGAACATAAGGCATTATTTTTCGTAAAAAGTATATGACAAAAAATGCTTTTGTGGGTTATCCATAAGAGATAGACATATACCATCGCGGACTTTTCTGTAGACCTTTTCAAGGCGTACAAATACTTAGTACATCATTTTGATAAATCTCGTAGGGTTTAGCCTGCGTTTGCAATGTAAGCGGAAAAAAATGTAATTATTTACAGAAACCTCAAAAATTACAGTATTTCTCTACTCCGTATTGAATGTTATTATACGTACAAACCTTCCTCTTCAATCACTCTATCTATTAAAAAAACCGCATCAAAATCTGTTGCGTAGTTTAAAAGTTTTATGCGTACAAGAAATGAATGCGACTTTGTTTTATAATATGTAGTGATAGTGATACCCGTGCGAAGCAGGGGCAGGCCGCTAGTATACGATACGACATAGCATAAGTAGTAAGTAAGTAGCGGCCTGTTACTATCCCACTGCTGGGAATAGGCCTCTTCTCTCCGTTCTTTTTTTTTTGAGAGAAGGATTGTTGTTGATGTTTTCCTTCGCCGAAAAGCATGTGATAAATTGCAATTGTCGATTAGACACATAAGTTTTACTAGAAAACTCATTGGTGCCCGGGGTTTGAACCCTAGACCTTCTCGAAAGAGGCGCACGGTGATACCGCTGGGCTACACAGCTTAGCATAAACTTAAAACAAGTTTTTCTGTACACCGCGACATCATGGTTGCTTAAAATTATACAGGCTAAGTACAGGGTGATCAAAAAATTTTTTGCTTATACTAAATACATTTGTAAAAATATTAGTCATCGTTCTCCTGCCCATATCACACTCTAAGTGCGGTCGGCATATAAACATGTTGTCACATGATTTGGCTTCGTATCTCACGACCGGCCGCCGCCTGCCGGACGTCAACTTACCTTGGTCGTATTTTACGACACCTCGGTAAGAAATCGACGCGTTCGAAATATGGTGCTGGAGGCAAATGTTGGGCATCCCCTGGACGGCTGAAAGACCTAATATGTCGATACTCAAGGAACTCAAGATCACAACTAGGCTCTCGACTATCTGCCTTCGTGTTCTTGAGTACTTCGGTCATATTGCCCGGAAGAGCGGTGACAATCTAGAGAAGATAGTCGTCACAGGCAAGGTCCAGGGGAAAAGACCACGAGAACGAAGTCCAATGCTCTGGACGGATCAAATCCGCACCACTCTCAACAGCCAGATGCATGAAGTCATCCACGTTGCGAGCAACCGAAACCATTGGCGCAACATTGTCCGTGATAAATTAATCCGTGTAAGGGGTCACGACCCTCAGCATTGAGGAGATCGACGCAAGGAGGAGGAGGACGGTAAGAAATGAGGGTGGTCTATTCTACTCAGCCGGATACTATATATATTGTGATGCTACAATGTTACAACCCGGAACGAGTAACCGCTATTGTGCAACCAACCTTTCTTGGCCTTGGAGTTCTTAACTTTCTTCTCGTCGGGCTCATCTACGTCATCGGCTGTACCGTCGCCGCACATGCGCTTGCGCAGCATGAGAGAGAAGAAGTTCATCACCTTGTTGCGTCTGAATAGAAACAAATTCAATACATCATCATATCACTACATGTTATAAAACAAAGTCACATTCTTTTTTTGTCCATATATCCCTATGTATGCATAAAACTTTAAAACTACGCAGCAGATTTTGATGCGGTTTTTTTAATAGATAGATTCCAGAGGAAGGTTTGTACGTATAATAACATTCAATACGGAGTAGATAAATACTGTGATTATTGAGGTTTCTGTAAATAATTACATTTATTTCCGATTACACTGCAAACGCAGGCTAAACCCTACGAGATTTAGCAAAATGATGTACTAAGTATTTGTACACCTTGAAAAGGTCTACAGAAAAGTCCGCGATGGTATATGTCTATCTCTTATGGATAACCCCCACAATAGCATTTTTTGTCATTTACTTTTTACGAAAAATAATGCCTTATTTTTGAAGCAATTTTTATACAATACAGCATTAATCCTTATCCAATTAAGTACCTTAAACAAATTGTTGATTTAATATGGCCGTTTACAGCATGTAATTTAAGTGAACATTTTCTGAGATATTACAGATTTAAAATTCCGTGAGGACGCCGCGCTTCGCGCTATAGCACTTCGAATCTAGCAGCTATAATATGTCGCTCTTTCAAGAGTTTGTTTGAAGACATTCTGTAATTAATTGTAAAAATAAAATACATGGAGAAAATGTAAAAGTAAATAAGTAAAAATGTACTATATGAATTTAGATATTCCAAAGATAGCAGGAAATCTTCTTGGTATAGGGAAAGGAAATTGTTTTTCTCCAAATTTAACGCTTGCGGGCCACGGGCAGTAATGAAGTTTTTTTACACTGACTGACATGGGATATATATTTTATACCCGTGCGAAGCAGGGGCAGGCAACTAGTATATTATAAACTAGCAATCGCCAGCGGCTCCGACCGCGTGGAAAGATTAAAACCGTAATATGATTTTCTTCTTTTGACTGGCCCCTTGTAGCAGTGGGTAGTGACTCTGCCTTCAACTCCCCTGGTCGCGGATTCGATTCCTACCGAGGGCCAACATTTTCTATAAATCAATTTGTTAGTCTTCGCGTCTGGGTGTATATTTGTATTTAAGTATGTATTTAAAAAGTATATAAGTATATATTCACCAGTTGTCTGTCTACCATAACACAAGTATTAAGTTACTTTGAGGGCGGACGACCTGTAAGTGTCCCATATATTTATATTTCTTTCGTTAACCTGACAAATGGTTATAGATTGTTCAACCTTAAAAGCTATATATATGCTGTCACGGACTTTTATTTAGAACTTTTAAAGGGGAAAAATTTTATAATATTTGATTTTTGAATAACTATAACCGTTTACTCAGCGCACGCGAGAAAAGCTTTAAATTTTGCCGTTTTCGTAATATTTTTTATGGCTTCTCCTCTCCTATTCATCTTTGCGTGATGTTATAGCCTTCCTCGGTAAATTGACTTTCTTGAACTCAAATATTTTTTTAATCGGTCCAGTAGTTCCTGAGATTAGCGCGTACAAATTCAGCTTTATATATTAATATAGATAATAATAATGTTACTTCTTCCAGTCTGTGTGTTTAGGTTTCAATTTTAAAGCCTGTAGCGCCATCTATAATTATGTGAAAAAACATCGATTACGACACCACCCCCGGATAGACCATCACCCGACATAGACACCGAGGTCTCAGGTCAGGTCACCGAGGTCGAGGTCTCCGACGGGAATTACCAGTCCCAGATCCACGTCGCTGAAGCCAGGGCCACTGCCAGCTGCGTCAGGCCAGTCATAGGTTAACATTAATCGCATAATACATGGCCTAGTCGGTGGTACAACATTTATTGTCTTAACACAGCATCTCAGTAACAAGCAATTTTTAAATTAACTAACCTTCCAAACTCCTGTTCCGCCTCTTCTGCTGACAATGCCTTGTAGCGCTGAATAGGTTGGAAATTGTACCTATGAACAAAATAGACGATTGTTATAACAGCTTGCTAAGTCTCTCCAAACCTCTCCAAAAACGGAGGTAGAAGAAGGCCTCTACCTATGTAGCAGTGGGGTAATCAGAGGCTGTTACTTTAAGTGGGTTTAACCTTAACATTGAAAGGCCAAAGTGGTTGTCCTCCTTGTAGCGCACCCTGGTCTTTGGAATATTAGGTCCTTACATATGAAATTGGCGTTTTGTCGTACTGGCCACTTTGATCTCAAATATTACCTTTATGGTTAGGAATTCCAAATTCAAATTCATACAGCTATTTACTCATGCATTTGTGTTTCAAACCCCCTAATTCATTTGTTTTTTCTTCTTTTTTTTTTCTTTGTGTCACTCTGTTTACAAAATGGAAAACATGAAATATCGCGTTATTTACGAGTATGAGTTCCACCGTGGCACCAGTGCTGCAGAAACGGCTCGAAGGATTAATGATGTGTATGGTGACGGTGTCGCAAAAGAAAACACAGTGCGTTTATGGTTCCAACGTTTTCGTTCTGGAAATTTCGACCTGCAGAGCAAGCCTCGTGGACGGCCGGAGACCAAAGTTGATAATGAAGAATTGAAGGCTATTGTGGAAGCGGATCCATCGCAAACCACGTCCGAGTTAGCTGCAGGCTCCGGTGTTAGTGATCAAACTATTCTAATCCACTTGAAGCAAATTGGGAAGGTGAAAAAGCTTGAAAGGTGGGTACCTCATGAATTGAGTGAAGCAAACCGACAAACGCGCGTCGACTGTTGCGTTACGTTACTCAACCGGCACAATAATGAAGGAATTTTAAATCGAATCATTACCTGTGATGAAAAGTGGATCCTCTACGATAATCGGAAGCGCTCATTGCAATGGCTGAACCCTGGCGAACCAGTCCAATCCTGCCCTAAGCGAAAATTGACTAAAAAAAAGTTGCTTGTAAGTGTTTGGTGGACTAGTGCCAGTGTCGTTCACTACAGCTTTCTTAAATCTGGCCAGACGATTACGGCAGATATCTATTGTCAGCAACTGCAAACCATGATGGAAAAGCTAGCTGCTAAACAACCGAGGCTGGTCAATCGCTCTAGGCCACTGCTGCTTCAGGACAACGCTAGACCACACACTGCACAACAGACGGCTACCAAATCAGAGAGCTTCAATTAGAATGTCTTAGACATCCACCGTACTCTCCGGACCTTGCTCCAACAGATTACCATTTTTTTCGCAATTTGGATAACTACTTCCAAGAAGAAAAATTTAACTCCGATGGGGCAGTCCAAACCGCCTTCAAAGATTTTATTGATTCCCGCCCGAATGGTTTTTTTAGTAAGGGGATCAATGAACTACCTATGAGATGGCAAAAGTGCATACATAGCAATGTTACATACTTTGATTAATTAAATATATTTCATTAAAAAAAAACGACTTTATGTTCCTCCCATAGAAAACGCCAATTTCATATGTAAGGCCCTAATATGTATTCCCTAGTCTTAGGGAACGGACCACTGTGGGGTGGCCAATCCAGTTGTCCCTAGCAGTAGTTTAAAAACACTGTTAAAAACAGGCTGATACAGAAAGCCTACTATACTGTTGAAGATTACTTAGAAGATAAGAATGTGTGGATAAGTTAGAAAATGTTAGAAGATGAAAATGTGCAAAATTTTTGGAGAAAGGAAACCAAATTCGATATTATAATAGTGGAGCAATTTAACAGTGACTGTTCACTTGTATTAGCGTACAAATTGGGGGCAACCGTTGTAGGTATGACATCGCATGAACTGTTGCCTTGGGTTTACAAAAGATACGGTATTCCTTACAACCCATCATATGTGCCATTAGCGTTCCTAGAAGAAGGAACAAAACCAACGTTGTATCAACGCGTGGAGAGAACTTTATTTGACGCTTACTACAATCTTTCATTTAAGTTCATGTGTCAAAGAATAGATCAAAATACGCTCGCGCAGTGTTTTGATGATATACAACCTCTTGAAGGCTAGGAATATGAAATTCTTGATCGCTTACACACATTTTATTCTGACTGGTTCTAATTTGTATCCTGCTAATGTTATCGAGGTTAATGGTTGCCACGTACCGAAGCCAGTCATTACCAGAGGTAAGGGTTATTATCTTTATCCGCTTTAGGGATAAGAACATTTCTTTTCAATGTCGTATTTTGCTTTACTACACTGAAACTCTTAAATAATTTAGATTCCTAATCAGAACATTGTCAGATGCTATAGATCGACAGATAGTTGTACAGATATAGAAAATTAAATGGCACTCCCCTGCAATACATATGTAATGCAATTTAATTTTCAAAATTTGTAACAATAAAATACAAATAGTTATAAAATATAATGTATACATTTGAGCTTTGTTTTGCGACATCCGTAATACTAAAATTAATGTTAATATTATATTGCTATTATCTGCGATAAAAGAAAATCTATGTTACGAATATGTATGTTAACTGCGATACTAATTAAATACACATGAGATAACAAATGTGTAGATAAAATATACTAATAAAAAAAATAATAATAATATATCTCTTTGAACCTGCACAAGACAGTAACAACTTAATGTAAACAGTATTAAGAATTATATTTTTAAAAGAGCCACCGCCGAGTTTCTCGCTGGCTCTTCTCGGTAGGAACAGCTTTCCGAACCAGCAGTAGAGTTGATTAGCAGAGGGCAAACTGGGGCAAACTAGTGGGGTTCCGAGAACTCTTGTTCTCTAATCTGCTGCTGGTGAGTCCAAGTGTAAGCGACTTGCCCAAACCCGTCTGCCGCCCTAAAAGGGGACCTATGGACGTTCCGAACGGGGTATATCGGATGCCTGGCAGTTTCCTAAGCGGTCGGTGCATCTGGTGCTCCCGATGCATCGGTTTAAAAACCTTAACATTACCACTCATGGAGGGGGTACGCGTCTATAGCGCCGTCGGCTGCGTGCGTGAAAACGTAATAGGCAGTATTTTCTGATACGCCGCCTTCGCGGATTCCCTTGAATCTGAAAAAAAAAACAATATTCTTATTAAAGCGTAACAGAAGGACAGTTTTGAGCATTTGTAATATTAGTGTGGATGCGTGGCTTAGTATGGGCTTAGATGATAAGACTGCGTGGTCAGAGCTACTCTTAAAGCCTATATAAGACAATAGTGACAAAATGTAACTAGTTATAAGATTTTTTTTAAAGAGCAACTGCCAAGACTTCTCGCTAGGAACAGCTTTCCGAACCAGCTGTAGAGTTGACGATTCAAAAACACGTATTTACAAGTTTACTTGAATACAGAATATTTTGAATTTGAATTATACGTACATGTAGCACAAATAAACCACAGCTGTATATTTATACAGCTAGTGTATAAATATACCGAATATTTATACACTAGCTGTAAAATTTGAAGCTTCCGCATGGAAATTAGCGTATCACAAAGTTTTTTCCCGCGTAAATCCTGCAGGTATTCTAGGATAAAAAGTCTTTATGCTGCTCCACAACCTCTTCTATCTTCCAGTAAAAGTCCCATCACAATTAGTTTATCCGTTCCGGAGAATGTTATTAGTTACTTAAACCTTCCTCAGGAATTACAATACCATTAATTAAAAACATTACAAGCACCCATTTTGTAGATTTTGAGAAAATCTGTCACATAGAGACAGACAGCTTTGGGGATTTAAATTATATATAGTAAGTAAGTAACTGCCTGTTACTATCACACTGCTGGGCATAGGCCTCTTCTCTCCGTTTTTTTTTTGTAGAGAAGGATTGGAGCTAAGACCTACCACGCTGCTCCAATGCGGATTGGTAGGTTACACATATCCCCAGAATTCTCTAGAGATATGCAGGTTTCCTCACGACGTTTTCGTTCACCGAAAAGCGTGTGATAAATTGCAATTATCAATTAGACACATAAGTTTTACTAGAAAACTCGTTGGTGCCTGCCCGGGATTTGAACCTTAGATCTCCTCGAAAGAGGCGCACGGTGTTACCGCTGGGCTACCACAGCTTCTATATTATGCATAGATCTTTAAAATTAATTGGTTTTTTTTTCTTCATTAAATTAGTTTTCTTTATACTGTTCCACAACTTCTTTTATCGAACAGTGAAAGTCCGATCAAAATCAGTTTAGCCTTTCCGAAAAATGAATGGAATTTACCTAAGCTATCCTTAAGAATTCGATAGATCAGTCATATACCACAATGGCGATTTTCTTTTATAATATGTACAAAAATTAATCATTTATTACATATCTTTTATATTAAGATAGAAAAACGTGAATTATAAAATTAATATACAAACTTCTTGCCAGCTTTCCCGCCAACTTTGAGTATCCACGGCTGATCTTCAGGTTTGTACTTGCGTGATATTATACCAAACTTTTTGCGACGCGCCTCTTCCCGCATGTCGCGCCCATACTCTGAGCCTGCGCCGAATCTATAAATAGGTGTAGGGTATCAGACCAACATCCTCCTTTTCCTTTTGTGACTATTAGATAAGGGGTCATTCATAAAATACGTCAATAATACTAAAAGAAGTTACCCCCCCCCCCCCCAAGTGTACTGCCACGCTGTTACACTTTCCTTTAACTCCCACCCCCTAAAAAGATTAAAAAACTAAGTACACTTCTAGTAAAAGGCGTACTTGAGTGGTTTAAACTTTAATTTGCGATTTTACAATATTGTAGCGCGAGACGTATATACAATGTATTGCGAAAAGTTAGCGCATATGTCAGATTCGAATTTGAATATTTCAAAAACGGCAGTTCGACGTTTCGTTTAATCTTAGGATGCAGAATTGCTTGAACACCTCCCTTTCCCCCCTAATCTATCCTGCCTTATCCTATTCTAAGTGGGGTCGGCAAAACATGTCCCCCTACCCCACAAAAATAACGGCACAAAAACTAACACCTCCCCTACCCCTCATCATCATCATTCTCCTGCCCATATCACACTCTAAGTGGGGTCGGCACCACATGTTATAAAAATGTTGTCACATGATTTGGCTACGTGTTTTACGACCGGCCGCCTACCTGACGTCAACTTACCTTAGTCGTATTTTATGACGACCTATGATTACCACACGGCATACCTCCCCTCCCCCCCCTGATTTTTTTTACAAATTCTGCATGTATCAGGTATGAGAATTAATAGTACACTCTACATTTCACATTACATATATTTTCTTTCATCACAGATATTTTCTAAATAATATTTTCAGTACCCTTTTTATTTTTTATTCAACACAGGTAATTTATGGTCTTATGAAGTAAAGATAATGTTTAATGTTTATTTATACTACAAAAGAAATTATATTACGAAAATAAACAGCCAAATAATAAGTAATTTAAATCCATGCATCACTTCTTTATTTTCATTTCATTCAGAACATATATACTAAATCTATGATATACCAAGAGTTAGGTGTAACTTTTACCAAGTGCCTGCAGGTATCAACTCTTGTCATATGCAAGTTTCCATATAACATAAGTGTTTAATTAATATTGATGTGTATGAAAGTGAAATCTAATTATAAATATTCTTATATAATTCCTAGGATATATTAGTAACCTACCAACGCCGTGTGGTATCCGGCTGAATAGAATAGTACCACCCTCATTTCTTACCGAGGTGTCGTAAAAGGCGACTAAGGTAAGTTGACCCACCGTGTGGTATTCGGTTTAGTAGAATAGAGCACCCTCTTTCTTACTGAGGTGTCGTAAAATACGACAGAGAGACGTCAGGCAGGCGGCCGGTCGTAAAATCGCAGCCAAATCATGTGACACCATGTTTGTAACATGTTGTGCCGACCCCACTTAGAGTGGGATAAGGGCAGGAAGATGATATTAGTAACCTACCAATCTGCTTAACAGAATGGTGGTCTTAAGTTATAAGAAAGAGGAGAATACTCACCAAAAAAGATTTGATATTCTTAAAACTATTAAATCCTTTTTTATTGTATTACCTATGTAGTATGCTGTTTTTACATAAGTCTGGATCCTACTCAAGAACTATCACGATCAATTACTGTATGAGCTTATGAAATAAAAAGGTGATTTAAAAAATTATGATTATAAAAAAAACTGAGAATAGACCACCCTCATTTGTTACCAAGGTGTCTTAAAAGGTGACTAAGGTAAATCAGCACGCGCTTTTTGGTATACAGCTCAGCAGAATGGACCACCTTCTTCCTTACCGAGGTTAAAAGCTGACGCCTGCCTGACGTCATCTTAAGGTGAGGCAGGCGGCCTGTCGTAAAAACGCAGCCAAATCATGTGATAATATCTTTATAACATGCTGTGCAGAGCCTACTTTGAGGGGGATAGATTAGGGAGAAGTATATATGTACAAAATGATTCCACTCACTTAGGCATTTCCTCCTCTACACCTTTGAACTCTTTTATGTTGTTCTCCCTTTCCATTTTCACATGCGTCCAATTCGCAAAGTCGACATTAAGAGTTGCATTGAATCTCATTACATGATATTTTTTCTTTACATTCTTTGGAACTCTGATCTTAAATTCTTGCACAGAGGGAGATGATGGTGGCTACAAATAAAAAAAAATCATCACAAATATAACTAATTACAAGTGAGATAAACATTGACTCTGATTTTAGTCTTCTATTACTTTAAAATCACAAACACATTGTGATATTTTTAACTTGTTCTTAATTAATTAAGACATTATTGCAATACTTAATTTTAAAAAGAGTGACCGCCGAGTTTCTTGCTGGTTCTTTTCGGTAAGAACTCCTTTTCGCACCAGTCGTAGCTTCATTGTAATTTGACAATTCGAAAGTGCTTGCAAAAGCCAATTTGAATAAAGAATTATTTGATTTGATATAATATTAATTTAAAGACAACTTAAGAGAGAGCTTTTTTATACCAAAAAAAAGCAAACATAAAACCAAACTACAGATTTCAATGTGACACTTCTAGAATTTTGTTTAACAAATTTCTACCCTCACTATTTTAGATTGTTTGTGTGGCATCACATTAGACTTTGCTAGCGTATGTGTTGATGTGCACACGTGTTAGTGAGATTTCGGTGTAATTTTGGTCTTTTTATTACTTTTAAGAGTGGAAATAGTTGGTATTTCTTGTACTAACATTATTATTAATATATTTATTTTACTAACAACTGTATATAAACCTAAAAAGCACCCTCCAAAAAATCATATGCTTTCCCCTCCTTGGTGGGATGAGGAATGCAGTAATTTGTTTCGCCTCAGATCTTTAGCAGAAGAGTCATACTCCATTTGTATGTCTCAACAAATTTTTTTTAATTATCAACGAATTGATGCTAAAGTTAAAAAACTTGTTAAAGAAAGAAAAAGTTGGACTAGGTTCTGTGAATCCTTACTTCCACAATCCTCTTCTACAGTGGTTTGGCATATACTTAAAAGATTGCGACGATCTCTTAACCACATTGATCCTTTTTCCAACAACTCCTCCAACTGGCTTAACGATTTGGTTGATAAATTGGCTCCGGCTTGGGTTCCATATAATGACATGTTCCTCAATTTTACATCAGGTATGAGTTCAGATGTAATGGATGCTCCCTTCTCTATGTCTGAGTTGCAAGTAGCACACGATGGATTGAAAGATTCTACACCAGGGGAAGATGGCATTCCATACTCATTTTTATTAAATTTGTGAGATAAAGCAAAACTTTGTTTTTTAAACATAATCAATAAAAATTTTAAGACCGGAATAGTGCCGGACGCTTGGAAATCCCAAATAGTTATCCCTATCCAGCAGAAAATGCAAAAGCTGAGTATACCGCGAGGTTTGTGCATTTCATATGTAACCTGCTTTTTTGTAGATCCATAGTGGTGAAACATCGCTCAATATCTCTCCCTCCCAGACTTGTCTGGAAAAGTCTCCCTCAAGGCTCTGTCTTAATTCCTCTGCTATACAGCATATACACCCAAGATCTCGAATTGTCTGTTAATAACTTCTGTGATATCTTGCAATATGCTGATGATATTGTTCTCTACTATAGTTCTTGCTGTGTAGAGGACATATCTCAGCGAATAAACTCTGCTTTGTACTATCTAGGCCAGTGGCTGTCTGACCATGGAATATCCTTATCCATTCCTAAGTGTCAGGTAGTGGTATTCACTAAAAAAAAATCTATCCCTAGTTTCCAGTTTTCTTATGAAAACCAACACATCAATCTTGTAGATAAGGCAAAATTTCTAGGAATTTATCTTGATTACAGATTGAACGGAATAGCTCATACTGATCATGTTTTAAAAAAGTGTGAAAAGGGTATCAATGTTCTTCGTGCTATAGCAGGAGTATGGTGGGGCATACAGCTAGTGATCTTTGCTCGTTCGCAAAGACTTACCTGGAGAAATCCTGGAACTCGTTCTACGAGTCCTCAAACTAACAAGGGTAACTACACTTCTCTTCAGCCAGAAATCCCAAGACGACCATGGTTTTTTCTCCATAGATATGCATATAGATGGGTTTCATCTACAATCTCTCGCTTACGTCTTGGTCACTCATGCACACCTGTACACCTAGCTTTGCTCCGGATTAGGGACAACTAGATCTGCGAGTGTGGTTTAGACGAAGGCACTGTATCCCACATCCTTTTGAATTGTCCTAAGCTCCTTCATCCTTTATATGATATTCTCCCATCCAAAATCCCTCGTCCCGTAAATGTTGAATGTTTGCTAACGTCTGTGTTTAGTCCTTATTGTAAATATTTATGTAAATATATTAAGTGTAATAAAATAAAATTGTAAAAATATATATTGTTTATAAGTATTTTATTTTTATATACGTATATTCATGTTGTGTTGTCCTATTTGTTTCAGGTGACGGGTCAAACATAAAGTTCCCACTATTTGTAAATATATCAAAATTTCAGTTTTATTCTTTAGTTCACCGTACAATCTCCTTTGTGTGTTCTCCATCTTAAGTGACATTGGCGAAGTATTCTGTGCACTCCTGAACGCCATTAATTGAAAATTGATTTGATTGTGGCATCACATTCATTTAAGTATTAAAATATTTCCCAAATTAAAAGACAAAATTGAGATTTACAGAAAATATACTAAAGAAACGTAAAATAAGGTTTACATACCGTTGAGCCTGGTGTCGCCATTTTATGCGTTTGAATTAAGTTTGGGTATGATTGCTATATAATAGACGTGGGCATTATTTCACGTCACTGTATACTATACAATAACCGGTTACGAGCTATGAAACGGAATAACTAGTTACGCGTACAAAGGCGAAGTAGCTATTTTCGTAACTAGCTACTCTCGTAGCAGCTTTCATGCGACATTACGTTACGCTGCATTTGCGTTTCGTTGAGCTACGTTACGGCATCACTTGAAAAGTTGTAACCGAATAACCGAATCACTAGCAGTTATTTTAATAATTAGTTTCTTGTAACGTGGAGGTCATTTCTCTTAGTTATTCCGGTGCCGATGGTATGGCAACTCGTGTTTCCAAGAACAAGCTAGGGTTCTCATTTTATTGAGTAACAAAAATGAACTTTCTCCCGTAAAGGTATTAAATAGGTAAAATAATTTAAAAAAATATATTAAGTTATAGTTAAAGAATACCTAAGTATTTAAATAATATAACAGCATAGGAGACAGGAGTAAAAATTAGATACATATTCGTTAACTGTGGGCCTTATAAGAAGTTATGCTTGGAGTCTTTCTGTGTAATCAAATCAGAAATGAGGAGATACGGTAAAACCAGAGTAACCGCTATGGCCCAATGTATCGCGAAGTTCAAGTGGCAATGGACGGAGTAAATGGTTCGAACAATCGACCCAGTGTTAAAACGGCGATTTCGGACCAGCAAGCGCAGCGTTGGTGGACAGACGACATTAAGTGGATCGCGGATAGCTGCTAGACCGCGAAGGGTAGTACAAACAAAGACATTGCAAAAGATATATCAGTACTGGATGTTCATCAGAATATAATGATGCTGACATAAAAATTGCATAAAAGTTAAATTGAGACTAACTCAACTTAAGTTTGTCTTGACTTAAGTTCGAGGGTGTAAAATCTTTAAAGTATAAATGAATAAAGCAATAAACAGTATTTTTTAATATGTAGGCGTGCTTTTTTAGTAATTGATACCATTAGTTTCGTTTGTCTTCATTGTTTTTAGCCGTAAAGCATTGGAACGCCACTTTCTAAACAGACGTGTTGATTTTTTATGACCCTTTACAAATAATAACATCAAAACCGAGCCAGAATGATGTTTTGACGTACAATTTAGCAAATGTTGTTAATTGTTTCTATTAATTAGATTGATATTTTATATTTTAGTTTAATTCCTCATATTATAACAAACTCAGTTCCAGTCCATATAGGACTGGAACTAGGATAATATTATATTTATTATTTGCCGCAGACTTACTACGCGATACTTAACACCAAGAGGTTACAGTATCACCAGTATTTTTGTATTTTTCAATTAAATTGCACTAGCCTAAATTATTATTTTAGGTTAAATTAGGGACGAGGGACTAAATCGTTATTTTGGGGGCTATAGAAGCTGAAAAACGCCTTTATCTGGTTGGAGCAAAATTAACAAGTGTTTCAGAAATTTCTGAAAAAATGGAAATTGAGAGTATTTATTTATTAGGTTTAATATTCGAACGTATGGCTTTAAACTTAGAGATTAGCTTGTGCCTTGTGGTTAAGTTTATTGACTATATTTATTATATGTTTACTAACAAAAGATTAGTGTTTAAATGACTTCGTTGGTGATAATGCATATTTTAATATAATATTGCATTATTGTTAATCGCAGAGAGCTTTGACATACTTTTCCTTTAAACTTTTGTATAGTCATTTTAATATTTCTGTTAAAATTTGTATTTTTTTCATTTAAAATAGTGTATGTTACCTGTATTTTTGTCCTTTTTTTAATATTTTTGATAATAAATACATATTTTATGCAGTCAGTCCTAAGCCTGAATAAAGTATGCAGGGAAGCTCATTTAAGATTAAAAAAATATATTTTATTATTAAAAAGTTTATTACTGAGTCAAGGAAGGACTAAGGAGATTTTATAATTATTTTCTTTGAATATTTTACGGAAAATGAATTTTAGTGTTCCCCTGATGTGACGCAAATTTTAATTATAATTTCAATAAATTTTTAAATCTTAATCAAAACTGTGTGTATTTTCGATAATACGTTCAAACATATGGCTGTAACGAACTTTACTAATCGCTCAACAGCTGTCAACCGTCTCCTAAGTAACTATAACACTTCAAATTTCAATAGAATAACGTCTTAGCCTTGGCCGTGAGTTTTGAGTAAGTAACTAGTTACGAAAATAACTAGTTATAAAACAGGTTACATATATGTCGTCACTAGTTACGTTACGTTATGCGAAAATCATGTAACGACCCATGTCTAGACTGGGTAACAACGTCTAACTCTCATATTCATATTGTCTATCATTTATGGTCAGTGTTGCCATCTTAGTGGATTTTCCCCTAAAACTGGTGGTTTTAACTACCCCCTTAGTGGCCAAATATTGCTTTTAGTGGTTAGTGGTCTTGGTAAAATATACAAGCAGTTTGAAAGTTAGATTTTCGTTCGTTTTCCTTTTTGAATATGCATATATACATTGGAGTACAAGCTTAAATCCGCTGTTTGCTCATGGTTGGTGTTAAATGTTAATATGAACATATAAATCGGATATGACCATGCCATATTTTTATTTTTAAGAGTACGACCTCGGTCAACAATATTGAGTCAACATTATTTGTCATTTCATCCAAAATCCTAATTCATGAGAATCCTAAACAAAAAACCGTGGTTTCATCCCGGCCGACCTTCAATATCCACTCCTAGACGGAGTCACTTCAGGCGGACGATGCTGCGCGTATATTACCTGGGAGATGACAAAAATGTATATTTTGAATGAAGTTATCTTTTTTCTTCCTATGAAAAAATGGTTTTTTTTTTAGAAAAAAAAAGCTGATTTTAGCTTGTATACCTGGTAGATATTTACTTTTCTTGAGTAGGCATAACTGATCGGCAAGAATTAGTCGTCTACGTTTCTCTATATGCAAGGATTTTCCACCTAATAATTTTCTTAATTTATATTTTACTAGCGGCCTGCCCCTGCTTCGCACGGGTATAAAATATATATCCCATGTCAGTCAGTATAAAAAAAATTATTAAAATTGATCCAGTAGTTTTGATTTATTCATTACTGCCCGTGGCCGTAGCGTTAAATTTGGAAAAAAACAATATCCTTTCTCTATACTAAGAAGATTTCCTGCTATCTTTGGAATATCTAAATTCATATAGTACATTATTACTTATTTACTTTTATATTTTCCCTATATATTTTATCTTGTACAATTAATTACAGAATGTTTTTAAACAAACTCTTGAAAGAGCGACATCGCTGCTAAAGTCGAAGTGTTATAGGGCGAAGCGCGGCCTCCTCACGGCATTTTAAATCTGTAATATCTCCGAAAATGTTCACTTAAATTACATGCTGTAAACGACCATATTCATCTATATTAAATCAACAATTTATTTAAGGTACTTTATTGGATAAGGATTAATGCTGTATTGTATAAAAATTGCTTGAAAAATAAGGAATTATTTTTCGTAAAAAGTAAACCACAAAAAATGCTTTATGGGTTATCCATAAGAGATAGACATATACTATCGCGGACTTATCTGTAGACCTTTTCAATGTGTACAAATACTTAGTACATCATTTTGATAAATCTCGTAGGGTTTAGCCTGCGTTTGCAATGTAAGCGGAAAAAATGTAATTATTTACGACATCACATTAGAAACCTCAAAAATCACAGTATTTCTCTACTCCATATTGAATGTTATTAGACATGTAAAGCTTCCTCTAAAATCACTCTATCTATTAAAAAAAAACCGCATCAAAATCTGTTGCATAGTTTTAAAGATTGAAGCATACATAGGGATATACGGACATAGGCACAGACAGAGAATGCGACTTTGTTTTATACTATGTAGTGATATTATTTATTTTTACAATTGATTAGACAATGTCTTTACATACAACATTCATAGCTTTCTTATCATTAGACAATATAAACTTGAAAGAAGGACATTTAGTTGCGCCTCCAGTTGCTGCTAAATTCGAAGTGCTTATAGGTCTAAGCGCGGCCTCCTCGCGGGATTTTAAATCTGTAATATCTCCGAAAATGTTTACTTAAATTACATGCTGTAAACGGCAATATTGATCTATATTAAATCAAAAATTTATTTAAGGTACTCAATTGGATAAGGATTAACGCTGTATTGTATAAAAATTGCTTTGAACATAAGGCATCATTTTTCGTAAAAAGTAATTGAAAAAAACTGCTATTGTGGGTTATCTATAAGAGATAGATATGTACCATCGCGGACTTTTCTGTAGACCTTTTTAAGGTGTACAAATACTTAGTACATCATTTTGATAAATCTCGTAGGGTTTAGCCTGCGTTTGCAATGTAAGCGGAAAAAAATGTAATTATTTACAGAAACCTCAAAAATTACATTATTTCTCTACTTCGTATTGAATGTTATTATACGTACAAACCTTCCTCTGGAATCACTCTATCTATTAAAAAAAACCGCATCAAAATCGGTTGCGTAGTTTTAAAGTTTTATGCGTACATACGGAAATATGGACTTTGTTTTATAATATGTAGTGATACGCGGGCATTTCTCACTTCATATTTTTTCTGAATAATTATACTTAGAAGTTAGAAGGGTTCATCGTTCACTCATGGACTCATAATTATTAATTTTGGTTTGTATTAACTGAGCGAATTTATTGACGCGTAACTATGCAAAAATCACAATATATGCATCGGGATTCTTAGCTCGTAGGTATCTGAAATACTACGGGTCGAGCAGCGCAATGTAAATTTTGTGATATTAATTTGTTAATTTTTTAATAATTAATAATAAAGGAACCTAATTATTTGTACCTATATTTATTTTCTTTCGTAAAACAAAAATTGTTTTAGTGGAAAATTTTGTGGTTAGCGGTCATTTAGAGTGTAAAATTTCTGTTTGTTAGTGGTTTTCTGGTGATTTTCAAAGTTGAATCTAGTGGGAAGCTTATTGAGCTGTTGGCAACACTGCTAATATTTACAAAAATACATTACATACGTCGAGTAGGTTAGTGATTGTGTTTCTCAAGATTTTATATTAATTTTTAATATGGGTAAAAAGAAAAATAAAAACAAAGTGAGTGGAGCAGTTAAAACTGCTGTCAAAACAGAGAAAAAACTAGCAAACAAAATGAAGAAGGAGCTAGCCAATCTTGGAGAGGTTAGTTCGCATGTTCACAGGCAGCTTTTTCGTTGTAATTAATGAATAAAATGATTTAAAAAATATATAGATATCACTTATCTTTAACTTTATCATCTTTTGACTAATAAAGAAATATGTTTAAATGTAAAAATTGTGTTTTATTTATAATCGACTATTGGAAGCGCGACATTTCAAAGCACGTAAAAAAGTTTTTCATTTTGCATTTATTAATATTTTATTACACACACGGTCGTCTGTCCCCAAGTAAGTAACTTAATACTTGTGTTATGGTAGACAAACAACTGGTGAATATATACTTATATATTTTTTAAATACATACTTAAATTTATTTAGTAAAATGTTAATTATTATCTAGGGCTTGATAAAGTAAAACTATTCTAATATTGCACGAGATAAATTATTTCAGATTTTAATCATATGTAAGTTATATTCCAAGTATTTTGATTTCAAATTATTTTCATTATAATTTATTAAAGAAATACATAGTGTATTTATTTACACACACTTTTCCAATTAAGAAAATATGACTAACGTTTTTATATATTATGGTAATATTATATAAACCAAAATGTGTAAAAATTAACTTACACATCAATGATGCAATAATATGTTAAAAAGATATTACAATAGTTTCTGTAAAATTTAAGTTGTATAATTAGGATGATGTGTGAAATCAAATCAGAAATTAATGGAAAAGTTTTGATATGACATAATTACTATAAAATATTTAAATAGTTTAAACCTGGGCAGACACCATTGAGTTTTTTTGACAAAACTTATGTGTCTAATTAATAATTGCAATTTTACACATCCTTTTCGGTGAAGGAAAACAATGTGAGGAAACCTGCATATCTCTAGAGAATTCTGCAGATATGTGTAACCTACCAATCTGCACTGGAGCAGTGTGAGAGGTTGTTTTTTATTTTTGAATGATACAAACTGCTGAAATGAATAGATACATTGGGAAATAAATTTGCAAAAAGAGGTTTAGGTGCAAGGTCGTGATTGGAAATATATTTATATTGATTGTAATTTCCATATGTTATTTATTCATCTCATATGCTATATTGCTATTACAGGAGGATATTGCAAAAGTTATAGCTGAAATTGAGAGGGAGGAGGCTAAACGTGCAGCGGCAACCGAGAAAACATTAACTGGCCCACCATCACCAAGAGCATATGCTACTCTCACGCCACATCCAACTAACAATGAGCTGATCCTCTTTGGCGGAGAATTCCATAATGGACAACAGGTTGTAGTTACATGAACTATTGTACATAATTGCAAATGTTATAAATGTTAATGTTTGTCTGTCTGGCTATTTAAATTTACTGTTTAAATAATTTATAGAATTAGAATAGAATAGAATAGAATAGAACATTGTTTATTGCACCACATAAAAATTATAATATACATTGTTAAGAAAACGACAATCTAATGCAGATACAATAAGTCGGCCCTATTGCTTACTAGCAATTTCTTCCAGGCAACCTTTGGGCTAGAGAGATTAAATTTAGGGTAATAAGGTAGAATTAGGCGCTACTTTTCTGAGATCCATGATACTAAAGTAATAATAAAATTAAAACTTTGAACTGAAGTAAAATAGAAAACATATATAATGCTAAATGTAGAGTGGACAATCCGTTTTCATACCTGATCCGTGGAGGATTCATAAAAACATGTGGAGGTCCACCACAATACACATAACCCACAAGCACTACATACGTTCACTATCACAAACTCAACAATTGTTTCCTCCCACAACCGAAGCATCAACAGGAGATATTGACTAACTATGATTATACTTTTCTGGTAACAGACACAGGTGTACAATGAATTGTTATTCTTCAACCCTGTTAATGGCTCGTGGAGACAGCTGAAGGCTCCAGGGGCCCCACCGCCCAGGAGTGCTCATCAAGCGATAGCCACACCTGCGAATAAGTATGTGATATATAATTAAACCAATTAAACAAATAAATTGAAGGCCAAAATCTTCCAACAGTGCGTGTTGCCAGTGATGACCTAAGGATCTGAAACGTGGTCGCTGACTATGGGCCTCATAAGAAGGCTCAGAGTCGCTCAGCGGGCGATGGAGCGAGCTATGCTCGGAGTATCTCTACGTGATCAAATCAGAAATGAGGAGATCCGTATAAGAACCAGAGTTACCGACATAGCTCAGCGGGTCGCAAAGCTGAAGTGGCGATGGGCGGGGCACATAGTGCGTAGAATCGATGGACGTTGGGGTTTCAAGGTGTTGGAATGGCGACTCCGCACCGGAAAACGCAGTGTCGGTAGACCCCCCACGAGATGGACTGACGACCTTAAAAAGGTCGTGGGGAGCCGCTGGGTCCAAGCGGCACAAGATCGTGTGGTATGAAGATCCCATGAAGAGATCTATGTCCAGCAGTGGACGTCCATCGGTTGACAAAGAAGAAGAAGAAGAAGCTATAATTAAACATTGTATAATGTTCTAACCAATGCATAAAGGCAGCCACTGGTTGACAATAGTTCATGCAGAATGTTGACCTTCATAGAGACCTCTACTTTCCCGCCATAGTTTATCATTTTAATTCAACTTTTTGAGACAGCTGATGTACACCAGACCTCACAACGGCTTCTACCTACATCTCTATTAAATCTACTCACCCATATTATATATATTATATTAAGCCTTTATTCAGACATTTGTTATAAATTTTTCATTTGATGTACTAAGAATGATATTTAATTTCCGTTGTCTGTTTGTCTGCGGACAAGGGCCTCCTCCAACTGTGACCATTTTTCTCTATCATTGGCAGCTCTAGTCCATTTTGGCCCTGCCACAGCCAAAATGTCATCAACCCATCTTCGCAGTGGTCTGCCTCTTTTCCTTTTCTGATGTTTTGTATACCATAACATCACTTTCCTTGACCACCTTTCATCTCCTCTCATTATATGGCCAGCCCATTTCCATTTTAGCCTCCTGATGGTGCCAATTACATCTTTAGTTTTCGTTTTTTTTTTATAGTAGAAGTTCTTATTCCGTCGGACAGTCTTTTGCCAAGCATACTTCTATTCATGGCATTTTGACATACTGTAAGTTTCTTATCTTGCGCTTTTGTTGTAGCCCGGGTTTGGCTGCCATATGTACCCATATTATAGGTGTCTTAAAAAACACCCACCCACAATGTATATACGTAGATATACATTGCATATCTGTGTATTATGAGTGGAATAGTCTGGAATAGGAGGGGATAGCCTGACCTGTACCAACAGGCATCCCCAATATTAGATTAGATATCTGTGCGAGTGATGGGCAAGTGCTAGTTATTATTAAACACAATAATTTCTTCTACAGAGGCGAGTTATGGATATTTGGCGGTGAATTCACAAGCCCCTCGGAAACTCAGTTCTATCATTACAAGGACTTATGGTGTTTTTCACTGGCAGATAAGAAATGGGAAAAGGTATGGTATGGTATATGCTCATATCTTGTACTTTGTATGTTACAAATGTCTTTCCGGTTTCTGTATATGTCCGTTCGATCATTATAACGAAAGTCTGTCTGTCTTTCTGTGTATTTACTGTCTGTATGTTACGCTTTAATAGATAGTTTAATAGTATTAGTAATGAGTGACAAGAGCTGAAGACTGAGCTTAGTGGTTTGCTCTAGAAGAAACCTATGTTCAACACAGAAAGATATAATATGATAAATTCAAAACTTTCGAATTTAAATAATTCTTTATTTATTTTACAAGCACTTTTGTATCGTCAAATAACAATGAAGCTACGACTGGTCCGGAAAGGAGCTCATACCGAGAAGAAACAGAAAAAAACTCGGCGGTCACTCTTTTCAAAAATAAATATTTTAATTATTTGTAGGTGTTCATAAATTAAAAATTTCAAAATAATCGAGTGCGTATCTGGTCGAAATTTAAATCTAAGTTTTGTTATCATTGACATAGTCCTGGACAGTATACGAGTAATAAGCTTTATGAATAAGTGTATTTTTAATTGCTTTTTTAAATTTGTGTAAAGGCAACCCTTCCTCCCCTCAAAAAACGGAGAGGAGGCCTGTGGACTGCAGTGGGACAGTAACAGGCCGTAACTCTCGTATAGTAAGCCAGTCTATGCCGAGCAGTGGGTTAGTAACAGACCGTTATTTTACTTTATGGATGGACCAATATTGTCGTAGGTGGTAGCTCCGAACGGTCCATCGGCCAGATCAGGCCACCGGATGGTGCTGTTAGGCCGGAAGTTGTTCGTCTTCGGCGGATACAGCGACGACGGCCGTGAGTGTCGGTATTTCGACGAACTGTACACGTTCTGTTTGGACACCAGACAGTGGGCGAAGCTGACCACCAGTGGGAGGGGACCCTGCGCGAGATCTGCCTGCGTTATGTTGCCAGCTGGAAATGATTCAGTAAGTTAATATTTGTTACGAACATTCAAAAAGAGTTCGTAATGTGTATGTCATAGAGTTCAAATTTGGTAATCGCCTGGAACATTCAAGTTGTTGCGAATCATGTTCCGTATCCACGCGACTCGCGAGTTATCGAGAAACAGAACATTCTCGAACGGTTCGTTCACTATAAAAGCAGTCGTATCGCGCGCCTCGGGCATTCAGTTTGCAAATAGCGATTAGGGATGTACATGGAGTAGATTTTCCTTTTAAAATAAATCGATACGAAATAATCGATTTTTTAAATATCTTTTTTTTCAGACTATTTCTAATGTTGCCTTTTTTAATATTAATAATTTTTAATATTAACAATGAAGGCTCATTAAAGTGGACAATTACCAATAAAAAACAATCGATTTTTGATGAAAGAATAATCGATTATTAAAAATTGATTACTGTGTTATTGGACCATGGACTGCATATATTAGTTTTGTAGTGAAAAGCTGAATAAAGGGTTATAAATAGCTTTTTTCATAATTTATAGAAAGCGTTAGTGTGCGCAATACAGAAGTTATGATAGAATTATTTTGTATAATAGTATTTTGTTAACAGAATCCATGTAATGCTAAGTGTAGGAAGCAGATGACGTACCGTGTTCTGCATAACGGGTAAAGAACTAAAAGTCAAGCAGAGTAACTGTGCGGCGGCTTATATTGAATGAATCCTACCTCTTGGTGGTAGGGAGCAACAATATGGCGGCCGGCACGACACGTCACTTCCGTTTCATTTTAGCGATACGGAAGTATCTGAAGCGATATGCCTCTGGTTGATAGTTATGTCCTATAACTGTCGTGGCTGGCTTGGCAAGGCGGCTTGGCTGGCTGGCTTGGCTTAGCTGGCGTCGCGTTATTCAAATTCAAAATATTCTTTATTCAAATAAACTTGTAAACAAGTGCTTTTGAATCGCCAACTGTACTGCTGGTTTGGAAAGCTGTTCCTACCGAGAACAGCCAGCAAGAAACTCGGCGGTTGCTCTTTTAAAAATATAATTCTTAATACTATTTACATTGTCGCTACTGTCTTGTACAGGTTCAAAGAGAGCTATATCCACACATTCTTATCTTCTAAATAATCTTCAAGAGTATAGTAGGCTTTCTGTGTCAGCCTCTTTTTAACAGTGTTTTCAAACTGCTGTAATGGCAAAGCTGAAATTGATTGCGGAATTTTATTATAGAATCTTATACCAAAACCCACAAACGACTTACGTACTTAAACGTTTCATGTAATAAATTCGTAATTGTTAATTTTTTTCCAGCTAGTCATTTACGGAGGGTTCTCTCGGGTACGCGAAGGCCGCAACGAGCGGACACAAACGCATACAGACATGTTCAAGCTAAGCTGCAAGGGTTCAAGCTGGACGTGGCGCTCGCTGTCCGGTGGGAGCACGGCTCGAGCTGGACAAGCTGCTGCTGTTAACGTCCACAGTAACAGGGGCTACATCTTTGGTGGTGTCTGTGTAAGTAAAATCCTCGAATTTAGACGATTTTCGTATTATGGGTAAGATTTTACTTATGTTCTAAATGAATTAAAGATAGATCTGTCAAATAAAGTCAACTTGTCATAGTTAACAGCCTACCGTTTACTTAAAATTTCCATATTGAATTGCTGAGTATTGCTTAATATTAGCAACATATGGGTAGAATTTTTTTTGTAACGAATACGTTATTATTATATTATTTATTATTAAATTATTATGTGCACTTATAATGGAAAGTTCCATGATATTGATTTATAAATAAATATATGGGACACTTACACACACGGTCGTCAGTCTCCATAGTAAGTAAGTTAATACTTGTGTTATGGGTAAACTGGTGAACATATATTTATATATTTTTAAATATATACTTAAATATAAATATACATCCAGGCTCAAAGACCATAAATTCATTTATAGAATATGTTGGCCCTCACTGGGAATCGAAGGCAGGGTCACTACCCATTCCGCCAACGGGCCAGTTAATGTGCAGGTTTCCTCACGATGTCTTCCTTCACCGTAAAGCGTGTGATAAATTGCAATTATCAATTAGATACATAAGTTTTATTAGAAAAACTCATTGGTGTCTGCCCGGTTTGAACCCATGATCGTGTCTAGAGATTCGCACGGTCGCACCGCTGGGCTATCACTGCTTTTGGTGTCTGTATGAGTGACGGTAAATATTAGCGCAGAAAAGAGGGACAAAGCTGCAATGCGTCTCCAAAGAACTAACTGACCCATTTGCGCAGTGGGTAGTGACCCAGAGTTCAGCTCCGCGGGTCGTGGGTTCGATTCCCACCGAAAGCCAACATCCTATTAATATTATAAATGCGAAAGTATGGATGTATGTTTGTTACTCTTTCACGACAAATCTGCTTAACCAAGGTCAATGAAATTAGGCACAATTATTCCTTTACCCTGGAATAACATATAGGCTATAGAAATCCGATTAGGAAATAGAATTTATTATTAAAGAAGGGGGCTTTAGTCCAAAATAGGGATAAGAGTCCGCCATTACAGTGTTTTTTATTAAAAAATTCCAGGATGTAGAAGAAACAGAAGAAGAGTTGAAAGGAGAAATGAGTGATGAACTCCAGCTACTGGATTTGGAGACTTGTAGATGGCACACTGTCACACTACGCGAGTGCGCGCCCGCACCAACCACACAAACCGCAATAAAAGAGGACACTAAAGACACCAAGGAAGATGTTACTGGTACAGTCATCATTCTCTCACCCATACCCCACTCTAAGTGGGGTCGGCACAATATATCTTGTTCCATTCTCCTCTATCATTCGTCAACTCTGGTGCCACTCCTTTAACATACATATCATTTTTCACACAATCCATCCATCTTTTTTCGGCCTCCCCTAGTCATATTTAAAACTCTGTCATATTTAATATCCGGCTGAGTAGAATAGACCAACTTCATTTCTTACCGAGGTGTCGTAAAAGGCGACTAAGGTAAGTTGACCCACCGTGTGGTATCCGGTTTAGTAGAATAGACCACCCTCTTTCTTACCGAGGTGTCGTAAAATACGACTAAGGTAAGTTGACGTCAGGCAGGCGGCCGGTCGTAAAAACGTAGCCTAATCATGTGCCGACCCCACTTAGAGTGGGATAAGGGCAGGAAGATGATGATTCACATTTAAAACTCTGTAACTGGTAGAGTATGGGGATATATCATATAGTTACTTAGTACTATTGTATAGTGTCCATGTGTATATCTATCTGCGCTATGTGTGTGTCTATCTGCGCTATGTGTGTGTCTATCTGCGCTATGTGTGTGTCTATCTGCGCTATGTGTGTGTCTATCTGTGCTATGTGTGTGTCTATCTGCGCTATGTGTGTGTCTATCTGCGCTATGTGTGTGTCTATCTGTGCTATGATGTGTGTATAATATTTACGATTTGTGTGCTTAATTGCGCTATGTCTACTACTGTACTTGTATTTTTTCTATTTATGTGTGTGTCTATCTGTGATGTGTCTATGTCATCATCTTCCTGCCCTTATCCCACTCTAAGTGGGGTCGGCGCAACATTTTATAAACATGCTGTCACATGATTTGGCTGCGTTTTTACGACCGGCCGCTTGCCTGACGTCAACTTTCCTCAGTCGTATTTTACGACACCTCGGTAAGAAAGAGGGTGGTCTATTCTACTAAACCGGATACCACACGGCGAGTGTATTTGTCTTATGTATGCTCTGTATTTCCGTTCATTGTGTGTGTGTGTGAGTGCTATGATATGTTTTTTTATTTATTAGGTTTACCAACAGTTTTAATACTTGATTAATTCAACACGTATTCTATTATACTATTACACAAAAGTAATAATAAAATTATTTTGCTATAATCCGCGTTCATCGCAGATTATAGCAAAATAATTTTATTATTACTTTTGTATTATGGATCTCTGCAAAGTAACGCCTAATTCTATAAATTATATACTATTACACTAATTTTAAATGTAAAAGTACTTAAAGATAAACACTACATGCAAGATATTTATGGAATCATTGAAGGCAATAGGTAATACTTACATTTGATTCACAGTATATTTTAAGTAATTTTATTTTTGTACAGGATTTTTTTTGAGGTTTATTTAAATGATGATAATGTGTGGATATAGCTACATAAGCTTGCGGCTCCTGCTTTGCGCCTTGCAAAAGTGCGTAACTCGTTTGTGGGTTTTGGTATAAGATTCTATACTAAAATTCCGCGATCAATTTCAGCTTTGCCATTACAGCAGTTTAAAAACACTGTTAAAAAGAGGCTGATACAGAAAGCCTACTACACTCTTGAAGATTATTTAGAAGATAAGAATGTGTGGATATAGCTCTCTTTAAACCTGTACAAGACAGTAACGACTTAATTGTGTATTAAGAATTATATTTTTAAAAGAGCAACCGCCGAGTTTCTTGCTGGCTCTTCTCGGTAGGAACAGATTTCCGAACCAGTAGTAGAGTTGTCAATTCAAAAGTACGTGTTTATAAGTTTACTTGAATAGAGAATATTATGAATGTACGCTTGCTTGTGTGTTTAGTTTTGTGCCTGGCTTCTCTGTGCTGGGTGTGTCTATTTGTGATGTAGATATGTATAATAATAATAAATCCTTACTCCCATCTGTGAAGCTGTGGTAACCCAGCGGTAACACCGTGCGACCTTTTCGAGGAGGTCACGGGTTCAAACCCAGGTAACCAACACCAATGAGTTTTTCTGTTAAAACCTATGTGTCTTAATTGATAATTTCAATTTATCTCATGCTTTTCGGTGAAGGAAAACATCGTGAGGAAACCTGCATATTACTAGAGAATTCTGGAGATATGTGTAACCTACCAATCCGCATTGGAGCAGTGTGGTAGGTCTTAGCTCCAAACCGTCTCTCCAAAAACGGAGAGATGAGGCCTATTCTCAACAGTAGGATAGTAACAGGCCGCTACTCTACTCTCTCATTCCCATCACAGTGGTAACAGATGAGGTGTTCACAATGAAACTTGGTGGTACCCCCATCACCACGGATGCGGTGGTGTCAGTTGCCCCCCGCCAGCAGAAGGGCGGCCCCAGTCCCAGGATGTCGGCCATGATGTGTGTGCAGCGGTCCGTGCTATACGTGTATGGTGGGGTCCTTGAGAAAGATGACAAACAGTTTTATCTCGGAGACATGTACAGTTTAGGTGAGATATAACAAATACTCCTTCATCATTATTATCCTGCCCATATCACGCTATACAATTTCATGAAAATCGTTGCAGCCGATTCCAAAATTTTATTTATATATACACACACACACACACATACAATATTACATAGGATTACTATACGAGATTAACTAATTTAAATATTAAAGATTAGTTACAGTACTTGGTAATTTTTTACAAAATAAAAAAAACTTAAGAATAAATTATTGGGTAGGTGGGGTTCCATCCTAGGGTATTTTCATTTCTTGAGACGGCCCGTTCCGCTAATAAGCTACGCTGACTTAACAATTTTTGGCAAAAATAGTGTTTTATATTCAATGTAAATTTTAGTATTTTTTTTATGCCCAAAATAGGGATAAAAAGATTTTTTTTTATAAAACCTGACGAGATCGGTTTTTCTCTCTCAAACCTACACGCTGAATTTCAGGGAATTCGCTGGAGCCGTTTCTGAAATTCCGAAAATATATATAAAGATTAGCTGCCGAGTTTCTTACTGGTCCTTCTCAGTACGAGCAAACTTCCGAATCAGTGGTACCTTCTTTATAAACATTTGACGATTCAAAAGTACTGTAAACAGTCCACTTGATTAGAGAATATTTTGAATTTGAATACATACAAGATTAACTGATTTAAATATTAAAGATATGTCATAATTTATGTGTGTAGAGGCGACTCTTTGATAGTAGTATAATAATAAATTGTGTTCCATAGATCTCCACAAATTAAATGAATGGAAAACAATAATCGAACAACCGCCATTGCCCGACTGGCTCGGATCCGATTCGGAAGAGTACTCGGGATCTGAGAGCGAGACGGACGATAGCCAGGACTCTGATGAGGAATAGAGACGGAGATAGACATAAGGTAAAGGTATTTGATATGAAGAGTTTTCGGATCGAGAGCGAGACGGAAGATTTAGCACTCTAAGGACGAATAGAGATGGAGATAGACATAAGTCAATTTTATTGTACTATACTATTGCCGATTTAAAAAAGATGATATTTTAATTGACAGTTTTTTTTATATCTAATAGATATTTTTAAACCGTAATACCATTTTTTTTTCTATTTTCTTTTTGAGTCTATTTTATAGTATTTATAAGACTTAAATATACTTGTTTGTTGAAAAGTGATATGTTACTTAATCAAAGTAATTATAAGCTTATAAGTGTTCAGAAGGTTTTACTTGACGTCGTCATTTATCCTTGTTTTTAATTTTGTAAATCGAATATAAAAAATAAAACGTTATTCCACTGTCTAATATTGTTTTATTATAAACACATAATGGTAATACATCGAGACTGGTCGTATTAGAATAGATAAATAAAAATTATTCAAAACACTGATTTATATGTTTTTTATTGTCTATCCAATTGTGAGTATGGATGTATATTTGTTACTTTTCACGGAAAATCCGCTGAACCAATAGCAATGAAATTTGGCAAAATTATTCCTTAAACAACGGGTTAACATATAAGCTATAGAGATTCTGTTAATTTAACAGAAATAGGATGACATTTATAAGCGCCATCTATTATCAAACTATCACAGGACAATAGTCCACGTGAACGAAGTTACGGGTAAAAGCTAGTATTAAAATAAAAGTAAATAATATATCCCACGCTTAGTATTAAAGTGACCTAATTCAAAAATTTGTTATATATGTGGCAATAAAGCATAGCGTAAATAGAAGCTTAATAAGAAGAAACTTTGAAGAACAAGTAACTCAATTAAGCCTTATTTTAAGTTAGGTCTCTTTATTACTAAGCTTGCGATATATATAACCATAAATAAGTGAATCACTACATATTATAAAACAAAGTCCATATTTACGTATGTACGCATAAAACTTTAAAACTACGCAACCGATTTTGATGCGGTTTTTTTTAATAGATAGAGTGATTCAAGAGGAAGGTTTGTACGTATAATAACATTCAGTACGAAGTAGAGAAATAATGTAATTTTTGAGGTTTCTGTAAATAATGACATTTTTTTCCGCTTACATTGCAAACGCAGGCTAAACCTTACGAGATTTATCAAAATGATGTACTAAGTATTTGTACACCTTAAAAAGGTCTACAGAAAAGTCCGCGATGGTATATATCTATCTCTTATAGATAACCCACAATAGCAGTTTTTTTCATTTACTTTTTACGAAAAATGATGCCTTATGTTCAAAGCAATTTTTATACAATACAGCATTAATCCTTATCCAATTGAGTACCTTAAATAAATTGTTGATTTAATATAGATCAATATTGTCGTTTACAGCATGTAATTTAAGTGAACATTTTCGGAGATATTACAGATTTAAAATGCCGTGAGGACGCCGCGCTTCGCCCTATAACACTTCGACTTTAGCAGCGATGTCGCTCTTTCAAGAGTTTGTTTAAAGAAATTCTGTAATTAATTGTAAAAATAAAATACATAGGGAAAATATAAAAGTAAATAAGTAATAATGTACTATATGAATTTAGATATTCCAAAGATAGCAGGAAATCTTCTTTGTATAGGGAAAGGAAATTGTTTTTCTCCAAATTTAACGCTACGGCCACCGGCAGTAATGAATAAATCAAAACAACTGGATCAATTTTAATCATTTTTTTTACACTGACTGACATGGGATATATATTTTATACCCGTGCGAAGCAGGGGCAGGCCGCTAGTTTTGTATAATAATATGTTTTTTGTTTCGCTCTTATGTTACCGTAAACGGGTTAAAAACCCCGGAAAGATAAAACAAAATTATCACAGGCCTTCGTTAAAGGAAAACGTTGCGAAACCTAATTATCTCTAAAGAATTGAGATACGTGTAACCTATCAATTCGCTTTAGAGCAGAGTGTTGGGTCTAAGATACAATCCTCTTCACAAGGATAGAGGATCTATTCGTCCCAGCAGTGGGAATCATAAAGGTAAACAATAAAAAAGTACATATTAAGTACGTATAGATTTTTATTGAGATTTCAAACAGGTTTCATATCTTCTATAGCTACACGTATTTATCCATTTACGACACTTTAGACTAAACTTTCAAGTAAAATAAATACGTGAATTTAAACACATTTTATTTTTATTTATTACGGAAAATAAACAGCTTTATAATCAAGCTATATTGAAATAAATTTTTCGTGTTACCATTTAACATGTTTCTGAAATTTTTTTCTTATAATTTATTAGGTTTGTTTTGGAAATATCCTTCAATTGAAATATATAAAACAGTTACAGAACGAAAGTGACTTATCCTGAATAGGCTAATAGAAAATTATATTTAATAATATATTTATCTGGTATATATATTTATTTGGATTATTAATTTATGTGTTGATTAATTTAATCTAAATTTTGATAGTTTAACATTTTTATCTTTATGTATACTTATCATAAACCATGTTTCTATTTCTGCAGTATATAAGGACCATATATGGCTTGTAATTTTTAATTATTTCCTTGCCTAATTTTCAATTTAAAATTTTTGCTTATGAAACTAGTAACAGATTAGATATTCGAAAATTGAAATTCTTGAAGATAATATGTCTGTGTGTAAAAAAATAAATAAATAAGAGAGTACTAAATGTTTTTTTAATTTAGCAATTAAATAAAAAAAAGAATTGTAAATTTACCATAAAGTTTGAATATACTAATGAAATTTAAAGAATCATCCAACAAAAGGCTAAGCCTGATTGGGTTAAATCACTTTCGATCTGAATGAACGTCCTTTGTCTTTATAAGACAGCGTTCAACTTATTTTACTTATATAATTAATTATAATTATAAATAATATAATTAATTTATTAGAAATAACTAAATAAGCGGTTTTAAATTATAAAGTTATATTTTATCGTGCAAGCTAGTATACTTAAGGATTCAAAATGTGGTTTAATAATTTAAATTTCGAAAACGTTACATTTTTACTTTTTGGTCCCGAAACTTGCACGTTTTATTGGTTTGATCCAAATATATTACAAATAAATTGATATGCCTAAATCGCTATATCGAAATAAATGTAAGAAATCATAAACCGTTTTAATATTCACAACTTTTAATTTTAAACAATGACATGAGATTTATACTAGAAATAAAATAAAAATATATATTTTTAAATCTATTACGATTTCATTCGAAATAAACAGTTATATATAAATAATATTATTTGTGCGTTTTACAGAAAAAAAGTAAAAGTATGGCATGTAAGTAAAAAATTAATAGACAATAGACGTATAACATGGACTACGCAATCTTTAAAGTAACATAGAGTAGAAACTATAGACAATAACAATATGCACAGATCTTAAGTGATATTTCAAATAGGATTTTAAAAAAATCTGTTTTATATAAAACATTATCACTAATATATTTGCGACGGTTTGATTATTGATATTTTTAAAATCAATGAAATTACAAATTAAATTTCCTAATTCCAGATGACTCAACCGTAGAACCTATATAAATTATTAGTTAAGTACCAATCTGACGCGCAATCCACATTAAATGTCCATTGCTGACTTATATAGGCTACAATTTTATAAAAATCTACAATTTTCGATAATATAATATGTATATTTTTTTAAATTACCCTAAATTTTATTGAAATGCATTAAAAAATTTGTATAGCAAAATAAAGCTGAAGCTAATAAAAAATATAGGTTATAAAATGTAAAATTGAGGTTTATAATTGATATAAAATATTTAAAAAAATAAAACAAAAGTAATCGGAAACCCGATAAAAAGTAAAATACAACCATAAAAGTTAATCTAAAAGAAAAAAATAATCGAGTTTATGAACATTATCTATGTATGTATTTTTTATTGAGATGAGTTTGACCAATCGCATGATAACAACAGATAAATATAAGCTACCATAGAGTTATTAGTAGAGTAGGAGAGCCAGTTCAAAATGTGGCCATCGACAATAAAGATAAGGCGAACGAAATAAGCTCTCTATGATTCTTATCTTCTTTCTCCTATTATTTATTGCGACACTTTTACTTACAAGCCTGTCACTCCTACAATAGTATAATTCTCTCTATGGTACGGTACTCTATATACCTTATGGTTCCTATTTCTAAATAAAACTTAATATAATATACCGAATTAATTTAAGAACCGTTTGGGACTCATGAAATCTGTAGGTGTTAGATTTCTTATTCTTAAACCAATTTACAAGAATTATTGAAACGAATGAAGTTGGATAAAAAATTCATGAATGATTATGCCCTTTTGTCTTTTAATTAATTGTAATATTTTCGATTAAAAATTAGGTAATAAGCGCGTATCCAAAAAAGTAAAGTTTCATATTCTATGTATAAACATAGAACATGTAACCTTATTCTTCGGAATTTATTGTAATATAATTCTGGATTATCAGTTTATTGGCAGTTTATTGTAGATAAGCGCTTTTACTTTAAATATTGTGTTCATAAACTATTTTAGTATAGAACCTTTATGAACTCTGAAAAGCTTTCTTAATTTATATTAAGTTGTTTATATGGTCAAAAAATTATGGGTTAATTCATTATTATATTCACTGGAATAAACTGTACCACTTAGGGTAGTTATAAAAACATACCATTTCAAATATACATAGTTTTAAGGTAATACAATACATGTTTTCCATTATTACTTAGAAAAAAAAATACATTTTGATTTATTCGTCCATGTTATAGACAGACAGAATGCTCTATGAAATTAGGCATAAATATTGACAAGTATGTACTCGTTAAACAATTCATATCACAATGAATTGTAAAATTGTTCAAATAATCCTAAATAGTTGAAAAAAATTACAATATAGCAAAGTAAAGCTGAAGCCAACGTAAAAAAATAGATTATGTAACATAGAATTGCATTAAAAATAAAAATATAAATTTAATAAAGCAAAAAATTAACTACACGTCAGTCGGTTAATCTTAGTCTGTTGGAACACAAGCACGATACAACCACAAGAAAGAGTGGAGTCGAATAAATTTATTATTCTTCTGTATTTGTGGTATTTAGTCGACTAACTTGACTGTATAGTCTAAAAAATTACGTTCTCTAGCTACTATTAAGTATTTATGCAAATTTTTAATGTGCTACGTAGAATTTTCGTAGAATTTTAGAATTTTTAGTTACATTCCTTTTGTGGAAAAATAATAGTTATTGCATTGTTTAAGCTGTCCTAATAAGGTTATAATAATAAAAAAAAAATGCCTAACATGGAACTTTTTTAAATGAAAAAGTAAACGTTTAAAAATATCGGTGTTCAATCTTTACTCCACTATCTCCTGTAATTGTATGCGCTTCAAAAAAAAACAAATCATCGAACGTAAAATGTCAGTCTTAACTTACGCTTAGGTATACCACTAAATTATATGTACACATTAAATATTTTTGATATCCGAAACTAGAAAATAGACATCACTCGGCGCTCGAGATTATTTACAAAGAAACGCATCACCTTTACAATTAAACAGTATTAAAAGTTATATATATAAAAAAAAATACAACGCGTAGTAGTGTGAAGCCGAAATTTCTATATACGCTAAGCACGAGCGATTTTGATAAAGACCGATAAAGGCATTGCATGGAGAACACGGAGTTGTTTTATGAGTGTAGTTTATGCGGATTGGCGCGTGTAACGTACTTTGTACAAGACACATATATGTAACACATACATTTACATAGTCGCACTTACCTCATGATGCACCACGACAGTAACACGAGAGCCTTTGGTGAGAGTGATCGTGAGGTGACATGTTGTTACTTGTTAGTGCGTGTTTGAGCCTTTCCTTTATTAATACAACATTAGTTTATAAACACTACAATGAGCATATGCATTAAGGCTTTTTAAGGGAAGGGAATAGTACAGAATTTTTCCTAACAGCATTCGGGACAAGTCTTGAAATATGCCTTGGATATGGCCTATTTCCCTTGGCCTTATTGACCCTAGATGGACGGATGGCCTAAGATTGCTTAGATCCCGTAGTCTCTCTGTCAATGCTGAGACTGCCGAGGGGGTTTAAGTGGGTAGGAATCCCACATAACTGGATCTCACCCCTAAGAGCTATGGTATGTTTTTTGAAGATTTACCCCCATAAAAAGGATTAAAATGGCTTAAGATTAAAGTAGGATCATCATGGTCTTAGAGTCGTATTCAAAAGCCTGACAATTTGCACAGAAACTCTTCAGAATATTCTAAAGACTGAGTTACAGATTAATAAAACATAATAGAGAACAGTCATGCAAATAGGTCGGTCATCCTACTATCAGGTTTGACGCAAATGCAAAGGACAAAACTTTATGTTGGCAAAGTTTCTATCAAAGGATGGAGCACCGTGTTTTGACTGTGGGCTAGTAAACATGCTATCAGGTCCTTCGCGGAAATCTTGACTAATACTAGAGACATAGAAACTTTGAAAATCCAACTTAAGGGTGTAACGAAACATCCTTTGGGACAAAAACATTAGGGCCAGTATGGTGAAGGACTGAAATACGAGTAACCTAATTCTGATCATAATCTTTTCCTATATCTAGTCAAAACTGACTGCCTTGTTTTACTAGTTAGAGGCATCCTATAAGAATTTTCTAGATTTTCAGTGTTATCTGACGCTTGTCTTATCAAAATCGCTCGTTCAAGCGTTCTGCATTTAGAACAAAACATTAACTATCTAATACGATTACAATGTACAAGTAATATTTACAAGATAAAATAAATACACGATTTGGCTGTTGTCTTTTTTTTCCCTAAATTTTTCCGATTGCGACCTCATTTGAGAATATAATAAAAAAAATTAAATTCACTGTTATTGTCGACCACTTATTCCATCGACAACGGAATATTCGTTTTAAGAAAATAAATTAATACACGTTCACGGTGTAAATATTTCTTTTTTTTAATTTGTTAGAGTCTATAGTCCAACCGTATAATCTGTCCACACGTTTCATATCACAGGAGCTCTCGCTCTTTATATAGCTTGCTCGCTTTGCTACTGTCACTCGCACTGACTAGGCTCTGAAAAGTTGCTTGTCTTTGGCGACGTCGCGTATTAATACGTAATTATCATGAAAAATCCATTTTCTGTTAATATTAATTAAGTTTAATTTTTATTTTAATCTTACTTAATATTTACTTCCTTTTTAATTTTAGTTTGGCTGAAAGATTTCGGAATAAATCCGCCATTGTAAATTATGTTTTAATTATTATTTTTATATTAACTAATACAATAAATTACAAACAAACGATAGACTACACTTTATTGTTATTAATTCTTGTTATTAATAAACGCGGAACAAGGCCTTAAAGGACTAGATTCCAGGTGGTGATTAAATTATTACCAAGAAAAAAAACGGAATTGCAGCTTTCTCTATGCAAGATTGTATATTTGACGAGTTATAATAATTAATAGAAATGAAATAAATATAAAAGGATCGACGTAATTATTTTGTTATATTAAAGATGAAGTTTCAAAATAATTCCGCCGTTCGTTTTACACTTTGCAATATAGATAATATTTGAGCTGCATCTGCAATAATCTTTAAACGTTTTTCCAATGCTATTTTTTTCTTTTTTTAATTAGTTTAACGTTACGCTACGTTCTACGTTTATTAATAATAGATAGATTAATAAATAGTGACCATTTAAACCTTTAGTTCCCAAAGTGGACCAGGTGGAGCCCCAGGGTTTCACAAGAGACTCGAAGGGGTTCAACGGTGACGTGACATAAAAATTGGGGTTTATCATTATGTAATTTTTATCGGCTTTTGGGAATATGGCAAAATATAGTTGTTGGGAGTCGCTAGATTTCGAAAGTGGTCTATAAGACAAACTCTGGGAACCACTAATTTAAACAATCCTATGTTGAGAGGGATGCTGCGGTGACATCTGCATATCAGGGCCATCTCACGGAACTTATTATGACTCCGATAGAGTTATTATACTAGAGCAGGGGAGCCGGCTTAAATGTGCCATTCGAAAAAAAAGAGAAAGCAAATGAAGTTATCTATATGTTTCACTTTCTTTGCGCATTATTTGAAGATTGACGCTACCTATCTGTCTTTCTTTGAAGATTTTAGTTAGATCAAATTGGATGGAAAATTTGTAACTAATTTTCCGCTTAAAAAAACAAAAAAATTATAAAATCAAAAACGCGCTTTAAATATGTCTGCTTATATAATTAGACAAAGATAAATATCACTACTTAAAAGTAAGTAAATATAAGTTCTCTCATTTGCCCTCTGTTATTATTTGTTGGACACTCGCACTTTGTCTATGGCTCATCTACTCTATATATAATAACTCTATGCTCCAATGACTGATGTAGACACGGATATGTGCGAATTACAGTATATATACGAAATAAACGCGACGTTGCCAAAATTTACGACTTAGAATAAATCGGTGACAATAGTTCCGAACCACGCGCACACAACCGGCAGCGCGTAAGTAAAGAGTGCCTTCTGTAAGGATGGCCGGTCGGCCGCTCCGGCAACCGGTTGCTCCGCGGGCGGTTCCCGGCTCGGCACGGTTCCGGTCCGGCCGCTGGTGTTCTCTGGTAACTCGTCCGGCACCGGGTCCGGTACGCCAACCCGCACGTTGTTGGTCCCGGGCGGGTCGACCACGATGGGCACGTAGGGTTCTTCGGAAACTGGCGGACGGTTCTCTGTCTCGGCCTCCGTTGTGCCAGAGTCCGGTCGACTGTCTCCAGAACCTGACGTATAAAAAAATTGGAGTATAGAGCAAAGTTCGAAATTTAAACAGTTCTACTACTAGTGTTCTTGTTGCTAAACTAAAATTCAATACAAAAGTCACAGAATAAAGAGCAAATTCGAAATTTAAATAAGTCAAATCGAACTAGCGTTCCTATTGCTGAATCTAAATAAAGAAGTCACCGAATATAGAGCAAATTCGAAATTTAAATAAGTTAAATCGAACTAACGTTCCTATTGCTGAATCTAAATAAAGAAGTCACCGAATATAGAGCAAATTCGAAATTTAAATAAGTTAAATCCAACTAGCGTTCCTATTACTGAATCTAAATAAAGAAGTCACCGAATATAGAGCAAATTCGAAATTTAAATAAGTTAAATCCAACTAGCGTTCCTATTGCTGAATCTAAATAAAGAAGTCACCGAATATAGAGCAAATTCGAAATTTAAATAAGTTAAATCGAACTAACGTTCCTATTGCTGAATCTAAATAAAGAAGTCACCGAATATAGAGCAAATTCGAAATTTAAATAAGTTAAATCCAACTAGCGTTCCTATTACTGAATCTAAATAAAGAAGTCACCGAATATAGAGCAAATTCGAAATTTAAATAAGTTAAATCCAACTAGCGTTCCTATTGCTGAATCTAAATAAAGAAGTCACCGAATATAGAGCAAATTCGAAATTTAAATAACTAAAATCGAACTAGCGTTCCTATTGCTGAATCTAAATAAAGAAGTCACCGAATATAGAGCAAATTCGAAATTTAAATAAGTTAAATCGAACTAGCGTTTCTATTGCTGAATCTAAATAAAGAAGTCAATGAGTATAGAGCGAGTTCGAAATTCAAAAGGTTTGAATTAAAACAGTCTAGTACCATAACAATAAGCATATAACGCAGAATATAAATTATTTCTAATTAAATTCAAATTAGTGTTCAATTATACTCAATTATAGTGTTTTTTCCTATTGCCAAAGGAAAATGCTTTTATTTTAGATTATATTTTAGCCCAGTATATAAGCTTTTACAAAAGATCATCAATATCATATTGCTGAATTTTTCCGTTTTTCAAACGGGAACAAATAATATAGTACATAAATGAGGGTAATTTAATACTGAACTCAAAAGTCTCAGAAGCTAGAAACACAAAGCAGTTGATAAGAACTGAAATTTACAAACAGAAAAAAACGTTTCATTAAAAAAAGTAGTTAAACACTTAAGTGTTTGGCGCGACTGAAGTTTAAGTTACCATGAGTAAATATATTTTAATTACTAGAAATACGCAAAGAGAATATAAAGGATAATCATACCTTCACCATAATCGTTGCCAGGGTCCCTGTCCTCGTCATCATCAGGCAGGTCCTCGGTATCATCAGTATCATCCCCAGAACCCGATCCAGAGCCACCGTTGTCCACGAATTCGTTAGCTGACGCCGCAGCCGCTTGCAGGTCTTCAGCTAGAAAAGATAAGACAAGATTTAAAATCGATATTTAGACATTTTGTACGCCAGAAGCATATAATTTTTAAGCATATATCTTTTAATGGAAGCGCCAATTAGTATATATTTTAAATAAACTTGAGCGACTTCAAAATTAAACTTCTTTAACATGCAATCCTTAGAAAGTCGAAGAATAGAACTTGATTTGATATTTTTATTTAAAAATTTTAATAATAAAGTTGACTGCTCTGCACTCCTCGAATACTTTAAATTACGAGTGCCAATGCGATACCCAAGAACACCCTTAAATAACCTTTTATATTTTCCCCATCGTTCTACAGCTTTGGGCACTAACTCACCAATCCCCAGAATTACAAAAGTTTATAACCATATTAATTCCCCTGATATATTCCATGTATCCCTCCATCATTTTGGAAAAAAAATCCAAAAAAATCTTAGTGTATTTACTTAGCTTAGTTTTAATTCTAAATTTCAGATTCATAATTATTATTGTATTGTTTTGAGTTATATTTGCATGTGGTGTTTACCTTTAAGTAGTTTTACATTTAGACTTAGTGTAATAGTATAATAGAATATGTGTTAGAATTAAGTGTTAAAGCTGTTGGTAAACCTAATAAATTAAAAAAAAAAAATCTTGCTATACGGTTCATATTTAGCCTACGCAAATATGACCACGTTTCAGTTTTTCGTCAAAAGCTAAAATGGCTCCCTATTCGTTTTCGCCGGAATCTGCATATACCTTCACTTCTCTCCTGTGTGTTGTTCGATCCAGAAACCCCTACATACTTAAAGGAAAACATCGAATTCCTTGGAGTACAAACTGTATTGCGTATCTCAAGAAAGATTTCACTTAGGATGCCTGCTCACAAAACCAAATTTTATTCTATCGGGTTAGTCCGACTAGCTTATCGTCGTGCAAAGAGCGTGAATACGTGCCCCGGATGGGTTCGAAACTAGTCGGGCTAACCCGATAGAATAACACGTGAGTATAGCCGGTTCTATACATTAACTATGAATACTACTCACGATAGTTTAATTTAAAAAAAATCAATTTTACTTTATTAAACCGCAGTCCCATGGAATCCCGGCTTTTTTATCATCCAAATAAACTTCAATTTTGTAATATGCAACGTTTGCAACGTACGTTGCAACGTACGTTTCTGCCGCGTCTTCACGGTCATAGTATACTCTACAGTCATAGTATAGTCTTCACTCACCGGAATCTTTCCACTGCACCTCGACCCCGTTGTACGCGTCCTTCAAACGTGCGGTCAGCGAGCGCAGGGACTCCAGGGAGACGGCGGGCGGCGCGGGCGCGGGCGGCGTGCGCACTTCGGGGTTGGACGCCAGCGCCGCGCTCCCGTCGCCCGCTGCTATCGACGTATAGCTGATGGGGAACATTATACAGGTTAACTACAAATGCTAATTATTCTAATATCTGGTCATATTAGCTGCTAAACAATCTTAAATATTTATTAATTTATTATGACAAGCCAATAGCATCTTACATATACTTATTAAGTACCTAGGTGACCAAGCCTTGCTCGGTAATTTTTGAAATTATGTAAAAAAAAATTAAAAAGAAAAATGAAAAAATAATAAGTCAGGTCGATCCTAGATATTTTCCCCAAATGAACTGCCATGAATTTACGTTTGACAGCGAAAAATTGTGATTGTATTCAACGTAAATTTTAAAAAAAATTAGAGCCCGAAAACAGGGATTAAACGACATTTTTTTAAATAAAACTTATCTATCGATTTTTCTCGCCCAAAACCCCTTCATGCTGAATTTCAGGAAAATTGTTGGAGCCGTTTCTCAAAAAAAAAAAAAAAAAATATATATATATATATACATATAATCTATATACTATACCTACTTATACTCATAGGAAATTTAGATAAAAACTATTACTTAAGCTTAACAACTTAAAGCAGACGAGCAAGTTTAATTTTATATTTCAATAGAGAGTCATGGAAGTTGTCTATATCATGGGAATAAAGTGTAATAGGTAATCATTAGTCGGTTAAATGGACTTTTTTTTTTACCTACATTAATTCTTGATTTCGAGGTCTCGAAATATCGTCGAAATAAATAAGAATATAGAGAAATGTCTCTTTAAAGAGCTATGACAGGAACATTATATGGTATAACATCAGCAGCATCAGGTAGTGCTTATTATAAATATGAATTGTCATAAGGACTGGACTAGTATGTAAAATTACAGCTCAATCGGGCACCGGGAAGTGGGTCAAATTTAACTTGCAAGATTCCAACTTCACAAACATACACGGCAAGTTAAATAAACGCTCTTAAAAAGTAGGGTCAAATTGAACTTGCAAGATTCCACCTTCACATAAATACATGGCAAGTCAAATAAAAGCTTTAAAAAGTAGGGTCGAATTGAACTTGCAAGATTCCACCTTCACATACATACATCGCAAGCCAAATAAAAGCTTTAAAAACTTTAAAAAGTAGGGTCAAATTGAACTTGCAAGATTCCACCTTCACATACATACATTGCAAGTCAAATAAGAGCTTTAAAAACTTTAAAAAGTAGGGTCAAATTGAACTTGCAAGATTCCACCTTCACATACATACACGGCAAGTTAAAGCTTTTAAAAAGTAGGGTCAAATTTAACTTACAAGATTCCACCTTCACATACATACACGGCAAGCTTTTAAAAAGTGTGTGAGTGCTATATGTGTTTCTATGCGTGTTTGTTTGTGTTTATTGATGCGTACATACGTCTTAACATAACGCTTTGGATACATATATAGTATGTGCAAGAGCAAATCACCTGGCAACATGTGAGCCGTTGAAGCACGGCGCAGAAGTGATGCTGACAGGAGTGCAGAGAACAGCTGGGAGGTGAATCCAATAGCTCCTCGACGCCCGCACCCGGGCTCTGGTCTCCCGCACTAGTTTCTCTAACGCAGGTCCTGATTCAGCGCCTGAGGACAATAAAACAAGGGTATAAAAACCATCACAGATATACATCACATCACAGATAATTATCCTGCCTTAATCCACTCTATATATGGTCGGCAAAATATGTCTTTATCATCCATTCTCTTCTATCATTCGTTAAATCTGGCGCTACTCTTTTTTTAAGCATGTCATATTTAACACAATATCCATCCATCTCTTTCTCTGACCTTAGCTTTTAATCCCCTTTTTTATTCCCAAATTCTAGTGGTATTCTGTTTATATGTGTGGCATGCTTTAGACCAAAGTTTCCCATAGTGGGCCCACGACCCACAGGAGGACAATTTGATGGTTAAGGGAGGGGCAACTCGACACGAGTTTAAGCCTTTCGCTCTGGGCCATTTAATTATAATGCTAGATTTCGGTACCAATTTTAACAAAAAAAAAGCAATTTCTTCTCTCTAAGACCTATTACTTATGTTTCTTAAGTGGACAATTCAATTTTTAATATAACAATTTATGTATGTTACTAAGGGAGCCAAAATAATTTTTAACGTGGGGCATGGACCAAAAAAGGTTAAGAAACACTGCTTTAGACAATGAATTTATCTATTTCTCGGATCTTCTCTTAACTTGTCTCCTATCATTCGTCAACTCTGGCACAATACCTTTTATATGCATGACATACATGTTACAAACACGTTGTAATACGATTTGGGTAGGTATTTTACGACCTATCGCCTGCCTGACATCAACTTGTATTAGTCATATTTTACCACACCTCAATAAGAAAGAGGGTGGTCTATTCTACTCAACCGGATACCACATGGTGAGTCAACTTACCTTAGTCGCTTTTTACGACACCTTGGTAAGAAAGGGGTGGTCTATTCTACTCAGCCGGATATCACATGGCATACATCCATCCACAATCATATTTAAAATTGCTCAGTTTTTGGTGATAGGTCCCTCCTTATTATGTAATAAGTTCAAAAAATACATATATTGTAAATTAAAATACAAGGCTCACTTATGTACTCACCATGACTTTCTTCAGATTTACTGGCAGTTGGCTTCTTCTTTTTCGATCCCCGTTTCCCATCAAAATCGTACCCTTTAAAGTCAATATCTGAATTTCCTGGCGCGGGATCGGGATCAGCGTTCCTCCTCCTCCTCTCGTGTTTCTCATATTCATCCAACTTGATTTCACCCCTCATGTAGTCGAGGAAACGCTTCCTCGACTCCGCTTGCTCCGCTAACTCGTCCGTCGCTCGACGAATACCCTCAGCCGTCCAAAGGTTACTCAACGACGGGTCGTCTTTGACGATACTCTCGAAGTTCGTCTCCAATTCGAAATCGTCGACGTCGTTAGATTTCTGTACCCAATCGAAATCTGGTATGGACCTGGCGAAACGCCGGCTCCTGTCTGGGGCGAAGAAGGGACCGGTACTGCCGCCCCCGCCCAGCACTGGCTTCCCGCAACCGGCGAAGATTTTCTGCGAGATCTCCTGGTTGCGCTCCTGGAAGCTCATGATCGCTTCGGATATTTTAATGTCTATCGGTTCTACCACCATTGCGATATTAAACGGTCCGAGCAGACGATCTGCGACCTTCTCTACAGCATCTGAAGTTGAGTACAATAATCATCAGTTAAAACAATTATTCGTAAGGTTTTTTCGTTTCGTCCTTTTCCAAAATTACCCATTAGATGTGCTCCATGGCATTAAGTCTTATAGAATACTGTTGTGTAGTAAATGCGCAGACATTAGAAACATATTTGTATCGCAAAAACGAGCCGTACATTTCATTTATCATATGATTATGGTATAAAACTCCACGATAAAATTCAGCTTTGCCATTACAACAATTTTAAATAACTATTAAAAGTAGGCTCATATAGTAATGACGAACAATATTTTGATAAAGCAACCGCTAAATTTCCGGCTCTTCTAGGTAGGAGCGATTCCAAACTAAATGAATAAATAAATGTATGGGACACTTACACACACGGTCGTCCGTCCCCAAAGTAAGTAACTTAATACTTGTGTTATGGTAGACAGACAACTGGTAAATGTATACTTGTATAATTTTAAATACATACTTAAATGTGTAACTTAAACATGTATACACCCAGCCTCGAAGAACCAACAAATTTTTGATAGAAAATGTTGGCCCTCGGTGGGAATCGAACCCACGACTCACGGAGTTAAAGGTAGAGTCACTACCGACTGCGCCAACGAGGCAGTCAAAATCTACCAGTTGAGTTGATATTTCAAAAGCACTTGCTTACTTGAATTATGAATAATTTGAATTTGAATTCGATCTCTTACCAACATAAGCGTCCCATTGTTCGTTCAAGTCTGCGTGCGTCGGCAAGCAGCCCTTGATAACGTTGTGGCAGTATCTACTGCACGCCGGCAGCTGCTGCCCGGCGCAACTGCCGCAGAACCTCAGCCGAGCCCACGCTGTGACACAATCTTGGGTAACTCCCACCTGGAAATAAAAGGCATATATGTACTTCGATAATCCTTAAAGTTATAAGTTGTGCAGCAGTGGCCCTCAGCTCGGCGGGTCGCGTTTTCGAGGGCCAACTTTTTCTAAAGAAAATTTGTTGGTTCTTTGAATTTGGGTCCGTATAAGTATTTAATGTATTTACGTGAGGTATCAGGTTGAGTAGAATAGATTACACTCATTTCTTACCGAGATGTAGGAAAGGAGACTAAAGTTAGTCCACCCGTTGTGTGGATACCACACAGCGGGTGGCGGCGGCGGCTGGGTAAAATAGACCACTCTCAATTCTTTCCAAGGTGTCGTAAAAGACTACTAAGGTAAGTTGACGTCAGGCATCCGGCCAATCGTAAAATACGTAGCAAAATCACGTGACAACATATTTATAACATGTGCCGATCCCACTGAGAATGGGATAAGGGCAGGAGAATGGTGAATCATACTCGCGTATCTTTACGTTATACGTCAAGCGTTGTCTGTCACCCATAACGCAAGTATTAATTGATTTGCATTGGGGACGGACGCTCGCGAAGTGTCCCGTATAATAAAATGGTGTAAATGTAGTACGTTTTAGATCGTCTTAACATTTATTGGTAAATGTTGTTTTGGCCGATTTTGTCGAACAATTTATTTTTAAGTAATATTCATGCTAATATATAAAAGTTTTTGTCTATAACGCTTCCATTGCTACGGCGTTGGATCAAAATTGATGAAATTTTGTTCAATTGAAACTAATGTACCGTGCTAACATAACATATAGGATACAAAGATTTCCGTTTTTCTTTCAGAAACTAGACAAAACATAGTTTCTAATTAAAATTCCTAGTTAACAATAAATGGCGCTAAGGAAGGTAAGATAAGTATAACTAATTACATATAATTTTAACTTCCCGAAATTGCAGTACAAAATAACTGATAAACAACCCCTTTTTAGTGGCAAGTTAAATTAATTTTTCATTTCCATATACATAAGAAGAACTCAGTATTCTGCGAGAAGACTTTACGTGATGCCATCTATATCGAAGTCAGTGCAATGTTTTTAACGATACATAATTACACAGAATTAATTATAAGAAATTAAACAGCGCATTGCAATACTTATTATTTTGGTAATGAATTACCTCTTACAATGAGAATGATTATCTAGAATTCTTAGGACCATGACTGGCACACGTGTTTTCGCCATGATTGGCAAACTTGAGGGCTTGCATTTACGACATAATTGCCTGTCAACATTCCTTTAAGGTACAGATAAGCGGAATGCGAACTGACAGATACGTGCATATGCTTTTACTTGTCCGCTATTCCTTTGTTGGAAGACAAATGAAGTGCGTGTACTAAATGGGACATAGGCTGTAGCCGAAACTTGTAATGCGTCAATGTATTAAAATATTCTGTACTATTAGTGATATCCGTAACTTCACTCGCATCGCCTGTACTGTTGAGATACCCTCAATACTATAATAATAGTACTACAATACTACAACAATATATATATTTTATACTACTAAAACTACTATACTACAATAGTAATAGTAGTACTACAATAATATATATACTATAACTGCGTCCATCATATTATCAGTCTTTTGACAGCTCACGCTCATTAAGTTTTGTATTGCTTACGTACAAATATCATACAAATAATATTTGTACTTTATGGATGGGTACCGCCCACTTAGTGATGTCACACATAATGGTTACTACGATTATGCCACAGATTAAAAATAATCGGTAGAAATCGATGTTACGAGTATTAAAAGACATTTAATAACATTATATAAAGTTTTACTTTCTTCTTAGTTAATACATGAATACAAATAAAACAATCAGGATATTTTAATTTATTTTATTAGCACGAGTCGTCGGAATGATAATCAACACTAGACTCCTCCGATGAGGAGTCTTCAGTAGCAGTTATTATTAGCTCTTGTGTAGATAATATATTATCAAACGCAATATCACGTTCCCAATCAGAGAATATTACTCTTTTAGTTCTTTCCACCACACTTGCCCAGTTCTCGGCCGTTACGTGGGTGCAAGCATTTTTTAGCAATTGCAACATTTTATTCGCTGTGAATGGGGGGCTTGTATTGCATCTCGCAGCATGCCCTTTTACTTGTGCCCATATAAGTTCTATTGCGTTGTACTGGCAGTGGTATGGAGGAATCCGAAGAACAGTATGGCCATATTCTGCTGCCATTTCATTGATTACATAGCGTTTTGCTCTCTTTTTGGTTTTTAATATTTTTATTAATTCAACTTTTAACATTGAGTCGTCCACATTTTCTCCATTGTCCAGAAGCCAATTAATTATTTCATGCTTTTTATTAGCCTGTGTTGGCATTTTGTCAATTTGACGGGAGTGGTAGGGCGCATTATCAATAAAAATTATTGATGGTTCTTCCAATGAAATGAGCATTTTTTTGAACCACTCTTCATACACATTTGCATTCATCTCTTCGTGGTAGTCATTTGATTTCTTCGATGTAAATGCCAACAGTGCGTCTTGTACAAATCCTTTTGCTGTACCTGCATGGCAAATGATTAGGCGCTCACCTTTTCCCATTGGTACTGAGGAAGTGGAATCAGCAGTATCATCAGTCCAGAAACGAGATAGTGTGTGGTTAGCGTTGAGCCATGTTTCATCCGTGAAAACAATATTTGCCCAATCTTGTATTTTCTTTGCCTCTCTTAAAAAATCACAACGTGCTATAGCTATATCTGTGCGTTCCATTAATAATTTTCTTTTATTTAACTTTTTATATGAAAAGCCAATTGTGTTCAAAACTTTGACCAAAGAAGATTTTTCACCATGAAATAGACCACTTCTTTTCAAAGAAACAATAAGTTTTCTCAAAGTTGGAATTTCTTTTCTCAAGTAGTAATCATATACATGACGACGAATAGCGTCAGCGTCAAAGTCATCAACAGCTGTCACCTTATGAGCCCGGCGCTTTCTTTTTGGTGTAGATGGTTTGTTTTGCTCCAAGCCGCTCCTGCCGTAGGCATCAGTAGTGATTTTAGTCACAGTTGATAGACTGATCCCCAACGCGGCTGCAACACGGTTTCGGACTTGCGTGATAGGTATAAGAGGTCCGCCATTTTGATTTTCTTGCTCAAAATACTCATGAAGTTTTAACACTAACTGTCTCGATTGTGCTTTCAACACACGTCCTTTCGGCATTTTCACGATCAATTAATATAAGTTTCACAAAAGTTTTTCCGAGGAATAAAGCTACTTAACTCAAGGTGTAACAGATGCGAGAGAACACTCAGCGAACGTAAATGCGTGTGACTATCACGGGCGTTTCGTTGAGAGTGACAGATCACGTCAAAATGGCGGCCGAGCGGAAGGTCTGTTGATGTTGCCAGTTGATGTATAATATATTTTTTATGATTATAATAAATACACACGGATTAACATTTATTTTCAAAAAACTAAGGCAATATTAAATCAAAATGTTGATTTCTATATCTGTTATTAGTTTACGTAGGTTATCATTAATCGAATTACTTAGGTACGTAATTCGATTAATGATAGTAGGTACTATAATCGGAATGGTATCGCATACGAGAATCTTTAGGACATCACTAAATATGTAAATCGTCAATCTGTCAAAAGATGGTTAATATAATGGACAGTGTGTATATGTGTTTTTTCGTATTTGCGAAGGAGATACGGGAATTTTGCTGAAACGGGAATCAATAATACCAAATTGCATTTATATTAGTGTGGACAAATTCAAACTCAAAATAATCGTTATTCAAATAAGCTTATGAATCTATAATATGTATATTATAATATATATGATATAAATATATTATATATACTTATAATAGTAAACAAATGCTTTTGAATCGTCAACTCTACTACGGAAAGCTGTCCCTACCAAGAAGAGCTAGCAAAAACTCGGCAGTTACTCTTATAAAAATATAATTCTTATTACTAGTTACACTTAGTCATTACTATCTGACAAAGAGAGCTCTATTCTTACATACTTATCATCTAAGTAATCCTCAACACTATAGTATGCTTTCTGTATCAGCCTCTTTTTAACAGAGTTTTTAAACTCCTGTAATGGCAAATCTAAAATTGATTGCGGAATTTTATTATAGAATCTTATATCCAAACCCACAAACGACTTACGTACTTTTGAAAGGCGCAAAGCACGAGTCGCAAGCTTATGTCGTTTCCCCTTTGTCTGTCATATCCATCACCTATCGTTTTATAATTCTTTATATTTTTATGCACAAAAATTAAATTGCTTTAAATGTACTGTGAAGCAAATCTAAGAATGTCTATTTTCTTAAACTTTTCTCGCAGGGAATCACTCGGACTTAAATTGTAAATGCCGGACGTAAATAAACGTATATACAGAAAGACTTTCGCATTTATAAATAGTATTGATTGATGCGGTGATAAAAAAGGCATTATCTGATCCAGTAGTCAATTCGTACAATATATTTTTTAATTTAAATAAAAAAAACTGGCTTTGTGACCTTTTTAAAGTGGCAACGCCTTTTAAGAATACCTTATTATGGTGACAAGACAAGTGTAGGGTAATTAAGGTTTACATGTTGACGATGAACAAATATTTAAATATGGTATACATATTAATAATTGGTAAAACCAAGTGGCCCTTGCCAAAAGGTCGTTGGTTCATCTTCCTGGCAGACACCGATATAAATATATAAATAAATAAATAAATTATAAATATATATAAATATATGGTCCTGTTTTCACAATAATTCATACATATATATTTTATATGTATAAATTATTGTATTATGTATGTTATTTTTCGCCTTTTAGTAAGTTTGAACTGTTATACCGTGTGGTATCCGGCTGTATAGAATAGTACCACCCACATTTCTTACCGAGGTGTCGTAAAAGGTGACTGAGGTAAGTCTACCCGTTGTATAGTATTCGGCTAAGTAGAATAGACCACCCTCAAACTTACAAAGGTGTCGTAAAATACGACTAAGTTAAGATGATGTCAGGCAGTCGGCCGGTCGTAAAATACCTAGCCAAACAAGTTGTGATCCCACTTAGAGTTGGATAAGGGCAGGAGAAAAATGTTCTCTTTCCTCTTATTTTCTAGAAGTGTAATTATTACTACTAGACAGTACTAATATATTAGTAGTACTAATATATTGTTAGTAGACAGTACTAATATATTAGTACTGTCACGTATTATTTATATTTCAAAGATTAGCCTATTGTCTTAAATAGATCATTGTGTCTTTCCTCTTTCTATCTAAAATTGTAAACTAAAATATTGACTAATGAAATTCCCTATCTACCGAGATGACATCATCCAATCGAAACGCGCGCTCGTAAATCTAGACGTCGGCACTTTCAATTGAGACTGAATCTGTACCCAGAAGTTGGATGCGAATGTGTTCTGAATAATTATTATATTAATTGTCAGCTGTATGCGTCATCCGGCGCCAAATGGGAGCAACGGTCGAACTGACTAACTCCTAATATGTAACTTTGTACGAAGGTCTCGGCTGCCGACCGCCCGGCATACTGATATCGTTTAAGGAGCAACAGAACAAAACCGGATAAGTACAATAAAATTAAAAAGAATTATTTTCAAATGCACTTCACGACATTGTTCTCCCATATCCATTCTCTCATTCAATTAAACAATTTATTTATTAATTTAGATATTTATTTATACGGATACGCCGTGTGGTATCCGGCTGAATAGAATAGTACCACCCTCATTTCTTACCGAGGTGTCGTAAAAGGCGACTAAGGTAAGTCGACCCGCCGTGTGGTATCCGGCTGCGTAGAATAGACCACCCTCATTTCTTACCGAGGTGTCGTAAAAGGCGACTAAGGTAAGTTGACCCACCGTGTGGTATCCGGTTAGTAGAATAGACCACCCTCATGCTTACCGAGGTGTCGTAAAATACGGCTGAGGTAAGTTGACGTCAGGCAGGCGGCAGGTCGTAAAAACGCAGCCAAATCATGTGACAGCATGTTTATAACATATTGTGCCGACCCCATTTAAAGTGGGATAAGGGCAGGAGGATGATGATTAATTTATACGGATATCCAACAGCATAACAAACACCAAAAAAATATCCAAATAGTCTTAAATTAAATATGTAGTACCAATTACTGGAAATCACATCATTCTTAGTAATAATTTAACAATTAATCAATCAATCGAATTAATCTAATATTTAAAAAAGATTAAATAAAATAAGTAATTCATCAACTCTGGCGCTACTCCTTACTTCACACAATCCAACTACCACCTTTTTTCGACTTCCTTTTTATATATATCGACTGCTGGACATAGGCCTCCTCCATCTGTTTTTGAAGAGAAAAATTGGAGCTTAGACCTACGACGCCGCTCCAATCTGGATTGTTAGTTAACCAATATCCCAAGCATTCTTTAGAGTCATGCAGGTTTCCTCACGAAGCTTTCCTTCACCCAAAGCGTGTGATAAATTGCAATTATCAATTAGACATAAATATTAATAGAAAAATTCATTAGTCGTAAAAAGTAGTAGTAGTTAAAAGTCGCACGGTCTCACTTCTAGGCCGTGGATTATCCACAATCGTGATAAATCATAAATAATCATTAGGTCACTTTATAAATAAATCTGATTGACTTTTTCGCAATTTCTACCCCTATTTTGTGATTTTCATTAATTGAGGTAGACAGCTATTTTACTAAGGCATATATAAAAAAATATCAATTTAAAAAAAAAATCCTTGGTAGGCAGTTAAAATATTATAAAGGGTGTAAATTTTTAAAGTAGGTATTTGAAATTGTTTTAAACTTTTTTTCAAAAGTAGTCACATGCAGGTCAATCTATTGCCGGCTTATCATTGAATTTAAGGGGACTATATATAAACTCATTAATACCTCCCTGGGGTTCGAACCCGTAACCGAGACCTAAGTTCTATACAGAAGTAAACTTTTTAGTGACCTATAAAATTTAATTTCGCTGACTTATACGCTTTAGATCCGCGGCTCCCCATTTTATGAATTCAACGCCGAATATTCGCAACACCAATTTGCATAGAACAAACCGCTATTATAATTCAAATGTATAAAGACAATGGGAAATTGTATTTTATATGCACTTGTCGCGATACCCAAAAGACAAGTGGCACACCATAAAATTCGGACTTAGTGTGGGACGTAGAGATGGGTAGCCTCACGAGCTAAAGAGAAGAAAGATATACATCTTTGCAAAAGATATAATCTAGATGATATAATAATGAGAACCTGGTAGACCGAGCCTTGCTCGGTAATTTTTTTAAAGATATAAAATATGCAATAGAAAAATGGATGCGCCGGATGGAATCGATCTCCGAGATTCGATAATATATTTTATATATATATATATATATATATATACATACAAGATTAACTCATTATAATATTAAAGATATATATCCCAAGATCGAAAAGATATAAATCATTCTTTTCTTGGGATAAATTTTGGCCATCTCTAGTGGGACGTTAGTTTGGAGGTCAGTAGGCACACGTTTTGGCTTAATTGCTAACATTTTGAGATTAAACGTGGCCATAATAGTGACTCGCGTTCCTTATAAGTATTACTTGACTGCGGTTCACAGAAACTGGTTCGTCGTTTTGGTTTAAAAGCCTTGAATTTTCCATACACTTAAACGAGATATAGATGTAAGAACCGTGATGATCGAGCGGTAAGGGCGTATCTATACTAATATATAAAGCTGAAAGTTTGTTTGTTTGAACGCACTAATCTCAGGAACTATTGGACCTATTTGAAAAATTCTTTCAGTGTAAGATAGTCCACTTGTTGAGGAAGGCTATAAACTATATAAAATCGCGCTAAGATGAATAGGAGAGGAGTAGCAATAAAAAATATTACAAAAATGTCAAAACGGCAGCCGCCTGCCTGACGTCAACTTACTTTAGTATCCCTTTACGACACTTAAGAAATAGGTAAAAAGAGGGTGGTCTATTTTCTTAGTCGGGTACCACACGGTAGTTCAACTTACCTTAGTAGCCTTTTACGATACCACGGTAAGAAATAGGGTGGTCTGTACTACTCAGTCGGATGCCACATGTCGGGCGGCTTACTTCTAAGTGATAATTAAAAATAAAATTACCTGCATCATATTTCTAACGACTTCTGAACCAGCTCGCAACGCTTTGTGGAAGGTGCGCGTTGCGACGAACGCCCTTCTGAGCTGCACCGACAGCTTAGAAGGCACGTCCTCGAAGGGCTGGATGTCCCTCATATGCTCATTGACACATTTCAAATACCTGTAATTAATCAAAATAAAATCTTTAATCTTTAAGTAAGATAATTTGAACACTTGAAGTAAATAAGGCACTAAGTACCTAAAAATTAAAATTAGACCTAAGTATGCAATTTGATTCTAAAAGGCTTTTCGAACCAAATTGCATACTTAGTTCGAATGTTAATTTTAGGTACTAAGTGCCTTATTTACTACAAGTGTTCATCTGTTTTCATTCACTGAAAAACTGCTAGTGTGATAGTAGATGTGTAACGTATGGCGCCGAGACGTGGACACTGACGGCGGGACTAGTCCACAAGTTTTAAGTCGCTCAGCGTGCTATGGAGCGATTTATGCTCGGAGTGTCTCTCAAGGATAGAATCAGAAATGAGATTATTCGCGAGAGAACCAGAGTGGCAGTGGGCCGGTCACGTCTGTCGCAGGACTGATGGCCGTTGGAGCAAAAGAGTCCTGGAGTGGAGACCGCGTCTTGGAAAACGCAGTGTAGGGCGTCCACCGTCTCGCTGGACCGACGATAACCGGGAGATTAGGGGCCAGGTGGATGCGTATTGCGGAGATGTCTGGCGCAGACATGGGGAGGCCGCAGTCCAGCAGTGGACTGCGATAGGCTGATGGATGGAAGCATAATAGTAGCATATCCTAACTGTAATCAGCTAGCATCCATCTGCAACGATTATCTTGTAATCATCAATCAAATTAATTATAATTTATAGAATTAGGCGTTACTTTCACGCCACCGATCAATCGAAGTTGAAAAAAATGGCACTAAGCACTCTAATTATTTCTATAAGACTGGCAATCGCCAGCGGCTCCAACCGCGATGAAAGATTAAACCGTAATATATTCTTTTGATAACCTTAAAAATAGTTAAAGTGGGTTAACCTTAAAAACAAGACATATGCTGACGCGCACTTTTATTTAGAATTTTTAGAGGAAAACAATTTTGTAATCCACGTTTTTTGAAAATTAGTATCATCGTTTACTCAGCGCACGCTAGTAAAGCTTTAAATTTTGCCGTTTTCGTACTATTTTTTATTGCTGCTCTCCTATTCATCTTAGCTTGATGTTATTTAGCCTATAGCCTTCCTCGATAAATGGACTATCATACAATGAAGGAATTTTTCTAATCAGTCCAGTAGTTCCAGAGATTAAACAAACAATCAAACAAACAAACTCTTCAGCTTTATATATTAGTATAGATAAGTCATACTGCTTTTAAAATATGTTACCATAATTTGATAACCTTTATTTAGGACTGTGTTTTCAACAACTTTTCCACCTAGCTTAATTATGTAAGCGAAGGTGTTGATATGGTCGCGTTTAATAAATTATAACCGTTACATCAAGTACAAGGGCGTCGAAGGTTTTTTTAACGTTATACAAACGTAATAAAGTTTATAACGACATCAAACCTAATTATCGCGATGTTATCTGACCATAACTTAATGGGTCTTTTGTCAACTTTTATTACGCCATTATTGTATGGAATCTCGAAAACGGCTCCACGGATTTTCCTGAAATTCAGCAAGTAGGGGGTTTTGGGGGAAAAAATCGATTTAGCTAGGTTTTATGTAAAAAAAAATTGTTTTATCCCTGTTTTTGGGTTCAATTGAATTTTTGCCGATAACTGTCAGTTCAGCGTAGCTTATTCGTGGAACGGGCAGCCTCAAGAAATGTAAATACCTAGGATCGATCCCCAACTAAATAGTTATTTTTTCTTTTTTTAGTTTTTTTTTTGTAAAAAATTATCGCGAAAGGCTCTGTCAGCCAGATATTATTATTTATACTAGTAAACTTGTAAACAAGTGCTTTTGAATCGTCAACTCTACTGCTGGTTCGGAAAGCTGTTCTTACCGAGAAAAACCGGCAAGAAACTCGGCAGTTGCTCTTTTCAAAATATAATTCTTATAAATAACTAGCTTTGCTTGCGACTTCGCTTGAGTAGAAACCAGTATTGAACATAAAAGTAGTTATTGAGAATTAACCATAAGAGATAGAGACACGCTGTCGCGGAATTATTTGTTGTATTTTTGTTGAACTACTCTACTAATTCTTTAGCACACTACTTTGGTGTATCTCTATTGGTTTAGGCGGCTCTATTGGTTAAAGCTCCCAGCAGGCAAGTTTTTTATTTACAACTGCGCAAATTAAAAACAATTTACAAGAAACAGTAATGAACTATTAACCTAAACGTTGCGGAACATAATATAACATAACACAATATAACATAATAACATAATTATTAATAATATTGTCTTTATTTAGGTAAAACCCTAGCCGTGTGGTATCCGGCTGAGTAGAATAGTACCACCCTCTTTTCTTACCGAGGTGTCGTAAAAGGCGACTAAGGTAAGTCGACCCGCCGTGTGGTATCCGGCTGAGTAGAATAGACCAACCTTATTTCTTACCGAGGTGTCGTAAAAGGCGACTAAGGTAAGTCGACCCGCCGTGTGGTATCCGGTTTAGTAGAATAGACCACCCTCTTTCTTACCGAGGTGTCGTGAAATACGACAGAGGTAAGTTGACGTCAGGCAGGCGGCCGGTCGTAAAAACGCAGCCAAAACATGTTACAGCATGTTTATAACATGTTGTGCCGACCCCACTTAGAGTGGGATAAGGGCAGGAAGATGATGATTTAGGTAAAACCCATAACTTTATAAGAACAAATGTACAAATCTAGCGAATTCATAGCACCATTTGCAAATACCGAAGGGTGGATATTTTCTAATGACTGTTTGAGCGTATTCAAGAAAGCTACTTTACTTCGGGCTATAATTGAGTGCTGATTTTAAATCTCAGTTTTTTTACATGTTGTATTAATTCTCTTTTTTTATTAAGTCTTTCAATTTCCTTTTAACTTAACGATTACATAAAATTACTATAGTTAAATTATATCTCTCAGTTGTCGTAACTTAATTTGAAGCCCTTATCCCACTCTAAGTGGGGTCGGCACAACATGTTATAAAAATGCTGTAACATGATTTGGCTGCGTTTTTACGACCGGCCGCCTGCCTGTCGTCAACGTACCTTAGTCGAATTTTACGACACCTCGGTAAGAAGGAGGTTGGTCTATTCTACTAAACCGGATACCACACGGTGGGTCAACTTGCCTTAGTCGCCTTTGTCTGTCACCCATAACACAAGCATTAAGTTACTAACTTTGGGGATGGTCGACCGTGTGTGTAAGTGTCCCATATATACAAATTTATATTTTTAATTTACAAAAAACCGTATTGTACTATTAACCTAAACGTTGCAGAACACAATAACTTCAACATCATCATCATCCTCCTGCCCTTATCCCACTCTAAGTGGGGTCGGCACAAAATGTTATAAACCTGCTGTCACATGATTTGGCTGCGTTTTTACGACCGGCCACCTGCCTGACGTCAACTTACATAGTCTTATTTTACGACTCCTCGGTAAGAAAGAGGGTGGTCTATTCTACTTAACCGGATACCACACGGTGGGTCAACTTACCTTAGTCGCCTTTTACGACACCTCGGTAAGAAATGAGGGTGGTCTATTCCGCTCAGCCGGATACCACACAGCGAACATAATAACTTCAACATAAAATAATAATAATTTTCTTTATTTAGGTAAAACCCATAACTTCACAAGAACAAATGTACAAATCTACAAGAATAGCGCTCATTACTTTCGCTCCACGCTTTCGCACGTTTGATTCCGTGAAATACAAGAATGGCGAACGCTGATTAATGTGAACAGCGGCCAAAAAGGACACTGTAATCATCACTACACGGCGGGCCGATGTGACGACGTGGCTTCGGGGAATCGTTAAATATCGGATAACAAATACACACAGATCACACAAGCACGTAGTACTCACACACAACTCTCACACACTACACACAATCCATAGTATTATAAACTACTGGTATAAGTTTAATTCCCCTTAATACATCATCATTCTCCTGCTCTTATCCCACTCTAAGTTGGGTCGGCACAACATGTTATAGACATGCTGTAACATGATTTGGCTGCGTTTTTACGGCCGGCCGCCTGCCTGTCGTATTTTACGACACCTCGATAAGAAACAGGGTGGTCTATTCTACTAAACCGGACACCACACGGTGGGTCAACTTACCTTAGTCGCCTTTTACGATACCTCGGTAAGAAATGAGGTTGGTCTATTCTACTCAGCCAGATACCACACGGCGGGTCGACTAACCTTTGTCGCTTTTTACGACACCCCGGTAAGAAATGAGGGTGGTACTATTCTATTCAGCCGGATACCACACGGCGGTTATTTTAGACTATTTTTTTTCACTTTATATTTGCTACTTTGATTCCCACTGAGCGATATATAGTGCTTATAAAATCATACAAGAAGCATTAAAGACGTGTCTGCTATTAAGCAAGGGTAAATAAACCTACGTACGATAAAAGACCATAAAGTGTTTGTGACTGTTATGATAACATTATTGAGTGGTTGACTTCTGATGACGTTGTTCGGGTGACCAGTTAATGGGTTATGGCGGCTTATGGCAGTTTTTATGTAGTTTAATGGGCTTGTTGATAGAACAGATTACGTGTTACAAAAATATAAAAGGAATGATAGAATTAAAGCAAAAAAAGTAAAGTAGCGGTCTATTACTCTCCCACTGCTGAGAATCCATGTCTCCATTTTTAGAGAGCTAAGACCTACCACGCTGCTCCAATGCGGGTTGGTAGGTTACATATATCACCAGAATTCTCTAGAGATATTATTCACGATGTTTTCCTTCACCGAAAAGCGTGTGATAAATTGCAATTGTCAATTAGATACATAAGTTGTAACAGAAAAACTCATTGGTGTCTGCCCTGGTTTGAACCCGTGCCCTCCTCGAAAGAGTCGCATGGTGTTACCGCTGGGCTATCACAGCTCATGATAAAATTATTCTACTTCAATCTCTTCTTTTAAATTTAAACTATCTTGAGTATTCATAGTTAATGTATAGAAATCGGCCATACTCACGCCTGCGGCAGCCCGCGCCGCGACAAACGTCGTGTAAAGAGCTCATGAACAAGTGACCAGACTATAATTATTTTTAATTATTATTCCCAATGTCACTTACTTCTCGTCGAAGCTGTACTGCGAGTTGAGCACGGTAAACATCTTCTGGTACAGGATACCGAAGAAACTGTCCATCATCACGTCGAAATCGGTGTCACCACGTGTATAATACCTATAACAAAAAGTATATATATATATAAAAGATAATGTATATTCCTTATAAAACCCGAATGGCTGGAGTAGAATAGTCTGAAAATTTCATTACAATAATGAAATTTTCAGACTATTCTACTTATTGAAGTAATCCTGAATTGTTTTATGGCGATCAATCTTTTTGAGTTGCCAATAAATAAATATATGGGACACTTTCACACACGGTCGTCCGTCCCCAAAGTAAGTAACTTAATACTTGTGTTATGGTAGACAGACAACTGGTGAATATACATATATATAATATTAAAAACATACTTAAATACAAATATACAACCAGGCTCGAAGAACTAACAAATTGATCATAGATAATTTTAGCCCTCGGCGGGATTGAACCCGTGACCTCCGGAGCTGAAGGCAGGGTCACTGCCAAGTACGCCAACGGGCCAGTCAACAACAGTTTCATTACACCAGTTTTAGTTCCCTTCGTGATAACTACCTATAAAGAGCTCATGAATAGAGGCCCCGGATGGGATCAAAACTAGTCGGACTACTACTGGTTCGGACAGCTGTTCCTACCCAGAAGAATCAGTAACAAACTCAGCGGTAGCTCTTTACAAAATAAAACTTATAACGTGCTTATGCGTGGTTTTTCATTTCTAAATAATATAATTAGTTAAGTAAATTAAGTCATTACTATGTTGTACAGGGTCGAACAGTAGCTATATCAACACATTCTTATCATCTAAATATTCTTCTTGGCTTCTTGTATCAGCCTCCCTTTAACAGTGTTTTTAAACTGCTGTAATGGCCAAGCTAAAATATATAGAAAGTCATCAGGTTCCTTAAACCCCAAGCAAAACGTCAACCCCAAGACATGCTCTTTTTGAATGTCCTGCTTGCGTGGACATAATGTCAGCTGCCCAGGATGCGAATGCAGAGGTTCATGCCAGCACTCTTATGATACGCATGCTGTCTAGCGCAGAAGAATGTCACTATTACGACGAAATGTTGAGAAAAATAATAATCCGGCAAGTAATAAAAGTACGAGAATAAAAAATAAGAGAGAGTGAACATAGACAGATGATTAGCATGAAAGAAAGAAAGAAAAATAATTTTATTTGTGCCAACACGCTACACAAGTATAATAAAACACATAATAATATATTAAAACTAAAAAACAAGAACGCAGTACAGAATGTAACTCGCATAGTGTGATGCCCCAAAATCGTGTAACCTCTCAGCTTTTGTCGGTCGTGATTAACTACCGACGCTGATTTTCAGAGGTCACCAACAACAGGTCACCAACCAACAGAGGTCGTATGAAGTAATCCATTGCAGTTCCGTGCCAAACTTGGAGTTTCAGGGAGATCGTTTTAGTGCATGCGAGTCGGACACACCCTACCTTAAAGCAGAAATCCGTAGGGATTTTACCTCCTTGGAAGAATTTTTTTTCTTCCAAGAAGGCTGTATGTATTTTCTAAATTACCTTTCCAACTGTTCAAATAACTGCTCAAAGACGTAAGAGTGCTGCTCGTAGATCATGCCGTACGTTCGTTTGAACATCGCGTGGAACTCCTCCCGCGACAGCATCAGCAGTTTGCGGAAGAACTCTGCAACAACAGGTTACCAATGAATCGAAGATAATTTTTCCACTTTAGATTCCTCTAAAAAGTAAAGTAACGGCCCGGTACTTTAATCCCACTACTGGGCTTCTTATCTCTATTTTTGAATAGAAGGATTGGAGCTAAAACCTACCACGCTGCTCCAATGCGGATTGGTAGGTTACAAATATCTCCGGAATTCACTAGATATACGCAGGTTTCCTCACGATATTTTCCTTCACCAAAAGCGTGTGATAAATTGCAATTATCAATTAGACTCATAAGTTTTAATAGAAAAACTCAATGGGTCTGCCCGGGTGTGAACCCATGACCTCCTCGATAGAGTCGCACGGTGTTACCCCTGGGCTACTCCCTCTAATGTGGATTGTTAGGTTACACATACTCCCAGAATTTTTTAGATATATGGAGGTTTCCTTATGTTTTACTTCGCCTAAAAGTGAGTGATAAATTGGCAATATGCAGCAAGAATACTATATAATAGACGTCTAGAAACAAATGTTTACACGAAGCTATATTTAAAGCGTCTCGGTCTGATAGTATAATGTTACTTCAAAATGGGCCGACAAACTCCATAGAGTTATTATACTAGAGGCAGCAAGCCCAAAATGTGCCATATTACAAAAAAGAGAAAGCAAATGAGGCTTATCGTCTATCTCTTTTTTGCTTCCTTAGTGAGCATATTGAAGGTGTACTAAAAACATATAGTTATTATACCAGAGTAGAGAAGCCAGCCCTAAATGTTCCATATTACAAAGAGAAAGCAAATGATGTATATCATCTATCTCTTTTTTGCGCGCCCGTAGTGAGCAAACCTGATAATTTTGAAGGTGTACTAAACACATAAAGCTATTATACTAGAGTAAGGAAGCCAGTCTAAAATGTGCCATATTACAATAAAGAAGCTAATGTGAGATCTATCCGTCTCTCTTTTTTATGTGTGATTAGACAAAGATAAAGTATACGAATGTAATCTTTCCTCTCATTATTTATTGTGGCACTCACTTACCCCTACTCTAGTATAATAACTCTATGACGATCTCTGCTGCGATATGAAGAATGTTTAATCACCATTTTGACCTACTAATGACAGTAATGTTATGTCGATAAACGCAAGACAACAGAAAATATGTGTGTTACAAAATATTGACTTGTTGTTTAATCTTTGACACGAATCTATAAATACATAGAGATATATTTAATTCATATGCCGTATGATATCCGGCTGAGTAAAATAGATCATCATTTCTTACTGAGATATCGTAAAAATCAAATTAGGTAAGTTGACGTCAAACAGGCCAGTCGTAAATTACGTAGCAAAATCAAGTGACAACATTTTTATAACATGTTGTTAGAGTTGGGATAAGTGCAGGAGGATAATGATTTTTAATTAATACCAATATTATAAATTCAAAATATTCTCTACTCAAGAAAACTTGTTAGCAAGTGTAGTGACTTGTAAACAACCAATTTCTACTAGATGAGACCATTTTCAATTTGAGAACTCTGCACTCAAAATTGTAGACAAGTATATATACCTAGGACATACGGTCCGGCTAGGTAGGTCCAATTTTGAAAAAGAGGTGAGTCGCCGATTCTAATTCGGATGTTGGCGTTTGGGATGTTACACAAGATCCTTTCGCCCAAGATACCTTAGTGCCTCAAGACCAAAGTCTTCGAATAGTACGTGTTGCCAGTGATGACATACGGCTCCAAACGTGGTGGTATACTATGGGCCTCATTGGAAAGCTTAGAGTCGCTCAGCGGGCTATGGAGCTAACTGATTAAATCAGAAATGAAGAGATACGTAGAAAAACTAGATTCACCGATAGAGCTCGTCCTGAGCTCTGAGTCGCGAAGCTGAAGTGGTGATGGGCACATACTGCGGAGATCGAGGGGCGTTAGGGTCTAAATGTCTTGGAATGGCGACCCCGCGCCGGAAAACGCAATGTCGGCCTCAAAAAGCTTGTGGGCCGCTGCATAAGATCGTGGGATATGGAGACCTATGTCCAGCAGTAGACGTCCATCAGTTTAAAAGAAGAAGAAAAAATACAAATCTCTTTCCCCAAAAAAGAAACGAAACACCAGGGAACATTACTAGATGTACCCACTAAAATCTCATAAAAAACAAGTCAAGTTAAAAAGGCTTTTAACAAAATTTCATGCCCCTACTGCTAGCCATTGAGGAGTTCTCTTCTGGAGCCAATCCTGGCAGCAGCTTCAGCTCATGGGTATCATAACCATGGATTGTCATCGGGACTTGGTCCAGTTTGTATAATATCCGCTCAATAGGACATCGGGAAGTAGGTCAAATTTAACTTACAAGATTCCACCTTCACATACATAGAAAGAAAGTTAAATAAAAGCTATTAAAAAAATAAACGCCAGCCGTATAATGTGTCATAGACATTAGTAAAATCACAAACACATTCGTCATATCGTAATAGGACCAACGACCGCGCTCTCTTGCCATTAGGTGCTAAATACAGCTCGGCCAGATATAATCGTCGCGTGCTACACGTTAATGCATTCTTTATTGCGCGCTGCTCGCACGTAACGCACACTTTTTTTAATTATTATAACCCGCTAGCGATATTACCCGCTACGACTAGGTAGTCAACGCATTCAATGTCACCATTCCCCATGAGTCGTTCCTCACATTTCGTTACGTAAGGAGAGACGTACCAATCAATATGCTCGAAGAATTAAAATGCATAAAAATATACACTTTTGAAATCTCCGTATTTAAAAAGACTAGTCGCGCGAATCCATGTTTTTACCCGCGACTGTGCAGCAGGGTCTTCTCCTTTACTCCCTGGGTGGGGGTAAACAGGGTGCGGGCCTCGAGGCCTAATCCTCTCTACCCGGGCATCTCCTCGCGGGCACTTAAGCCCGGTATGTGTTCCGGCCGTGGGCCGAGGTCACCTAGGTGACCTAAAGGTGTCGGTATTTGGGCCGTAAGCCCAGGTCACCTAAGTGACTTAATGGATGTCTTGTTCGGCGGGGAGGTCTGGGAATGGTAACTCTCATACCTCAAAGTCGAACCGCGACTTTGTTCGCGTGGACTGTTGTCGTGTGATAAGTCGATAATAGATGGCGCTTTTCAATGTTATTCAGTTCCTGTAGAATTACCAGGATTTCTATAGCCTATATGTAATTCCGGTGTATAAGGAATAATTGTGCCAAATTTCATCGTTATTGGTTCAGCGGATTCGCCGTGAAAGAGAAACAAACATACATCCATACTCACAAACTTTCGCATTTATAATATTAGTTTATATAGACGTCAGATGTAAAGCTACATACATTACGTACCGCTGTCGTAAAGGCTAAAGTCATACTGATGCATATTGCATAGAAATAGTTGACTCATGAAACACGGCGCCGTGTATGCGACCCCAAACTACCACACGGCGCCGTGTATTTGCACTTAATGTGTTAATAGGCAAAAGTGATATTACAATTATTTTACTATAATCCGCGATAAAGTAAATAGAAAATTAGTATATAATGCTAAATGTAGAGTGGACTATACATGAAACATGCAGGATTCGTTAAAACAACAAACCTCCACCACCGCCATTGCAATACACAAACGTCAGATTATGTCTTGAAATTAGGATTCATCAAATCAAATCATCTTCATTTGCAGATTATGGGTAGGAACATATAAAGGTCTTAAAATTAATTAAATACAGCCATAAACTGCCATAAGTGGCGTGCAAATGACAAAACAATAGTTTCTTCAGATGTTACAAATGTAAATGTTTAAATTTTTTATTTATTTTGTCAAAGGGTAAAAGACAGACAGTCTGTTACCCTTTTCTTTTTTATAATATTAGTATAGATTATCTTTTTTTTTTAACAGTTGCTCGCCACTTGTTCCTCTCATAAAATGATCCTGTCCGAAAAATGATCGAACCACGAAAAACGATGCGAGGAGGAGTATAGATTATAATTATCTCCCTCTGCGAAAAAACAATATATCTCTTCTCTACTTTTCATTAAGCGATTCCCACAAATAAAACAAGGAAAAGTTTTTCGACGAAAAAAAAATTAACAGGAAAACGGCGAAAATTCGTTTCCACATTTATAAGTTAAATTACTCACATACATAACATTCTGCGAAATTAAACGGTGGGCGGTTTGTAAGAAGCGATCGACCTTCTTATAAAATAATTTACGCAGAAAACAGTTACTCAACTAATAGTACTGTGATAAAATAAATTTCACTTATTTTAACGAATACTATTACTTTATATAATCAGGCGTTACTTTCTGACTATCAATATTACAAAAGAAATGATCCTCAAAATCATCCTCCTGCCCTTATCCCACTCGTAAGTGCGGTCGACACAATATGTTATAAACATGTTGCCACATGATTTTCTCTACTTATTTGGTACTTTTGGATGTTCCAGGCATTTTTCTGTGCTCAAGCTCTGAGCTGCCATATGAGGTCTACGTTTAGTGACTTATCTTCATTAAGTCAAGCTTAACATTCATTTCATTTCATTATCACCATTGTGATTTTCCTATAAAAATGTGATATACCTTTTGCTCCTGTCAAATTATATTTTTATTTATTTCTTTTTTTTAAGGTTTACTAGCAATTTGGCTTACAAATTATTAGTAAATTTGGACTACAAGTTACTCATAAATTTGTTAAACACTCCAGCGAAGCTAAATGCTTGTACTAGGAGTGGGTTCACTTCGGTACTATAAAGGCCGAGATTCGAATCTACTACCTCTAACCTTACCTTACCCTAACCACTACGCTTCGCCGATTCTTAGGCTGACTATTTTTAGCAGCTCCTCAATTGTGACAGATTACAATCATCAATGAGATATGTTGAATCCGACGTTGCTATTCTAATTCTAATAACTTCCAAATTGCTAAGCTAACGCAAGTATTCGACACGCGCTAATGAAATTAGGTCATACTAACCTCGGCCTGAAATTTATGCCACGTTTTAAATACGGGTGGGTCTTCTATCCATACCTACTGGTAGCAATTTTGACATTGGAATAAGCAGCTAGTGATTGTTCTCATGACTTAAGAGTGTTTACAAGTTTAAATATTGTCATTAGTGATAGATTTTTGATTGTCATAATTATGGTGTGGTTATGCCGTGTGGATCCGTGGATGTGTTTATCCAGCTGAGTAGAATAGACCAACCTCATTTCCTACCAAGTTGTCGTAAAAGGCGACTAAAAGAAGTTGACCCGCCCGTGTGGTATACGGTTTTTTTTCCATTTTTAAGTAGTTGTCAACCAAACGCCAACTTGTAGCTAAACTCGTCATAGGGCCTATTTGAACACTGAACTTATTTCTACTATTCACATATAAAAGAAAATTATGTTGGCCGAAAGGTTTTAAAATAAAATAAAAATAATATAATAAACTAAAAATCTTTTGCTAATCTTATGTGCTAAACTTAAACTTTGATATTTGATGCTAATTGCGGTATACGGTTGAGTAGAATAGACCACACTCTTTCTTACCGAAGTGTCTCAAAATACGACTAAGGTAAGTTGATGTTAGGCAGGCGGACAGTCGTAAAATACGTAGCCAAATCATGTGATAACATATTGTACCGAACCCACTTAGAGCAGGATAAGGGCTGGAGGATGCTGATGGATGTGTGAGGCCCAAATAAAGGTGGATTGATTGTGAGAAGTATCGTCATTTGACGAATGATAGAAAAGAAGTTGAAATCATATAGTGGAGAAACACGTAGAAAAAGATTGAGAAATCTTAGAGAATTCTCTAGAGCCGCGTTTCCGAACCCTGGGGGTCCGCGGGTATATGTATGGGGGTCCGCGGTGTCATCTCTGGACCATACATAAATCGCTCATTAAATGCAAATAGGCTGCAAAACGAAAAATCAGTTTTATTAGGAAAATATTATCTAAGCACTCGATATTTAAAAAAATATATACCTAATTAGTTTTTTTTTGCTGTTTATTTTAATAAGGGGGTCCGTGAAAACTATGCTCGATTTCTTTATGGGTCCGTGTACTAAAAAAGGCTGGAATACGCTGCTCTAGAGATATGCAGGTTTCCTTATGAAGTTGTCTTTTACAATTGCAATTATTTATAAGACAAACTTTATTCTTTACAGAAACACTTCTTCCGGGGGTTTCGGTTGTTGGGAAAGATACGTACGGTGATTAGATACAAGGCTATCACCGTAAAAGTGGGATAAGGGAATTCAAATTAAAAATTTTCTTTATTCAAATAAACTTGTAAACAAGTACTTTTGAATCGTCAATTCTACTGCTGGTTCGGAAAGCTTTTTCTACCGAGAAGAGCCAGCAAGAAACTCGGTGGTTGCTGTTTTAAACATAATACTAATGACTAGTGACATTAAGTCATTACTATATTGCACAGGGTCGGACAGTAGCTATATCCACGCATTTTTATCGTCAAAATAATCCTCAACGGGATAGTAGGCTTTTTGTATCAGCCTCTCTTTAATAGTATTCTTAAACTGCTGCAATGGCAAAGCTTTAATTGATGGTGGAATTTTATTATAGAATCTTATACCCAAACCCACATATGAATTTCGTACAATTTCTTGCAAGGCGCAAAGCAGCTGCAAAATATAAAAGATAATGTTTACAATTCTTGCGAATCACGCTGTTTACATTTTTTATCACACCAATTACTAGATAACGCGGGGAAATCGCAGCCGGAAATAAATAAAGTACACAAACATATTACATATTCATTGATAGTTTTAATGCCAGCCGTTTTTTCGCTCCACCAATTTCGCTTTGTTAGTCCGTTAACACGCTATGCAGTGATATTGGACGATTTGTGTGAATTTCTACAAAGGCATGAGGAAAAGATGTTATGAATATGTGCTAGGAAGTCTGCTTTTCCGCCCTTTAAGGACTTTATATAATCGTTTCGTGTATGATATATTGGCACGTTGACGCAGTGGACAGTAACTCTGACTTCAGCTCCTCGGGTCTCGAGTTCGTTTCCCACCAAGGACCAAGATTTTCTTTGTTTTGTTGGTTCTTTGAGTCTGGGTGTATTTATGTATTTTTTAAAAATTAAATGAGTAGTATATTTACGCCGCGTGGTATCCAGCTGAGTAGAATAGACTACACTCATTTCTTACCGAGGTGTCGTAAAATACGGCTAAGGTAAATTGACGTCAGGCAGGCAGCCGTTCGTAAAATAAATAGCGAAATCATGTGACAACATGTTTATAACATGTTGTGCCGACTTCACTTAGAGTGGGATAAGATTTTCCTTCATCGATCAAAGCGTTTGATAAATTGCAATTACCAATTTGACACATAAGTTTTAATAGAAAAACTCATTTGTACCTGCCCTGGTTTTGAACCTGTGACCCCTCGATAGAGTCGTACGGTCTCACCGCTGGGCTATCAAAGCTTACGATTACAAACACTGTACGTAATACACAATAAGTATATACATTAATAATTCCACGCTCGTGAATTTTATGCTTGGCTTCATATTGGCTGAACGCTTTAATTATTCGAACTGCTACAATATTTAAGACATTGTGGCTTGTACATTTGTCGTCACGGTGTTTTGTGACACGCGAACCTTATTTATGAATATCGGTCACATAATATTATTCAAAGCCGTGTGGTATCCGGCTGAGTGGAATAGACCACCCTCATTTTTTACCGAGGTGTAAAATGCTACTAAGGTAAGTTGACGTCAGGCAGACGGTCGTAAAATACGTAGCCAAATGATGTCACATCACTCACGATTGAGATAAGGGGAGGAGGATGATGATATTAAGTCGGCGTGAAAGAAATCGCGGATGCCGTCTGTAATTTAATAACACTTCTCTGAGATTGCAATTAATTCGTGTATGTTTATGTATATCTTTAATGTTATGTATTTTTATGTATTTTGAGTTAATCTTGTATATATATATATATATATATATATATATATATATATATATATATATATATATATATATATATATATATATATATATATATATATATATATATATATATATATATATATATATATATATATATATATATATATATATATATTTTTTTTTTTTTTTTTCCGAATCTCGGAAACGGCTCCAACGATTTTCCTGAAATTCAACTTGATCTAGCTAGGTTTTATGTAAAAAAAATATCGTTTTATCCCTATTTTTGGGCATTAAAAACACTAACATTTATATTGAATTGAATTTTCGAAATTTACTGTCATCTAATCTGTCTAATCGATCCCAACTAAATAATTGTCTTTTTTTAAGTTTTCTTTTGTAAAAAATTACCGAGCGAAGCTCGGTCACCCAGATATTATATATATATATATATATATATATATATATATATATATATATATATATATATATATATATATATATATATATATTTATTTATTTATTTATTTCGGAATCTCGGAGACGGCTCCAACGATTTTCCTGAAATTCAGCATGCAGGGGGTCTTGGGGGAGAAAAATCGATCTAGATAAGATTTTATTTTTTAAAAAATGCCGTTTTATCACTGTTTTCGGGCTCTAATTTTTTTTTTAATTTTTGTTGATTACAATCACAATTTTTTGCTGTCAAACGTAAATTCATGGTAGTTCATTTGGGGAACGGGCGGTCTAGAGAGGTGAAAATACACAGGATCGAGCCCCACCTGCGCCCTATAATTTTTTCATTTTTCTGTTCAGTTTTTGTTTTATTTTTTTTTACATCATTTTAAAATTACCGAGCAATTACCTCGGTCACGCAGGTCCTATGTATTATAGTACATAGTCAACTCGCACTCATATTCGAGTAGGTCAAATCGATTCGTGGCATATATCTGACACGCATAGCGCGCATTGCTAACGGGACGCCTGGAATTGATTGAATATTTATGCCCGCCGCAAATTGCTTGCAATGGTTCACTAATGTCGCAAGCCATTGGTATCCGGCTGAGTAGAATAGACCACCCTCTTTCTTATCGAAGTGTCGTAAAAGTCAGGATGTGACGTAAAATATGTGACATGTTTATAACATGTGGCGCTGATCCCACTTAGAGTAGGATAAGGGCAGAAGAATGACGATTTCAATAATGCCGCATTAGTACCCTAATTTCTATATGTTACTGACCGGGCAAACGTTGTTTTGTCTTATAAACTATTTCTACGGAAGTTTTAGACCCCACTCTAAGTGGGGTCGGGACTACATGTTATAAATATGTCACATGATTTGGCTAAGTATTTCACGACCGGTCGCCTACCTAACGACAACTTACCTTAGTCACCTTTTACGACAAATCGCTAAGAAATGATGGTGGTCTTTTCCACTCAACCGGGTACCACACGGTGGGTCAACTTACCCCAGTCGCCTTTTACGATACCTTGGTAAAAAATTAGGGTAGTCTATTCTATCCAGGCTCATACAACACGGCATTCTAGAGAATTTTTAGTGTTCACTAAGAACACTATAAAAAAAAAGTGTTTGGAGTGAACAATCCTTATCTCTTCGGGGTACGAAAAATAGACAGTAGCCTATTCTCAGACCAACTGAATATGCACAAAATTTTATAAAAATAGGTCAAGCTGTTTCGGAGGGGTATGGTAACTAACATTCAAGAATTTTATATACATACTAGCAATTTCCAGCGGCTCCGCCCGCGTGGAAAAATAAGATCCGTAATATTGTTTTGATAACCATAAAAATGGTTAAAGTGGTTTATCCTTAGAAGCTGTCAAGGACTTAGACCTTTTAGGGGGAACAATTTTGTAATACATGATTTTTTAATAACTATCACCGTTTACTCAGCGAAGCAAGGAAAGCTTGAAATTTTCCCGTTTTTGAACTATTTTTTATTGCTGCTCCTCTCCTATTCATCTTAGCGTAATGATATATAGCCTTCCACAATAAATGGACTATCATACAATGAAAGAATTTTTCAAATCAGTCCAGTAGTTCCTGAGATTAGCGCATTCAAACAATCAATCAATCAAACAAACTCTTCAGCTTTATATATTAGTAAGTAAGTAACGGCCTGTTACTATCCCACTGCTGGGCATAGGCCTCTTCTCTCCGATTTTTTTTTTGGAGAGAAGGATTGGAGCTAAGACCTACCACGCTGCTCCAATGCGGATTGGTAGGTTACACATATCCCCAGAATTCTCTAGAGATATGCAGGTTTCCTCACGATGTTTTCCTTCACCGAAAAGCGTGTGATAAACTGCAATTATCAATTAGACACATAAGTTTTACTAGAAAACTCATTGGTGCCTGCCCGAGGTTTGAACCCTAGACCTCCTCGAAAGAGGCGTTCGGTGATACCGCTGGGCTACCACAGCCTTTTATATATTAGTATAGACAAAACTATATACAAAGAATCTATATGTTAGCTTGGTACGTAACCATTAATTGTAGCAAATTCCATCACTATTGATCTAGCGATTTAAATTGAAAGCCTAATAAATAAATTAAAACATTTAGATACAATTCGGGAAGTTTTTAAAGTTGGCATAATAAAATTATTCGATCTACCTACACAGTCTCGAGTATTGCGATGTAATAATCAGGAACAAGCAATTACCCACTTAAGGTAGCGGGTTCACTTCCGTCGGGTCATTTAAGATATGATAAGTGTCAAGGTCTGGCTGAAAATTGTTTGACATTACATAAGGAAGCGTTTTGGAAGGAATCTATGCAATCTATACTAATATTATAAAGAGGAAAAATTTGTATGTATTTGTAATGTAACACACAAAAACTACTGGAGCGATTTCGAAAATTCTTTCACCATTGGAAAGCTGCATCTTTACTGAGCAACATATAAAAAAGGGATCCGTAGTAAAAATGTAATAAGGTGTAAAAAATTAGTCATAAAAATCTGAGCTACGGAAACTTTTGATGATACATTTAACAAAAATAAATCTATCGACTTAGTACACTTTCCACTGCCATGAGATCGGCATGTACGCGGGTGAAACCGCGGCATATTACTAGTATTTTATATACCTGTAAAATTTATCATATAAACAAACAGATCACATCGCGATAACTAGAGTTACCTTTGTATAAGGTGCGATGTTTCGGAAGAGAGTCTATCTCTCTTGTTTATGAGTGATTAGACAAAGTATACGAGTTTCGTCTTCTATCTCATTTGTTATTGCTACTCTCGCTCACAGGAAGAGACCACCCTCATTTCTTACCGAGGTGTCGTAAAAACGACTAAGGTAAGTTGACTCACCGTGTGATATCCGGTAGAGTTAAAAAGACCACCCTCTTTCTTACCGAGGTGTGTTCAAATACGACTATGGTAAGTTCATGTCAGGCACGGTTCTGGTTGTAAAATATGTAGCCAAATAATGTGACAACATGTTGTGCTAACCCCACTTGTAGTGGGCCGAGGGCAAGAGGACGACGTTACCCCGGTGTATATATAAGCCGTGATATCCGGTTGAGTAAAATAGACCCTCTTTCTTACCGAGGTGTCTTAAAATACGACTAAGGTAATTTTACGTTGGGCAGGCGGCCGGTTGTAAAATACATAGCCAAACATGTGACAACATGTTTATAACATGTCCTGACCCCACTTAGGGTGGGATAAGGGCAGGAGGATGACGAATTCAAAGTCACGCAAAAGCTGATGTTACCAGTGGCGCGAGATAAACCCGAGATATAAATATACATTCACACGTCACCGTAAGCCCGACGCGAGATAAGGAGCAGATGTTCGCGAGACGAAAATTCAGCTGTTGTGTGCATCTGAGATGGATTCGGTGGACAGTGCGCCAGAAATCCATATACTACTTATAAGCCACAAACAGTATATATATGTACTTATAAGCTGTTTTAGCCCTAAGTTTAGAGAATTCTGGGGATATGTGTAACCTACCAATCCGCATTGGAGCAGCGTGGGAGGTCTTAGCTCCAATCCTTCTCTCCAAAAAAAAAACGGAGAGAAGAGGCCTATGCCCAGCAGTGGGATAGTAACAGGCCGTTACTTACTTTACTTTTACTTATAAGCCCATCCAAGCACTACACGCGATCTTATTAGCTTCAACGTAAATATCTATACTCTGTAGGTTTAGGTTCTAAAGTACAGGTAAACATGTCAAACAAAAAGACTCTTTTTTTGAAAATGGGCCATGGCAAACATAGGTATTATAAACCTTTTCTAGAGAAGATGGAAAATATTAGGTATACTATAATATTAAATTATAACAGACTTTATAAAAGGTTGGTATTGTGTTACATCAGATTATATATATAGAATATAATTACTATTGCCAGAATAGCCTATTAAAGTAGTTTAATTTATTTTAATATGCATTTGATGAATAAATTTTTATTAAATTAAATGTTTATGCTTTTGATACCAAAAGCGTAAATATTAAATTTTGTAAAATAAATAGTTCATTAAAGAAATTATTTGACTTGTGCAGTTTTGTTTCAATTTCTTTATTTGTAGAACCGAAGCATCATTTGATCATGTATCGCAAAGCACACTATCAATAGCACCTCTCAACACTATCAATACATAGATAACGTTTCGTTTCAGTTATAGTCTATGGTCATAGACATCAATTCCACGTTCACCTAGTAGCAGACCATACATAATGCATCAGCCCGCTTCCCGCTGCACCACGCTGGGTAATTGCCACACAACTGGGTCCGGGCGCCGCGCCAAACAAGGGCTGCTACTTTTACAGGCCACGACACGACTACTGTGAACTTGGTAGGTGCGGATTGTTCGCCATACAGGCAAGCGGTTTTACCATTTTTTCGCGTTTCAAATTATTTCTTTATGCAGAATAACCGATTTAGATTTCTGGCTGCGTGAAAGTAAGAATTAAATGTTTCCAGTTTGAATAATAAGCTTCAAATGTGTGTGAATTGCGGCTATTAAATACTACTTGATGTTATAAACATATATAATACTAAACGGTAAACGGTAATAGTTATTCAAAAATTATATATTACAAAATTTTTCCCATCTAAAAGTTCTAAATAAAAGTACGCGACAGCATATGTCTAGTTTTTAAGGTTAACCCACTCTAGCCATTTTTATGGTTATCAAAATACTATATTACGGTTTTAATCTTTTTATGCGGGCGGAGCCGCTGGTTGCTCGTAAAGCTTGTAAATTGCTCGTGAAGGATAATACTCAGTATCCTAACTTTAAAACGAGACAGACAGGCGAGACATTCTTTCTTTCCTCTGATCCGAGGATACAATTAGGAATCACGAGATGTCTAACGGCGTCATCGCAACGTCGCGTCACTTGAAAGGCCATTCATCCATTGCAAACGGGACTCTTGCGTCCAAATAAGGCGTGATTACTTGCGACCCGATCGAAAGTTATGCCGCCACTGAGAAAACTCTGCCATTATATTAATTGACCGGACACAATCACTGATAATGATTGAATAAGTAATAAAGTGACGCCACTTTGTAGACGTGTCCATAGTACAAAAGTAGTGATAAAATTATTTGCATAATTATACAGAAGTAATATATAGAAGTAGGCAGGGCAGGTCGGTAATTTTTTACAAAATAAAAAAGAAAAAAAATTGGGTACTTGTGGCTCGATCCTAGGTATTTTCATTTCTAGAGACCACCCGTTACCCGAATAAGCTACGCTGACTTCACATTTAACAGCAAAAATAGTGTTTATATATACAATGTAAATTTTAGTATTTTTTGAATGCCCAAAAACAGGGATAGCTTAATCGACTTTTTTCTCCCCCAAAACCTCCTGCATGCTGAATTTCTGGAAAATCGTTAAAAATGTATATAAATTTATATATATACACACATCATCATCATTCTCTTACCCTTATCCCACTCTAAGTGGGGTCGGCACAATATGTCTTCTTCCATTCTCCTCTATCATTCTTCAACTCTGGTACCACTCCTTTAACATGCATATCATTTTTCACACAATCCATCCATATTTTATTTGGCCTCCCCCAAGCCATACATCCGTCACATTCATATTTAAAACTCTTTTGGTGACATGATTTTTATTCCTCATTACATGACCATACCATACCATATGCATATATACACACATACATACAAGATATAAAATATATATAATACATACATAAAATACATACATAAATATATACATAAAATACATACATTTAAATAGAAAAATATATACTAATTAAACAAAAGATTTTAAAAAGGTAATTAAAAAAAATTAAGCTTGAAGTGGCACAGAAAATTTTGGAAATCGCAAGTTGAAAAATTGTCTGTTATTTTATAGTTCTGTCCCATTTGAATTAACTAACATAGACAAAAAGCGACAAATATGTGAGAGTTTCGAGACAAAATGAATAGTTGGAAAGTAGACAAGTCAATATTTAATGTGCAACCGGCTATAACCAGTTGCAGTCACTAGGTAGACTAAATTTGTTGCTTCGAGCTTTCTGCGAGTTTACATTTAATATCATCCACCTGTTCAAAGAGCGAATATATCAAAGCCAGATTAACTGCTACATTTATTATTTACTTTCTATTTGATAAGTTATTTTCAGTACCGAGACTTGCTCGATAATTTTTTACAAAATAAAAAAAAAATAAACAAAAATAAAAAAATAATTAGGTAGTTGGGGATCGATGTATTTACATTTCTCGAGACTACCCGTTCCCCGAATAAGCTACGCTGATCAGTTTATGGCAAAAATAGTGTTTTATATTCAATATAAATTTTAGCATTTTTAATGCCTAAACACAAGAATAAAACGATTATTTTTTACATAAAACCTATCTAGATTAATGCTCTAAGAACTACATAATACTAAAAATAAATATATCCTCTGAATTTCACTTACTGGTCCAGCCTCGATGTAAATGCATGTTAAAACAAGCATGAGCATGCTTATCATAAGCTTGCTGCTGGTAGGATTGGCCCGAGACAAGGAAACTCCTTAACGTTAAAAGTACGGACATGAAATTTTTTTAAAGACTTTTTTCAGAGCATTTTTAACTTGACCTGTTTAAGAACTTGCCGCACCTCGGTAAGAAAAGAGGTTGGTCTATTCTACTCAGCCGGATACCAAACGGTGGGTCATCTTACCTTAGTTGCCTTGTACGACACCCCGGTAAAAAAAAGGTGGTCTATTATACTCAGCCGGGTGCCACACGGTAGTTCACAAGTGAAATTAAAATTTTAATAGGACCTGAAATATGTTTGAAAGTCGTTGTACTCGCAATTTAACTTTCATTCCGATTTGTTAGTACAAACTGTGACGATTTGAAAGTGACATTTCGCGAACGTTAAACTGTTCACAAAGACGGATTAATCATTCGATTCTATTATACCTGCTGAATATAAATTATAATCGATTCGTATCTATAATCGATTCGGTAATCGGTATAATGTATTACCGGCATTAAATCAATCTGATACATTAGAAACCGTAATATCTTAATTGCTAGAGTGCGTCAAACTTTGTGTCTTTAGAAAAATTCTGGGAGTCTTTATGTGATTCTCTATTTTCCCATAATCTAATGAACTTTTATACGGTTCTAAATAAAAGATAATAGAATTCTTAACATTCTCCAGTTAAACCGATTTTGTTGGTTCTTTCACTGGAATATACAGGAGGTTGTTTGGGATAAAATTACCCTATATATTATAGGCTACTTACTTTTTATCCCAGAATTCCCGCGGAGTCGGGATTTACGCGGAAAAACTTTGTGACTATATTATTATTATTTATATATTTTCGTCGTAAATAAATGAATATATAAATAGTTCAGTTTTAATTAATTTATTTATTTTGAAAACTATTATTTTTATTTTATTATTAATAGTAAAATTAACATATCGCACGCTTAGTATTAACGTGACCGAATTCAAAAAAGTTTTGTGGCAAATTACAATAAAGCGCATACAAAACTCGTGATTGTTAAAGAGATCTATAATTTGGAAGAGCAAGAAAACTTTCTTTTTTAATAGTTCTTAGCATGGTGTCATAGATTAGCCGTGTGGTATTCGGCTAAGTAGAATAGTACCACCTTTATTTCTTACCGAGGTGTCGTAAAAGGCGACTAAGGTAAGTCGACCCGCCGTGTGGTATCCGGCTGAGTAGAATAGACCACCCTCATTTTATTACCGAGGTGTCGTAAAAGGCGACTAAGGTAAGTTGACCAGCCGTGTGGTATCCGGTTTAGTAGAATAGACCACCTTCCTTCTTACCGAGGTGTCGTAAAATACGATTAAGGTAAGTTGACGTCAGGCAGGCGGCCGCTCGTAAAAACGCAGCCAAATCATGTTACAACATGTTTATGTCATGTTGTGCCGACCCCACTTAGTGTGGGATAAGTGCAGAAGGATAATGAGCATTGTTTCATAGATGGCATTGAAATAAGGATTACAATGTCTCTTAACTCAATGTAGCCTAGTTTTGAATTCGGTCAGTTTAATACTTAGCAAGCGATATATTTTAATCCTGTCCTACTTAAGCTATTTTATACCCCGAGATGAATCATATTAAATGAGGACGGATATATAAACTATTGTAAATATACAGCGTTCAAACTATTCATAAGTCCCTTATATTACTCACTATAACAGAAATTGATTGCATGACGTCATATTAATATTTCTTAACATCGAAGACTAAACATAGCCCATACTATGGGTATCAATCTTTTTAATTTAATTTCTTTCAATCTTTATTCTTAAACCATACTGGTAATATTAAAAATACTCATAGACAATAGAGTTGATGATTCAAATGGACTTATTTACTAAAGACTATCTTAAATTGTTTTTTTTTAATAATAGTTTTTTTAATAGTGGTATAATGGTTTTTACAAACATAAAATAATGCAATATGGGTGTTTCTCTATTTCCGATAGATTACCCTGGTATACACCAGGATACCGTTTTTCTCTTTAACCCATTAAAGTCGCGTACGTGCTTTAATTGTGCAATATTTTAACAATATTGGTACAGTTGATAACTTGTGAAAGCGTAACAGATAGACAGAAAGGACTTTATACAATTAAAAATTCCCATTTTTTCTTGGAAAATAGGTAAAAAAAAAATATAGTTGATAATTACAAATTCTAAATATTCTTTATTAAACTTTACTGCAGGGTCAAAGAAGAGCTCCTACCGAGAACAGCCATTAAAAAACTCGGTTGATCTTTATAAATATAATACTTATTAAGTCGAAGAGTATCAGTATATAATTGAGGGTAGTTTAAGTGTAAAGTGGTCGAGAACGAAGTAACGGGTACCACTAGTATCTATACTTATTATAAAACAAAGTCCTCAAAGCTGTCTGTTTCTATTTGATCGATTTTCTGAAAAAGTACTGAACGAATTTTTGTACGGTTTTTACTTAAAAAATAGTGCAATTCTTCCGAAAGGTTGAGGCAACCAGCCATTTTTTTTGTGGCACTGATTTCAACGGGGGCCAACCTGCAGTCACAGTTAATAGAATAACATAATATTGTTGTAAAATTTTAAACAAATAAAAAAATATTTAAAAAAAAGGTGAAAAGCTTTCGAGTACCTACAGTAGGGCACTCGATGAGTACTGTTTTCTCGCGATAACCCGCGAACGGTCATACGGCTATTTATAGACCGCTCCCGATACTCGCTGCAGAACAGCTTACGAAGTATTAATATAAATATTCGGTATTTTATAAGCCGGCGTCACTAATAATCCACTATGTACGAGCAGCAATAAAATAATCCTATTGACAATATGTACAAGAAACAAAATAATAATCCTATTTATATCGCTAAGGTGTTGGATATATGTATAGAGGCGGAAAAAAGATGAATTGGTTGTGTGAAATGACATACATATAAAAGGTGCAGCGCCAGACGTGACGAATGATAGGAGACAAAGGAAGATAAAATGGAAGATGATTGGCAAAAGGTGAGGAGATTGATGAAAGAAGAGAGTAAGCGCGTGGGTGTGTTTGTAAAGCTTCCACACTCCAACGGCTTAAATTTGTATGACATTTTCCTAACACGTGGGTCTAAAGCTAGCTTTATACTTAAAGCTATTAAAATGAAATTCACACTCATGTCATGCTTCATATATACAAACAATTGATGGTGTCTCATAATTTTCTATACTTATAAAACAGTCGCCAAAATCTATCTGTCTGTATGTGGCTGTCTACTGAATAGATTTTTTTACGGTTTTTACTAAAAGGCAGTGCAATTCTTCTGGACGTTTTAGGTGATTACGGTGTTTTGTAAATTGTGTGAGGTCGCACAGTTGTGAAAAAACTCCCCTTCTAAGAGCTTAATGCGCTACGTAAAAGAGCCAGAGATACATTAAAGTAATGCACTAGAGAATTGTATATCAGCTATCACCACCCCTTTTTTGCTTTTTTTTATAACTTTAAATCTGTAAAAGAGCCAGAGTAACCGACATATCTCATCGTGTCACGAAGCTGAAGGCAATCGGTGGGGCACGTAGAACGTAGAACCGATGGGCGTTGGGGTACTAAGGTGCTAGAATGACCTCGCAGCGGAAAGCGCAGCGTTGGTAGACCCCCAATGAGGTGGACTGGCCTCTAAAAGATCGCGGAGAGCAGCTGGTTCCAAGCGGCCCAAAATCGTGGGGTGTGGAGACCTTAAGGAGTCCTATGTCCAGCAGTGGACGTCCATCCGTTGAGAAAGAGATGAAGATATCTTTTTAAAAAAATCCCTTATACTTACATATTATATTAACAAAGCGTACTATTGTTGAGATGACTAAACGACATTTTGTAAATAATAGGTTATTTTGGTATCTGAACATAACCCACATGTCACGGGAGGTCCGTACCTCCAGTCATAGCTTCTGTATGGTGTGAAAATAATTAAAATTCCACAGCCTGTTGATGTACACAACAGAACATTACGTTATATCATTTTGCAGAAGCCAGATGTTGAGAGATGAGGCCTTGAGCGCGATTTGAAGTACCACTTGACAGTTAATTAGATCAATGAAAATACGACTATTTACGTATTCATATAACTTATGCTAGAACAATTTTAAGTGAAGATGCGTGCGTATGGATTTAAATTGTGGTCCTCCATTAATCTAGAATTAAGAAAGGAGCTTTTAAATAATTTTCAGAGTTGTTCGATTATCAAAAGGTGCAAGACGTCAATATATGCGCGTGTGTTTGTATAAAAAATGTGGGCCTTCATCTTTTTAGAATTAACCCAAGGAGCTTTTGAATAAGTTTCAAAAGTGCTTGAGTAAGTTTTAGAACTGTTCGAATTTTAAAACATGCAAGATGTAAATTGATGCGCGTGATTTCAAGTTTAACTCTCTATTCTAAAATTAGCGTAACGAACTTCTGAATTAGTTTTAATAGCCCTTGTATAAGTTTGACCCGTTCGAAGTATATAGGGCCATGGAGTCAAAGTGCAAAAAAAAACATCCGTTTTAACACCAAGGTTAATTGCCTGTTCAGGTGACAATAGGGCTCCTTTTTCACAAAAAGAATCAGTTTTAGCGATTCAGCGCGGAAACGCTGCCAGCATTCTTAGGACCATTCCACGTGGGCATGATTTGTATAGTTCTAGCGTGTAAGTAATTTAAGATAGATATAATTTGTACATTTTTGCTGTAAATAAAGTTATAGTATATAGGTGTTGTTTGGATATAAATTTGACTTACCGTCAAACCTCTTAGCTCTTGTAGATAATATCTCGGCAAGCTTATTTAGCTCGCTCCGAACGGCGCCCTCGAGCTGTGTCCGCGAGTGCTGCGTCAGCGGTAATCGCGCGTTAGGACCACAGCATCCCTTGTTGAGACACAACTCGTTGCCATCTGGAATAAAAGACATCATTTGTAAATGGCTAGTGTTGGCAACAATGTTTTGGTAACACGATGTTGGCGGAATCTAACGTCATGCAGTTCGAATTGCCGCCGATTTGGGAGGTTTGGTCGGTTGGAGTTCCGGCGACACGTCAATTTTTTAGCGAATGATAGACATTCCATAAGTAAATCAAATGTATTAAAAAAATAGTACGTCTTGCATACTATTTTTTTAAATACATGCGGTATAGTATTTCTCAAACACCAAAATCCAATAAAACAAAATTAAAAAATATAATGCACCGGGTGTGGGAATCTAACGTAGGTTTTGAACATTAGAAACTTTTGTGGCTTTTATATACTTAAGTAAATAATATTATTTATCAAATTGTAATATTGCTAAATAAAAAATAAAAAAGTATTGAGTTTTAATTCCCACACATACTTCCGGTAAAATAACGATGTGAACTTACACATATTACACATAAAATTTATTGTTTTATAGATAAAAGCAAGAGATAGGAAATAAAAAACGACATTTTGAGGATGTCGGTTAGCCAGAAGTCAGGAGGGTGGCGCTCGATGGGGTGCGACCTTCAGATGGGCCTAAATAAGTTTAAACATCCGACTGAGGGGCCTTTATTGCATTACGAGCGTTTGCGAAGAGATCAATAATATGATGTGACTTGTGACTATGGATAGCATACTTTGTAATAAGTATATTTCATGAAAATAATTCAAAAGAATAAATATACACCATCATCATCATTCTCTTTTCTTTTGTCAGGAAAACCCATTATGCGTCGTCACCGCCCGACGGGGACGAGCGGCGAGTATGTCGGACTCGCACCGATTAAAAACCTGACAGTGCTCCACCACGCTGCTGGTGGCGGGGACAGGGTACCGTTGTACACATTGCCCCCATCCCCGCCAGCAGCAACTCTGAACCCCAGAGTGCGCCATCTCTGGGTTGGGCCCTCTCTAAAAGTGGCTCCTCCCTCCGCTAATCGAAACATCGGGAGCACCAGATTTAAAAGAAGAATTTAAAGCACTCCTTGCGTGCGCTGAACAAAAGATGATAGATATTAAAAAATCATATATTACAAAAATTTTCCCCTCTTCAAATTCTAAATAAAAGTCCGCAACAGCATATGTCTAACTTTTAAGTTTCAACCATTTTAATCATTGTTATGGTTATCAAAAGAATATATTACTGTTCTAATCTTTCCAAGCGGGCGGAGCCGCTGGCGATTGCTAGTAATATATATTTTTGTACAGTCGATAACTAAAAACGACAAATTCTCTATTATGATATTATTGTAACGATGCCCCTATCTTTAAAACAATTATAGCTGTATTGTAAACTCAAATTTCATAACAATAATATCTTGATTAACGCAAATCCTTTTGATATTCGGAGGCGTTATTGTGCGCTGGCTCGTGATTTCTGGCACCAAAGCTGGATAAACTGGAATCAATGAGAAGGGTGACAGGAGAATTTAAATGTTATGCCAAGGGGATAAAGTTACTTGTCCTTTGCATGTTAAACAGTGGGGTCAATCTCAATTAAAATTGAGGCGTAAGATACGAGCTTAAGATGTTACGAATTTATTTCGCTCGTCGAAATACTTTTATATTCGTCCATAGAAATACATCCGTAACGCTTGACGATATGAAAATGTTTACTTTACTGAAGATATACGTAAGTCAATCTGTCTGTTATATGTATCGTTAATATTAAGTCAAATTGGTAGTGGAAACAACGCCTAACAAACTAAGCCTAACAAACAGGTAATAGAAGCCTATAAGCTGTAAGTAAGTGGATGACCAATACTTGCTCGGTAATTTTTTAGAAGATATATAAAAATGCAATAAAAAAAATACGAAAGAAACGCCGCTTACATGCGTGATTCGATCCCACGGGTTTTGATCGTTTATGGTCTGCCCATTGGGGTATGGCAACTAAAATGTAATTTGCTTTCTATTCTACATTTTAGCATTTTTTCAATAACCGAAAACAGGGATAAAACAATAATTTTTTTTAAATGAAACCTAGCTTTATCGATTTTTTTCCCCCTAAAGCCCCCTTATGTATATATACAATACCCCTTATATGTATACAAGATTAACTCATTTTAATATTAAAGATATATCGGGTTAGTATATACGATGAAGATTTTCCGTTTTTCCGTAGCCGTTACTTTTATTTACAATTGGGCAACAAGTCAAATATGGGCGGCCTCTACCTCTCTTTGGTTCCGGTAGATGTAGCGCCATCTGTTCCACATTGTCACAATAATTAAATTTGATATTAAAAAACAAATATCTAAATCCCCTACATGCTGAATGTCAGGAAAATTGTTGGAGCACTTTCCGAGATTCCAAATATATATATTTCTCGAATTTCTTTTCGCTACCCGCCTTCCGCTTAGCATTGTACCAAACGCCATCATCCCCAGACTAAGGGAGTCGCGAGACAGAAAACGATGCCACAAGCATTTGATATAGTAATATTTGCCGTATCTGCCAGGGACCGTGACGAATAATATGAGGGGCTTGATCAAACACTACGATTTGATTGGCCTTTAAATATTATTACGTTGCTATTCGTTGCCTTTATTAACGACGTTGTGCTAAATAATTTATAGAATTAGGCGTTACTTTGCGGAGATCCATAATACAAAAGTAATAATAAAATTATATTGCTACAATCCGCGATGAAATGACGTTGTGCTACTCAAGCTGTAAGGTTTTTTAAAGCTTTTACTTGCCATGTGAAGGTGGAATTAGCCGTGTGGTAAAATACGCAGCCATATCATGTGATAACATGTTTATAACATGTTATGTCGACCTCAGTCAGAGTGCGATAAGGGCAGGAGAACGATATACCAAAATAATATCTACATTACTTTTGTATAAGTGACCTCCGCAAAGCAAGGTATAGTTATATAAATTACTTACTAGCGATTTAAATGATTTATAAGAAGAATGATTATCCATTACGATTTGATCGTGGAGCCTATTCTCCTGATGATGCATCGGTTTTGAGGCCAAACAATCATCTGAATCTCGTTAACGGCTTCAACGATTTTCCTGAAATTCAATATGGAGGAGATTTTGGGGGGAAAATCGATCTAGCTAGGTTTGATTTTAAAAAAATGTCTATATATCACTGTTTTCGGGAAAATGCTATATCTCATTTGGGGAACGGGCGGGCTACAGAGGTGAAAATACACACAACGATTCGAGCCCCACCTGCCTAACAATATTTTCATTTTTTTTTTCAATTTTCAATTTTTTTTATATATTAAAAAAAAAATTGCGAGCAAGGCTCGGTCGCCCAGATAGTAGTATTAAAATTATATTTTATGTAATTAAAGAGGTATAGTATTAAATTTTGGTAGCCGTGAACCCACGCGGCGTGATGTCACAGACGGCATCGCCTTTCATGTGCCGAAGGTTAACGTATGATTTATCTGTGAACAAAGTTAACTAAGTAGATTCACCTTTAAATAGACAGAAACGATACAAGAATTAAGATAAACCCGCCCGAAATAAAAAAGGAAAATATATATAATGGACAAAGAATGCATTGTTCTTTTTATCAACTTAGAATAAGAATAAGAATATCTTTATTTAAACTTTAACTTAAATTTTTGAAAATACAATATCGTACCGCTTTTCATATTCCCATCGTAATGTATTACTATTTTATTGTTGAGCCTATCCTACTGATGATATAACTTCGGGTACGGTTCGAAACAATCGTAGTGATTGTCGTAGTGAATGTGTGTTATGCGTGTGTAGTGTGTTGGTGGCGGCGTTTTGCTGCATGTATAAGGTATGTGAACGCTGTCTGCTTTCTACACATAGCATTACATGCATTTTCTTAACAAACGTGGATTATAGCAATCATAATTACGTATCGTATCGTATCGTAAGACTGATTTTTAATTCGGTCATTTTTTTATTAAATGTACCATATATCTGATATACTTAACGTAGCAGTGTTTTTCTCACATCAGAAAGCCATACGTATTAGTGACAAATACCAAAGTTAATTGAAACAGGTTCGCAATACAGGTTTAGTAAACGCTTAAAACTTTAATTAACAAATAATTTAACTACCAAACAGATTGCCGCCTCGTAAACGGTAATATCATTTGACAGACTGACCTCACATTCCGATACATTACTCCCAAACATTCTTTTAAATTAGGCCTGTGTACCACTGAGATCGATGTCGGATGCAATCTCATCTAAAAAATCTGATCGTTTGTAAACAGTTAACAGAAAATTAACCTTATACAATTTAAATAGGGTGTATTTTTGTTTATCAGTAAATTAGTTGCGGTAATCTATGCATGAAATGATAAATTCCTAATCTTTATTTGTATGTCTGTATAAAAGATTGTATAAGGCAGCCATCGCGTAACTGCAAGTATCTCACCGTAAACAAACATAACCAAAATAGTATTGTATGATTTAAAGCGCATTTCGAATAAGAATCTGTGTCTGCGCCAGTGCTTCTTAAAGTTTTGGTGTATATCTAATAGGATATAACTTTTTGAGTGTTTATTGAAAGGTTACACCAAGCTGTGGTAGCCCAGCGATAGCACCGTGCGACTCTTTCGAGGAGTTCACGGGTTTAAACCCTCAAACCAATGAGTTTTTCTGTTAAAAACTTATGTGTCTAATTGACAATTGCAATTTATCACACGCTTTTCGGTGAAGGAAAACATCTTGAGGAAACCTGCATATCTCTAGAGAGCTCTGGAGATATGTATAACCTACAAATCCGCACTGGAGCAGCGTGGTAGGTCTTAGCTCCAATCATTCTCTGCAAAAACGGAGAGAAGAGGCCTATTCTCAGCAGTGGGATAATAACAGCCCGCTACTTACATTTTTATATTTTTTTTATTGAAAGGTTGCATTATTGATTAATCATTAGTTTTTTTTTATACAATAAGGCCAGTGCGTAACTGCGATCTCGCCTGATGTTAAGCGAAAGATGTAGCCTAAGGTGGACTGCGTTTGCCAGTGTAGTGCCTATTAACTCTACTTTTAAAGTTTTCTAAACTTTAGAACTTCGGGAAGATAGATGCAGGCAGAGAATTCCAAGCCTTCGCTGTACGCATGCGGAAAAAACAGCCGATCCGTTTTGTGCGAAGTTCAAGATTTAGATGGCATGAACATATAATGAATTGGCCCTCGGCGGGAATCGAACCCGCGCCCCCGCTCAAAGCAGAGTCACTTACACCTTCGTCGACGGGTTAAATCATACATTTTTTTCTAATATGTTTCTAAAATCCGTTTTAGGTGCTATTAGTCAAATCATTAATTCATATTTGATTGAAAATGAATTTATAATAATAATGATGATAAATATATGGGACACTTACACACACGGTCGTCCGTCCCCAAAGTAAGTAACTTAATACTTGTGTTATGGTAGACAGACGACCGGTGAATATATACTTAGTATATATTTTCAAATACATACTTAAATACAAATGTACACCCAGGCTCAAAGACTAACCAATTCATTTATAGAAAATGTTGGCCCTCGGCGGGAATCGAACCCGCGACCCGCAGAGCTGAAGGCAGGGTCACTATCCACTGCGCCAACGGGCCAGTCAAATTGAAATTCATTTTTGAGTAAGGGTTGTGATTATAATTTTTGGGAAGCAGTGTCCGCGCTCTCGCTTTCTTTAATCTCGGCGTGATGCTAACAAAACAAACACTCAGATAATGGTAAACAAGCCATAACAGTCGACGGTGTTCGCTATGGAAATTTACTTTCGTATACAACAGACAAATAATGGTGTTCGAGAGCCTGTGAAAGTATTTTTGTACTTGTAAGCTTGCACTGAATGTAAATTTTAAAATCTAAATTCCTGTGTTCTGAGAAAGAAAAATTCATCATCATTCTCTTGCCTTTATCCCACTCAAGTGGGATCGGCACAACATGTTATAAACATGTTTTTTTTAAATTTTTTTAATTAATATAATTTTACAATCTAGTTTGGCTTATTAATAAGACCCATTGTTGACACATGATTTGGCTACGTATTTTACGACCGCCGCCTGTCTGACGTCATCTTACTTAAGACGTATTTTACGACACCTTGGTAAGAAAGAGGGTGGTCTATTCTACTCAACAGGATACCACACGGCGGGTCGACTTACCTTAGTGGAGTTTTACGGTACCTCGGTAAGAAATGAGGGTAGTATATTCTACATTCGGATACCACACGGCATTGAAGACTAAAACTAAAAAAATAATGCTTTATTGCACGACAAAATGATTTTGTTGTGAAATCTATCTCCTGGTGATGTTTGTGTAGGTTGTTGAGTTTCTGGTAGATGATCATAAATTATTTAAAAAAAAACAAAGGCTGAGTCCACCTACGAATCCATTTACCTGTAGTGACGATCGTGCTTTCTAAGAACTGGTCAAACTCCTCCAGCGATTTCCAATACCGTAAAGGATATCACATTAGTAACGAAAACACGTAAATAAATTATAAGAAAATAGCTTTTGGCCGTAGACCAAAAATCGGTCCTAATAACTCTTCTCTACTTCACTGCACCTAAGAATACTCATAGAGTACAATAACATTCTTGTAATCGAAACGCAACACGACATTCAGACAGCCGTTTCCTAAAGATAACGTAGAAATTACTATCTGTTTACAACAAGAATAAATTAAACGTATTGTAAAGCAAGAACATGACAAATCAATTAACAAGATACGTTTATTCATACCAAAAGTCTCGTTAATATGCGAGATACTGGGTGCAGATAGCTTCGCGCCCTCTTCAAATTTTAACGACCTTTTTATTATTTTCCAAGCGGCACTCGTAATGTGACACAAAAAAACAGACCACAGCTAAAAACATGTGGTGAGACCTCATTACGTATTAAAACCATATTTACAGAACGTTACCGTTGCTATGAAATTAATTAAAGAAATAAATTCAATGTTCCATTTTCGAATTTTAGAAAAATGTAATCTAACGACATTACTTCAAAACAGCTCTATGGTGCAATGGGTAATTCCAAAATGAACGTATTTCAGAAACTTATGAAAGCTAACGATATATCGGTTTTAAAAACATATTTACAGATCGTTACCGTTGCCATGAAATTAATTAAAGAAATAAATTCGACATTCCATTTTCGAACAATTTAATCTAACGACATTACGTCAATAATGAGTCTAAATTGCAATGGGTACTTCCAAAAATACATGTATTTCAAAAATTTATGAAAGCTCACGATATCATCATTCTCTTACCCTTATCCCACATTAAATGGGGTTGGCATAATATGTCTTCCTGTAAGCTAACGATATATCGATTTTAAAAACATATTTACAGACGCCGTGTGGTATCCGGCTGAATAGAATAGTACCACCCTCTTTTCTTACTGAGGTGTCGTAAAAGGCGACTAAGGTAAGTCAACCCGCCGTGTGGTATCCGGCTGAGTAGAATAGAGCAACCTCATTTCTTACCGAGGTGTCGTAAAAGGCGACTAAGGTAAGTTGACCCACCGTGTGGTATCCGGTTTAGTAGAATAGACCACCCTCTTTCTTGCCGAGGTGTCGTAAAATACGACAGAGGCAAGTTGACGTCAGGCAGGCGGCCGGTTGTAAAAACGCAGCCAAATCATGTGACAGCATGTTATAACATGTTGTGCCGACCCTACTTAGAGTGGGATTAGGGCAGGAAGATGATGATTTACAGAACGTTACCTTTGCCATGATATTAATTGAAGAAATAAATTCTAAGTTCTATTTTCGAATTTTAGAACAATGCAATCTAATGACATAACGTCGAAAATAGTGTCTAGGATGCAATAAGTAATTCCAAAAATGAACGTATTACAAAAAATTCAGTCCTAAAAGCTAACGATATTTCGATGTTGGTAGCAATTAGTCGGACGCTACGACTATTTACTACGCTGTATTCGTAATGTAACAAAAAAAAGCACCAAAGCTAAAAACACGTAGGGAGTTCTAATTACGTGTTAAAACATATTAAAAAATTCTAGATTAGCTTTGCTATGCAATTAATTAAAAATAACTACCACAACATTTAAGTTATTGAATAATTAATACCTAAATTTTTTTTTATTTCAAATCTATATTAAAAGTATAAATTCAATTATAAACGTATAATATTACATTTTTTTTGCTTCTTACGGTATAAGCAATTTTCTAAACAAATACAGTTGACTAATATATAAGTATAAGTAATTTTAAAGGTCTATTTGAATAAATTTAAAATGATAATAAAAGGGGCGCCACAGGTTCGTAGTGCTATTTCACTTTGATTTAACTTAATTGAATAAATAACACGAAAGTTTTTAAAGTTTTCCACTTATTAAGGCGCCATTTTAGGTTTATTACTTTCTCGCACACAATAAGACTATTTGTAAGAGGTTAAACATGTACGTTATTTGAGTGATTGAGTGAACTTTTTGACTAAAATAGGTTTTGCATATTGTTTTTAGCTACGTTATAATGGATTTATGTATTATGATTTTATTATTATTGAGCTGAAATTTTATATACGACCTAATGCTACTGCCAGGATTATCCGGTTGAGTAGAATATACCACCACTTCTTATCGAGGTGTCGTAAAAGGTGACTAAGATAAGCCGACGTCAGGCAGGCGGCCGCGACCGGCCTGTACGACTATTAACGCAGCCAAATCATGTGACAACATGTTTATAAAATGTTGTGCCGACCTAACTTAAATTGGGATGAGGGCAGGATGATGCCAGGATTGGCTCCAGACGAGGGAACTGTTCAACAGTTAACAGTAGGGACATGAAATCTTGTTAAAAGCTTTTTTAAAACCCTTTTTAGCTTGGTTTGTTAAGTTAATCTTAATCCATAACACAAGCACAAGATATTCTATCACCGGTACCTTTTTATCTCTTTCATTTTGTATTGTTAAATTTCGCAAAACAACGCCATCTCCTAAAAACTCGCCTCGTCGAATTTTACAAGTCAACTCAAATTGCTGTAACTTTTAATGAGTGCGAATACGGTTTCTCGTGTTGTGAAGGCGTAAAATTTCGCAACTCTGACGTCAGAGGCTAAAAATAATCATGTTTTGTTGCGATTATAGACATGTACCTATCACATATAAATTCCCTACTTGCCAAGTGTATGTAAGTATTAAGAAAATAGAATAGAATAGTTGTGTCACCGACTCAGTAGTTTGATTGTTTCTCCGCCATATATTATTCATCATCCTCCTGTTCTTATCACATAAACATGTCACATAATTTGGCTACGTAATTTTCGACCAGCCGCCTTCCTGACGTCAACTTACCTTAGTCGTTTTTGCGATACCTCAGTAAGAAAGAGGGAGGTCTATTCTACTCAATCGGACACCACACGGTGGGTCAACTTGCCTTAGTTGCCTTTTACGACACCTCGGTAAGAAATGAGGTTGGTACTATTTATTCAGCCGGATACCACACGGCGTTCTCCGCCATATATTATTATGGGATTAATATTAATATATTTAACAGGCGACGAGGATGGGATCCGAGCTCGCGCGTGCCATTAGTTCGGCTCAAAAACAAATTTATATTCACATACTTTTTTCATTACAGACAATTCATTCAGCGTTCTTGTCTAGCGTAGATGTAAGGGTAGGGTTGTCAATTCACGCAAAAACAATTTTTTTATAAGCCCTGAATTATTGTCAAAATAATTATCTAATCAAGGATAGATAAATATGAAATTCGATTCATGAATTAAGGTGTTAATGAACATTAATCAAATAGCAGTAAATAATAAAAATCCAATTTTTGTTGATACTTCGCTATAGTTTAAAGCAATATATAGATATTTTATATAGTATAAAACCTAAATCGTAAATATCAAGTTTTTTAAATGCTTTTATTTGAGCTTCAGCTAATGTATGTGTAGGTGGAATCTTGCAAATTAAATTTGAATCATTTCCCGGTTTCCGATTGAGCTGAAATTTTACATGCTGGTCCCGTTCCGATGGCAATGCATGTAAATGATAAGCATGACCATCTATCAGAATTTGCTCAAGACCCTCAACGGTTATCAGTAGGGATATGAAATATTGTAAAAAACAATGTTTTAATTTAACGATAACGTAAAATTTGTTAAATTGTATCTGTCAGTTGTCGTAACTTAATTTGCAAGTTGTTATAATCCATAATTAAAATACTACTTATTACAAGTTGTTCAATGTATAATTTTAATGTCGAGTGTGTATTTTGTTGGTGACCCATAAATAAATAAACAATAGCGAGGCCCGATATTAATTTGAGTGTAATTGGTTTATAAATATTATAACATTGAATGGCCCGTTGGGTCAGTGGGTAGTGACACTGCCTTCAGCTCCGCGGGTCGCGAGTTTGATTTCCGCCGATTGCCAACATTTTCTATAAATGAATTTGTTGGTCTTCGAGTCTGGGTGTATATTTCTATTTAAGTATGTATTTAAAAATTTATATAAGTATATATTGACCAATTGTCCGTCTACCATAAAACAAGTATTAAGTTACTTAGTTTGAGGACGGACGATCGTGTGTGTAAGTGTCCCAAATATTAATTTCTTTCTCTATCTATCTATTCTACTTTGTCTAATCACACATAAAAAAGAGAGACAGATAGATACACCCTAAGTGTGTATCTCTCTTTATTGTAAGTAAGTAGCGGCCTGTTACTATCCCATGTGTTTGGAGAGAAGAATTGAAGCCAAAACCTACCACGCTGCTCCAATGCGGATTGGTAGATTACACATATCTCCAGAATTCTCGAGAGATATGCAGGTTTCCTCACGATGTTTTCCTTCACCGAAAAGAGTGTGATAAATTGAAATTATCAATTAGACACATAAGTTTGATCAGAAAAACTCATTAGTGTCTGCCCGGGTTTGAACCCGCGACCTTTTCGAAAGAGTCGAACGCTGTTACCGCTGGGCCATCACAGCTTAACTCTTTATTGCAATAGGGCACATTTTAGGCTAGCTTCTCTCTAATATTGGCGATGGTGTTGCCATTTAAAACTAAATATATACGATATTATTCTAATACTATATAAATATATAAAATACAGTAAACTATTTCTAAATATTATCTACTAAGAACGGAGCTATGTAAAAATTGTAGAAAATAATTGTATGATGGTATCGCCAACCCTGGGTACCCCTTCCGCGGCTAGACGTTGTGTAATTGCAGGCGAGTCGCAAACTCCCCTCCCCCCATCAGTTGTGATTATTCTCCTTTCGTTTGTAAGGGAAACGCGTAAGACTGCCGCCTCAGGGCAACTTCAATAGTAGAATTATATTCGGTACTGGATTTTTATTGTTGCCAAGTATTACCCGCAACTTTATTTGCATCTATTTTGGTGTTAAAACTGTTAGGTACGTATGCGTTATCGGGCAGATTATATTACCAATAATTTGGTGTTAGTGTTGTAAAAATTTATTGTATTTAAAAATACAAGTTTTTGGCTTTATTAAATTGTCTTCATTTCAATTCGTCTAATATAATTAATATCATCATTCTTGTGAACTGGGAGGTCTATTCTACTAAACCGGATACCACACGGCAGGTCAACTTACCTTAGTCGCCTTATACTACAAATTGATAGGTATAATATAACCAATAATATAATAATAATATAATAGATCAATATTCGTCGCCGTGTGGTATCCGGCTGAAAAGAATAGTACCACCCTCTTTTCTTACCGAGGTGTCGTAAAAGGCGACTAAGGTAAGTCTACCCGCCGTGTGGTATCCGGCTGAGTAGAATAGACCACCCTCATTTCTTACTGAGGTGTCGTAAAAGGCGACTAAGGTAAGTGACTCACCGTGTGGTATCCGGTTCAGTAGAATAGACCACCCTCTTTCTTATCGAGGTGTCGTAAAATACGATTAAGATAAGTTGACGTCAGGCAGGCGGCCGGTCGTAAAAAACGTAGCCAAATCATGTGACAACATGTTTATAACATGTTGTGCCGACCCCACCTAGGGTGGGATAAGGGCCGGAAGATGATGATAATAGATCAATATCCGCTGAGTAGACTTAAGACTAGATCACCCTCATTACTTACCGAGGTGTCGTGAAAGGCGACTTAAAGGTAAACTAAAGTTAGGCAGGCGTTCGTAAAATACCTAGCCAAATTATGTAACAAAATGTTTATAACATGTTGTGCCGACCCCACTTACATTGGGATGAGGGCAGTATTGATAGTAAATAGATCAATATCATATTTAATGTATAGAACCGGCTATACTCACGTCTTATTCTATCAGGTTAGCCCGACTAGTTTCGAACCCGCCGTCGATAACGGCGTGTGAAGAGCTCATGAATAAGTGCCCCGGTTTTCTAAAAATAATTTTCTAAAAATGCGCTGTTATACTGCTATTTACATTTAGATTATTAATCTTTACTAAACATCGAGATCTCGCCGATACAGTGTTGTCAAAAGAAAATTAACTAAAATTGCTCTTACATCCAATTATTCTGAGAAACTTCCTCTCGATATAAGAAAGGCAATAATTTCATTGCATATTTCTCTTTAACAAATTCGTCCCCGTAAAAGCCCTCTCGGGCGTACATTTAGATTGTGATTTTAATAGAAACACCCCTCTATTTATGAAGGGACGTTAAGAGGTGTCGAATAATGCCGTCTTTATGACAGAGCTTCACTCGTTAGCGATCAATTTGGCGTTTCACAAGGACTTATTAAAATTTTAGGATAAAATAAGAGCGTAAAATAAGTTTGTTAAGAGAAAGGTAACTTTGGAAGTAACTTAAGACTAAAATAAAGTGAAAGTTGATGATATCAAATGAGAAGATCAAAAAGGCAGCAAAGTGCAGTGGATCCGAGCGGCCGGTTTATTCAGACTCGTGCCCTTATCTCGCTCTAAGTGGGGTCGGCACAACATGTTATAAATATGTTGTCACATGATTTGGCTTCCTATTTTACTGACGACATCAACTTATCTTAGTCGTTTTTTACGACACCTCGTTAAGAAATGAGGGTTGTATATTCTACTCAGCCGGATACCACACGGACGGTCGACTTACTTAGGTAGCTTTTACGACACCTCGGTAAGAAATGAGAGATGTTTATTCTACTCAGGCCGATACCACACGGCAGGTTGACTTACCTCAGTCGCCTTTTACGACACCCCGTTAAAAAATGAAGGTGGTTTAATCTACTCAGCCAGATATCACAAGGCTATTGATGATATTAAAAGGAAAAATCAAAAAGGTAGCACAGGGCAGTGGATCCGAGCATGGGAACGTGTAGAAACGAGGTGTGTCTTGGGCCTTGCATCTATTTTAAGATTCACAGTTGTGTAACAAATAATTACCAATTATCTATACTCATTATAAAACAAAGTCCCCAAAAGCTGTCTGTCTGTATGTGATTGGTTTCTCAAAATCTACAAAACGAATTTTTGTAAGGTTCTTACTAAAAGTTATTGCAATTCATCCGGAAGGTTTAGGTTAATAGTACATTACGGTTTTATGTATATTGTGTTGAACAAATCTCGCCGGCTAGAAGCTTCACTTGCGTGCCTCGCGTAAGCCAGTAGAGATACTCTGAAGTAATGTGCTAGAGAAAAATACGACAAAAAAGTCCGGGACAGCGTGTCTCTCCATTATGGTCAACTCGATATTGTGATTTCACTCCGCTACCAATCTGCAATAGAGCAGCGTTGTGGGCCTAATCATCCAATCTAATCCTCCTTTCCATAATAATTTAGTAATCATAACTCTTATTAATCAATAACTACCATAAATAGTTACAAAAATAGTTGTACAAGCTTCAAGAAGTACTGTGGAAACATCGATCTCGATTTACTATGATTAAAAATCCAACGCAAGCGTAATGGAAACAGTTAAACCGTCCGGCTATTATTTCACTACCTAATCATAACAAATAACCTTTCAAATACTCAAACAATGGCTGCCGATACGTAGCATTAAATTATCGATAGATCTAATAACAAAGCTGGCGACAAATGATGGATATACGAGAAGACAATGCAGTGTGCGACCACCTGGGTGGATTCAAATTTAAATTCAACAAATTCTTTATTCAAGAAAACTTGCAAACAAGAATTACCAAATATACTTACAAAGTTAATGTATAGAACCGGCTATACTCACGTCTTATTCTATCGGGTTAGCCCGACTAGTTTCGAACCCATCCGGGGCTCTTATTCATGAGCTCTTTACACGACGTTATCGCGGCGGGAACTGAACTTACTAACTACTAACTGACTACTACTACTAACTGAACTATACTTACAAAATTGAAGATTATTTGGATGATAAAAATGCCTTTCAAAATATTCTTTATTCAAATACCTAAGCTCTTTCAAGCACTTTTGAATCGTCAAGGATCAATATGATTAATGAAGCTACAACTGGTTCGGAATGTTGCTCTTACCGAAAGGAACCAGCAAGATACTTAGCGGTCAATGTTTTAAACATTTTAAATTTACATTATTAAACCTAATACTGTATGAAGCTGAACGGATTATCAAATCCAGGCTTTTTATCATCCAAATAATCTTCAATTTCGTAATATGGTTTATATGTATAAGTACATCTCTTATACTAAACTTAAAACCTTTCTGTAGACTGGTCCAATATGGATTGCGGAATTTTATTGTAGAAGCGAATACCGAGACCATCGAATGAGTTGCTAACTGAGTCGCGACACAAGTATCAGAAGCTTTTTGTGACCTCTCGTATGTATTTAATCTTACAAGACTGCGGTTTATTAATGTTAAATTGAAAAAGATTGACCGCGGTTTTTCTGTCTGGTTCTTCTTTATAGGAGCAACATTCCGAACCATTTGTACTTGTAGCTTCACTAATCACATTGATCCTTGACGATTTAAATGTCCTTGAACGAGTTTATTTAAAGATTATTTTGATTTGATTCGGCTTTGCTTTGCTCGGTAGGAGGAATTTTCCAAACAGTCAGCAAGAAACATGGCATAAATTGGAAATAACAATTTGTAAATTAGGTTCACATTTATTTTGTTGGAATAATATTATAATACAAATACGTCATAGAATTATCTGTGTTAAATGTACATTTACTTGTAAAATTTAATGCGTCAATAATTTGACGCGTTATTTATTCCCTTTAAATTTTCCTGTATTAAATATAAGTTATAGTTAAATTCAAATTCAAAATATTCTCTATTCAAGTAAACTTGTAAACAAATACTTTTGTGTAGTAGCAAGTCTGAAAAATATTGTGGAATTTTATTATAAAAATGTATACCGAAGCCCACAATCGATCTAAGAGCTTTCTGAAGCCATAGATAGATAAAATACATGCGAACTTAAAGTAAACTAATCTATATGTACAAAGGGCGGCCTTATCAGTAGTAGTGATCTCTTCCAGGCAATCCTTCAACGCGTAGGTAGCCTTGGTATTATTATTTCGGTTCCTGGTTTGCCTATTATTAATATCGCCTTTTTTTAATTAAAAATACTTATATTTTGTCATAAGAGATAAAGACATGCTATTGCGGACATTATTTAGAGTATTTTTGTAGATCTACAATTTTCTAATACATTACTTGAGTGTATATCTACTGGTTTACGTGGTAAATAAGTTCCCGGCAGGCGAATTGTTTTTTAGAACTGTACGATCTCTTCCACCCAATTTACATTAAACTGTTACGTATCCTAAGCCTCTCGGAAGAATTACATTACCTTTTAGTAAAAACCGGACAAAAATCCTTCCAGTAGATTTTATGAAAATCGATCTTTTGGGGACTTTGTTTAAAAAGAGTATAGATGTATTGTGAAGCTACAGTAAGAATACCTATTTTTTTAAATTTATCACGAATATATAATAAGTATAATTGGTAAAAGAAAATTATCAACTTCCACCATGTTGTTAAATTGCCTATCATACGTCGCAGTTTTAGCATATAAATAAACTACACATAGATAACGTTCCGCGGAATTATATATCAATATCCAATCTTATCTATACAAAGTCTATTTCTATTCAAATTTCTATATATGAATTCTATATAAGATTACACAAGACTATTACAAGGTTATTGCTTTTAAAGATCTCTGACGAATCAATAATACAAAGTTATGACTACTAGTTCCAAACGCTACATTAATTTGAATGCAATAATTATTATGGTAATACGAAATAACAGCTCCCTTAATGCCATCCATAAAATAATATGGCCACATAATCTATCTAAACTTATATTTTATAAAATAATATATTTAACACTTCACTACATAGTATAAAACAAAGTCGCATTCTTTGTTTGTCCATATATCCCTATGCATGCTTAAATCTTTAAAACCACGCAACAGATTTTGATGCGGTTTTTTTTAATAGATACAGATTCAAGAGGAAGGTTTATGTAAAAGGTATATGTAGAATAACATTCAATACCGAGTAGAGAAATACTGTAATTTTTGAGGTAATTAATTGTAAAAATAAAATTCATAGGGAAAAATGTAAAAAATAAATAATTAAATATGTAGTATATGAATTTAGATATTCCAAAGATGGCAGGAAATCTTCTTAGTATAAGGAGAGGGGAATTGTTTTTCTGAATGAGTGTGTGTGTATATACATACACACATATATATATATATATATATATATATATATATATATATATATATATATATATATATATATATATATATATATTTGAGGTTAAGTTTGAGGAAACTTAAATTAGGATTTACGCGGGAAAATCCTCATTGACGAAAGGAATCAAACACCTTCGTTTCGTTTCAATTCAAACACCATAATTTTACGTCATTATGTTTTTATTTTACTATGAATTACCCTTGTATAGTATTTCAATCGAAGAAATATCACCCCGCTAACGTTACGTATACGTTACGCTATACGTTAGTATTCCAAATTTGAAAAACACTGGTTAAAAAAAGTTTTAACAAAATTTCATCGACCAGCATATAAAATTTCGGACACCACGAAGTATGTCATATTTAACTTGCAAGATTCCACATCCACCTTCACACACATACACGGCAAGATGAATAAAAATCTTTAAAAAAGTATAATAATGACGTCATTAAATTGAAATTGAAATAAATGGACGCGACAATTATATAGACCACCCGGGTGTTCACGCTCGCGCCATTACATCGTATTAAGATGAAAATGGACAATGAAGCCATCAAACAAAATGTAGTCGCATGCTCGAGACGTTAATACCCGATTATCGTTCAAATTATCTCCAATGCTGGACTCGAAGTCGTGTAACATGAGACGATATGTTTAATAGTTTACGGTGTTCGAGATCAACTTGTTTATGATATTAAGATGCTTTATTTATTGTCTGTTGTTTAGTAATATCAATGTCTTGGTGACCGAGATTTGTCTGTTATTTTTTTTAGAAGACAAGAAAATGCAATATATAAAAGGGGTATTTGCGGATTTGATCCAGGGTATTGTCACTTTTTTAGTCCGCCCATTCCTAACCTAAAGAAGGTCGCGAAATTCTACGCTTAACCAAGTTTCGAACCAGCTGTAGCTTGCAAATAGAATTGGCAAATAAGAAATGGTTAGCTTATTAAGGACAAGATATACAAGGCGAATATAATTGGCAACTGAGAATCGATACAGAATAAATAAATGATAAGTAGAATAGGCAAATTAGGAAGAAGAAACTATCTTAATAACAAATATAATTCAATAAAAGAGTTCATGCAAAGAAAATTAGATAAATTAAATAACTTTTCAATCTATAATGAAAATTAAGGCTTTAACTGTATTGTAAAGTGTACATAATACAGATATGTTATCAACTGACTTAGATTTATTTTAACACAGTGCTACACACACAACTTACAGAAACACAAATAGTAAAGCATGGTCAATTAAAACATATCCGAGAAATATAGGACTTATATGAATATGCAATAAGAGTGAAAATTGTAGAAATGTCAATGTCCGAGTAGACTGAGGAAACGAAAATCGTCCGGAACGACGAGCGAACAGCGCTTGGTCACAGACGGACGCGCCTTCCTACGGAAGTACAATACAATAGTCGTAGTTAATAACGAAAAGTAATATATAGGGTTTAGCGTTGATGAATGAACCGTTGTAGAAACTATTAATTGGATATAAGTACCTAATTAGTAAGATTTATCGTTTACACAAAAAACGGTATAGTAACTAAATATACCATTTTTCAGAAGTTACAATATAATACCTTGTTGTAATATGCGTTTGTTAAGAGAATCTATGTAATGTAACTAGTATAGTTGTAATAAGTGTATGAAGCAGGCAACATGATCAGAACAAGTCACCACACGTATCACAAAAGGCCGCCACCATCAATACTCCACACAAGCCTATCCTAATGATGATGTATGTGTTAGCCATTACTATGATATATGATAACAAATTACTATATTACGGTTTAATCTTTCTACGCGGGTGGAGCCCCTAGCGATTGCTAGTTAACATAATATTTTTGCTAACAGACTATATTATAACTAAACGACGATATTTCTCCTTTATTCTTATTCAATAAATAAAAAGCAGTTTCCCAGAGTCAACCCATTTACTCTCTCGCAACAACTCAATGAATGACACATAAAAATATGACAGCCACAATGCTTTTTCATATTAATCGCCAACTCTATGAAGGAGGTTGTATTAAAAACATGTTGTAACAGTCGACCATCCTGACAACATTTGCGACCCCGCAAATCTCATAAGCTGACTTCTGGGAATGAATCTACCACCGATTCGGAATGCTGATTGTACTGAGAAGAATCGGCAAGAAACTCAATACATGCTCTTTTAATCTGTAAAAGAAAACCGCACATGCCATGACATGACAAGACTACGCTCACGCTTTATGCTCAACTCTAAGCTCACGCTTTATGCTCAACTCTTTAAGCTCAACTCCTCAACTCCTTAAGCTTTTCGCTCCATAAGCATTTCGCACCTCAAGCTCACCCTCAATCACTGTCATGGCATAACACAGCTCAATTAGTGGCAACCAACTCAGCAGATACACACGTAAACAGACTCGCAAATGATATTGCTCAAAGAACAATCACCACTTCTAAGCAGAGCCTAGCTGACAGTCGTTGCAGATGTCCACAGTCTAGAAAACAATCGTTATAACTGGAAAGATCCAGAGAACAATCGTCATTCTAGCTGACAGTTCCATCGAACAAAAGTCACGGGCGCGTCTAAGGCCTCACATAGCACATCGTCACGTTGATCTCACAGAATTAATTAACCCAATACCAATTACCATCATTAATATCTCTAATAAAAACTCCATTTTTTATTCCATAGCATCGCATATCGCAACTATCTCTCAAATTATACGAAATTCGCACTCTCCGTGTTGTCTCAATATTGATCGTCATTTGTCTTTTCTTTTAAACTCTTTAAATTTCCAGATATTCCTTATGTCCACTCTATTTGTGAGTTTAGGTTACATCTCACTTCTGAATATAACAAAACGACGATATTTCTCCTTTATTCTTATTCAATAAATAAAAAGCAGTTTCCCAGAGTCAACCCATTTACTCTCTCGCAACAACTCAATGAATGACACATAAAAATATGACAGCCACAATGCTTTTTCATATTAATCGCCAACTCTATGAAGGAGGTTGTATTAAAAACATGTTGTAACAATATCATTCCCAGAATCCTCTAGGGCTGCGCATATATCTCCTCACGATGTTTTCTTTCAGCAAAAAGCGTGTGCAATTTCGACACATAAGTTTTAACAGATAAATTCATTGTTTCATTTCTAAGCTGAGAACCCGTAATTCTCTCAAACGAATCGTATCTATGTACTGCCTATCTATGTAGCAAAACACTTATTCCAAAGCTAAAGCTATGAAAAACTAACGACCATTAAATTAACTGATAATTTTATCTACCCGCCCGTATCTCACACGGCAGTTAATCGAAAGGCAGTCCCGACAAGAGCAGATTTATGAAGTGGCCAATATCCGCCAAGATATGCTCCGAGGAAGATTGCACTTGACTTAAGAAGGAAGATTTACGTCTTATGATAAATATATGCAGATAATTGTGTGTGAATGAAATCTTTAGACTTAGCGGTACTTAATGGTTTTATGACGTACGAAAGGCTTTCTAAGAGAAGGATATTTTATTTGGTGTCCAAGATTTGAATGATCAAATATAAGAAATTGTAAATATTAATAATGGGCTTATATTTTTACAGAAAGCTTATTGCCTTTTTGAGTAGTTGATTGCTAGTATTAGTGACACAGTTCTTCCGTTCGAATAGCTCGTCTATTTGATACGTTAAATAAGTCATTAAAATGCGTTTTTTTTCTATTAATAATTTAAACCACGAACTGAAATTTTAAAATAATGTTTATCTACTCAATTTACTTAATCTACTTAAGTTATTTGGACTTATAACAGGCAGAATATTTAGTCTTAAATAGTATCAATGAAATTCAACAACCAATAACAAATAATCAGAAGAATAACAAAACCTATGTAGGTTTATGTAGGTGTTGTAGCAAAAACACTAAACCAAATAATTCTTACAAAAATGTTTAATCTACTCAATTTACTTAATCTACTTAAGAGGTTAATTAGACTTATAACTGTCAAGGTATTCAGTCCTAAAACAATATCAATAAAATTCGACAAACAACTACAAACAATCAGATCTTAAGCTAAACTAAAACATTGCTAAATCAATTCCTTTTTTATTTCATAAGTGCACCAAGATTCCCTTCGAATAAATAAAGGATGACGCACACGAGGATTCCTTTATAATTAGACGTACCGACGGCTGAGGTATTCCGGCGAAATTGCCTACACCGGACGAAATAAAAGGCGATGCTGGCGTACGGAACGAAGATTGATCGTTTAGGGACGCGGAAAGGGTTTAATTAGAGGATCTGAAGGATCTTAGGTCTGATTACAGCTAGCCCGATACTAAAGTTACAAACTCGTCTATGTCAGTGTCTCCCAACCTTTTTTATACCATGCCCCTTAGTCTTTATAAAATTCTTATGACTCCTATGTAACTTACTGTAATGTATCTAATAAAAAGGTTAAAAGGTAAGCGAGTTTGCTATCGACAGTCGTTCATAGAGTAAACGCTGATTTAAAGCTATCTACATAAGCCCAAATAGTTTTAATAGAGTAATAGAGAATTAGTGAATATGAAATAAGCTACCGAATTTATCCAAAAACATTCATTCACCAATAGAAAATTACATTTAGTTATCTTTCTATAGAGATAAATTATTAAAGTAAACTCAAATGACATTGTACAGATAACGCTTCGCTTAAGCTACAATAGCATAAAATTATACATTCAAGTTAGATATCTCAACAATGTACAAACGTATCAGGTGTTATCACAACATAAAGATCATCTCCAAACAATCCAAGATCACGAACCCCAAAAACGTATCTGAACCTTGGTGTGAAATGTGACATTACAGTCACATCGCGACCCGGTATCTCAGAATCATCTCACGTACAACACAAGAATTCTCTTACTGTTCACAACATTATGAGGACCCTTCGAGAAATTCTTATTGCTACATTCTTAAGGGTTAAAATCCAGTGAAAATATTTTCGACATTTTATCGCGTCTAGCCCACCGTAACGTGTTATTGTTTGAACCAGACTTTATTGTTATGCAGAGTCAGCTACATTCCGGAATATTGAAATTTACAACCATTTCTTAATAAGTTATAACCCTGTTATAAACGTTTTAACTATTTTATGTGTGTTTTTAATGATGGTTGTTTGAAATTATTACGTTGGCCGTGTGAACATGTCAAAGAAACGTTTTTAATCGGTTAGTCAGGGCGGTAAAGTCTCGAAATAGTTGAGACAAAGCTTCAGATTTGATTAAATTTTTTGCTACTTAAACATGGTTTGTTTTAGACAATCTTGCTTTATTATTGTGTAAAGTAACTTCATCTTGTCAGAATTAACTAAAAATTAAATACAAGACTAAAATGCAAACTTCTTAATTTCGTCTAACTCTTTACCATCTTTAAAAAGTTGGATGCTTGGATGCTTAAACTCTTACTATCAAATTCCGTTTGTTAGTTTTACCATACTTTTTGCATGTTATCAATACGTGTTTCATACGAGTCTATGAATGAACTTTTATTGGTCCACAAAGTACGGAAATGACAGATTGACTTTCGTTTTATGTGATAATTTGAATTCATTTGGACGTTTTCCAATTCAGTAATGCTTTAAAGTCAATTAATATGCTATGCGTTTTGAACGAGTTCTTTGGACGCTTAATTTATTTATATGGATCTGTGGGAATGAGTTTTACAAAATGTTACGAGTAAGAAGTTGAGTGAACGATAATTTTGATAATGACACTTTTGGTTATTTAATAAATAAGGAGTTTAATAGTATAATTAGATTTATCTTTCTATTTGTAGGACAATACATTTTTTTATTTGTTTAACCAAAATATATGAGAATTTCATCTGTTTGAACACAACACGGATAAATGCTTCTTTAGGATAGGGCCTTTTACAAATCTCGCTGGGAAATTCAGTTCAGGCCTACTCTAGCCGAATGATAAAATTGTATACAGACTTCGGAACAAACAACCTGTTTATTTTGCTTACTTCTATAGCATTATGTCTGCACTTTTAAAATACAAAGCCAAATTATGTTGCAAAATTTTTATAACATAAGGGCAGGAGGACGAATATTCTGTAAAGATTGAAATGTCAAGTATTCACGTGTAACAACACTTACTTATTTTATTGTTCCAAATTAATATAGCCTAGAAACTGGGACGATTGGCCGTTATCGGTAAATTATTGTGATTTACGGCGGCACTATGAACTGTTGATAGCTAATTTTGCTACTAAATAATGGCCTTTAAGTGCGAGAGACTTGCCGGTTTACATTCGTAAGTTATCGCGTTGTTATTATACGATGCGGGACATTGAATGAAGTCTGTTGTTCCATCCAGGAAGTTTTATGACAGTTTGGATTTGCTTTGATAACTTCTAATTGAAATTATGTATATTTTCAACCATACTATCATTTGATTTATATTCCTCGGTTAATTTTAACGATATAGTTCTATAGCATTACCTATTTAACAATTAGCCATTTGAATCTTTAATATTTAAATGAGTTAATCTTGCAGTATACATAAATATATTTTCGGAATCTCGGAAACGGCTCCGACGATTTTCCTGAAATTCACCATTTAGGTGGTCTGGAGAAAAATCGATCTAGCCAGGTTTTATTTATAAAAATATTATTTTATCCTTGTTTTTGGGCATTAAAAAAATAATAAAATTTACTTTGAATGTATTAAACACCATTTTTTCAGGTCACGTTCAAGTCACCGTAGCTTATTCGGGCAACGGGTGGTCTCGAGAAATGAAAATACCTAGGATCGAGCCCCACCTACCCAATTATTTTTTTTTCTTTTTTATTCGAAGTTTTTTTTTTGTAAAAAATTACCGAGCAAGGCTCTATCAACCAGGTACTGTATTATAAGAGACAAAGTAGGACCCGACAGAAGCTTGCGGTTCCTGCGCCTTGCAAAACTAGGCAAGTCGTTTATGGGTTGGGATATAAGATTCTTTGATAAAATACCGTTAACAATTTGAGGTTTTGCCATTACATTAGTTTAAAATAACTATTAAAAAAACACTGATAATATTGTGTCGGACACATTCCATTGAACAAGTTCGCGTTTTTATTGAAAAGTGTAAATTCGCGCAACTTTAGTGTCTGTAACAAGCTAGCATATGTTAACCATATTCTAATGGAATGTGTGTTAAATATCAGAAAAATCATACACAGTCATAAACTGTAAATTGAATACTGTAACAGTATTTCGGCATTCCCTTATTTATTCGCATAAATTTAGCTTGCTACATTTAGCTAAAGTCAGCTTAGAAAAAGATTAGTAATTTTTTATGAATTAAAATTTCGAATTAACTTAAAATTTAAAATTGACTGTAAACATAATTACAATATTATTCATCATCATTCTGCCCTTATTCCACTCTAAGTGGGGTCGGCACAACATGTTACAAACATGTTGTCCCATGATTTGGCTAAATTTTACGACCGGCCGCCTGCCTGACGTCAACTTATCTTAGTCGTATTTTACGACACCTCGATAAGAAAGAGGGTGGTCTATTCTACTTAACCGGATAACACACGGTAAGTCAACTTACCTTAGTCGCCTTTTACGACACCTCGGTAAGAAAAGAGGGTGGTACTATTCTATTCAGCCGAATACCACACGGTGGATAATAACAATATTAATATTTCAAGAAATGGTTAGTAATATTACTCTCTTATTTAGGACTCTTTGATAGATAATAGAGATTATAGTCTGCTCTCTATTGAATATAATAATCGACGTTTATGAGATATTTTATGAACATGAAAAGGGATTCTTCGGCGGCGGAATATTGAACAAAAAACCTAAGTAAAAAAAAAACACAAACGCCTGGCAAGGAACAACAGCTCTCTACTTTTTTAGCTTTTTGTATTATGTTTACTTGCAACTTTTTAGTTTGTACTTTGGTCACGTACGTTGTTGCATATTTGTTTTTTTTACACGGCACATATCTAAGGTGCTCGTAATTATGGCTTTTACGCAAAACACGCTAAAACCCACCACACACCAATCTAATTAAATCAAAATAATCTTTATTACAATAAGCTATTTCAAACACTTATGAATCGTCAAGAATCAATATAATTAATGAAGTAATAACTACGAAATGTTTCTCTTACCGAGAAGAACCAGCAGAAACTGGGCAGTCATCCTTTTAAACATTTTCAATTTACATTATTCGCAGTCCTGTATGAAGCTGAAAGGATTTTTTGATCCAGGCATTTTTATAACTTAAATAATTTATAATTTTGTAATATGCTTTAATTATAAGCATATTTCTTACACTTCATTTAAACCTTTCTGTAGACTAGAATTTTATTGTAGAAGCGAATACAGAGACCAACGAGTTGAGTTGAGAGAATGAGTTGCGCCATAGGAATTAAAAGCTTATTGTCATTTCCCGCAGTTCTGGGACTACGCATGAATTGCACACATTCATTACAACATTCTCAACAATCGTTCCGTAACGGAAGGATCAACTGGGTCATATCACATGACAAAATCGCAAAGCGATCGCAAATCATACTGTATAAATTATCATTATTTTTGTATTATAAAACTCCGCGAAGTAAAGCGTAAGTAGCAGCTTGTAACTATCCCACTGCTGAGAATAGGCCTCTTCTCTTCGTTTTTGGAGAGAATGATTGGAGCTTAGACCTACCACGCTGCTCCAATGCGGATTGGTAGGTTACACATATCTCCAGAATTGTCTAGAGATATGCAGGTTTCCTCACGATGTTTTCCTTAACCGAAAATCGTATGATAAATTGAAATTATCAATTACGCACATAAGTTTTAACAAAAAACTGTTGTGTCTGCCCGGATTTGAACCCGCGACCTCCTCAAAAGAGTCGAACGGTGTTACCGCTGGGCCATAACAGAGAAGCGTAAATATAATATATATTTTTTTGTATTAGTAGAATATATGTAGACGACTTTAAAAAAAATAAAATTTTTCAAAGAACCAACTCCAGTTCTGAGTAAACTATTTGAACACGCTGTTAATGTAAGGGCTTTAGAAATGCATCCAATAATTTATCCGGTATAAAGAGACAAAGCTGCAACGCTGACAATAGACGGAAATCATTAAAAAACGAACTAGACACAGGAGATAAGGCCCATATTCCGAGATGAGCAACCTTTTAATCCTGCTAAAAGCTTTCAGTAATCATTCCCACGAAGTTACTGATTGTATTCAGGGTTGAGTTTATTAATAAAGATATTTAAAAGTTAGCAATTTTTAAATTTAAACTATCGTGAGTAGTATTCGTAGTTAATGTATAGAACCGGCTATACTCACGTGTTATTCTATCGGGTTAGCCCGACTAGTTTCGAACAAATCCGGGGAACTTATTCATGAGCTTTTATTTAACTGGATTTGTGTGTATATTTGTATATGAAGGTGGAATCTTGCAAGTTAAATTTGACCCACTTCCCGGTGTCCGATTGAGTTTTAATTTTACATACTGATTCAGACCCGATGACAATTTATGTTTATTATGGTAACCATTACGTGATGCTGCTGCTAGTATTGCCTCTAGACGAGGGAACTCCTCAACGGTTTACAGTAGGGACAAAAATGTTTCAAAGGATTAAGAATAGATACCGCAGTGAACTTGTTTACTGTACTTATATCCTACACATAGTTACAACATGTTAAGCTTCAGCTGAACAATGACTCGTAAAATGAAACATCCTATGAAGTGACATTTTTAGTCCGTTTTATTGGAAACGATAGTTTGCGTGTAGCGCCTGCTTGCAAAAGACACAACTTCAGCACATAAATGATCATTCAATTCAAATTAAACTTGAAAAATAAATTCAATTACACTTGTAAATAAGTGCTTTTGAATCGTCATCCTCTGCTGGGTTCGTAAAGCTGTTACAGCTGTTCGGAATGACAGTCCATGTTTCATTGCCATAAATAAGGAATACAATTGAAACTTTATAAATTAGAGTAGGATTTCATATACAATAGAAAATTTCCGTTCCGGAACTGCTTTATACCTGTAGTATATAATTGAGTGTATTTTAAAACTTCTTCTTCTTTGTCAACCGATGGACGTCCACTACTGGACATAGGTCTCCTCATGGGATCTCCATACCACACGATCTGGTGCCGCTTGGAACCAGCGGCTCCCCGCGACCTTTTTGAGGTCGTCAGTCAATCTCTGGGGGGTCTACCAACACTGCGTTTTCCGGTGCGGGGTCGCCATTCCAACACCTTGAGACCCCAATGCCCATCGGTTCTGCGCACTATGTGCCTTCCCCATCGCCACTTCAGCTTCGCGACACGCTGAGCTATGTCGGTAACTCTGGTTCTTCTACGGGTCTCCTCATCTGATTTGATCACGTAGAGATACTTCGAGCATAGCTCACTCCATTGCTCGCTGAGTGACTCTAAACCTTCTTATTTCACGTTTCAGACCCGTAAGTCACTGGCAACACCCATTTTAAAACTAAATAAAGTCAACATTCTTTTCTTGTGATTGTATAATAGACAAGCGGTTTGTTGTTATCGTGCATGAAGGAAAGCGATGGTTCAGTTCAGAAAATGGAGTGCGCTTGTCTAGAAGTTACCTCTTCACTCTTGCTTTAAAGATACACATATTATAATTAGTGCGAAAGAGAAATGACGCACGTTTCTTCGTGCGTTAATTTCTAACTTAACACATTCTAGCGAATTTCAGTCATTCAATAATAAACTCCAGTTTATCCTTATTATAAAACCTCATTCATAACATAAATCACAGTTAAGGAAAATGATTTATCGGTGAACACGCAAATGAGTATGTTAACCCACAGTTAACCTCTGAATTTTAATCACTCTATGCACGGATATGTCATTTCAGGAGATCGTTAGTCAAATGCATGTGGCACGGGACTTCCAGATCCGATTATGTATTTATACTGATTTTTTAACTTTATCACGAACAACTATGATTTCTCAGTACTTTTGATGATCATTACCACTTAAAAGAATGAAATCAAACAGAATATTAAATAATCCTATCCTAACCAGTAGGTTATAATATAAGTAGGAAAGGATACTAGTCCTATCCTACTAACTACTACTTTCACGTCAAATCCGCCGAACCACTATCGATGAAATTTGTCACAATTAGTCCTTATACACCGGAATAACATATAGGCTATAGAAATCCCGTTAATTCTACAGGAATATGATGACACTAAAAAGCGCCGAATACGAATATTTGCTAAAAATCATGAATGTGTATGTATTACAATTCAACGGACTAGTATAAATTTCTGCTTTATAAAGAATCAAATTCATCCGATACTGTAAAAATCACTTACCTAATTTTTGTTATCTGAATAGACTTACTGTTCAAGTTCTTTAATCTGTACTTAATCTCTGAATAATCATAACAATGAGTGTAAATATCTCTTTTGATATTTAATAATTAAAAGGTACAAATGTTAATTATAGTAGAATAAATAAATCCGAACTGATTTATTTTCAATGCCATAAACTTTTTGTTTCGTTAAATAAAAATAAAACCACAGACGTGCAATTCGAGTGCTTTAACCCCGTACTTAACCTCTGAGTGTTAATCACTCTGTGCGCGGATATATCACTTCAAAGATCATTAGTCTGTACGTGACATGGGATTTCCACGTTCGAGTTTAAACCGTCACTGAATAAATTAATCAAATTTGATTTATGTGTAAGGTCTTTACTATAAGATATTATATTGGCAAAAAAGGCCTAGTTGCAAACTTAAAACCCATATTTTCACTTATTTTGGTGATTAAACGAAAAACTTAAAAAGGTGATGATTCCAATAAATTGGGTACACATTCGCACGCTTAGTATTAAAGTGATCTAATTCGAAAAAGTTGTTTGTGGCAAATTGCAATTAAGAGTGACGCTTACAAAACTCGTGGGTGTTAAAGAGAAAACACTAGTTTCTTTTTTAAAGTTCGTTATAGGTGGTAAGTTCGTCAAGTTTGTCATAGGTAGCATTGAAATAAGGATGATAATGTATCTAATTCAATTAAACCTAATTTTGAATAACGCCACTTTAATACTGAGCTGCGATAGTTGAATTTTTCCATTAATTATAAAATTAAAAACGAAATTTCACAACATGAGTTTCTTTTAAATAATATATAGACCTCTTAACTCCAGCGGCGGAAGCGCAATGGTAAGGGACATGCGACCAAGAGGTCGTAGGTTCGAATCCCGACCATTATAATACCGATGTGAACCCACTCCTAACACAAGAATTTAGCTTAGCTGGAAGGGTTAACAAGTTTACTAGTAATTTGTAACTCAAATTGCTAGTTACCTTTTAAAAGCAAAAAAAACCAACTAGAAGGATAGACAACCTCAATAACTAAACACTTAAATAAACGAAAAGGACGCAGTAAATAACAAAAGTTTCTTCACCATTCAAAGATTTCAAGTTTTTAAATCAACGATTTTAGAAATACATAGTTAGTACATAAATACGTAGTTATTATTATATCAAATACATAATTATTTTTATGCATAAAGTAAATAACAGATAAAAAAACGAAACAATTTAAAACTAGAATTTTAACCCCAACGGCGTTTTTATTCATTCAACCAACAGAAATTAAAAATGCGTTCCATTTACAAACTGTTTTTAATTAATCATAAACAGGGTGTTTATTGAAGCAAAAGCGTAGAGCTGGGGCAGTTTCGAACAATTTAATAACACCTAAATAAGGGGTAAATGGAATTATTGTCAGCTTAATGAAAGCCACGTCAAGAAGTTTCATGCAAATTGGAATTGTTTGCGAACTAAGATTACATTGGCGCTCGCAATTTACGTCACTGCATAATATAATAATACCTACAATATTCAGACATCCATGCTATCGTTATAAATGCGAAATTATGTTTGTTTGTCTGTTTCACGTAACGTCACCAATGTTATATCAATGTAATTTTTTTATATTTCCTATGGATATAGTTTGAGAGTTACATCCGTTATCTAAATTGTTATATGGTATAATATGCCGTGTGGTATCCGGCAGAGTAGAATAGACCACCCTCATTTCTTACCGAGGTGTCTAAAATTAGACTAAGATAAGTCGACCCGCCGTGTGGTATCCGGCGGAGTACAATAGACAACCCTCTTTCTTACTGAGGTGTCGTAAAAGACGACTAAGGTAAATTGACGTCAGTAAGGCAGCCGGTGGTAAATTACGTAGCCAAATCATGTGACAACATCTTTATATTATGTGTCGACCCCACTTATAGTGGGATAAGGGCAGGAGGATGATAATTACTCTACATGTTATCGATATCGAAGATCACACAAACGAACGGGGTGTTGGACAAAACCCAGTTCCTTATGTCTTAAATTGATCGCTAGAGCTATTTAAAGTTATATTACTGAACTCCTAGAGCCACTTTTTGGGCGACTCTTTTTTTACGTCCGGAAAACCCATTATGGGTCATCCCCGACTGGAACGAGCAGTGGGTATGTCGAACTCGCACCGACTAAAAACCTGACAGTGTTCCACAACGCTGCTGGTGGCGGAGAAAGGGTACAGTTGTACACATTGCCCCCATCCCCGCCAGTAGCTGCTCTTTACCCCGGAGAGCGCCACCTGCGGGTCGGGGCCTCTCTAACAGTGGCCCCTCCCTCCGATAACCGATGCATCGGAAGCACCAGATGCATCGACCTAACTCTAGCGAGCGTCTGATATAAAGCCCCGTTTAGATTGCTCGGAGGTCCCCATTAGGGGAGCGACGGATTTCGGCGAGTCACCTGCTTGGGCGATGGGCAGGATGATGCGAATGTCGACTTACTCTTCCTTACTTTGTTTTTGCTCTACCTCAATATCTTCAATAACGCTATTAAAGTTTTTAAGTATTAGGTAAACACCTCGGGTTGCATCAGACAATATTATAAATATACTCCTATGTTTTATAGAGGCCGTGTAAAACTAAAAATTCTTAATCTTTTATAAGCAACCTGTATATACAAGCGTATCCTTTCTCGCATTCTCAACATTCTTCAGCGATCTGTACGCATCTGTCTTTATTATTTTCTTTATTCTTTTTTTAAACGGAATCAACGTTTATAGATTTAATACATTCCGTTGGAAACTAAATGTGCTTTATTTTTGCTTTTTTATATTTTCACGGCTGTAGGTTCTAGCCGTTTGGACGTTTAAAAAGTGGATCTCAAAAATTCTATGGATTCCTTTGAATTGATCTTTACATTTGCAACTTTTTGAACTCACAAATTTTAAATGAAGAACGCGATCGTCAATTCGATGGCATTTTTTTAAAATGTTATGTTGTCAACACTCGACATTTCTGGACTGTGTATATGCTACTAACGCCACCTTATCCCGAATTTTGTATAATTTAGCATTACATAGATTTTCTAATGTAACGTCAGGCAGGTGGTCGGACGTAAAATAACTATCCAAATCATGTAACAAAATGGTTGATACATGTTGTGTACCCCACTTAGAGTGGGATAAGAGTAGGAAAATGATGATGCTGATAGATTTTCTTAAGTCTCGTATTAGCACAAAAAAAGTTATCACTACTTAGTACTATAACTTCCTCAAAGTAGAACCCAAAAGTGCTTCTTTAAAATAATTATATCTCGATTTATCGACTATGATGTTGTAAATTTAAATAAATTCTAGTTTCTTTTTTATCTTTACATTGTAGGCATGTGGAAAAAGGCTATAGAAACACAAGTCGATGCTTCGGCCCGCGGGCATTTAGGTGAAGTGGTACTGCACGGTCTTTGTAACTGTGTCGGGTAAAGGCGAACTTCACATCTGAGGGTAAGAGTCGTGTTTACACTTTACACGTAGGTATAGGAAAGATTTTTTTAATTCTAAAGTAATTTTTTTTATTTCGTAAATTTGTAAATCACTAGTTGTACGTCACTTTATTGTTTTAATACCGTCAATCGTTTACTTTTTCTGTCCCCGAAGGAAAAACTATTTTTTTTGTTACTAAAAAGTAAGTAACCCTATCCCATTGCTGGGCGTAGCCCACCTCTCTCTGTTTCTGGAGAGAAGAATTGGAGCTAAGACAGGATTGGTTAGTTTACACATATCCCTAGAATTCTCTAGAGAAATGCAGGTTTCCGCACGATGTTTTCCTTCACCGAAAAGAGTGTATTAATTGGGTGTAGTGAATCAATTTAAATTATCCTGCTCTAGACAGTCCCACGGTCTCACCGCTGGGCTATCACAGCTTTTTTGTTAGTATGGTATATTAATTTTATTGTGCTAAATTTCATTAATTAGCAGGTTAGCAGTGAAAGTGTAAGAAGTCGGTAAGAAATGAGGGGGATCTATTTAACTCAGCCGGAAAACACACGGCGGATCAAGTTACCTTTGTCGCCTTTTACGATACATCGGTAAAAATGAGTGTGGTACTATTTTATTCAGTCGTATCATACTTTAGATAATATAATTTAAATGAACATGTTAGGAGTTATCGCACGCGAAAATTAAATCAAATGCTGCGAATCTTTGTTCAGGGAAAAAATGCTCTATATAGGTAAGAATCCAGGGCGATATGCTAGTGAAACATAATTCAATGATACCAATCTGTTCCATATCAACCATCGGACATGTTTACATTCAATTTGTTTCCGTAATTAACATTAAACATTGCCGCGTTTCATTAGGCATTGTTTATTTAGAAGAATTACTCCGAAATATCAATATGGCGCGGCGATGAACTGATAATTTAATTCACGTTAAGTAATAATATATTGTTTTGTATAGTATGAAACATTTTCATTGCGCAGGGTTCCCTATTGTTAACTTTTGATGTTCCCAGTGATTCGTCTTACGCAGATCTCGTCACAACCACTTGATAAAGCTTACGCTCGCAACTACAATCTAGCGCGAAAACCCTCGCCAGTGCTTCAATATCCGTACCGTAATACAATAGTCCGTAACGAAGCAAACACGTCTACGACGTTATACAGTAGTCTGTGACGAGGCCAACACGTTCGCGACTTCATACAAAAGTCTGTGACGAGGCAAACATGTCCGCGACGTTATACAATAGTCCGCAACGTAATACAATAGTCCGCGTTGAGGCAAATACGTCCGCTACGTTATACAAAAGTCCTCGACAAGGTGAACGCGCCCGCAACGTAATAAAATAGTCCGTGATGTTATACAATAATCTGCGACGAGGTAAATATGTAGGCAAAGAAGTATTGACAGTAAACCTCATTGGTGTGTATCTGGGTTTGAAATTGCGACTCCATGGTATACAAGTGTTTATGTTACACGTCTTTGTAAGACGAGTGTCAGCCTAACAGGAGGCACCTTTTCTATACAGGAAAAAACCCGCCCGACGGGGACAGGCGTCGGTTATGTCGGACTCGCACCGACTAAACGACCTGTGTGCTCCACCACGCTGCCGATGGCAAGGACAGGGTACGTTGTACACATTGCCCCTATCCCCGCCGATAGCAGCTTTGATCCCATAGAACACCTCCTCTGGGTAGGGGCCCCTCGAAAGAGAAGCCCCCCTCCGCTAACCGGTGCATCGGGAGCACCAGATGCACCGACAGATTTACGTTCCCAGACACAAAATCTTTTAACTTTTCACATTTTGCACCCTCATAGATAAATAAGTGTTATATTATAAAATTTATTCAATAAAATTAATATCTAACCACAATTTTAAGATTTCGAAATCGTCTGCGTACTGTATCAGGTAAAAAATAAAAGACCATACCAAAACACCACGCATTCCTTGGGACTTACGTAACCAGTGCACCTTCATTTTACCTGCAAAATAAAACCATTGTATAATAAACATCTTCACTTCTCGTTTTGCTTACAGGGTTTTGTATGGATGAAGTGTCAGCGCGCACATAATATTAAGTGACAATGTCTTATAATAAATGTATCAAGCTCAAGATACACAAAATTTATAACAGGCTAGCTGTTCCAGCAGCTTTGCTGGCATGGAAATCAGTGTCACAATATCTTTCCCAAATTGAAACTTTGAGCATAAGAGATTTTAGAATAACTTCCAACGTTTACTTAGCGCACGGAAGGTAAGCTTTTTCGCAATATTTTTTATTGCTGCTCCTCTCCTATCTTGATGGTATATAATCTATAGACTAATAAATGGACTACTTGATACTTAAAGAATTTTTCAAATCGTTCCAGTAGTTCCTGAGATTAGCGCGTTCAAAAAAACGAACTATTCAGCTTCATATATAAATATATAATATCTGGGTGACCGAGCTTCGCTCGGGAATTTTTTACAAAAATAAATAAGAAACTAAAAAAAAAAGAAGAAAAAACAATTATTTCATTGGGGATCGATCCTTGGCATTCACATTTCTCAAGTCTGCCCGTCACCCGAATAAGCTACGTCGACTTGACAGTTAATGGCGAAAATTCAATTCAATGTAAATGTTAGTGTTTTTTAATGCCCAAAAACAGGGATAAAACAATTATTTTTTACATAAAGCCTAGGAAGATCAATTTTTCTCCCCCAAAACCTCCTACATGTTGAATTTCAAGAAAATCGTTGGAGACGTTTCCAAGATTCGGAAAATATATATATATACAAGATTAACTCATTTAAATATAAAGATTATAGCATATTTATATTATCATTACTTTTGTACTAAGGATCGCCATAAAGTAACGTCTATTGTTATAAATTATTTGTAAATTATTATTTTAAGATCAGCGCGTTCAAACAATGAAACAAACTTTTCAGCTTTATATATCAGTATAGATTATAGCAGCACAAAGTAACGCCTATTTCTATAAATTATTATTTATAATTTGTGTTTACTGGCAACCCTAGATATACTTCAACTCCCATTTTTATTGAGCGCACAATACGGTTTAAAAGTAGGCAATCCACGTGAAATCACTTTGTTATTATCTGTGTTAGCACACGAGAGCCGTATTAGGGGCAAAGGGATTAGCGGTCAGATTACTCTGGCGGCTTTATAAAACCGTAATCGAATGGAGCGTGAAATCCGTTGGTATTGTCTCGTGTATTATTTGAAACGTTTATTCAACTCATAAAAGTTATTTAAAAACGAAAATTCCATAAATGTTAAGTACAAAGACTTATTGTGTTGCCCACTATACTTTTTGTACGTGGACCATAGAATAGGGAAGCCAGCCTAAAATGTGATATATAACAATTAAGAAAGCAAATTCAAATTCAAAATAGTCTTTATTCAAGTAAACTTGTACACAAGTGCTTTTGAATTGTCAACTCTACTGCTGGTTAATTTTTTTTTTCGAATTGACTATATGCTGTTAGCTCTAACGGCTTTTACAGCATCACTGGGCGGGACGGACGGCAGAAGCATCGCGGAAGTTGCGAAATGCAGAGAGTAGAGCGCAGAATCTCTACTAGCGTCGGGGAACGTCGTCCTAAGGGTGCCTCCTGTGAGGCCGGACCACGGCTTAAACTGCTAGTTCAGAAAGCTGTTTCTATTGAGAAGAGCTAGCAAGAAACCCGGCGGTTGATCTTTTCAAAATCCAATACTTATTACTAGTTACATTTGGTCATTACTTTCTTGTACAGGGTCGAAGAGTCTACGCTATATCTACGCATTCTTATTATCTAAGTAAAGTAGGATTTCTGTATCGGTCTCTTTTTAACAGTGTTTTTAAAGCACTCTTATACCCAAACCGACAAACTCCTTACGTACTTTTGCAAGGCGCAAAGCAGGAACCGCAAGCTTACTTCGGTTACTATTTGTATATTATTTACATTTTTATACATTTTTATATACATATTTATTGCATCTCTATTAAATCCTACTAATATTATAAATGCGAAAGTTTTTGAGTATGGATGTATGTTTTTTACTCTTCCAAAGCGATTCCGCTGAAAAATTTGGTACAAATATTCCTTATACACCGGAACAACATATGGGCTATAGAAATCTCGTTAATTCTACAGGAATAGGATGACATTGAAAAGCGCCAAGTATTATCGCCATCACACGCCAGCACTCCACCCGAACGATGTCGCGGATAACAGCTAGTAAGTAAAATATTAAATATCTGCACTACATATCATTATTAACCACCACCGCTACACATATTCACAAATACAATCTCAACAATAGTCGCCCCATACCCGATGAATCATCAAGGAACAAAATCTTGTCAATGCTTTTTTAACATCGATATCGTATTACGATGCAAGAATGTCAAATTTGACGGTTAGTGTAACTTTTTTTTTTCACCACAGATGCAACAAAACATCGTACGACGCGAAACTTACAAAATATTTGTTCAAACAGGAAGGGATCCCGTGACTGGGCGTGTTGAATAGGAACGGTGTTTATTAGCCCATTGCTAAGTAATTTGAGTATAGGCCCGAAGCTTGAATAAAAGAATATTCAGGAATCACGGGTCCGTATTGATTTTGTAAGTAAATAAAAAAAAAACAAAATGTTTCTTAACGGAACTAGACGCTTTTGAATTTGATATTCTCACGGATTTGTTGTTGTTGTTTATTTTATTTGTTTAATGCTCGATGTTGAGATTGTATTTACCGTACGATTGATAACTGAGAAACGATCTTATCTTGGCTAAACAAAAGTGTTTATTGGTGGAGCGGTTCCAAACTCGCGTTGGTTTTGTTAACATCGAAATATGTCTAGTCATTGTATATCAGATAATATATATTTGCTGGTTGACCGGTAATTTTTTTTAATATATAAAAAATTAAATTAAAAAAATATTTTTTTATCTGGAATCGATCCTGGTATTCAGAATTTGAGGCCGCCCGTTACCCATTATCCTTTGTTTTCTCATAAAATTATAGCAGTTTTTCATTAAAATATATAAAGATAAAAACTGCTTTGTCTGTAGCCTGATCCTTGCACAACGTACTTTGTGATAGGGATGTAACTAGAAGTAAAAAAATCGATGAATAAATAATCGATTTTTTAAATAAAACAGATTTTTATAAAATCAATATATTCGTATAAGAATAATCGATTAATAATAATCGATTTTTTTATATTAAAAAGTTGCCTTTTTAATATTATTAATTATTTAGAATAAAGGATCGTAGCAGATGGAGGCAAATCATCGACGCCAGAGACAACCCTGATGCTGACCACGATCCTCAGACATAAGGGACCGACTTTAGAGAGAGAGAGAGAATAAAGGCTAATTAAAGTGGACAGCTACAAATAAATAATAACAGATACGCTTTTTGTGACTTCGTTTAAAATATAGTTAAGCTACTTTGTTTTCATCCAATAATGCAATTGTAACCTTAAAAAACAAGAAAAAAGAGAAAAAGAGGATATTTAGAATAATCTATTTTTAATGTAAAAAAATATATTATTAAAAATCGATTATTTTTTCACATCGCTACTGTAATTAGTTATTAGTCTGTGGCCCAACCGTTGGAGTGCGGCGCGCGCAATACGCTATACGACAAACGCGCGTCTATTTGCGGTGGGATGTTGACCGCTGTCGTTGTTTACCTTACACCTCCGGCGCTGGCTGCAGGCGCGCTAAAGATAGCGGTGGACGCACTCTCAACAATATTAACGTTCATTTACATTTTTTTCATATTTAAGAACACGCTTGACGTAATTTTGAAATATTGTAATTATCGTTTTTTATTTTTTTTTTCTGTGTCGCTAAGAACTAATATATTAGTATATAAATGTAATTAAAACTTTCATCTATACTAATATATAAGGCTGAAGAGATAGTTTGTTTGTTTCACACAAAATACTGGACCGATTTGAAAAATTCTTTGAGTGTAAGATGGTCCATTTATCGCGGAAAGCTATAGGCTATATAATATCACGCTAAAATGAATAGGAGAGGAGCAGCAATAAAAAATATTACGAAAACGGCAAAATGTTAAGCTTTCTTTACGTGCGCTGAATAATGATAGCGTCATTACGGTTTCATTTAGAATGTAGATTGTGTTGATGAGGTCACTCAGTTAAAAAAAAACCTCACCTAGTGAGAGCTTCAGCCACATGCGCCACGTAAAACAACAGAGTTACAAAAAAGTAAAGTACTAGAGAATTGTAAATCTATAAAAATACCATAAAAAAGTCTGCGACAGCATGTTTCTATCTGTTATGGTTTACTCACAATAACTATTTTTTATATAATTTATAGAATTAGGCGTTACTTCGCGGAGATCCATAATACAAAAGTAATAATAAAATTATTTTGCTATAATCCGCGAAGAAATAAGAATAATCTTCGCGGATTATAGCAAAATAATTTTATTATTACTTTTGAACTATTTTTATGCTCAAAATTTCGATTTAATACAGGTGCAACCGCAGGCGCGGCTAGTTTTATATATAGTTTGTAAGGGCGAGAAAATAAAAGTATAAAATGGTTTCATTCAATTTTTCCGCGTCGCGGCTGGCGTCTAGTGACGACAAACTCTCGAGAGCAGGGCGGCGAGTGCCACCCCACTTCAATCTAGATTGCATTAAGGTAGGTGCATAATGTAGATCATTCGGTAAGAATCTACCTTATGGATAAAATTGCTAACGATGTCTCACACTTAGGTATTAGACAAGCGTGTGAAACTAGGCATGGACAGAATCACCAATCACTTAATGATCATAATATGAAAAACTTTTCATATAGCATCATCTGCTAATGAGTTTTAGAGTAACTGCTACTGCTATTCAAAATTATGGATAGGTATTTTATGAAAAAGTAAAATAATAAATTAATACTGAGACTAACTCACTGATATTGAGCAAAATTATTGTTACTAAGTAAGTAAAATTATTGTTAATACAAACAAATGTAATTCTTATATCTCACATAATACGGTCGATAATTCGGGAAGATTTAAATTTATTTACGGAGAAGAAAGCACTTTTACGCTATTCCAACTGAAACTATATCCTAGAAATATCGACCGTATTGAATATTATTTAAAAAATACATTTGTTTGTAATAGCAATCGCTTTATCAAGTAATAATATTATAGCGAATAGCTGAATAATATAATAGCGGATAGCGTTTTTGCTAATCAATATTACTGGGAAAAATTATTATTGATTAGCAAAAACGCTATCCGCTATTATATTATTTACGTTAATGGACTAAATGATTGCTTATACGAACAAATTTAGTCTTTATGTCCTATACACTACATACGACATAAAGAATACATTTGTTTGTATTCCAATAGCATTAGCAGCATTAGCATTTCTTATACGAACAAATGTAGTATTTATGTCCTATACACTGCATACGAAATAAAGAATAAATTTGTTTGTATTCCAATAGCATTAGCAGTAGCAGGTATGATCACGTGATTACAATCAATCATATCGTGGAACGAATATGATTCTTATATAGCAATCATACCCAAGCCTATGTGAAACGAGTCTTCTGCATCCTATCCTTTACTATTATAAATGCGAAAGTTTGTGAGTATAGATGTATGTTTGATACTCTTTCACGGCGAATCCGCTGAACCAATATCGATGAAAGTTGGCACAATTATTCCTTTTACAGCGGAATAACATATAGGCTTTAGAAATCCTTTTAATTCTACAGGAATAGGATGACATTAAAAAACACCATCTATTATCAACCTATCACGCGACAACCATCACGCGAACAAAATCAGTCTCAAAATCGCTCTCAAAATCTTGTTAATTACAAGATTTCTATAACCTATATGTTATTCCGTTGAATAAGGAATATTTGTGCCAAATTTCATCAATATTGGTTCAGCGGATTCGCCGTGAAAGAGTAACAAAAATACATCCATCATCCATCATCCTCCTGCCCTTATCCCACTCTAAGTGGGGTCGGCACAACATGTTATAAACACGCTGTTAAATGATTTGGCTGCGTTCTTACGACCGGCCGTCTGCCTGACGTCAACTTACCTCTGTCGTATTTTACGACACCTCGGTAAGAATGAGGGTCGTCTATTCTACTAAACCGGATACCACACGGTGGGTCAACTTACCTTAGTCGCCTTTTACGACACCTCGGTAAGAAATGAGGTTGTTCTATTCTACTCAGCCGGATACCAAACGGCGGGTCGACTTACCTTAGTCGCCTTTTACGACACCTCGGTAAGAAAAGAGGGTGGTACTATTCTATTCAGCCGGATACCACACGGCGTAGCAAAAATACATCCATACTCACAAATTTATAATATTAATACGATAGGATTGTGTAGCTTATAGAAAAACGTTTACTTCCTTAAACTAAATGTCGTAAATTATAAAAAGAAAGTATGGCTCGCTTTTATTCGTACTTATGAAATCTAATATAACATAACTCTAATGATGTCGCGGTGTTGTTCACATGATAAAACAATACACCGAGTAGATAAGGATGTAGATTCAACTGGGCTACAATGAAACGAGCCGCTTGAACAAATTACTAGTATAAAGTAAACTAACAGCTTAGAGAGAAGCTGATGTATTACGCGGCCAGTGTTAGAACTCTTTATAGAAAACACCGGCCGGTGAATACAATCATCATCCTCTTGCCCTTATCCCACTCTAAGTGGGGTCGGCACAACATGTTAGAAACATGTTGTCACGTGATTTGGCTGCGTTTTTACGACCGGCCGCCTGCCTGACGTCAACTTACCTTTCGTCGTGTTTTACGACACCTCGGTAAGAAAGAGGGTGGTCTATTCTACTAAACCGGATACCACACGGTGGGTCAACTTACCTTAGTCGCCTTTTACGACACCTCGGTAAGAAATGAGGTTGGTCAATTCTACTCAGCCCGATACCACACGACGGGTCGACTTACCTTAGTGGCCTTTTACGACACTTCAGTAAGAAATGAGGGTGGTACTACTATTCTATTCAGCCGGATACCACACGGCGGAATACAATATGAATTTTATTTTAAATTTAACATCGTAGCAAAGAACACTCAAAAATAAACACTAAAAGCTTGTGATAACTGTGTCGCGACTCAGCAGAGTTAGCAACTCATTCGATGGTCTCGGTATTCGCTTCTACAATAAAATTCCGCAATACATACTAGAGCATTCTACAGAAAGGTTTAAATTAAGCATAAAAGATATGTTTATACGTTAAGCATAATACAAAATTTGGATGACAAAGTGCTAGGATTTGAAAATCCTTTCTGCCTCTTACAAGACTGTGGTATAATAATGTAAATTAAAAATGTTTAAAAGATTGACCGCCGAGTTTCTTTCTAATTTTTCTCGATAAGAGCAACATTCCGAACCAGTTGTAGCTTCATTAATCATATTGACCCTTGACGACTCAAAAGTGCTTGGAAGAAGCTTACTTGAATAAAGACTATTTTATTTGATGTACTTATGTAAAAAAGAAAGCCGCATGGACGATTAAAACCGTAATATAGTATTTTCATAACTTTAAATTTTTTTTTTTTTTTTTATATATATATAGGACACTTACACACACGGTCGTCCGTCTCCAAAGTAAGTAACTTAATACTTGTGTTATGGTAGACAGACAACTGGTGAATATATACTTATAGTTTTTTTTATTTTTTTAAATACATACTTAAATACAAATATACACCCAGGCTCAAAGGCCAACAAATTCATTTATAGAAAATGTTGGCCCTCGGCGGGAATCGAACCCGCGACCCGCGGAGCAGAAGGCAGGGTCACTACCCACTACGCCAACGGGCCAGTCAAAATGGTTAAACCTTAAAAGCTAGACATATGCTGTGGCGGACTTTGATATAGAATTTTTAGAGTGGAACAATTTTGTAATACACGATTTTTGAATAACTATTTCCGTTTACTCAGCGCACGCAAGGAAAGCTGTAAATTTTAATTTATTCGTACTTTTAAATATTGCTGCTCCTCACCTATTCATCTTAGCGTGATGTTATATATTATTAGCCTATAACCTTCCTCGATAAATGGATTATTTTACTCCAAAAGAATTTTTCAAATCAATCGGTTATTTCCTTAGATAAACGCGTTCAAGCAATCAATCAAACAAACTCTTCAGCTTTAAATATTAGTATAGATATAGTCTTTTTCATGGATTTTTTGAACACGTTATATGATGTTATTCTGTTGTTCTTACTCATAATTAACAGGTTTAACGCGAAACGATATGTCCCGTTAATAGCAATTAATCAATTAATCACAATGGACATACCAATTACAATTAATTTCTTATTCGATGTTCATTCAATGCGCATGCCTTGATTATCTGTAAATTAAAGTGGTTGCGAGGCTTGTTCATGTTTTTTTTTACGAATCCTGCATGTATCTGGTATGAAAACGGATAATCCACTCTAAATATCGTTTTTCATCGTTTTCCTGCCCTTAACCCACTCTATATAAAACATTTTGTTACATAATTTGGCTACCACCTAACGTCAACTTACCTTAGCCGAATTTTACGACATATCGGTAAGTAATGAGGGTGGTCTATTCTACTCAGCCGGACACCACACGGCGGGTCAACTTACCTTAGTCGCTTCTTACGACACGTCGGTAAGAAATGAGGGTGGTCTATTCTAATCAGCCGGATACCACACGGGCTATAAATATTTACTATTTGATTTATCGCGGCTTATAGCAAAATTTATTATTAAGTACTTAATTATTATATAATATATACAAAATTTATTAATATTTAATTATTACTTTGTATTATGTATCTCCGCAGAATAACGCTTTATTATTTAAACATTTAAAATGCTTCTCGCTACCATCTGAAATATCGGGAAAAAAATATAATTCAATGGAATTTTAAAAACAAATCCCATTTGAACGCCATTGACCCAAACAGACGTCCAACTGGTGAATGATCAAAGGAAAACCAATTTGTTTCAATGCATTCCTTAATTGAAACGGTCGTAATCAGAGCCCGTACTTCTCAGACAGGGTTGCCAACTGTCTGGCGTTTAAACTGCGAATTTAAACAGCAGTAGTAACTTACTCTCCTTATGGGGAGGTAGGAGGGGTACGGGTAGGGTTGCCACCCGTACTATATTATATAGTATCGTACTATATTTTAGTTAATTTTACTATATATTATAACAAAAACAATATAGGACGAAAAATACTATATTTTTATCGCTAATTCAATTGTCGCGCTTTTTTTTTTAATCAACTGTGAATGGAACGCACCCGCAGCACTGCATAGGGAATGTTTGAACGAAACTCATCCATGAATTTACGGGACTTAGTTAGTTAGTAACTCTAACTCCTTTGTCATTGTCGAGCGAAAAGTAATAATAAATAATCATGGAAAAATAAATATGATTGAAAATAGATGTGTACTATTTTTTTTCCTGAATTTCCTAAAAGTACTATATTTTATTTATTTAAAAAGAAAAATACCATTTTTCTTCAAAAAAAAGGTGGCAACCCTAGGTACGGGCCTCGAGGTAAACCTTACTACTTGGGCATCTCCTCGTATGTGTTCCCAGGTCACCTAGGTGACCTAATGGATGTCTTGTTCGGTGGGGAGGTCTGGGAATGGTAGCTCCCAGACCTCAAAGTCGACGTCAGGTAGGTTTAGTTCGGGTGATGTATTTAAACATATCTACTGTAAACGTATATTACAAGAGGTAGCTACTATCGTGCGTGTTACCAGAGTAGCTAATGAGCGTCCTACGAACACAGCCGAGTGCCGGCTTAATGCGCAATAACAAATGGAGGTTGCGATGGCAACGGAATAACAAGCCTGTGTGTGATCTGACGTTTGCTTTTGAGATATGGTATTAATTACGAGTGCGGTAATACAAGTTGAATCATAGTTCTGTAAGCAAGTAAATTAAGTATATATACTGGAATTGATCAGAAAACTGGCTTCTTTTAGAATTTATATTTCATGTTCTCTATATTAAAGTTTGAGGTGAGTTGTGCAAATATTTTAATACATACTAGTAATTAAAATAAACAAAGCAATGTTTATCTGTCAGGATTATGTCATAATTTCGCTATCAGTGTAGTACAATTATTATCTACACTCATATTAACAACACTTGTGTACTCTTCAAAAGTGTTATGCATAATCAGTTTGTGAGATCTTGTGAATGACATTACCTGTAATCATAATCCTCCTGCCCTTATCCCACTCTAAGTGGCGTCGACGCAATATGATTTGGCTACGTATTTTACGACCGGCCGCCTGCCTGACGTCAACTTACTTTATTGGTATTTTACGACACCTCGGTAAGAAGGTGTGTGGTCGTCAAAGTGGGTTAACCTTAAAAGTTAGTCATATGCTGTCGCGGACTTTATTTAGAACTTTTAAAGGGGAACAATTTTGAAATATATGATTTTTGAATGATTACTCTCTTATTCATCTTAACGTGATGATATATACCATATAGCCAAACTAACATAACATAGATAAATGGATTATCTTACATTCAAAGAATTTTTCAAATCGGTTCATTAGTTCCTGAGATTAGCCGTTCAAACAATCAAAGAAGCAAACTCTTCAGCTTTATATATAAGTATAGATATCTATCTTAATTGCAATCGACGATTTTAATTAAATGGAAACGATGAATAATAAATAACGATAAGTATATTAAAAAAAAAGTCCTTTGGTATTCAAATTAATGAGTGTTTAAAAATATTCTGAAGGTAAGTAATTATATGTAGAAATATTGTCGCGAGACGCAAACGTTTCGACACTTCATTTGCATATGATAACACGTTTCCGGAAATAAATTCCCTTTAAATTATTCGAACCCTAAAATTTAAATTTGAATAAAATTATTCGAATGTTTTTTTTTTAAATTTTCTTTTGACATCCCTGCAACGGTTACAAATTGGAATGCCACAGAACACAAAATATCAACTGTACTAATAAATTGTGAACACAACACTTGATCAAATATAATCAACCATGTATTCATAATATGGTTTTTTCAAAGGCCCTTATATATCCTTGGAGATAATAAATTTCTACAGGAAGTTGTCTGTCATACCTACTAGCATCATAAAGTTAATATACTAGAGGAGCCAGCCTGAAATGTGCCTGGAATGTGAAATATGAAATGTGCAACGTGTGAAAGAGAAAGTAAATGAGGGTGAGAATCTATCGATCTCTCTTTCTTATATGTACAAAGACATAAAAAATATATAAGTAATATGTTATATAGACAAAGATGAAGTATACGAGTTTTCCCTCTCATTTATTATGTCACTATCACTTACATGCCTGTCTATGGCCCCTCTACTTTAGTATTAATCTATGGTTAGCCTACATTTAGTCTGATATCTATTTAAATCCAACAGTTTACTTTCAGTAAAATATTTTTGTGGAATAATTAAATTATACTCCTGCTTCACAGTTCAGTTTACTTTTTTAATTTACAGTAGAAATATGCAATTTTCTCTCTGCATTTATTTAATAGCATCTATAGGTAATAATCATATTTTTTTTAAGGTAGGACATTTCTGTACATTAAATATTAAAGTAATCTCTTTGGCTCATTATTGCTTTTATCTTAAGAGACAATATGGAATTCTCTTTGTCTCCTGTTCTTTTCTTATTTTAAAGATTATGTAAATCACGATCTCGGACTATTGAGGTAGCAGTAAACCATGGGGTGCCAAAGTGGTCGGCCTCCTCGTGGCGCACCCTGGGCAAGCTTAGTCTTGGCGAACGGACCACTGAGGGGTGGCCAATCCAGTTGTCCCTCTGATTAGCAGAGGGCAATCTGGACGGGCCGGGGACTCCGGGGGGGCTGGGGTGGAGTCCCTAATGAGCGACGGGTCCAGTTGGGCTTACTCTAAGTCTGGCTGGACACGGTTACGGCCACCGTCGGCGAAACCCAGAAGCCCAGCAATGGGAACGGGGAACTTCGGGTTGCGAGGAAGAAAACCTCTATAAAAAATTACCCGGTGGGGGCGGAAACGCCCACCAAGGCGTTGGGGCCCCTACTTGGGGCGCGATCTCTCCCTGTCGACCGTGACATAGCAAATACGGTGGGCAGGGAGCGATCGTGGGCAGCGATGGCCTCCCTTAGCTCTGCGGAGGGGGGCGGAGGGAGGCGGCGGAGCGGTTCCACGAACTGTTGTTCTGGTTCCAATCTGCTGCTGGTGAGTCCAGGTGTTAGTGACTCGCCCAAGCCCATCGTCTGCCGCCCTAACTGGGGACCTTCGGGTGTTCCGAACGGGGTACATCCGACGCCTGGCTTACAGGTCCCCGAGGCGGTCGGTGCATCTGGTGCTCCCGATGCACCGGTTAACGGAGGGGGGCTACTCTTTCGAGGGGCCCCTACCTGGAGGTGTTTATTCTCTGGGATATGTACAATGATACCCTGTCCTTGCCATCGGCAGCGTGTTGGAGCACACAGGTCGTTTTAGTCGGTGCGAGTCCGACATAACCGCCGCCTGTCCCCGTCGGACGGCGGTACCTATAAGGGGTTTTTTCCTGTATAAAAAAAAAGCAGTAAACCATATTTCATCAATTAATATAAAATTACTCCATTTGGCAACCCTATATGAAGCTGTAAATTAAAAAAAAGCTTCACGAAATAACAAATACGCCAATAAACAAAGTTCCGTCTTGTTTCCATCCCACTTCACAACACCATCGATGGTCGGGTTATTGGGTTTAAATTATTTATATAAAACCTATTGCTGCTGTAGCGGCTTGACCACGCGATGTTAAAGGTCTATGCTCTCATCGCAGGCTTAGTATTAAACTGACCGAAATCAAAATTAGGCTTCATTGAGATAGATACATTGTAATCACTATTTCAATGCCATCTATGAGACATCAAACTATCCAAAGAAACTAATGTATTCTTGTCCTTCCATGTTATGGGTCTCTTTAACACTCAAGGAGTTTTTATGCTTCATTGAAATTTTCCATAAAACTTTTTTGAATTCGGTCACTAATACTAAGCGTGATATGGCCTCAGCATTTAGATCATTAATTAATCAATCAATAAATACAATCAATGTGAAGGAGAAAATAAAATTCCGCGAGATATAAATCTCTGATTCGTACTAAGTGTTCTTACTACTAAGCCGCTGCTTAAATTCAAGTATCAACACTTGCCTTGCCGAGGTTTCAAGCTTACTTATCTTGACTATTTTTGCGAAAATTTAGCAGTGAAAACGTGACCAACAGGACAAAGAACCGCTGCGTCTACTTTCGCATATATAATAAGTTCATTACTTACTTGGCTATGCTAAATCTATCCTTATTGGACTATACTAATAAATACATAATTATTTATTTGGTTATCAATTTTATTGGTACGCGTGTAACTAAAACTACCTTCGTGTGTAACGTCGTGTGTTCGTGTGTGACGTCAGGCAGGCGGCCGGTCGTAAAAACGCAGCAAAATCATGTGACAGCATTTATAACATGTTGTGCCGACCCCACTTAGAGTGGGATAAGGGCAGGAGGATGATGGGGTATCAAGTCTAAAATGATCTATATCTTTAATATTTAAATAAGTTCATCTTGCATGTATATATATATATATATATATATATATATATATATATATATATATATATATATATATATATATATATATATATATATATATATATATATTCCGAATCTCGAAAACGGCTACAACGATTTTTATGAAATTCGGCACGTAGGGAGTTTTGGGGGAAAAAATTTGATCTAGCTAGGTTTCATTAAAAAAAATGTCTTCAGGTAAATGTTTTACGTTAATTTACGTTGAATTTAAAAGACAATTTTCGCTGTCAAACGTTAAGTCATGTTAGCTCATTTTGGGAACGGGCCGTCTTGAGATGATAATACCTAGCTTCGAGCCTCACCAGCCCAACTATTCATTTTTTTTATCAATTTTCATTTTGTTCAATTTTTTAATATCTTTTAAAAAAATTATCGAGCCAGGCTCTGTCAGCCAAGTACTCGATATAAAACAAGACCTAGGCTAAAACTCCTGTATTTTAACATAATATCTTACTCAACTGCTTACATCCGCTGGTAACCCCATTTCCGCTTTAGAATGTTATCTTAAGAAACAAAAAATGACATTTTACTATTTCCGATTGCGACAAATATAAATAAATGAAAACGCACAATCTAAACGTGCTTTATTTGCCATTTGTAGATAACACTCTGGGAAATATACATGTTTTAAATTTAATTAATGCAATTGTTAGATAAAAACAACCGCCGTGTGGTATCCGACTGAATAGAGTAGACCAAACTCATTTCTTACCGAGGTGTCATAAAATACGACTGAGGTAAGATGACGTCTGTTACGTTGAAGCTGTGGTAGCCCACGGTAACGCCGTGCGACTCTTTCGAGGAGATCACGGGTTCAAACCCGGGCAGACACCAATGAGTTTTTCTGTTAACACTTATGTGTCTAATTAATAATTGTAATTTATCACACGCTTTTCGGTGAAGGAAAACATCGTGAGGAAACCTGCATATCTCTAGAGAATTCTGGAGATATATGTAACCTACCAATCCGCATTGGAGCAGCGTGGTAGGTCTTAGCTCCAGTCCTTCTCTCCAAAAAACGGGGAGAAGTGGCCTATTCTCAGCAGTGGGATAATAACAGGCCGCTACATACTACTACTACTACTAAGTTGACGTCAGGCAGGCGGCCGGTCGTAAAAACGCAGCCAAATCATGTGACAGCATTTATAACATGTTGTGCCGACCCCACTTTGAGTGGGATAAGGGCAGGAAGATGATGATGATAAATAAATGTATATCAATCTAAATGTGCTTTACTTACCATTTGTAGATAACACTCCGGGTAATATACAGGATGTTTTAAATTGAATTAATGCAATTGTTAGATAAAAACAAATTCTAGAAGGTTAAGATGGCGCCATACATTGTGGAATTTTCATTCGGGAAGTGAATGCCAATGATATATCATTAATTAGACTTACTTACTGACTTGTTGCTAGTCGTTATTATTGAGAATGGGTGTACAATTACATATGCGGATATAGACATCAGATAACATTTTAAAATCATTATGTTCTAGGACAAGTGCTGCTAATCATATCAATAATAGGTACGTTGTTGAATCGACTATATCGTGCCCATTTAATACAAATCCTTTATAGGATTAAGCGTTAGTTTGCGGAGTTTCTTATTACAGTAATTATTATATTAATTGTATTCATAATTAGAAAAAATCTATGTAATGCTAAAGAGTGGCCCGTTGGCGCAGTGGGTAATGACCCCGCCACCAGCCCCTCGGGTCGCGGGTTCCCACCGAGGGCCAACATTTTCTATAAATAAATTTGTTGGTCTTTGAGCCTGGGTGTATATTTTTTATTTAAGTATGTATTTAAAATATATTACTATATATATTCACCAGTTGTCTGCCTAGCATAACACAAGTATTAAGTTGCTTACTTTGGGAACGGACGACCGTGTATGTAAGTGTTCCATATATTTAAAAAAAAGGTAAAGTGTGTTATAGTTTTCATACCTTATACATGCAGGATTCATAAACCGCATATACTATCACCCACCACAAACACGACACTAACTAGCACTGCACACATTCACTACCACAATATCAACAATCGCTTCACCCTGTAACTGGAGCATCATCGAGAGATAGACTCCAAGATAAAATTGTAAAGCAATTTGCGATTTTCTCTAATAGAGGATTATAGCTAAATAATATCATACTTTTGTATCTCGAGCACACACACACACACACGCACGCACGCACGCACACGCACACACACACGCACACACACTATGACTAAGTCCATAAGTTACGCAGGGTAAACACCTCGTTGCATCGGTGGTTAGAAAATGTCTCATTACCATACAAATCGCATCGACTTGGAAACGAGACATGCAATTACAATACATTAAACCTTATTGCTAACAAGCGTCGCTAGCAAATTGAAAAAAAAACGCGCGTTAATTTTAGATGCAAATAAAATAACTCCATTGGCGCCACTGGACGCGTTAATAAATCAGAATAAGTCCGTCCTTAGTGCGCGGCGATAAATCAGTCTATGCCCGGCATAGTTTGCGGTATTTGATTTAAAGTTTAAAATAGACTGTGTATGTGCGAAAAGCGATGTAAAACGAACATCGCGAAGTGTCAAATAATGAGCCATTGTTGTTGGTGAATCATCACCTACCTGCGCAAGCGCATCGCGAGCTTTTGGAAAAAAATACAGCATACACCTTTTGTTTAAAAAAGGCAAACAACTTTGTTGATATTTTTTTCTTGACAGCAAACTTTCATACCACATTGAACGTTAAATAACTAAGGTTAGGTAACTTTCACTTTTAGGTTTCCACGTTTGGTTTGGAAACTGTGATAGGCATAGCCAGAGGGTCACGAGTGCAAACCCCGGGCACACTAAACATTTTTTTATTATTATAACTTACTAGCTTTTACCCGCGACTTCGTTCGCGTGGACTGTTGTCGTGTGATAGGTCGATACAAGATGGCGCTTTTCAATGTCATCCTATTGTATTAGAATTAATAGTATTTCTATGGGCTATGTGTTATTCCGGTGTTTAAGGAATATTTGTTCCAAACTTTATCGATATTTTTTCAGCGGATTCGACGTGAATGAGTAACAAAAATATATCCCTACTCACAATCTTTCGTATTTATAATATTAGTAAGATAAAATAACTCAGTAAGATGTGATTGGTAGGTTACACATATTCCCAGAATTCTCTAGAGATATGCAGGTTATCCTCACGATCTTTCATTCACCGAAAAGCATGTGATAAATTGATTGAATTGAAGTTTTAATAGAAAATATTCAAACTTATGTGTATTATTTTTTATTGCTGCTCCTGTCCTATTCATCTTAGCGTGATGTTATATAGCCTATAGCCTTCCTCGATAAATGGACTATATTATACTCAAAGAATTTTTCAAATCGGTCCAGTGGTTCCTGAAATTAGTTTGTTCAAACAAACAAACTCTTCAGCTTTATATATTAGTATAGATAACATAAAGTTCAATCCTTACAATATAAATTGTTGTTTTTGCATTCTTTATAACCGCAATGTTATTGTTTGTCTCGAAGCTATAGACAATAGAGTTCTTTGAAACTATTTATAAATAAAGTATAATTTCATCATTCTGCTGCCCTTATCCCACTCTAAGTGGGGTCGGCACATGTAGTCACATGATTTGGCTACGTATTTTACGACCAGCCTGAGTCAACTTAACTTAGTCGCTTTTTACGACACCTCGGTAAGAATGAAGGTGATACATTCTACCCAGACGTATACCCCACGGCGGGTCATCTTACTTCAGTCGTCTTTTACGACACCTCGGTAAAAAATTTGAATGGTGTATTCTCCTCAGCCGAATACCGGGGGTCAGCTTAACTTAGTCGTCTTTTACGACATCCCGGCATAAAAGGGTGGTATATTCTACTCAGCCGGATACCACACAGCGAGTCAACTTCGATAGTCACCCTTTACAACGACGGTGGTATATTCTAGTTAGCCGGATACCACACTGCGAGTAAACTTACCTTAGACGCCTTTTACGACACCTCGGTAAGAAATGAGGATGGTCTATTCTACTCAGCCGGATACACCACGGCGGGTCAACCTACCTTAGTTGTCTTTTATGACACCTCGGTAAGAAGGAAGGTGGAATATTCTACTTAGCCGGATACCACACAGCAGGTCAGCTTACCTTAATCGCCTTTTAAGTCACCTCGGTAAGAAATGAGGGTGGTCTCAGGATTTTATGTGAGACGGCGGCTATCTATGGCTCACCTACTCTATGGCCATAACTGTCTAAAACGAACTTCTTATTGTGACAATAAAATGTTAACGCACTGTCTTTAAATCAACAATATTACCTAACCTAAAGGGAAAAACAACAGAATGATACCCTATTTTTGAACTAATTAATTTATAATTATGTTATCTGTGGAACTTCATTAAGGTAAAGATAAATAGTAATTAACAAGCGCGCACACAAGTACATTAATTTAAAAACGCATTAGGGCTTTTTTTCAACCAATAGAAATCTGACAGGACAAGCAAACGGAGAATATTCTAAATATTTAGTTCCTGTTTCACAAGTTACTGATAAAGTGTCGGATAGTTAACCGGCAAATAAACTAAGTAACAGATAAATGACTCAAAAGTAGTGAGAATATTATTTTGCTATAATCCGCGATAAAAGAAAATATATGTATTGTTAAATGTACAGTGAACTGTTCGTTCTCATACCCAATACATGCAGAATTTGTAAGAACTCATGCACTACCCGACACCGATAATACAACAATACACAAGCACTGCAAAGATTCACCACCACAATTTCAACAATTGTTTCGCCCCGTAACCGAAGCATCGACAGGAGATAAACTCCACGACAAAATCGCAAAGCTTTGCGAATTATAGCGAAATAATAGTTGGATGTCGTCGTCGGATTATAGCCAAATAATATTCTCATTACTTTTGTATTATAGACCTCCGTAAAGTAACGCCTTATTCTATAAATCAGATAAATGGCTCTAAAAAGTAAAAAAAAAATAAAAAAATCGTTGCCATATTGATATAGATATTTGCTATAGAGCAGATAAACAAAATAACAGCTACATGATCTACCTGTTAACTTATTAGGGACTTTAAGTGCTGAATAAGCCTATCAGAAACCTAAGTAACGCAAAATTCCGAGATAAGTATCAGATATGTTCCTAATAAGCAACTGACGAGTATAGAAAGAAATACTCTCGAAGATTATTTAGAAGATAAGAATGTGTGGATATAGCTCTCTTTGAACCTGTACAAGACAGCAACGACTGAATGTAAATAGTATTAAGAATTATATGTTTAAAAGAGCAACCGCCGAGTTTCGTGCTGGCTCTTCTCGGTAGGAACAACTTTCCGAACCAGCAGTAGAGTTGACGATTCAAAAGCACTTGTTTACAAGATTATTTGAATAAAGAATATTTTGAATTTGAATTTGATTTTGACAGTTTATTGCTATTGAAAGTCCACTTAAATAAAGAATATTTTGAATTTTGATTTTTAAAAGGTTATTCGATACTATCGATATTCAGGTTACAGCACTATTGCATTCCTTTAATGGTCATGAACCCGTACTGGACCCGTTTCTCTAATTCGTTCGCATTCATACTAATCGCTCAACGCTCCGTTGGGCGGCCCGACTATTTTTTATCGCGGAATTATATTAACATTCGCACACGGCTTATGTTTACTTGTAAGAATTTCTTATAATAACAGTGGCTACCGTTTGATTTCCGAGAAATTAAACTAATCGTATGTTTGTTTACTTGTGCTTCATATCGCTTACGGCACGGACAAGGACTTCAATAATAAATAAATATATGGGACACTTACACACACAGTCGTCCGTCATCAAAGTAAGTAACTTAATACTTGTGTTATGGGTGACAGACAACTGGTGAATATATACTTATATATTTTTAAATACATACTTAAATACAAATATACACCCAGGCTCAAAGACCAACAAATTCATTTATAGAACATGTTGGCCCTCGGCGGGAATCGAACCCGCGACCCGCGGAGTTGAAGGTAGGGTCACTACCCACTACGCAAACGGGCCAGTCAAATAATGCTTGTGTTGCGACGACAACGCTCACAATTATTGCCAGGCAATAAAAAAGGAAAGAATATTTTAACCACAATAACTTTGTGCTTAAATATAAGAAACGGAGACTTTTAAGCCCAGCTGTAGTACAAAAGTACCTGAGTAGAATAGACCACCCTCATTTCTTACCGAGGTGTCGTAAATGGCAACTAAGATAAGTTGACCCACCGGGCGGCATCCGGTTGAGTAAAATAGACCATCCTCTTTCTTACCGAGGTGTCGTAAAATACCATTGAGGACTAAGTAAATATGTTAATGTCAGGTAGGCGGCCGGTCGTAAAATACATAGCCAAATCATGTGACAACATGTTTATAGCATGTTGTGCCGACCCCACTTAGAGTAATAATAAAATTACTTTAGTATAATCCGCGATGAAGTAATATGTATTTATAATGTTACAGCAGGATACATGCAGGATTCGTAAATAAGTGTCCCATATATTTTAATTTTTTTAATGTCAATTCGCTGTTTTTAATCTATTAAGAAGGCATTTCTTTACGGAATTTCATAACACAAAAGTAATCCTTAAGTTATTAAGCTATAATCCACGATTACACATTAGTTTTATTTTTGAGTCGAACACTCACCTTAAATGAAGCGTCGCTTTGTTCGAAACGATCATTTGAATAAAAATAATACACCCATAGAACAGAAGGCATCTGTTCTATAATAAAATGCGGTTATAGATTTAATAGGTCAAACATTTGATGAGTATCAGGGTATCTTATATTATCTAAATCACTACATAGTATAAAACAAAGTCGCTTTCTCTGTCTGTCCCCATGTGCCTATTTCCCTATTATGCTTAAATCTTTAAAACTACCCAACAGATTTTGATGCAGTTTATTTTAATAGATAGAGTGATCGAAGAGGAAGGTTTATATGTATAATAACATTCAATACAGAGAAGAAAATTACTGTAATTTTTGAGGTTTTTTCCCGCTTACATTGCAAACGCAGGCTAAACCCTACGATATTTATCAAAATAATGTACTAAGTATTTGTACACCTTGAGAAGGTCTACAGAAAATTCCACCATGGTATATGTCTATCTCTTATGGATAACCCACAGTAACATTTTTTTGTCATTTACTTTTTACGAAAAATAATGCCTCATTTTCGAAGCAATTTTAAACAATACATCATTAATCCTTATCCAATTACGTATTATGACGTATTTACGTATTAATTTACATGAACATTTAAGATACTATAAGATATTACAGATTTAAAATGCAGAGACATAGCGATTGGGGCAGCGCGCCGCGTGCCTATGCATAGCGCGTCGTCAGCCGCGCTGCACCCTACAGGCTATATATTTTTACCCGTGCGAAGCCGGGGCGGGCCGCTAGTTTGAAATATAAACAAACTACCTAGTTTATGGGCGGCTGTTAATTGTTGAGGTTATACAATGCAAGAAATTAATACTCAAGTTAAAATTTTATGTTGCGCCCATTATAGAAAAGACGAGAAGTGCAAGATTAATACGGTATGGACACATTATATGTCCACACCGTATTTACCTTGCAAATGGGATGAAAGTCATGTGACCAAACGTGTATTAAATATGTATATGGATGGATATGTGCATAGAGATGAGTAAAGGGAAGAGATGGTTGGATTTGTGTGAAGTATGATATGCGTGTAAAGAATATAAATTCTTTTTCATTTCGATATGTGTATATCTCAATTTTAGATTTAGAAAAGAGAACTGATTGTCTCCGTCAAAAGAAAAATGTTTTTGAGGAGCAAATAGGATGGATATGTATGTAAATATTTAAAGGGAATCGGCAAAATAGAAACTTAATTGTCGTTTCTTTGATTTTCAGGTATATTTTTTAAGTTTTTCTATACCTTGTTTTTCTATAGTGTAAATATAGTGATTAAGACGAATAAAAGGAGTAGCGCCAGAGTTGACGAATGATAGGAGAGATTGGTAAAGAAATATGCCGGCCCCACTTAGAGTGGGATAAGGAGAATAATGATAGATTGCATGAGTTTGCAGGAATTCCTCGAGATTCCCGCAAACTCACTGGACGAATATTGATGCACTTTGGCTTATTTAAAGCTCATACATCGGGCTTTTTTAGTTTATAAGGCTAGCGCCTGGCTACGATCTCGCCTGATGGAGAGATGCAGCCTAAGGTGGACCCCTTACCCTTGCCAATATATTTATTGATGTACCATAAAAAATGTTGGAAAAAACATTATTGGTAAAAAAAGTGTACAAAGGTCAACTTATGCCTATGGCAGAGATCTCTGCCAGCTAACCTACGAAGTGAGACAATTTATATTTAAGAAAAAGTTGGTACGCATATATCAAATATGCTTATTCAATCTTTTTTTTAAGGTATTCAAATCCGGGAAGATCGATGCGAAGGGAATTCCACACCTTAGCTGTACGCATAAGGAATGATGAGCCGAACTGACTAGTGCGAATTTTTGGTATTCGTGCTAAAATATAGAATCAAAACAACATCATCTTCCTGCTCTTATCCCACTCTAAGTGGGGTCGGCACAAGATGTTATAAACATGCTGTCACATGATTTGGCTGCGTTTTTACGACCGACTGCCTGACGTGAACTTACCTCTGTCATATTTTACGATACCTCGGTAAGAAAGAGGGTGGTCTATTCTACTAAACCGGATACCACACGGTGGGTCAATTTACCTTAGACGCCTTTTACAACATCTCGGTAAAAAATGAGGTTGGTCTATTCTACTCAGCCGGATACCACACGGCGGAAACAAAACAACATACTTCATAATTGATGGCATTTTCACACTTAATATGAACGAAGTCGCGAGTAAAATTTAAGTTAAATCTTTATATATACGAAAATGGTTAATATCTTGTAAAGTGGGTGGTACAAAGCGGCCTGGGATTTGGTGTCGGCGCTTTAGAAACAGAATAGTCTGTTTATTAGTTATTTTTAAGATAACGTCAGATGTATGTTTGTTTAGTTCAATTTTTCTGGTTTGTAAGTATATTCTACGTAAACTGTTTGAAATTTTTCTTCTCATGTTTTATATCTGAAGTAACAGTCTGGCCACGTATCGCTGTAGCTTAGTCTGATTACGACTTTGCCTCGAAGGAAAATTGTCTTACGGTTAAAAAATGCAACTGTTACCAAACTGTACAGGATTATTTACCGGATAAGTCTAAAGATTGTTTTAAAATTGTGTTAAAATCGGTCCAGCCGTTTAGGACTCTATAATGTAGATAGTTTAGCTTTTATATTATATAAAAGTAACGACCTGTTACTATCTCACGGCTGACCATAGACTCATCCTCTGTCCATTCCTGGAGAGAAGTGTTGGAGCTAAGACCCATTACGCTGCTCCAATGCGGATCGGGAGGTTACACATACTCCTAGAGTTCAACAGAAATATGCAGGTTTCCTCACGATGTTATTTTTTTTACCGAAAATAGAAAAGTGTGCAGATTGGTAGGTTAAACATTTCCCCAGGATTCTCTTACTTTTCTACATTTTCTCTCGACGTCTTCTTTCACGGAAAAGAATATGATAAATTGCAATTATCAATTAGACACATTAGTTTTAACAGAAATACATATTGGTTCCTGCCAAGGGTTTGAACTGGTAACACCTTTGAAGGAGTCATATGGTCTCATAGCTGTCCTAATTAAATATGGCGGGGATGGGGGCAATGTGTACTACGGTACCCTGTCCCCGTCACCAGCAGCGTGGTGGAGCACTGTCAGGTTTTTAGTTGTTGCGAGTTCCGACATACCCACCGCACGTCCCTGTCGGGCGGTGATGACCCATAATGGGTTTTCCTGACATTAAAAACTAATTAAAACTAACGTGATCCATAATATTGGGATAGAGGAATTCGAAACAGATACAGCAACGCGAGGCTAGGTTTACTAGTTTTTTTTTTCATTATATTAGTATTCTTATTAGTCTTCATATTAACTTCTTTACACAACTTCCCCACAAGCCCATGTCATTGAACGGACATCGTTGTATAGGACCGAACATTTTTCTCTAATTCAGATAACTGATGCAGCTGCAGTTTATTTATACTCAACCCGTTCTACCTACGGTTAATGTCCACGTTAATTGATATGAAACCCGCATCCCCGGGGGCGATCATTATTAGGATCACCCTCCACCTAATGCGCTATGATATAAATATTCATACCAAACCGTCATAAATTAATCTTGACTTAGACGACGGGGTCAATTTCTATTTAAACCTAGGTGTCTGATTGATAATTGCAATTCATCATATTCTTTTCCGTGAAAGAAGACGTCGAGAGAAAATGTACCAGAGAAAGTAAGAGAATCCTGGGGAAATGTTTAACCTACCAATCTGCATTAGGAGTGTGGACGATCTAACCCTTTTCCCCAATTAAATATCTGTCAATCTGTCTGAATTCTGTAACTATCCCAGTGGGATAGTAAGTAACAGCAAGTTGCTTTAGATAGTTGTATCAAAACCTTTTTTAGAATTGTCAATCTATCAAACGTCCTTTACAGCGTACACAAATTTCAACTTAAAAAACTGTTTCCTCATTTTCATTCTCAATATGATTTTTTTTTTAATCTCTAGATATTATCCGCGCTATTCTACATATAGTTTCATGTCGGGGTTTACTAAAGGTGATTTTTTTAAATTGTCAATGTATCAAATGGCTTTTACAGCGTAAACAAATTTCAATTTAAAAACTGTTTCTCTAGACAATGACTGGGTGCCCCATATGATTGGTTTTTTCCCAGCAAGCTATATTTAGCAAGACCTGATAAATCTCCATATACTATTTGCCACCACTGGAAAATATCCATAACACCAGCGTCAGAGACGTCTGAAGGCATGTAATTGACTTACTGAGTCTACGTTCAAAAAAGGACCGATTTCTGCATCACACATCCCGCTATTTTTAGCAACTCTTACTCACTCAAGCCCCAATTGGGCTTTAACATATTTAAATTACTAACGTACTCGCTTTCTAATTTTCAGAAATAGATGTCTTTAAAATATATAACACTAGATTGCTCTAGACAAAACAAATAGTATCTTTGCTTACCTTTTACATTCGCTAGATACAATAGATTTTTATCGTAATAACACCGATAAAATTATTCGCTTAGCGTAGCATTGGCTGAACGCCCAACTCAAAATCGAGCGGAAGGCAATTCCAAAAGAATTCTTATACTGTACAAAATCGTATCCTTGTTGTACTATTTACCGTTATTTAATTGATTACCAGTAGTTAGTTAATTGATTGGAGCTATTTTGCCAAAATACATTAATTGTATTCAAATACAATTGTGTAAAAGAAGACGGCTAAAACTCATTTCCCTTTACGTCAGTGTTTTGACACTCATTTTTTATACTTTTACATCGCTAGAGTACCTGACTAACAACTAATAATAAAATATTTTATATTTGTAAATTATTAATAGATACATTAGGTAAACAGTACAATATTTAGGACAAGTTTGATGTCAAGTAGGTATGTCGGCATAACGTGATATCAAATTACTGACTATGAATATTAAAATCATGTCACGTACATACGTAAGCAATATGTAAATCTAACAATGGCACAAACTACATGCATGATAATTAAAGTAGAAGATATATGAATAAGATGTCCATCTGTCATGATGTATCCGGGACTTTTTTTTTTAATTTTATTGGACAATTAGATGTGCACGTGGCTTCGCCCTTGTAGAAATCAATGTCACGAATATATTTTTCAATCAACTTAGATAAACTGTAACTATTAACCTAAACATTATTCAAGAATTACACTATCTTTTAGCAAAAGCCGCACAATAATCCGTTCAGTAGGTTTTGAGAAAATCGATCACATACAGACAGACTGCTTTTGGGGACTAAGTATAAAAAGATAGAAGATTACACACACGGTCCACCATCCTCAAAGTAAGTAACTTAATACTTTTTTTATGGGTGACAGATAGCTGGAAAATATATACATATATAATTTTAAATATATTAATTACTTAATAAATATATACACCCAGACTCGAAGAACCAAAAATTAGTTTTTAAAGAAATGTTTGTCCTCAGCGGGAATCAAATACGCGACCCGCGGCCGTGAAGGTTGGCTACCACCTGCGCTACCAGGCCACTCTACTATTAGACTAAATAAGATTCGGTTGATATAATGGAATAAAATTTTAAGTTTGTGATCATTCATGATGCGGGTGCGTTTTGGGACACTGGGTTAAAAGTTTTAGAGGAGTGTAGTGGCCAAGTCCAATGTTTAATATTTCATACTAAAATACAAATAATTAAATCCAAATTAAAAAAAAAATACGAAAATTGAGTTTTTATACACCAATCTAGTGTCCCGGCGAGAACCTACATATGGTAGCCCTACATATTAGTAGATATTAACTATACTGCTAATTAAGCTTCTTTTACGAATCTCATTGTTTCTGATTCTATCACGATGGGACATTGTAAATATATTGTTCCATCACCTTTTAAGTGACTCCGACAATTAATTTTATTAACATTTTATCACGCGCTTTTCGGTCAAGGACATCATTGTGAGGACAACTATATACCTCTTGTATGTCTCTTGTAGGGGAAATGGGTGGAATAGTCCGAAATAGGAGCTGACCACCCGCCCTGCACCGACAGGCGTCCCCGAAATTAGATAGATAGATAGATGTCTCTTGTAACTTTTCGATCCGCAATGTAGCAGAATGCTGGTTTTAAACCTTAAAGCCTTTCTCCAAAAAAAGAAAAGAGGTATTTCCCCAGCAGTGGGTTATTAACAGAACGCTTATACACTTTATACTTTACACAATTGTTGACAAAAACTGAGTTTAATCACAACTGACTAGAACAGGGGTCGCAACCCAATGGCACGAGACAATAATTTGGACACGTCACCGATCAATAAGACCTCTCTCTGTGGTCGTTTCTTCATTACTGAAGATCGTGGTCCTATCTAGACTGTATTCTCGAGTGGATTGTTTCCATTGGCTTCTATTAGTGGCCACCATTGCTACCTTATAAAAGTGTTTTAACGTGCAGGACTGGCGCAATTGGTCAGACTACCTAGTGGGTGAGCGGCTTCTTGGTCTTTTGTCTTCGTTGTTGCCTAAGACTTAGTGCATTATGAATTTTGTATTTTAGAAAAAGTTTGAAAGTTTTACCCATTATAGAAAAATCGAGAATTGCAAGATTAAGATGGCATGGACTTATAAATAGGAGAAATGAAGATCATGTGACAAACGAATGTTAATTAATACGAATGTGGAGGGATGTGACTGGGGGGAGGCCGAAAAAGAGATGGTTGGATTGTGTGTCGTATGACATGCATATAAAATGAATGGTGCCAAAATTGACGAATGATAGGAGGGAATAGAAGCTGGTGGAAGAAACACGTGTTCGTCCCACTTAGATTGGTATATAGGCAGGAGAATGATAAGAAGTTGCACTAATTTTATAATAACTTACTCGTACCTCTTAGTATTAAATACAGAATTTTGGGTTGATTAATACTATTTATTATTTTTCCAATGATAAAAAAGTCTAAATTTTTGATGGCATGCCCTTATTGACTGGCCCGTTGGCGCAGTGAATAGTTACCCTGCCTTCAGCTCCGTGGGTCGCGGGTTCGATTTCCGCCGATGGCTTACATTTTCTATAAACGAATTTGTTGGTCTTTGAGCCTGGGTGTATATTTGTATTTAAGTATGTATAGAAAATATATAAATATATATTCACCAGTTGTCTATCTACCATAACACAAGTATTAAGTTACTTACTTTCGGGACGGACGACCGTATGTGTAAGTGTCCCATATATTTATTTATATTTATTAGAGATTTGTTTTATAAAAAATAAACGTCGCCCTAAGCCGTGGTCCAAAATAGCAGGAGGCACACCTTAGGATTCAGTTCCCCTCTGCATTTCGCAACTTCAAAATTGCTTCTTTGCTAGCCCGTTCCGCACGTTGTAAAAGCCGTTAGATTTAACAGCATATAGTCAAAACTAATGAGAATATTAATTTGCTATAATCCGCGATAAATTAATTATTATTATCGCGGATTATAGCAATATAATATTCACATTAGTTTTGTATTATGCACCTCCGCAAAGTAACGCCTACTTATATAAATTATGCATATAGTCAATAAAAAAATTGCATGTCCTGCATAACGGTGCGCCTACCCTGGCCCAGACAGTCAAAGACCAATATATATCAAACAAAGCATCACTTGATCTCTTAACTGCAGCCATTTATGAGTAATGCAAACTTGCGACAAAAACTTACAATCTAACAGTTGTAATACGTCTATTCACACGCATTACAAAATTAAACTATAATTTGTAGTACGTAAAGTTGATAATTGGGGTTAGGTTTGTTTAAACCGAGGGCGGCCGGCGCCTTTGTATGAGATAACATCTCTGGGCAGGTAGGTTTTATGACGGACCCTCGGTTCGAGCGACGTATTTTAGTGTTACATCTCACAAGCTACGTGAGAATTACGATTATGCATTAAACGTGGAGTATCGCTTTTTTATGATAGCAGTACGGTGGATAAAGGGTCAAGGGTTCAAATTCTGTAAATGAGTTTGTCTATAATGTTATGTGCCTGATTGATATTTCCAATTTATTTATCACTAGCTCGTACCCACAACTTTCGCGTTGATAATAGATGGCATTTTTCAATGTCATTCTATTTCTGTACAATTAACAGGATTTCTATAGTATATATGATAACGCAGTATATAAGTAATGATTGTGCCAAATTTCATTGATATTGGTTCTGCGGATTCGCCGTGAAAGAGTAACAATCATACATCCCAACTCACAAACTTTTGTGTTTATAATATAAGTAGGATTACAAAAAAAAAAACAAAATTAACGGCCTGTTACTATATCCCAGTGTTACAAGGATTGGAGCTAAGACCTAGAATATAGACACATATCCCTGGAATTCTCTTGAAATCAGCAAGTTTCCTCTCGATGTTGTAAACGAAAAGCATGTGATAAATTGCAGTTATCAAATAGACACAATAATTTAATAGACAAACTCATTGGTTGTCAACCCGGAAATTGAACCCGTGATCCCCTCAAAACGATTCAGTCGGAACGGTCGCACGATTTTACATCTTAATTCCTTCTCTCCAAAAAAATGGAGAGAGAAGGATTTTGCCCAACAGTGGAATAATAACAGACCCATTACTTTATACTCCTAATAATTCATCATAAGTATTATTGTAATATATTTAGTACGACTATAGACAAATGATATTAATCTCTTCTCAATTTGACCACAAAATTAAACCAGAAATGTATTGTCATCATTTTTTTATATATTTTTTTCTGCATTCTGGAATCTTTCTTTATAGTATAAACTATTATGCCAAATTAAAACTCCTCCGTCCGCGTAATTTTCTTAAATAGGGTGACAAAATTTTTGCAAAACTATTTTACTAATTTTTTTTTCAACTAATTTCTCTTTCCGTAACGCTCAAGTAACTAAAAACATTCATTATATTAAAAAGAAAACAAACAATGTCGCCATCTAGAATATAACTTAAATATATTATTTCGTCGTGATTAATTAAATAATTGGTATCAAACTGAAAAAAAATTTGATAGCATTCATATTAATTAATTAACAAACGCACGCTTACTGAGAGTAATAAATTTATTTTCGTAAAACACCGATTAAAATAATTAGCGCTCAGATATCATTAATATTATCTCATGTATCAATTAATATATCGTTAATCTATATGATCATTATAAATAATTTATTTCAAATAATAATCTATGTGAAAAAAATTGATTAAAATAATTATGCCACCGATATGCAACATATAATCATTTTATCTTGTATTTTGATTAATGGTTCGTTAAACATTGTATTCGTTAAACAAATTTAATTGAAATAAATTTTTAATTTAAATATATATAACGTTGATTAAAATAATTAGATAATATCTAAAGTTAAATATTTTAACTGGTATGATATTAATTAACACATCATTATGGACTGTGATCGTTAAAATTTATTTTAACCACTTTAATTATATCAAAATTAAAAGAGAAATAAAATATTTTTATGTAAAAATTTAGATTTTTGAATTCTATTAATTGTGAGCTAGTGGATTTATTTAGGACGCATTGCGTGATAACCAAATAGCGGTTATTACCAGGGAGTCGCGACTTCAGTTCCCGAAGAAAGAAAAAAGAGATGTCCTTTCTTCGACCTGGAAGAGATCGCTATATAGCGATAAGACCTTATACATTCGTTCTTTAATTTTTTTAATTTCGCCCTATCCGTAGAATAATGTAACATGTATCTCATGTATACGCATGGGAAACGTGACTTTATTCTTCGGATTGGGCGATTTGTATGATGCTCATTATTTTTATTATACGGGGTATATTAAAGGTATAAATCATTGACTTGTTCATTCATACATCCTCCTTTTTATCTATTTATTAATATACCATAAAAAAAGTTGAAACAACATTATTATAAAAAAAAAAGTGTAAAAAGGTCAACTTATCCATAAGACTGAAATATGTGCCAGCTAACCTACGAAGTGCGACAATTTATAGAATTTTTTTTCTTGATTTAAGATACTTTATTGAACATCATAATCCTTAATATACAATAAAGTAAGAGTTTAAACGTTTTTTTACATGTTTTAAATGTTCAATGTTCTTATCGATAAGGAGAGATTTCTTCCAGAGAACCCAATTAAAGGACAAGGGTAGATTTTACCTCACTAATCGTACATTTCGGTACCGCGTAGACGGCACTCTATCGTCTCGCCGCCCCATCCGTGCCGGTGTCCCTCAAGGATCTGTGCTGGCACCCTTATTGTACTCGCTCTACACGAGTGACATTCCACGGGCGCCTATTAAAGAGCGCACTCATCTTGCCCTTTTCGCGGATGACACCTGTAATTACCACATCTTGCCAACCTCAAGTTATCACTAGACGTCTCCAGAAAGCGGTAAACAGCCTCGGACGCTGGTTCCGCCTATGGAGAATCGAAATAAACCCTGATAAAAGTGCAGCTATGCACTTTATCGGTAATCGTTTCCGATCTCACATAGACACACCTACCCTTTACGAAACACCAATTCACTGGCAACAGAAAGTCAAGTACCTAGGTGTCACCTTCCAACCTTCCATGACCTTCCACGAGCACATACGCATAGTCTGCAATAAGGCTGCGTATGTCATGGGACGACTTTATCCGATGTTATGCAAGAAAGAAGAAGAAAGGGAGGCATTTGACGCGCTCGTACGATGACGTTGTAAAACAGCTGATCTGTAAATCTTAATCTAAATTATATATATGAAGTGTCCAATGTTAACTAAGAGTTAGTTTATTGTAAAGTGTAAAACATAGGCTTGTGTTTGGTGCTTGGATCGTAAGAATCGGACGTGGGGATCGTGAGTTTTTGCCATTTTAATTATCGAAAAATCCTTTTTTTCACAAAATCCTGACCTACGACAACTCGCGCTCGGCTCGCATCTACGTCACAAAGAACGAGAATCGCAGTGTGGTGCATTGTAACGCCTGGCAAATAATTAGAGCAATACTACACAGTGACTGTTTTGTTTTAAATTTTCACCAGGATTCTAAAATGAGCACTAAAACAAACAATCCAAAAAAATGCGCTGCATGTTCTTCCGATCTCTCAACTCCTGAACAACTTAAATGCACTACATGCAGTTTACGTTACCACTTCGATTGTATCCATGCTGCAAACAAAAAATACAAACAGCTCTCTGTAGACTACAAAGCTAATTGGATGTGCCCCTCATGTCGTTCTAATGAACCAAAAGGAGACAATTCAAACACACCGGTTCGCGGTTCGATCGTCTGTCAACGTGACACAAGCCCCACTTCCAACATCACACTTAGACGCGCACAGCCTATTACCAACACTCAAGTTTCAGAATCTTTTACTCTCGAGAACGTTAAGCAATTAATACAAGAAGAAATGAAAATACTGTTGACGGAAATGGAAAAGAATATGACGAAAATAATAGACAGAAAAAATACGGAAATTTTTAAAGAAATGAATGAGATTAAAGAATCCGTGTGCTTTATCAATCAACAATATGAGGACTTAAAAAAGGAGCTTCAAGCTAAATTTTCTCAGGTAAACGAGTTAAAAGATGAAAATAAAATCCTTAAATTGACCATAAAGGACATTAACGCACGTCTTAGTAACATGGAACAGCACTCGAGATTGAGTAATTTGGAGATACAATGTATACCGGAATATAAAACCGAAAATTTACCGATCATCATCTCTCAAATCGGGAAAATAACCGGCAGCAGTGTCGCGGACGCAGATATTCACAAGTGCACTAGGGTTGCCAAAATAAATCCAACTAGCACGCGTCCACGTTCTGTGATTGTAAAATTTTCAAGTCCACGAGTCCGCGACACATTTTTAGCTGGAGTAATAAAATATAATAAGAAGAATAAAGAAGACAAACTCAATACGAGTCACATTGGAATAGGAGGAGAAAAGAAACCTATTTACATAATGGAGCACTTAACTCCTGAATTGAAGAAGTTACACGCTTCAGCCCGATTAACAGCTAAGAAATTAAATTACAAATTCGTCTGGATAAAAAATGGCCGTGTCTTTCTGAGAAAGTCGGATGACTCGGAACATATAATAGTGCGTAGCACTGATCAGTTAGAGCAGTTGCTATCTTAAAGGATTGTAATCTAAATCTAGTCTCTTATTAAATATTATATTTTTTCATTCAATTTTTTAAGATTGTATTACCAAAACGTTAGAGGAATTCGTAGTAAAACGAAAGAGGTAAAGCTTAATATCCTATCTAATGACTTTGACGTTATAATTTTTACAGAAACCTGGCTCAATAGCGGAGTATTCGATGGTGAGTTTATTGACAACCGTTACACTGTGTACAGAAGGGATAGGGAACAAACTGACACTAACAAGTTAAAAAATGGTGGAGGAGTAATGATTGCAATTAAAAGTAGTCTAAATTCTTGCCGAGTCTCACAATGGGACAGTCATTGCGAGGATCTATGGATCACTGCAGACCTCACAATAGATGGAAAACCAACTCAGATTGCCATTTGCGTTTTATATTTACCACCACCAGTTAAAAAAGAAACACTAAATAACTTCTTAATCAATACGTCTAAAATTATTAATAATAATGCGCACGTGTTAATAGTAGGGGATTTTAATATTAGTAATTTATCATGGTCAAAAATGCCAGAATTCAATTACCTGCATCCCTCTAGTAGTTGCAGTTTGGATTCCATGGTCGTTGATTTTTTCGAGGAACATAACTTAAAACAATTCAATTCTATAGTCAACTCTAACGAAAGGTTATTAGATTTGGTATTGTCTAATACTTTAGAAACATTAGTTATTAAAAATCTTAATCCCATAAGTTTAGTCGACAACCATCACCCACCTTTAACAATAAAACTTAAACTTAGTGGAACTCCTATTATAGTTGAAAAATTCGTTAAAAAATACAATTTCTATAAGGCAGACTATGACTCTATTAATAAAGAACTAGACAATACACCCTGGGCTGACTTGTTTCTAAATTGCAAGGATGTTAATATGATGATAACTATCTTTTATGATAAATTAAAGTCACTTATTGAAAAGCACGTCCCCACGTCTAAACCCAAAAATAAAAAATTTCCTATCTGGTACAGTTATAAACTTATCTCGGTATTGAAACTTAAGAACAAACATCGTCTAAAGTCTAAAATTTATAATAATCCATTAGACAAACTTAAGTTCCAATCCTTAAGACTTGAGAGTAACATTTTAATTCATGACTGCTATAATAAATATATTGATATGATTGAACAAAATTTGCCAAGTAACCCCAAAAATTTTTGGACGCATTTAAAAAACGTCAGAGAATCGCCAAACACGTATCCTACTAGAATGTTTTTTGGCGACAAAGTGGCTACGAGTGGCCCCGATGTATGCAATCTTTTTGGTGAGTTTTTCTCATCAGTTTTTGCCGGAAGCGACCCCCCTTACAAAGATTGTGATCTCATAATACCTTGTAATAACTATCTCTGCTCTGTTAACATAACTATCGATGAAGTTATTCAGAAACTAAAAAGACTTGATGCAAGGAAGGGAGCCGGACCTGATGATTTACCTCCATTATTCATAAACAAATGTGCAGTTCCTCTATCACTACCCGTCAGCCTGATTTTTAACAAATCTTTGGAAACTGGTTGTTTTCCAAATATATGGAAACGGGCTAGAATAGTACCGGTCCATAAAAAAGGCAGTCGTGAAAATATTTCCAATTATAGACCAATTTCCATATTATCAGCTTTGTCGAAGGTTTTTGAGTCCTTACTGCATCCTATTCTATCACGTCATGTTCGTCATGCAATTTCAGAATCCCAGCATGGCTTCGTCAGCGCACGATCCACTATCACGAATCTATCAAATTTTATGAGTTACGTGATAGACCCGGTAGATTCGAGGCAACAAGTAGATGCAATCTATATGGATTTATCGAAAGCATTTGACAGAGTTAATCACAAACTGCTAGTGTCCAAACTTTCTGCCTTTGGTATAGGGGGATCGCTTTTGTCCTGGCTTACTTCATATCTGTCTGATAGGAATTCTCACGTAGTCATTAAAGGATACTCATCCAACACATACAATGTGTCGTCCGGCGTTCCTCAGGGATCAATACTTGGCCCTCTCCTATTTAACATCTTTGTTAACGATGTCACCAAGTGCTTTTATAACTCAAAATGCTTTATTTTTGCGGATGATTTGAAAATTGCCAAAGTGATATCAAAAGACGATGATGTCCTCTCTTTACAGGAAGACATAGGTAGGGTTGTCGATTGGTGTTACTTAAATGGTATGGATCTTAATCCGGATAAATGCTCTTTCATAACTTTAACTCGCAAGCGTTGTGCTCTTAATGCTAAATACGTGATAAATAATAGCCCTCTCAAGAGATTAGAATGTATTCAAGATCTGGGAATTGCGATCGATGCTAAACTGCGATTCAACGTTCACATAGATAATGTTTGCAGATCTGCGCGCAAAATGTTAGGCTTCTTGTTTAGAAATGCCAAGTCATTTAAAAAACTTAGTACTAAAAAACTCTTATATAACACGTTAGTCAGAAGTAAATTAGAGTATGGGACAGTTATATGGAACCCGAACTACCAAATCCACAAAGATCGCTTAGAAAGCATACAGCGACGTTTCACACGTTTTTATTCTATAGGACCGCATAAAAGATTACCTTACAACAGTCGATTAAAAAAATTGAACCTAATCTCACTCTCAGATAGGCGCAAATTACACGACATGCTTTTCCTACACAAACTAGTGAACGGAGCCATCGACAACTCTGCATTATTGGGTCGAATATCTTTTAATATACCTTCTCGTATGCCACGGTTTCCCATTGCACTGTTCACTCAAAAAGGGTACAAATCGAATCTAGGACACCACTCTTTGATACCAAGGTTGAGCCGAACGTACAAGGCATTGGTATCAAAGGATAAGACTATCGATGTGTTCTACGACAGCCTCAACGTTTTTAGAAATAAATTAACTAAAATACTTTAATTATCATATTTGTAATGTCATTTTCTTACTAATATCTATTTACAAATCCATTTTAATCAGTTTTTATTTATATAGTTTTGTCATACTTAGTTTCTAATTTTTAAAACATAATGTCATCGTACATGTTTAAGTTGCATGCTGTGTCTGCCTATAATTGGCATTAGGTGTAAACTTATAAACCCTAAGTTGTGTCTACTTTAATATTTAAATTACACTTAATTCTGTTGGCGGATCTAGTAAAAATAAATAAATAAAAATAAATAAAAGTAAAATGTCACTCCGCAACAAAGTGACACTCTACAAAACTTGCATACGACCAATAATGTCCTATGCGAGCGTTGCGATCGCGCACGTTTCAAAGGTCAGATTGCTCACGCTCCAAAGAATGCAGAACCGATTTATGCGTACAGCCACTGGTTGTCCGTGGTTCATGCGGAACGTTGACCTCCATAGAGACCTCGACCTCCCTACCATTACTCACCTCTTTAAACGTTTTTCGAAGTCTTACTTCGAGAAATCCGAGGTACACCCGAACCCTCTCATTTCAGTTGCTGCCAGCTACATCCCAGTTAGGTCTGACCACCGAAAATATAGGCGTCCAAAAAGCGTCCTATATGACCCTGACGATCAAATAACGATCGCAAACACAAAAACACGTAATACACACACACAGCGTCTTAGCCGGCGAAGACGAGGTTCCAGATTTCTGATATCGGTTGGTCGTGGCTTCTTGCCACCCTTCCGTCGTCGTATTGACTAATCAAAGTCATACCATCAGCCCTCCACTACACGTCGTCCTAAGCCGTGGTCCGGCCTCACAGGAGGCACCCTTAGGACGACGTACTCCGACACTAGTAGAGCTTCTGCGCTCTACTCTACGCATTTCACAACCTCGGCGATGCTTCTGCGCTCGCCCGTCCCGCCCGGTGACGCTGTAAAAGCCGTTAGGGCTAACAGCATATTGTCAATTCAAAAAAAAAAAACAAGGGTAGAAATAGCAAAAAGGAGGATCTACTTTACATGTAGTACATATATGTGTAAAAAAATAAACAGTAAAAAATAAACAAAAAAATAGTACATACAAATTACGTTAGCAGCAGCGAGAGATGTGAAGAAAAAGAATTTTCAGAAATAATTTATTTACAATTAAAATTACAACTAAACTAAACCTACTTAAACTATCTTCTCAGTCAAAGCTAAATCTAATAATGATGGATTATCTTCATTTAACCAGTAACATTTCCTTGGCTAATGCAATGCTGCATCAGGTTTACTCTACTTTCATTAGGAATTCATTTCATTAGGCTGCGACATCATCAACTTCCGCACGTTTGGAGGCCGCGAAAAGAGGAACGCGAACTCAGCGACTACCTCATATCCAATTTACGTAACATACATATATATGTATGTAACATAAATATATACATAGTAAATCGAGAAAAAAATAGATTTAAATTTCGAACATCTACCCATCCCTATCGCCCACAGATAAACAAACATCTCACAACTAGCGCCCTTTGCCAGAGATACGGAAACAAAACTTAACCGCTTCAAATATTTGCCAAGCGCGAACAAGCACGCCTAGGTACGGCATAAAGGACTCTTAGGAGGCAGGTAATTAAAGCGACAAAGCAGTATGCTGCTCATTAACCGTTACACAGAGATACGCGTCCTTTTTACATAATGCGCTTGTATCGTGATTCGCATTGATTAAGAACTACATATTTTAGATAGAACGTAAGTTAAAGTAATGAGAATATATTATTTCTAGCTTTTGCCCGCAACTTCGTTTGCGTGACACGTTGATAATAGATAGCGTTTTTCAATATCGTCCTATTCCTGTAGAATTATCAGGATTTCCATAGCCTATATGTTATAAGGAATTATTGTGACCAATTGCATCGATATTAGTTCAGCGGATTCGCCGTGAAAGAGTAACAAACATACATCCAAACTCACAAAGTTTATATATTATGCATTTTTAATTTAGGATAGGGTAGGATAATTGGCGATAAAAACGCCATAGAGTTTTTATAATTAGAGTATATAAGCCAACCTAAAGTGTTTACATATGTACATTTTAGTTGGAGTTCGCACAACATGTTTTGGCCAGTTATTTTACGACGGGTCAACTTATCTTAGTCGCTTTCTACGACACTCTGTAAGAAATAAGTTAAGCTAATTATTTGTTGCGACTGATGTAAGTTGACCCACCGTGTTGTATCCGGTTGAGTAAAATAGACCACCCTCTTTCTTACCGAGCTGTCGTCAATTACGACTAAGGTAAGTTCAAGTTCAGGCGGCTGGTCGTAAAATACGAATGGGACAAGAGCAGGAGGATGATGTTACCCCGATGTATATATGTATAAGGTTTATTGGTGATAAAATTGTGCTTTCTACACTTATAATTAGCTAGATTTTCTTTTTAGAAAATAATTCTATAATTACTTTTGTAATATTACGTACACAACAGCTAAAAAAATATATCGTTCGTGTTCCTCAAAACAAACAAACGTCTGTTCTTAAACAGGTGTTTAAATATCCTTCCTTATACAGCTTATAATATGGGAGGTGGCTTATACGTGACGAAACCAGACCCGATGGAGGGCCAAGGTTTTCCAATCAAGCCGGCCAAGCGCCGGCGAGATGAACTGCATTCCACGCCAGCCTTTGTCATGTTAACCAAATAAGTGGCTCGTTATTATGTTATTTTAACAAACCATGGCGCAACCGCTCTCGGCGGCCGTTTAAGAGCTTTTTGTATTGATACGTAATACAATTAACATAGTTGAATGTTCGAATTATGTAAAAGTAAGTAAGAAGCGGCCTGTTACTCTCCCACTGCTGGGCATAGGCCTCTTTCTCTCTGTTGCTGGAGAAAAGGTTTGGAGCTAAGACCTACCACGCTGCTCCAATGCGGATTGGTAGGTTACACATATCCCCAGAATTCTCTAGAGATATGCAGGTTTCCTCACGATGTTTTCCTTCACCGAAAAGCGTGTGATAAATTGCAATTATCAATTAGATAAATAAGTTTTAATAGAAAAAACTCATTGGTGTCCGCCCGGGTTTGAACCCGTGATCGTCTCTAGAGATTCACACGGTCGCACCGCTGGGCTATCACAGCTTCAAATTATGTACTTGACGGTAAATGGATGAAGCGGCACGCATATTAGCGGGACAAGTGACATACTCGCATTTACAAAAATGTACCTGGAAGACGTACTCGGTAATTATTTTTTAAATTATAAAAAAGCAAAGAGGTTTGATCCCGGGTATTTCGACTTCTAAGTCTGCCCATTTCGCACTGAGCTATTACAACTATGTAATTGACAGCGAAATTTACTATTAGGTACTATTTGGTAAAAAATTTACTATTAGGTAATAATTGTGTAACAGTTTTTCAGTTCTTAAAAACGGGGACAGAAAGATTTTTTCAAAAATGAAACAGCTAGATAGATTTATCGCTCCTTAAACCCCTACATACTGAGTCTCATGAAAATCGTTTAAGTCGTTTCCAAAATTCAGAATATATTTATATACACAAGATTAACTCTTTTAAAAATTAAAGATATAGATGGAATACACGAGTATATAAGATGGAAAATTTGTAAAAAAATATTTACTAACGCAGTATATCAGGAAAACGAGTACCGTTGTCGTATTATAAAGGTATCTTAATTTTATCGCAATTTAACCCATATGCCTTAATATTATAATAGGTATAGAGAACGACAGAAAAACAAATACAAATTTCGTTATTTTTGAGTAGCGTTACTAAATCCTAATATTTAGGTACACATGTATTTTAGCGAACATTCTATTTTAAAGTAGTCCAATGCTCAAAAGGTTCTAGATCTAAGTGGCAAAATGCATTTGGCACAAGCACTAGGTCGGCGAAGTCGGAGTAAATACAGCTGTTCGCTAACGGCCCATCTCTTGAACATTCAATACATCAAGAACGCAGCGTACCTATTATTGCTTTGTATTGATAAATATTTACCGCCTCGTCTCGTGAGTAGTGTAACCAAACGTTTTAGTAGGACATGTTTGTATTTTAACAGGAATACGAATTGCAACACGATTTATAGGTTACTGTAACAGAAGCTTTGCTTAAAGTAATGACGGCCTAATCGTTACAGAATGTCTTTAATGAATTATGATTCGCAAGTTTCATCTTGCAGCCATATTTTTTATGTTTTATTATGATTTTCCGTCATTTAACCATCTAATCTAACACTGAAAAGGATATTATCCAAACAAAACTATGACGAATGAAATGCGGCCCAAGTTAGGTTTTTTATTACATACTAGCTAACCCTGCTGCTTCGATCGCGTGGAAATCAGTGCATTTAATTGAAATTTGAAGTAATTATTGTGAGTTAACCATAAGAGAAAGAGATATTCCGTTGCGGACTTTCTTGTAGAATTTGTATAGTTTTACAATTCTCTTTTACATTATTGCAGTCTATCTCTGTAGGTTTACGCGGCACACGCGACTAAAGCTCCCAGAAGGCCAGTTCATTTACAACTGCGCGCTCTCTACAACACAATTTACAAAAAACTTTAATGTGCTATTAACCTAATCCTTTATTCCACTACCTCATAGTATATATCCTCCTGCCCTCATCCCACTCTAAGTGGGGTCGGCACAACATGTTATAAACATGCTGTAACATGATTTGGCTGCGTTTTTACGGCCGGCCGCCTGCCTGGCGTTAACCTACCTTAGTCGTATTTTACGACACTTCTGTAAGGAGGGTGGTCTTTTCTACTAATCCGGATACCACACGGTGGGTCAACTTACCTTAGTCGCCTTTTACGACACCTCGGTAAGAAATGTGGGTGGTCTATTCTACTCAGCCGGATACCATACGGCGGGTCGACTTACCTTAGTCGCCTTCTACGACACCTCGGCAAGAAATAAGGGTGGTACTACTCTACCGCATACCACTCGGCTAATTCCATAACTTCATAGTAAAAACCGCATTAAAATTGGTTCAGAAAATTTTGAGACAATCGATCACAAACACACAGACAGCTTTTGGGAGCTTTGTTTTATAATATGTATAGATGGTAACCCTACTATAAATAAAAGATCCGATCCGTTCTATTGAATGACACGCTAATACAATTACCGCAAATTATCAAATAAAATAAAATTCATAGTTTATTGCAGAACATTTGCATTATTCATTCACCCAACTTTTATTTATGTTAGTACTGTTTACAGTTCAAGGACACATTATCAAATGAAAAGCTTTAGACTGTACAAAAGATTTTTTTGAGTGTCATTACTGACCACAAGTACTGTATACTTGTGATAACCGATAATAAATTCACTTAAGAGTTTAAGTACCCTACACCGTGTGGTGTCCAGCTAAATAGAATAGTACTACCCTCATTTCTTACCGAGGTGTCGTAAAAGGCGGCTAAGGTAAGTCGACCCGCCGTGTGGTTTCCGGCTGAGCAGAATAGACCACGTTCATTTCTTACCGAGGTGTCGTAAAATACGACTAAGGTAAGTTGACGTCAGGCAGACGCAGGTCGTAAAATACGTAGCCAAATCATGTGACAACATATTTATAACATGTTGTGCCGATCCCACTTAGAGTGCGATCCCACTTACACATAATATTTCGGTTTTTGGTTGATGAAATAAACAAAAACGGGTTATTTTACTAAATAAACCGTATTACTTATATTAATAATCCATTGTTATTACAATGCTAAATTTTCTCAGTTAAATTTGTCCAGTAAACGAATAAAATAAAATATAAATACTCTTTAAAGATAACTACTCTTTTGACGTAAGCAGAAAAACTTGGAATCTAAATACTTCGTAAATACAGATTTGACTTGATTTTGACACATCGTAAATAAAAATTAGTTCCATAGGTTTATTATAGATGGCGTTTTGAATGTCATCGTATTTAATTCCTCCTGAATTTAATTCCTGTTGAATTAACAGGATTTATATAGCCTATATGTTACCCCGGTATATTAGGAATATTTATGCCAAATTTCATCGATATTGGTTCAGCGGATTGGCCGTGAAAACGGAACCGACAGACAGACAGACAGACAGACTTTCCCATTTATAATATTAGTAAGGATAATTGTGCCAAACTCGCTGGCGCCTAAATAATTATGTCAAAAGAGTATCTTATTTACTTATTTAAAGATGCAATAAGTCATAACTATAGCACTTGATATGAATATTGATTATTAATTATTATACATCACTAGATGTGACGTATTCCTATTAATCGTGTGGTAACAGTTACTTAGTTTAGCTTAAGTGAAATCAATTTATAATAAAAAGCCGGGATACTGATTCTAGTCCACCGCGCCGGACCGACGGCTTTTTTATACGACTCGCCCACTCGAGTTTTTGGAATTCCGAAAGCGTCCCCCACCACAAGCGCCGCCGGGGGTCCACGTTCATTCATAACGCCGCGTGATGTCTGTGTATTGACACCTTGCGACTTAGACTAGCATGCGACTTCGCAGCTAACCCCTAATTGAGACCCCTTTCATTCATCGCGAGTCGTTTGAATTTTAATATACAGTCCCTATTTATAGTTAAAACGTGGCAACAAGATATAATCAATTAGTGTTTCCTCTACTATAGTCCGGTTATACAAATAAAAATAGCCTTTATTTTACAGTCACATTTAAATACATTACATAAGTCATCATATTAATTATTTAGAAATGTCAGTTAATGTTATACAGATTTACCAGTCAATTTAAAATGTTTCCGTCAAATATATATATTTATGTAAAAGTATCTTATTTTTAAGCAATAGTATAGCTATAGGAAATTAAACAAGTATAATAACTCCATGATATATACATTAAATTGTCAAATATTCTAATGTCAACAGATTCAAAAATACACCACGCTTATTTTACAATAAAATCCTAATCTAAGCTTTAATTTATTGCATGGCAATACGAAAATATTAATTTTTAAATTTAATGTCTAGAACCCGTTCCATTTTTAAAATATTTATCACCGCACTTAATTTAAAAACCTGTTCGATATATTGCGTTAATATTTCTTGATTTTTATTATAAATTAAGAACTTATTTAAAACAAAGTGAGTTATAAAGCTACAGTTTAAAGCAGGGAATCCATCACACTATTCGAACAAAGTCGATAACTCACAATATGCTATAGACCGGAAACGTTGAAGAAAACAAAACACCACATTGTTTTAAAAAGGTCTAAAAGTATTATTGTATATTTTGAAACGAACCACCAACGTTGTCTATGGTCAGCATAAACATGTCATTTAACTGAAGGAGAAGAATCTATGGAGCGTGCCATATGGCAACGCTTTATTATGTGTTTATAGCAAAATCCAGTCCACTTGACTACAATTTGTATAAAGAAATAAACAATATGTTCTAAGGTATTCATGAAACCATAAATAACTATAACATTTTTTTGAAACGTTGAGTTATAGTGTAAAAAGTTAAATGACTACCTATTATTTTTTTGGTTTATTTGCAAATGAAGATAGAAAGAAAGAGAATAGAAAGAAGAAAAGAAACTGTTAATTAAGAGAACCGTAAATTTTTTTATGCAATGTTAGAATAAAAATAAAACAAAAAATAATTGATCAAAGAAATATTAATTTTTAGAATTAGGCGTTACTTTGTGGAGGTCCGTAATACAAAAGTAATAATAAAATTATTTTGATCAAAATAATATTCTCATTACTTTTGCATAGAAATATTATAATAGAGTAGGGACCTAAAATGTGTCTGTCCATCGAAACCAATATTTGATTTTTTTTTTTCTTAATAAATATTGAACGTGTGCCGAAAATTGTTCAAAGCAAGTATATAAATTAGAAACGCGCCAGGCCTTCATATCTTTTCCTGCCTGTAGATCCTCTACTCGAAATATAATAACTCTATGGATTTTATAGGGACATTAACAACTTTACAATATTGCAAATTTACCCCACAATAATATTCCATAAGACATAATCAGGTTGAAAATAATAATGAAAGTACTACGAACAGGCGTGATAGCAAACATTTTCATGCAATTCGCAACAGTCATTAAGGCAATACGCGGTGGCGTTATGGTCCGAGGTGATCGGCCGAACTCGGGTCTCTCACGGCATAATAATTACGGGGCGCACCGTTCAGACGCAGACGTACTTTATAGGCCGGCTTTATTCCCGTTTACATCGCAACTAGGGCTGTGAAAAAGAATCGATTTTTTAGATAATCGTTTTCTTTTAAATAATCGATTTTTATTAAATAATCGTTTTTTTTTAATAATCGATTTTTTTTAAAATAATAGATTATTATTTTTAAATAATCTATTTCTTATACATCAAAAATAGATTTTTTGAAAAACGATTATTTCAATTATGCACTTTTTCTTTTGCTTGTTTTATAAGATTTTTAAACCTGGATGAAACCAATGTAAGTAAACTACACATTTTAATCAAATTTCACAAACAGGAAAATAATCGATTTTGTCTACGCCAAGGTCACATCCCTAATCGCAACGACACGGCTGAGGGCTCGCAGTCGGCATATTATACGAACTGTATAAAAGAAAGTATTTACGTGACTGAGCCTTGTTCGGTAATTTTTTTTAATATATAAAAAAGGTGAAACTTTTTTTTATGCATAAAGAAATGTACTAGTTATATATATCTTAAATTACTTACACGCTAGGACTATACAAATCATAACCACGTGGAATGTTCCCAAGAATGCTGGCACCGTTTCCGCTGAATAGCTAAGGTGAAACTTAAAATAATTATTATATTGTCAATCCGGAAAAATATATATGCGTTAATGTGTCTAGTCTATACTTTATATTTTGTCGTTGACTATTATCATTAACTTCTTGCAGCACAGATTAAATCTCGTGAACAATTATATGTCATTAACGAGTTACTTTATCGTGTAAACTATATAATAATATAATATCCTGCACAATTGAACAAATTAAATGTTTACTGTTATTATTGCTGCTAACTTTGACGTTAGAATAAAAATATAATAGATCTAAACGACTAGAATCCAGAGCGTTTATACAATCTTTACTATTATATGAAGCTGAAGAGTTTGTTTGTTTGATTATTTTAACGCGCTAATCTTAAGAACTACTGGACCAATTTGAAAAATTCTTCGAGTGTAAGATAGGCCATTTATCGAGGAAGGCTATAAGCTATATATATACGCTATATTATAACATCACGTTACGATGAATGAGAAAATAGCAGCTTAAAAAAAATATACTAAAACGCCAAAATTTAAAGCTTTTCATGGGTTGAACGGTGAAAGTTATTCAAAAATCATGTATTACGAAATTGTTCCCCTCTAAAAGTTCTAAATAAAAGTCCGCGATAGCTTATGTCTAGCTATTGAGGTAAACCCACTTTAACCATTTTTATGGTCATCAAAATACTATATTACGGTTTTAATCTCTCCACACGGGTGGGGCAGCTGGCGATTGCTAGTCTTTAATAAATACAAAGTTGCAATGCAAATGCAAACATATTTTTGGATTCTGAACGAAATAGTAACCGTAACATAGACATAATGAGTCATTTCTTCGTGAAAACAATGGACACTATATAAAACTATGGCAGAGCAAAAAAAAATCTACAATGAATAGGATATTTTTACCGACGACAATAAGCATTGGCATATAAAACCATGTGATTGTATAGAAGATTTGCAGACTACCTAGTCTGCCAGTGGAAATAAAAATAAAAATATTTTACGTCCTCTAAAAATATTTTAAAATTAGCGTCTTTTAAAAGCGTCTAAATAAAAGTCCGCGATAGAATATGTGTAGCTTTTTAGGTTAACCTACATTAACCATTTTTAAAGTTATCAAAATACTATATTAAGGCTTTAATTTTTAACGCGTGATAAACACGCGTCTAATTTCCCAGTATGTTTACCGAGGTATAGTACCAAGCTAATTTGACAGGAATAGCTAGTATACAGAGTGGTACCGACGATACGACATTAAATAACTTCACTGTTCACTTGGAAGTAATACATTACTTTGGTATAATTCAATGTATTTAAATAAAAATATATATTCTAACAAACTTAATACGTTTAAATTGCGGAACACGCTCATTCATTAGGGTTCACCCACCTTGTAGTGCGCGCGTACGGCACTCGGTGTAGGTATGACGATCGCCGCGAAGATCAAACGGAGCGGTGAAATAAAAAGGTCGCGGCGCGGTGACCGCGTGGCCAAAGCCAATTCCATTTTTACATTTTTGATACATAGGAGTATAATATCGTTTATAGGGTTTTATTTTTGTATGGCATGCTGCCATCGGTCATTGATCCATAAACATCATGAAGTTTAATTTCAAAATCAAAAATAATATCCTGTGGCTAAAGTACTTCATTGAATTAACTGAATTTTTTATGTAGGCTGCTAAGGTGCGTAGCTATCTAGGATTAAAATTAATGTCGTATCGTCGGTACCACCCTGTATAGTCTGTGATAAACACGCGTCTAATCTCCCAGTATGTTTACCGAGGTATAGTACCAAGCTAATTTGACAGGGCTATCCAAACATTTCGAGAGCGTGTAGTTATGCCCCGACAACGGGCCGGCATAATGAAAACGTGCCTCCGCCGCCCTCCGCCGCGCCGCCGGACCGCATTCCGCTCCCATGCGACCGCGTCCTGACTCCAGGACCTCACCGAAATGTCTGCTTTTTATTATCCCACCGTAACGGGCTACCGCTCTCTATACCGATTTGCCATATTCGCTTTCATGCTAACCATATTCATGTCTTTAATCGGCTGCAATAGAAACAACTTAAAAAAAACACGTGTAAGAATAGGTAATGTTAAAATACAAATGCTTCATTTAAAGGAGCAGGCGTTACTTTGTGGAATTCTAAAGCACAGAAGTTACAATAGAATTATTTTGCTGTTGTTAGGAGTTGCGTTGTTAAGAGAATCTATGTAATGCTAAGTGTATGAAGCAGGAAACATTCATATACCTTATACATGCAGGACAAGTCGCCATACGCAACACAAAATGCTGCCTGGTTAAATAATTATATTGTAACTTCTGCGATACGCCTTCTTTTCAACAACAATACTGATAGAAATCATAATTTAATATTAGGTCGTCCGTTTAAGCAACGTAAAGAATTTTTAAAGCAACTTTTTTTTCTTCTTTCTTTTTTCTAAAGTTTTTTGCAAAATCTTTGCAATTTTGTCGTGGGGCCTATCTCCTGATGATGCTTCGATTACAAGGCGAAACGATCGTTGAAATTGTCGTAGTTAGTGCTTGTTTAGTGTGCTGTTAATGGTGGTGTCTTGTCATATGTGTGGTAACTAATCCGTGCATGTATACAGTATGAGATCAGTTTTGCTTCCTACATATAGCATTACATAGATTTTCTTAACAAACGCGGATTATAGCAAAATAATTCTATCACAACTTTTGTACTATGAAATACCGCAAAGGAACGTTTACTTCTATAAATTATGTACAATTTTTAGATAATTTAATTCGAGATTCTAATTCAATAGCTCATCATCATCCTCCTGCCCTTATACCACTCTAATTGGGGTCGGCACAACATGTTATAAACACGCTGTTACATGATTTGGCTGCGTTTTTACGACCGGCCGCCTGCCTGACGTCAACTTACCTCTGTCGTATTTTACGACACCTCGGTAAGAATGAGGGTGGTCTATTCTACTAAACCGGATACCACACGGTGGGTCACCTTACCTTAGTCGCCTTTTACGACACCTCGGTAAGAAATGAGGTTGGTCTATTCTACTCAGCCAGATACCAAACGGCGGGTCGACTTACCTTAGTCGCCTTTTACGACACCTCGGTAAGAAAAGAGGGTGGTACTATTCTTTTCAGCCGGATACCACACGGCGTTAATTCAATAGCTCATATTGAAAGTATATTTTATTAATCTGTATTTTTAATCTATATGGACATACTCGTGTTTAAATGAATGAATTTTGTTATTTATTACTTGTGATTATGTTTGCAAGATTAAACGCGTTAGATAATACCATCAAAAAGCTAATTAAATTTGATATCGTGTTAACGAGACAGATGGCAAAAATCTTTTACAAAGGAGATAAGTTTGCAAATTTTCTGCTTGAATTGCTACCAATCCGCGCCGGGCACCAACAAAAACAAACACAGTAACCAAACGACAAAACGAGAGCTGTACAAAGCTTGAAGTCGTCAAACAGTTTATTCACACGACTATTGCCTATAAAAAAAGCAAGTAGCGGCCTGTTACTATCCCACTGCTGAGAATAGGCGTCTTCTCTCCATTTTTTGGTGAGAAGGTTTGGAGCTAAGACCTACCACGCTGCTCCGATGCGGATTGGTAGGTTACACATAAGTCTCCAGAATTCTCTAGAGATATGCAGGTTTTCTCACGATGTTAGCATGTGATAAATTGCGATTATCAATTAGACACATAAGTTTTAACAGAACTCATTAGTGTCTAAACCCGTGACCTCCTTGTTGTCGCCAATGACTTTCGCTTTGTATTTTATAGCAACACCGTCATGAAACGAGTATTGCGCCCTTTTGACTGAAATGATGGCACTGTGTCGTGTTGTTTCTGGTGGAGTCTTCCTATATATTGGTAAAACGTTTCAGTTGCATGCAGTCTTTGTTCGTCAAGAGAAGTGCATCTCGGAACGGGAATTGTGGTATTCCTATTATATCGTGTTATTGTTTATAGCGTGCGCTAACATCCTCGAAAGAGTCGGTCGGTCGAAAAGACGGTGTCACCGCTGGGCTACCACAGCTATTGCCTATTCCATTAACTAAATCGGACGATGACGAATCGACCAGTAAATCGAGATTATAATCGTTACAAGCTCGCGGCCGCGCATTCTTACCAAAGAATCTGTGGAGCGATGGAATGCAAGGAATCGATTCGAACTTGTTTTGTTTTCGCCACGTCATATCTCGCCCTCGACCCCTCGCGGCTGACCGTGGTGTTGCCAGGAGTATTAAAAAATCCGTAAATACTTATAATCGCCCAGTGCTCATATTATTTCCAAAAATGCACACATCCGAAGTGTTTTGATGTTGCAAAAAATTTTATCCTATAAATACAATTTTATAATTTTGTGTATTCATAACAGTATGGTATTCGACTGAGTAGAATAGACCATCCTCATTTTTTACTGAGGTGTCGTAAAGGCGACTAAGGTATGTTGACGTCAGGCAGGCGACCGGTCGCAAGATACATAGCCAAATAATGTGACATGTTTATAACATGTGCCAACTCTGCTTAGAGTGGGATAAGGGCAGGAGGATATTGTGTAGTTAGATTGCATTAAATTCATTATTCGTCTGTCCAATCTATATTTTTAATTCAACCATCATTGGAGAAGGTTTATTTTGTTTCAAAGAAAACAAATTTCGATGTAGAAGTAGATAAGAAGACAAAATTTTTAGCAACATTTTGTAAATTTCTACAAGACTTTTTGTATATAATAATATACATACATAATATTTGGAGATAATAATATACAGCGTAGAAACAACACGCAACTATAATACTTTTGCATATGCAGGTTTTGTCATTCAAATAAAACACTAAAGGCCCGTTTCACGAGTTACTGATAAAGTGTCGGATAGTTAACCGACAAATTCAAATAATGCTTTATTCAAATTGGCTTTTACGAGCACTTTCGAATCGACAAATTACAATAAAGCTTCGACTGGTTCGGAAAGGTGCTCTAAAATAAACTAAATAGCAAGCAAATAAATGTCCCTAAAAAAAAACTATAAAAAATAAAATAAATAAAATCGCGGCCATTCTGAAATAGGTATTTGCAATCCAGCAGATAAGCAAAATAACAGCCACATGATCTACCTGTTAACTTATTAGGGACTTAAAGTGCTGAATAAGCCTATCAGAAACCTGACAAATGCACAATTCCGAGATATGTGGCAGATATGTTCCGAGTAAGCTAACCGATAGTTTATTGGTAACTTGTGAAACAGGTCCTTAAAGTGCTGAATAAGCCTATCAGAAACCTGAGAAACGCAATATTCCGAGATATGTGTCAGATATGTTCCGAATAGGCTAACTGACAGTTTATTGGTAACTTTGTGTAACAGGCTATAAAAATGATTAAAATATCATTAAGTTAATGTAATTAAAACAACGAACTTGGTTTCAAATAATTTGCAGAATTTAGGATTATATTACAATATTTCTCGGAATACAAGCGGTCGTATAATTTTCATCAAAGATCATATTATAAATTGACTTCCGAGTATTTTGAAGAATTTTCTATACATTTGTTATGTTCAAATTTATTTCAATTATTGATGTTATTCTTTTGATTATTTTATTATTATTTACAATTTTAGCTTTGCCATTATATTAAAAACACGATTAAAAAGAGGCTAATAAAGAAAGCTTGCTATACTGTTGAGGATTACTTAGATGATAAAAATGCGCGAATATAGCTGCCCTTCAACCCTTTATAAAGCAGTAATGACTAAATGTAACTAGTTAGAAGAATTATTGATTTTTAAAAAAGAGGTACGCTGATTTTCTTGCTGGCCCTTCTCGGTAGGAACAGCTTTCCAATGCAGCAGTAGAGTTGATGATTTTAAAGCACTTGTTTACAAGTTTACTTGAATAAAGAATATTTTCAATTTGAATATATTGTTGAGGTTTATATTCACGATAATAATGCGTGGATTGTTCTACCCTTGCATTAGATATCAATGATTGTATCCGGCTGAATAGAATAGTATCACCCTCATTTCTTACCAATGTGTCGTAAAAGGCGACTAAGGTAAGTTGACCCACCGTGTGGTATCTGGTTAAGTAGAATAGACCACCCTCTTTCTTACCGAGGTTACATAAAATACGACTAAGATAAATTGATGTCAGGCAGGCGGCCGGTAAAATACTTAGTCAAATCATATGACATGTTTATAACAATGCCGACCCCACTTAGAGGGGGATAAGGGCATGATGATGATGAAATGTAACTAGTTATGGGAATTATTCTGGCTATTATTATATATTGTGGCTATTATATATTATTTCTGGCTAGGTGGAGGTAATTTGCAAAGTCGACGATACAAAAGCATTTATTTACAAGTTTTACTTGAGTAAAGAATATTTTAGTTTCGAATTTGAGTACTGGTTTATGAAACGAACACTTCTTCCTTTATATGTATTTTTTATTTCTACCAATAACGATTCTTTGTACGCGCGTCTTTGTTTAGAATTCAGCACGCCCCAGGCTAGCTAGTTCTTAGTACAAATAGGAGATAGAAAAGTGAATGAAAAGAGGCACGTATTTTAATGAGAACCATTCCATACTCCGTTCAAATATATGTAGCTTTAATATAGCGATATTGTTGCCTTTTGTGAGGAATATATTATCCGCGTCGAAACCAAAAAAGAGGATGAAAAATGGCGAAATGTTTATTAATAGAATTAATAAATAATAATAAAGCATTTTTTTGTTATTACAAACATATCTTTAATATTTAAATGAGTTAATCTTGTATGTATATATACACATTTTTTCGGAAACAGCTCCAACGATTTTCCTGAAATTCAGCATGTAGGGGGTTTTGGGGGAGAAAAATAGATCTAGCTTGGTTTTATGTAAAAAATCGTTTTATCCCTGTTTTTCGGCATTAAAAATACTAAAATTTATATTGAATATAAAACACTATTTTTGCCAGAATATAAATCACTAAACAGAAAATAAAACAGCTCAGCAAAAGTTGTCTTAAAAAATCTAACAAAAAAAAAAATATTTCCATAAAGCATATTTCCCATACATTTTTACCTGTATTTACTATTATTTGTAGTCATTTGTTTAATTGTCACTGTTATTATTTTTTTTTATTCTCCTATACATATAATTTTAATTTAGTAACAACCTAGGTACCTCTAATAATTATAGATTTTATAATAATTTAGATTTGAATGTACATACGTTAAAGTTATATGACATCACTAGCTTATACCCGCAACTTCGTTTGCGCGGACTATTTTCACGTTATAATATTGATAATAGATGGCGCTTTTCAACGTCATCCTTTTTTTCATAGCCTTTTATTTTGTCCCTAATGAATATATATATATATATATATATATATATATATATATATATATATATATATATATATATATATATATATATATATATATATATATATATTAATAATTTTATTTATAATTTATTTATTTTATTTGTAGATTATTTTAATATTATAATTTCTATTTTAATTGTTATGATTAATTATTATTAAATTATATGTCAAAACAAAATTATGTCAGTTTATGTTTATTTTAAGGACCTTTACTGAGTATAGGCCTCCTCCATTTTTTTCCAAACTTCTCTAGCATCTGCAACATACATCCAGTTACTTCCAACAAGTTTTATAATTTCATCTGACCAACGTTGTAGTGGTCTGCCCCTTTTTCTCTTCCCGAGTGGACCAGACCAATTTGTTATTATTTTTGGCCATCGATTCTTGTCCATACGAGCAATGTGGCCAGCCCATGACCACTTTAATTTCTTTGTATACTTTAGACAGTCTATTATATTTGTTCTCTTTCTTATTGCTGTACTTTTTATTTTATCTTTTCGTTTAATATTTAACAAATTTCTTTCCACACGTCATCCTATTCCTGTTGAATTAACAGGATTACTATAACCTGTATGTCATTCCGGTGTATAAGGAATAATTGTGCCAAATTTCATCGATATTGGTTCAGCGGATTCGCCATGTAAGAGTATAAGAGAGTAACAAACAAACATTCATACTCACTAACTTTCGCATTTATAATATTAGTAGTACAGGATAATTTGCGATAAAAACGCATAGAGTTATTATAGTTAGAGTTTATAAGCCAACCTAAATTGTGCCATTACCGAATGATGATGGCACATTTTAGGTGGGGTTTTACAACATGTTTTGGCATTTTATTTATGACCGGTCGACTGCCTGACGTCAACTTGCTTTAGTCGCATTTATCAACACCTCGGTAAAAAATGAGGATGGTCTATTCTACTTAGCCGGATACCATACAGCGGGTCTACTTACCTTAGTAGGATTTAAATGTTGAAGAACGAATTTCATAAGTATACTAGTATTAATAAATAATACTAGTATGATATACAAACTAAGAGGTTTGGATAAGGCAAAGGCCATGATTTTTAAATTCCAACACTATAATGTTGTATCTATGCTCGTAAAATATTGATTCTTTATAACCTGTAGTCGATAGTGCTTATTTGCACATAACAGGTCGTTGACTTCACTGCGTCATTGCTTCGAGCGTTTTAATCGTTAAATTAATAAAGTAATATGTTATACAAACTTTTGCGCACATATAACAAAATTCCGTGGAAGAGCGTAGAAAATCCATAGATACTAGAGTTCCACATAGTTATTTTACTATTAGGTAATATTAGGAAATCTCGTCAAAGATGTATATCCAAAAAAAAATTCTTTTCATTTAAACTTTATCAATCGCCAGCGGCTCCGACCGCGAGGAAAGATAATGGTTAAAGTGGGTTAACTGTAAAAGCTAGACATATGCTGTCGCGGACTTTTTTTTTGAACTTTTAGAGGGGAACTATTTTGTAATACGTGATTATTTTATATCTTTCACCGTATACTTAGCGCACGCAAGGAAAGATTTAAATTTTGCCGTTTTCGCGATATTTTTTGTTGCTGCTCCTCTCCTATTCATCTTAGCGTGATGTTATATAACCTATAGCCTTCCTCGATAAATTAACTATATTATACTAAAAGATTTTAAAAATCGGTTCAGTAGTTACTAAAAAACTTTTTAGCAACATAAACAAACATCAAATTGTGTATAGGAAATTTTGGCCCTCGGCGGGAATCGAACTCGCGACCCGCGGAGCTGAACGCAGTATTACTACCAACCAGGCCAATAAAAGTATATTATTATTTGGTATAATATATTATACATAAGTATAAAAATATATGTTTAACGCCTAATTACTTCACGCTCGGTAGACTATTAAAGTATAAGATTTCGTACATAAAAAAAAAATCATGAAGCCCGCGTTCAATTTATTATTCCCTCCAATCTTCATAAAGTGTATGCAGCAGATAAAAAATATTTTAGAGATGCGGTTTTAATTAGGATCAGGCATTTTTAATTAGATTAACGTCTTAATTGAGCATGCATAAGCGGGCTTAGCGTAAACGGTCGGCGGTTGACAAAGCAACACGTTTTTGCAGCGGACCGGTTGACTTGTTCGAACAGGTCCACACCTGCAAGGCTTGGAATGTTCGACTAGCAGGTACTACGATTAAACCAAGACGTTTAATCACTTTTGTGTACAATTTACTATTTCTGCTTGATATTTTTTAATTGACTTGGACATTGGTTATATTTAATAGTTTTATTAACGGTCTGGAATCAAGTCCTTTAAAGCCTGTATATTGGTTATCTGTAAAGATACTATGGACAAATAACAACTGTAAACATCATGCTAACAACATCACTACATATTATAAAACAAAGTCCATATTTCCGTATGTACGCATAAAACTTTAAAACTACGCAACCGATTTTGATGCGGTTTTTTTTAATAGATAGAGTGATTCCAGAGGAAGGTTTGTACGTGTAATAACATTCAATACGAAGTAGAGAAATACTGTAATTTTTGAGGTTTCTGTAAATAATTACATTTTTTCCGCTTACATTGCAAACGCAGGCTAAACCCTACGAGATTTATCAAAATAATGTACTAAGTATTTGTACACCTTAAAAAGGTCTACAGAAAAGTCCGCGATGGTATATATCTATCTCTTATGGATAACCCACAATAGTAGTTTTTTTAATTTACTTTTTACGAAAAATGATGCCTTATGTTCAAGGCAATTTTTATACAATACAGCATTAATCCTTATCCAATTGAGTACCTTAAATAAATTGTTGATTTACTATAGATCGATATGGCCGTTTACAGCATGCAATTTAAGTGAACATTTTCGGAGACATTACAGATTTAAAATGCCGTGAGGACGCCGCGCTTCACCCTATAGCACTTCGAATCTTTTAGAGTTTGTTTAAAGACATTCTGTAATTAATTGTAAAAATAAAATACATAGGTAAAATGTAAAAGTAAATAAGTAAAAATATACTATATGAGTTTAGATATTCCAAAGATAGCAGGAAATCGTCTTGGTATAGTGGAGAGGAAATTGTTTTTCTCCAAATTTAACGCGTGCGGGCCACGGGCAGTAATGAATAAATCAAAACTACTGGATCGATTTTAATCATTTTTTTTACACTGACTGACATGGGATATATATTTTATACCCGTGCGAAGCAAGGGCAGGCCGCTAGTTAAAATATATTTAAAAAATATAATAGCACTACATCTATCGTAATTTATGTATATGCAAAACGTAAATACGTTTTCTGGGATATATTGCAATTTAAAATTTAATTTAGTATAATTTTTTATTTTTTCTCTTTTGTATGCTTTTCTATTTATCAGAATAACGCTTTGAGTTTATTAAACCCCTGGAATAAAAAAAAATTAAACTTTGGTCGTGCGAGAAGACAACCCTCCTCAAAATATGAATTCGTACTTTAATGTTGCCAGACTACCGACAAAGTATTCAATTACGACAAAAAGTTAATACAAACTATTATACTGCAATAATAATTAAAATTATAATTGAGTCTAAAATAACCTTCTATAACCCTTCGATATTTAGCGTTACGATAGATGTTGAAACGCGTGTGGATTCACAAAACAATTTGATGGGTACATAAAATACCTATATTGGCACACTGCGTCAACTACGACCTCGAAACGTGCCGGATCCAGACGAAACTAACGATCAATAATAAAAAAAAAGTTTACATTATATCTATAGTCATTGATATAATAAATTTGTAGACAATTAAATTATTTCATAAGATGAATACACTCGTCCGCTTTTTGCCATTAAAAAAATAGCGGCATCCTGTTCCAAATGAATCTAAAGGCCTAATTACAGAATAAGAGGTTCCGAAACGATAAAAGGGCTGATGAGGCCTGTGACTGATGGAGTCCCATTCAGCTAACTTGATTGAAAGGGTTCATGTGAAAGCCCGAACAATTCGATTTGTAGGCATAATGCCATTTTATTCTCAGGTGCGCGAATTAAATTTGAAAATGGAATTTGACGTTCGAATTACGTAATATCGTACGAATTCATTCTCAGATACTACACACTTAAAACCACAATTCGACGTTCGAATTATTTATCCTATTTTACTCTCAAGTATAAAAAAAAATTAAAATACGAAATTGATATTTAAATGACAAAATGACCTATTTTATTAAGTTTATGCGAATAAATACGAGTATATTGAATAAAATAATAAATATGATAATAAAATGTAATTGGAATTATGTGTCAAATCAAACCTTCAGCTTTGTTCTTTTAAAAATATTCAAAATACGTTCATAAAGTATAATGATGTTGAGGAATAAAATAAAATAGAAATTTCAAATCTCAATTTCACGTTCGAATTTCTGCCGTGTGGTATCCGGCTGAGTAGAATTGACCAACCTCAGTTCTTACCGAGGTGTCGTGGAAGGCGACTAAGGTAAGTTCACCCACCGTGTGGTATCTGGTTTAGTAAAATAGACCACCCTCTTTCTTACCGAGGTCTCGTAAAATACGACTAAGGTACGTTAACGTCAGGCAAGCGGCCGGTCGTAAAAACGCAGCCAAATCATGTGACAGCATGTTTATAAAATGTTGTGCCGACTCACTTAGAGTTGGATAAGGGCAGGAGGATGATGAATTTCACGTTCGAATTTCAAAATATCATAAACTTTTACTTTCTGGTAAGAATGAAATATGAAATTAATATTTGACGTTCGAATTTCAAAATATCGTGCGAATTATATTCATGTCTACGATGTTTGAGTATGAAAAAAACAATTGGCACCAACTGCATAACTGATACGTTTACTAAAAAGGCAGTCATGATTTAATGAATGCACTTACATGTATTGATTCGACGGAAGACTTTCAAATTTACCAAGGAAGCGAAACTACAAGTGAATATATTAATAACTTTCCCGGTAGGATGTGAAGTGATAAATTAGTAATCAGTTGGATACTAATCAATGATCGCAGGTTGTTGACTTCATAAATGTTTGCGTACAGTTTGTTGGCTTGTCAACCAGTCCTCCCACTGGACAATTTGTTTATCGCAGGTACCATTTAATAGTGGGGAAGGTGGCTGCATTCCGGAAAGCGGTTTACCTTAAAAAGGGAAGCCAGACGTGTATTGTTCGGTAAAGTGTCATCACTACATATTATAAAACAAAGTCGCATTCTTTGTTTTTCTTTGTCCATATATCCCTATGTATGCATAGATCTTTAAAACTACGCAACAGATCTTGATGCGGTTTTTTTTTAATAGATAGAGTGATTCAAGAGGAAGGTTTGTATGTATAATAACATTCAATACGGAGTAGAAAAATACCGTAATTTTTGAGATTTCTGTAAATAATTAAAAAAAATTCCGCTTACATTGCAAACGCAGGCTAAAACCTACGAGATTTATCAAAATGATGTACTAAGTATTTGTACACCTTGAAAAGGTCTACAGAAAAGTCCGCGATGGTATATGTCTATCTCTTATGGATAACCCACAATAGCATTTTTTGTCACTTACTTTTTACGGTTTAGGGTGAAAGAAATTGTTTTTCTCCAAATTTAACGCTTGCGGGCCACATGCAGTAATCAAAACTACTGAATGGATTTTAATCAATTTTTACACTGACTGACATGGGATATATGGGGAGGGAAGGATTGTCAGGTATATCACACGCTTAGTATTAAGCTGACTTAATTCAAAATTAGACTATTTTAATAGAGTTATATAGATTGTAATCCTAATTTCAATGCGTATATGACATAACTCAAAGATATATTAAAAAAAGGTAGTGTTTACTTTAACACTTTTTTGAGGGTTTTTGTTCATATTTTATATTGTGTACTTAATGACCACTCATTTGTTAAAAAAAATACTAATTGACTTTAATTTAAGGTGATATTAATATGTGTTAAAAAGAATGAGATAAGAATGTGTTAAGAAGAAAACACAAATGAGAGTATTTTCAAAACACCAAAGCTGCGCGAACGAAGTCGCCATTACTATTTACAAGTTGGAAGGAGGAATGTTACTTGGAGTGGAAAACATAGATTAATAAACAATCTCCCTCCAAATTAATCGATTTGTAAAAAATCGATTATTTTATCTGACATTTGAAAAGATTCCTTTTTAATATTAATAATTAATTAGAATAAAAACTAAAAATGGACAATTACGAATAAAAATAACAATCAATTTGTATAGGAATTTTCGTATAAATTAAACAAAGTTCGACACAGGTACGTGTAAATAATGTCAAAAAGGAATTTCTTTCTATAGCCCTCTCAAGAATGGACACGCGTTATCGACAAAATGTAACTCCCGTGACAGACGTGATAGATAGGTTAGTTTAGAAAGTATCCAAACAGGATATTCACCTCACGATAACGAAGTACATCCTTATATTTCCCATTTATAACGTACAAGTTAAAAGCGAATTCGTTCGCGTCAACTTAGTGTTAAAATAACCTCATTTTTTTCGAATTGACTGTATGCTGTTAGCTCTAACGGCTTTTAGAACGTCACCGGGAGGGACGGGCGAGCGCAGAAGCATCGCCGAGGTTGCGAAATGCGGAGAGTAGAGGGTAGAAGCTCTACTAGCGGGGAACGACGTACTAAGGGTGTCTCCTATGAGGCTGGACCACGGCTTAGGGCGACGTGTAGTGCAGGGCTAATGGTATGACTTTTATTCGTCATTACGACGACGGAAGGGTGGCAAGAATCTACGACCAACCGACGTTAGAAATCTGGGACCTCGTCTTCGCCGACGAAGACGCTGTGTGTGTGTATTAAGTGTTTTGTGTTTGCGATCGTTATTAGATCATCAGGGTCATATATAGGGTTGCCACCTTTTTTTTTTTGAAGAAACACAGTATTTTTCTTTTTAAATCAAAAAAATATAGTACTTTAAGGAAATTCAGGAAAAAAATAGTACACATCTATTTTCAAACATTACCTATTTATTTTTCCATGATTATTTATTATTTCTTTTCGCTTGACAATGACAAAAGAGTTAGAGTTACTAGTTAGTAACTCTAACTCTTTTTAAGTTAGTTAACTAAGCCCCGTAAATACATGAATGAGTTTCGTTTAAACATTCCCTATGCAGTGCTACGAGTGCGTTCCATTCACAGTTGATTAAAGAAAAGCGCGACAAAAATATAGTATTTTTCGCCCTACATTGTTTTTCTATAATATATAGTACAATTGACTAAAATATAGTACGATACTATATAATATAGTACTGGTGGCAACTAGTCATATAGGATATTTTCGGTGGTCAGACCTAACTGGGATGTAGGTGGAAGCAACTGAAAAGAGAGGGTTCGGGTGTACCTCGGATTTCTCGAAGTAAGACTTCGAAAAACGTTTAAAGAGGTGAGTAATAGTAGGGAGGTCGAGGTTTCTATGGAGGTCAACGTTCCGCATGAACCACGGACAACCAGTGGCTGTCCGCATAAATCGGATAACCTCAATTTATCTATACTAATATATAAACCTGAAGAGTTTGTTTGTTTAATTGTTTGAACGCGCTAATCTCAGGAACTACTGGACCGATTTGAAAAATTATTTCAGTGTAAAATAGTCCCTTTATTGAGAAAGGCTGTAAGCTAATATGAATGGGAGAGGAGGAGCAATACCAAATATTACAAAACGGCAAAATTTAAAGCTTTCCTTGTGTGCGCTAAGTAAACGATGAAAGTTCTTGAAAAATCGATTATTAACAATTGATTTTTTCGATCGATCTATGTAATTTAGTATAATTGATTTGATAAAAAAAACGATTATTAATAATCGATTTTTCCTATTCAAATTAATCGATTTTTAGAACGAGTGAATAACATTAGAATAGTCCATAGATATTTCGCGAACGCAGAGACAACAATGAATGCTCTGTCTGTTAATATAATTTAATGTAAATCGGTCTTAATAGTATTTTTATTATAAGAGGTTAGACTGTTTTTTTGACGTGACAACGTCTTAAATTAGGTTGCGGCTTGGAGTCACTCATTAAAAAGTGTAACGCCCGCTCACGTCTGTTACGATGAGTCACCGAACGAAAGAGAGGCCCGCAGGACTGGCGAATGCCTTGCGTCTCTCTGCCACTCAAACATGATTGGTCCGCCGCGCGCATTCAATTCCTTGTTCCTATTGTGCAATTTAATAATATTCATATCAATAAATATTCTACTGAGAAAAAGACGTTGTCATGTTAAAATCTTTGCCCGTAAAGCCTAAAGTTTTTTAAATATAAATTATAATTATTAATGAATCATATCAATATCCGGTATCCCGCCAAGTGTCCCATTCAAATCGATACACTCGCAAAACATAATGAATCGTTCTCAAGAAGTTCGCAAACCGACACAAATGCCGGTAGTTGGCGCGACGTGACGCTCGCTACACCGGCGAGTATTGCATGCTAAATAAGCTGAGGCATGCAAAGAAGTTAAGTTTGATGCGTCTCGCCGGTGCCCGATCTATAAGACGCTATCGCCTTATATGGAAACGTGGCATTTACATAGCGGACTATTTTTAATGTATTTTATACAAGGCTATGTCAGCGGCTTCGCCCGCATGGAAATCAGTGTGTCACAATATTTTCCCGAATTGCAATTTTAAACATAAGAGTACTTATCGTGACAAAAGTAATGAGAATATCCACGATAAATTTTATCGCGGATTATAGCAAAATAATATAATTATTGATATTATCATTACTTTTGTATTATGGACCTCCGCAAATTAACGCCTAATTCTATAAATTACTTATAAGAGACTAGCAATCGCTAGCGGCTCCGCCTGGGTGGAAAGATTAAAAACGTAATAGAGTCTTTTGATAACCATAAAAATGGTTATAGTGGGTTAACATTAAAAGCTAGGCAAATTCTGTTGCGGACTTTTAGAGGGGAACAATTTTGTATGATGAATGATTTTTGAATAACTATCACCGTTTACTCAGCGCACGCTATGAAAGCTTTAAATTATGCCGTTTTAGTTCTATTTTTTATTGCTGCTCCTCTCCTTTTTATCTTAGCGTGATGTGTTATAAATAAATGGACTATCTTATAATGAAAGAATTTTTCAATTCGGTCCAGTAGCTCCAGAGATTAGCGCGTTCAAACAAACAAGCAAACTCTTCAGCTTTATATATTAGTATAGAGTATCGTTATAAACGTCAAGTAAAGTAACTGCTAGTCATATGTCTCATTTCTTGAAGCGAAGGATTGGAGCTAAGATTCACCAACCTGTTCTAATGCGGATTAGTAGGTTTCACATATTCCCAGAATTCTCTTAAGATATGCAGGTTTCCCCACGATGTTTTCGTACACCGAAAAGCGTGTAAATAAATTGCAAATATTAATTATAAAACAAGTTTTAACAGAAAAACTTATTACCCGAGATTTTAACGGTAATGGGTATTGGAAAAGCTAAATTAAGTATTTATGAATAATTAGCTTTTACCCGCCACCTCGTTTGCATGGACTGTTGTTGTGTGATAGGTCGATAAAAGATCAATTTCATCCTATTTCTGTGGAATTAACAGGATTTCTATAGCCTATATGTTATTCTGGTGTATAAGGAATAATTGTGCCAAAATTCATCGATATTGGTTCAGCGGATTCGCCGTGAAAGAGTAACAATCTCCATACTCACAAACTTTCGAGGATTTTGTCGACTCAATTAGGGTTAATAGATTCATATATATTGATTACAAGGGCGTGGCTTGGTAACACGGTCTCAAAATATTTGCGTTAGCCTTTAATGTATTAGTTTACATAGAAGGATCGGCGTCGAGTTACTTCAAAGCTTTTGTCACGTACGAAACGCCCTTTTTGGAAACTAGATCGCATCATTAATTCAAATTAGATCCCAGAGTAACATAGTGTACGAATATACGAGAAAGCAAATATATACAATACATCATCATCCTCTTGCCCTTATCCCACTCATAGTGGATCGTGAACATGTTTTAAACATGTTGTTACATGATTTGCGTATTTTTTTACAACCGGCCGCCTGCCTGATTAGACGCCTTTTACGATACCTCAGTAAGAACCTCTTTCTTACTGAGGTATCGTAAAAGGCGTCTAATGGTTTTTTCCACTAAGCCGGATATCTATACTAATATATAAAGCTGAAGAGTTTGTTTGTTTATTTTTTGAACGCGCTAGTCTCAGGAAATCACTGGGCCGATTTTAAAAATTCTTTCAGTGTAAGATAGTCCATTAATCGAGGAAGGTTATAAGGTTTTGTTTATTTTTTTTTAAATATGACGATAATTGTTGAAATAGTCGGAAAAGTCAAACCGCATCGGATTGAAAATTGAAAATAATACCTAAATCAAAGTCTAATCTTTTTGTTTAAGATAAAAAAACTCGGGTTGGACCCTATTTTATCGGTGTCGTACTTTAGTATTTTTACCAGCAATTACATCCATACTAAGTACATATTAATGCGAAAGTCGGTAACGATGTAACGGTTAACTCGCTGGACTAATATTAATGGAATTTTGCACAATTAAAGCTTACACATGGATTAACATATGGGCTAACAAATTTGATGTTTCTTGCGAAAACAGGTGAATTGTGTGTATTAATTAAGGTAATTAAACGCTAAATTTAGCGCCAATGAATAGTATAGTAGTATTTATGTTTCAACTATCTATGCTGTTTGGAAATCTATCGATTTTGTATTGACGTATAATCTCGCCTACGCGAAAATTGCGTCAGTATATCCCATTGAGTTATTTATTATACGTAGGAAAGCTAGGCCGTCGTGTGGTATCCGGATGAGTAGAATAGATCACCCTCATTTCTTACCGAGGTGTCGTAAAAGGCGACTAAGGTAAGTTGACCCACCGTGTGGTATTCGGTTTAGTAGAATAGACCAACCTCATTTCTTACCGGTAGGTGTCGTAAAATACGACAGAGATAAGTTGACGTCAGGCAGGCGGCCGGTCCTTAAAACGCAGGTAAATCATGTGACAGCATGTTTATAACATGTTGTGCCGACCCCACTTAGAGTGGAATAAGGACAGGTAGATGATAGTAGGAAAGCTAGGCTAAATTTTGACTTAAGAGAAAGCAAATGAGGCTGATATATCTGTCTAGCTTCCTTATGTGTGATTAGACTAAGATAGATATACAAATGTCATCTTCCTTCTCATTATTTATTCTGACACTATCACTTACAGGCCTGCATATGGCTCCCGTACGCTAAATATAATAACTATGATAAACATAAATTATAATAAACAAGTAACAATAAATTATTTTTGCTAAAATCTGTATTTAAAACAACACTGAAGAACAACCATTGTATCTACTTTTGTCTTTTTAATGGCTACTTTTATATTAGCGTTATCAACGGCCTGGAATCGAATCATAAGGGCTTTCAGAAAATTAACATTTTCCTCAAACTTTTTTGTATCAGCAAGATTGATCAATAATATATACTATCAAACATGACTACAAACGAAAATTCACAAACGTCACAAATGTTTTGCTTCATCGAAAATTTATATTTCATTAGTGTGGAAAATGTATGTGGAGCTGGTATTACTAAAATCCTTTGGAACTACTAAGGCTGTACAGATAAAAACAGAAGGAAGCTGTTATAAGGAATAGTGCGTTCAGAATGTCATATTTTTTCAAATATCGAACGTCATAATTCTAAACGACAAACTTTCAATGGGTGACAAACTAAAAACATTGAACACATGCTTATTCCATTTTTAAATTGGTTTTGAGATATATCGCTCACATTACGCCGTGTGGTATCCGGCTGAATAGAATAGTACCACCCTCATTTCTTACTTCAGTTGTCGTAAAAGGCGACTAAGGTAAGTGACAAGGTGAAGCACCTTGTGGTATTTGGTTTAGTAAAATAGATCACCCTCTTTCTTACCGAGGTGTCGTAAAAGGCGACTAAGGAAAGTTGACTCGCCGTGTAGTATCCAATTTAGTAAAATAGACCACCCTTTTTCTTACCGAGGTGTCGTAAAATACGATGCAGGTAAGTTGACGTCAGGCAGGCGGCCGGGCGTAAAAACGCAGCCAAATCATGTGACAGCATGTATAACATGTTGAGCCGACCCCACTTAAGAGTAGGATAAGGGCAGGAAGATGATGATGATAGTTTGGAAAATGTATGTGGAGCTGGCCTTACTAAAATCCTTTGGAACTACTATGGCTGTACAGATAAAAACAGAAGAGGGCTGAGGAATAGTGCGTTCAGAATGTCATATTTTATCAAATATCGAACTTCATAATACGACAAACTTTCAATACGTGACAAAACTAACAACATAACAAGCTTATTCCATTTTTAAATTAGTTTTGAGATATATCGCTCACATTGAGGTATTACAGAGCTTTGGATATTCAGCTCACCTCCACGATTGGTTCTGTATTAGGCGTAGATTTATGTCGCAACTCATGCGTTTCGCAACGCCACCGCCCACGTCTATCACTCCACCTACGATTCTACAAAGATCAAACTTTATTCTCCTTTGTAATATATAAACTCTTTCTACAATATGTTCGGAAACAGATTAAACAAGGCTTTTAAGAAAAAAAAATTGTTTAATCGCTGGAGTTAAGTTATAAGTCGCACACAAAATTAAAAGACTTCTTGTCTTAACTTGTTTCCCGAGCAGGTAAAATATAGCGCTTCCTTATCGGCGGGGGTCTACGATGTTTTTTAACAATAGCTACCAGTCCTTTAACTTGTTTTTGTTTAGTTAAAAGTAACCGTTATTACATGAAACCGTACGTATATATAATCATTTCATATTTATCTTAAAATATCTAATAATCACAAAAAAAAATATCTCAATTTTTTTTATAATACATACAATTACAATTGGATATCTACCAAAGCTTAAGTGAATATTAATTATCCTAAAATTAAAATAATTTATAAAATAATTCATTCATATGTTATATAGGTTGCATAGTTCAAAGCAAAACAAATATACAAGCCATACCAACTACACACGATTACAACCTAAATACGATTATCGTTTATCACTATCGTATTATTTAGGTGTAAAGAGAGCGCGTGATTCTTACCTGAATTCGGCTGTTCTTGTATATCAACCATTGACAACATTCCTTCCTTTTCAAAAATACTTTTCACATTTGCACACGATATTTCCGTGTCCGCGGCAGAAATAACAGCTATAGAACTGGCAAACAACACGAAATACAATATTTGGTTCTTCATTCTCAATCCAAAAATCGATTTTTTGTTAGGGGACAGTTTTTCACTAAACAACACGTTCACAGCCATGTTCGCGTTAAAGTTAATAAATAAATTTTAATAAATGTTAATTCGAATGCCGTAAATGATTAATAAATAAAAATGAAATTAACAAAATTTTAATTGAAACTTTGGACAGTTTACACGCCATAAATACGGCCCGTACCGGTTCAACTGCGATCCATGACGACCGCAGCAAGACTAACTACGTTGGCTGAAGTGCGCTGAAAGCGAGAGCCATCCTTTAACGGCATTGTTGCCAGCTACGCTACATTCCCATAAATTATGTATGTGAATTACGTGATCGCGTAAACATATTATATGTTATAATTAAATAGAGAAATTCTTAGACTAAGTTAAGTTTTTTGTAAGTTAGTTGTACTTTTGAAATCAAATGACGCAATAACTTAAGTTCAGCTGTCACTGTCATACACGCTCTCAGTAGAGCGATAGAAGAAGATAGCATGTGTTTATGAGTTTAGTAGGTATGTACCTAGTGATATGTCAAGTCTTCAACGAATTAGAATGTCAATGTCAAGATTGTCAAGCAGTTTATCATTGTTTTAAAAGTTCTTAATTTTTTTATTACACGATTGGACGGCAAGGCTGTTGCCGTTTCATTTATTGTTTTCATTTTTTTATTGTGCTTTACATTTTTACCCAAAAGCATTAAGCGATACAGTGCTTTTTAGTTTGTAAGATTAAAAGTATTAAAAACAAGGTAAAAAAGTTTATGTAACTTTTACCGGTGTCAATATGAGGTTTTTTGTGTTAAAAACCGTGTCAAATACAATCAGAAAACAATTTTATTCAACGAAGAATGTGAGGAAAGTAACTCATTGCATATTCGATATGGACGGTCTTCTTTTAGGTAAGATTTTTGTGTCTGACCTTTTAGGTGTTTGCCAATGTTATTATAACCAGGTTAGATTATTACGAAACGTTTTATAACATCTGTGTACAATAATAATACTATATATGTAACAATATAATGACGAGCGTCTTTGCGCGTCGCTGAGGAATTTAAGTCCTATCTTTTAAATTTAAAGAGAATAAAAAGTTGTTTAATTTCCTTGGTCACCTACTTAGAGGCCGTAAAAATAAAGGTCAGTGTTGTAACAGATCAAAAATTTAAAGTATTTACCACTTGTTGTTGTTATGAAATGGAGAGCTGTGATACTTAAGTTATTGCATTGCAACTATAGCTTATTAATAATGTGAAAAGATCACATTATCTAATTTATAGAATTAGGCGTTACTTTTGCAGAGGCCCATAATACAAAACTAATGAGAATATTATTTTGCTATAATCCGTGATAAAAGAAAATGTAAGTCATGCTAAATGTAGAGTGTACTATTTGTTCTCATATGATACATGCAGAAATTCTAAGAACTCATGCACTACCTGACACCGATTACTCAACAATACACAAGCAATACACACATTCACCACCACAGTCCATCCAAAGAATAAAATTACTTGTAGCATGTATAAATAAAGGAAAAGTGCCTTAATTCTTCGGATAGGGCGACATGTTCTCCTTGTGGTATCCGGCTGAGTAGAATAGACCATCCTCATTTTTTACCGAGGTGTCGTAAAAGGCGACTAAGGTAAGTCGATCCGCCATGTGGTATCCGGCTGAGTAGAATAGACCACCCTCATTTCTTACCGAGGTGTAAAAGGCGACTAAGGTAAGTCGATCAGCCGTGTGGTATTAGGCTGAGTAGAATAGACTACCCTCATTTCTTACCGACGTGTTGTAAAAGGCGACTAAGGGAAGTTGATCCGCCGTATAGTATTCGGCTGAGTAAAATAGACCATCCTCTTTCTTAACGAGGTATCCTAAAATACGACAAAGATAAGTTGACATCAGGTAGGTGGCCGGTCGTAAAATATGCCAAATCATATTGCAACACGTTTATAATATGTTGTGCCGATCTCACTTAGAGTGGGATGAGGACAGGAAGATATGTCGTCATGTTCTTGTATATTTTTTTGCAATATGCTTCTAAATGGATGGCTCCGAAGTGAAGCCAACTGAAAGCTTAGGGTTAAAGACTAAAATTTCATTCTAGATACTGAACAAGTATATAAGAAAATGATCACTCAACTGTGTGCCAAATATGGTCACGAATACACAGACGAACTGATGATGAAGGTGCTTGGTGGTACAGAACAGAGGCTTTCAGAAATTCTATGTAAAGATCTGAATCTTCCTGTTACACCTAAAGAATTCCGGGATCAATTGTTAGAGCTTGGAGATACTATGCTGGCTGGAACACCGTTATTGGATGGTATGTATATCTCATATTTTCTGTTAATTTGATGATGATTTAACTAAATATAAAATGCAGTGTTGTATCAGCCTCAGAAGAATAGTACACTCATTCCTTTCTGAGAGATCGTAAAAGGCAACTAAGGTAAATTGATCCGCTGTGTGACTTGCTGAGTAGAATAGACCACCTTCATTTCCTACCAGGGTGTAGGAAATGAAGGTGTCTTAAAAGGTTAATAAAATAAATTGAGCCGCCATGTGGTATCTAGCTGAATAGAATAGACCGCCCTCTTTCTTGCAGAGGTGTCGTAAAAGGAAAATAAAATTAATTGCTATGGCTATATAATGATACGGCTAAATAAAATATTTGACGCTAGGCAGGCGGCCGGTCGTTAAAGATGTAGTCAAATCATGTGACAACATGTTGTACAGATCCCAGTTGAGTGGGAGAAAGCCAGGAGAATGTTAATGATGATTTAACTAATTATAAAAATCCATTGGCCTATTGGGTACAGACTGCAGTAATCATTATTTATACATTATTTTTATTGTTAGAAAAGAGAGAGAAAAAAATTGTACAAGTACAAAAGCAAAGTTATCTCTAAAAGGGATTTCTGTAATTTAACCTTTGAGTAACAGAAGATGTTCATATTTTAATTCAGTTAGAAAAGTGATATCTTATTAAACAACAGACGTTTCATTCATTCTATAAAATAATAAAAACTACTTGATCTTCCAAAGACAAATATTGCAGCTTATAGCAAATATTACATCTCTGATAATATATCTATTAAACAACAATATTATCTGGAGATAGGATCAAAGCAATGATAATGTCAATAATATGAGATATATGAGTTATATGATTGTATTAAATTCAGAATTTGGATAAGACTACATATAATTGGGTTAGGACGACAAAGATATGAATGTGACATACATATTTATAACTACACTACTGGCTTCTATCGTTTTTTGCTTAAATTTCTTATAAACTTGCATGTGTCAAAACACAAGTAAAAAGAGGGTGATACAGAAAGCCTACTAAACTATTGAGGTACACTATACTTAGATGATTTCGCCGTTGACGAAATACGTCAAGGAGGACATCATCATCACTTAGATGATAAGAATGTATATATACTCTTCTACCCTGTACCATGCAGTAATGACTAAATATAACTAATGATAAGAATTATTATTTTTAAAAGAGCAACCGCCTAGTTTCTTGCTAGTTTTTCTCTATAAGAACAGCTTTCGGAACCAGCAGTAGAGTTGACGATTCAAAGACAATTGTTTACAAGTTTAGTTGATTAAAGAATATTTTGAAACAAAAGTAACACCTAATTCTATAGAATATTTTGAATTTTAATTTTACTTAATAAGAATTAATGACTACTTCCTACTAATATTATAAATACGAAAGTTTGTGAGTATGGATGTATTTTTGTTACTCTTTCACGGCAAATCCCCTGAACCAATACCAATGAAATTTGACACAATTATTCCTTATACACCAGGGTAACATATAGACTATAGAAATCCTGTTAACTCTACAGGAATAGGATGACATTGATAAGCGCCATCTATTATCAACTTATCACACGACGACTGTCCACGCGAACAAAGTTGGGCGTAAAAGCAAATTTCAAATTAATTTAAAAACTTGTATAACAGAACTAGTGAGAATCCCACAGCTTTATTTAAACCCTGCGTGGTTATCGAAAGGTGTGTTGATGTAATTAATAGCTCTCACAGAGACAAAATGTCATTATAAACTTTTTTCGGACTCTAACTAATGCTGTTAGCCCTGAAGGCTTTTACAGCGTTACCAAAAGGTGAAAAACTGGGATAGCGAGTGTCGAGCGAGACTCGCGGCATCCTGGGAGCGTCGCCTTAAGGGTTCCTCCTGTGAGGCCAGACCACGAAGCGCTATGGAGGACTGTATCGGACTTGCGGCAAAGTCATAACGGTTGGAGCTAGACGCCCCAACCGCTAGACGTGAGAAAGCGGGGACCTCGGATCATAGAGAACGCTCTTAGGGAGTCTATGATGTCTTGATTTAAACTTTTTATCATAGCAGGTGTATTTAGCCATCCTTGCGAGAAGCGGGTTTGGATGCACCTCAGCTTCTTCAAAGTATCTCTTAGAGAAACTTTTTAATAACTGTGCTATGGAGGGAAGACCTTGATCTCTATGTAGGTTGAAGAGCTAGGAGAGCGGGTCTCGAAAGAGGCCCACAGCATCCTGGGAGCGTCGCCTTAAGGGTGCCTCCCATGAGGCCGAACCTCGGCTTAAAGCGACGCGCTGTGGAGGACTATTGTCGGAATGTGGAAGAGTCTTATTGTCATAACGGTCGGGGTTGGACGCCCCTTCTGCTAGACGTGAGAAATCGGGGACCTCGTCTTCGCCGGCGAAGACGCTGTGTGTGAATGTGTATGAAGTGTTTGGCATTGGCGATCGTAAGATGATCGTCAGGGTCGTATAGAACGCTCCTAGGGCGCCTATAGTTTTTAGCTCTGAACTTATTGTCATAGCATCTGTATTGGACCATTTTAGAAATGAGTGGGTTCGGGTGTCCCTCTGCCTTTTCAAAATATTTCTTCGAGAAACATTTGAATAGGTTAGCTATGGAGGGGAGACTTAGATCTCTATGTAGGTCCACGTTTCGCATGTACCATGGACAGCCGGAGGCTATACGCGTGAATTTATTTTGCAAACGCTGCAAGACGTTTAATCGGTAAGGCTGGACATTATAAACATTAGCACTTACATATTTATATCAACTACTTAAGTAGTGGGGCTCGCCATTTTAAATAAGATAACTACTTTAGTATCTGTTACTCGCCCACTCATCAGTAGGATAGCCAGTGAGTCTACTAAAGTACAATATTCCATTAATTGGATTTAAATTGCTTCAATTGGTACATAACAATTAAAGCGTTCGCTCGTGAAGGCCATAATTAGACGTAACGCATAGTTTAGGCACGGGTTGAAGGTAGAATGTATTTATAGACACCACAAGCTTTGTACAAGCGGTTTTACTCGCTGGCCCTCTAAATTGGATAGACTGATTAAAATAATGTTATCATCAATCTCCTGCCCTTATCCCACTCTAAGTGAGTTCGGCACAACATGTTTCAAACGTGTTGTTACTTGATTTGGCTAGTTATTTTACGAACGGCCGCCTGCCTATCGTCAACTTACCTTAGTCGCCATTTACGACACCTGGGTAAGAAAGAGGATGGTCTATCCTACTCAGCCGGATGTCACACGGTGGTGGTTAAAATAGTGTTATATCGCTGCATATTATAAAGCGCAGTCTATGCTAAAGCTAAAATTGAAAAATACTTAACTGATTTACATGACTTACATGATTTACTGATCTTTTTAAATATTGACTCTAATGGTAGTTCAGAAAATTTTGCCTACCGAAAATATTCAGCAAGAATCTCGGTGGTTGCTCTTTCAAAAATATACAGGGTGATACCGGCCATACGACATCAATTTTAATTCTAGGTACCTACAAACTTTAACCGCCTACATGAAAAAGTTCAGTTAATTTATTGAACTAATTTAGCTACAGTAATTATATTACGTTTTGAATAAAAGATTCATGCTATAGAAGGGTGAATGTCCGTAACCCATTCCATTTCGTATGTAATGATTGACCTTGACCGAGAGACTACATATAAGTGCGAAAGAGACAGAACTATAGTTTTTTGTTTATTCAGTTTTTAGAACATACATGCCGCCAGATCACTCAACAAGATTGGATTATGAATAAGCTAAGTTATACGTTTAAGTCATCAGTGGATTCATTTAACGTCCGCTCGTCGGTACCACTTTGTATAACTAGTTAAATTCCTTCATCGATATCTGAGTACTGAATTATGTAAAATACCCTCAATCTCTTTACAGGGGCTGAGAGGCTGATCCGACACCTACATACAACAAAAGTACCTTTCGCGCTTGCGACGTCATCTAGCGAGCGTTCTGTTAAAACGAAAATTGCATCACACAAAGAGCTGTTCAGCTATTTCCATCATATGGTGATGGGGAGCACAGATAAGGAGGTGAAATTCGGCAAACCGCACCCTGATATATTCCTCGTCGCTGCTACCAGGTTTCCTGACAAACCTGAACCAGAAAAGGTGAGTTTACCTGACTGACTGACTTCGTTAGTGACTGTGCTGAGTTAGTTAGTGACTGTTATAATCTAGTGCAATAAGTTACACTACCAGGTTGACCGAGCCTTGCTCGGTAATTTCTTGCAATATGAAAAAAAGAAACCAAAAAAGGAAATCAAATAAATAAATATATGGGACACTTACACACACGGCCATCCGCCCAAAGTAAGTAACTTAATACTAGTGTTATGGATGACTGACAACTGGTGAATATATACTTATATATTTTTTTAAATACACACTTAAATACAGATATACACCCAGGCTCAAAGACCAACAAATTCATTTACAGAAAATGTTTGCCCTCGGCGAGAATCGAACCCGTGACACGCGGAGCTGAAGGCAGGGTCACTACCCACTGCGCCAACGGGCCAGTCAATAATTACGTAGTTGGGATCGATCCTGGGTATTTACATTTCTTGAGATTGCCCGTTCCCCGAATAAGCTACGCTTACTTGACGTTTATGCTAAAAATAGTGTTCTATATTCAATATACATTTTAGTATTTTTAATGGAACAAAACAGGGTCAAAACGCATTTTTTTTACATAAAACTTAGCTAGATCGATTATCTATTTTCTTTTATATCTCTGCATATATTTTATTTTATCGTGGATTATAGCAAAATAATATTTTCATAAATTTTTGCAACATAATGTCACTTCGTTATGGCAATATTTTATATTAATTCAACGTTTTGAAAAACTTAGAATCAACACTGCGCATTTTAAATGAATAATATATAAACCAAGTTAAGAATTTTTGAGAATCGCGAATAAGGAAGTTTAATGTCTATACGTAAAAATATTTTCTATAATGCAATAAAACAAAAAATTTATATAACGACCTTGATGCAAGGTGTGTTTAAGTTTATTAAGACATTCTATTTTACCAGCCTTATAAATATCTTTCACTATAATACTAAATAACTTAAGTATATAGTAAGTAAAAGTTATATTTAGTACTGTAGGCGTGTAGTATAAATGTATTTGTGTACTCACTCTATTTGGGCTCGGCAAATGTTATAAATATGTCGTCACATGATTTGGCTCCGTATTTTAAGACCGGTAGCCTGCCTGACGTCAATTTACCTTAATCCTACTTTACTTAGCATTTATTGGCCTGCTTTATAAAAAATGTTTGGATTATTTTATTATAGATTTCTCATTTAATAAATATATAAAATCCTTAAATATATTTATCTGAAAAATACCACGATAATGGGATACACGATAACTCATCATCTTTCTGCCCTTATCCCACTATAAGAGGGATCGGCACAAGATGTTATAAACACGTTGTCACATGATTTGGCTCCGTATTTTACGACCGGCCGCCTGCCCGACGTCAACTTACCTTAATCCTATTTTACGACATCTCGGTAAGAAAGGGTGGTCTATTCTACTCAACCGAATAGCACACGGTGGGTCTAATTACCTAAGTCACCTTTTACGATACCTCGGTAAGAAATGAGGGTGGTACTATTCTATTCAACCGGATACTACACGACGGGTCAACTTACCTTAGTCGCCTTTTACGATACCTCGGTAAGAACAAGGGTGGTCTATTCTACTCAGCCGGATACCACATGTCTAATATGTGTACACATCATGTGTGACATCCATCCATATAGAAAAAAAGCCATATACATCGACTCTCGACGATATTTTTATATCAATGGTGAAAGTTTTTTTTTTTCGAATTTGACTAATGCTGTTAGCCCTAATGGCTTTAACAGCGTTACCGATAAGACGGGTGAGCGCAGAAGCATCGCCGATAGAAGAGATGGATGGTAAGAGCATTATTCGCACCCGCCTTATAGGTGGCGTCGCCTTAAGGGTGTTTCCTGCGAGATCGAACCTCGGCTTAAGGCAACGCGTTTTTGGAGGGCTGCATCTAATAATTGTGGTGAAAGGTTTTTGGGTTAAGCCACTATAGTACGAGTATGTAGTTAACTCTTAGTAGGTTACAGATTCACATTCCATGCAGGTACAAATAAGTTGTCTGCAGAAACTTGTGTGCGTAATAGGATTTACAATCAAGAAAAATATAATGCGGTAATTGGAATATTTCTACAGATTTCCTGTGTAATCTATAACGTGCGAATTAGCTTTAAAGTAGTTGTATGGGTTGAAACTCCGCTTGTCTCTATCCTGAAAAGGCGTGTGATAATAATAGAAATCCAGAAGTGGGATAATAACAGGCCTCTACTAACAATGCGTGGATATAGATATTGTTCGACCCTGTACAAGATAGTAACGATTGAATGTAACTAGCATTAAGAATTGTATTTTTTTTAAAAGAGCAACCGCCGAGTTTCTTGCTGGCTCTTCTCGGTAGGAACAGCTTTCCGAACCAGCAGTAGAGTTGACGATTGAAAATTACTTGTTTACAAGTTTATTTGAATTTGAATATCAATTTAAATTTTCAGTGTTTAGTCTTCGAAGACTCGCCTCATGGAGTGACGGCCGGTGTTTCGGCAGGTATGCAAGTTGTCATGGTACCCGACCCACATTTGGACAAAAGACTGACCGCCCACGCGACGTTAGTGTTGCCAACATTGTCGAAATTCCAACCTGAAATATTTGGCTTGCCACCATTTCAATCGTAACGTAGTACAAATCGATTAGAGTGTTATATATGCTATTAAAACGTAATCAAGTGTGATTTTAGTTTAGAACTCTTGTATTGATATTAGGGTTGCCAGCTATACTGTTAATATATATACTGTTAATAGTATTATATATAATAAACATTCTTACTGTAGCATCACAATATATAATAAATAATAAATAAATAAACCGACTTTAGCCGACTTTACCCGTACGAGCGTGACATAGCAGAGCGTGACGGCTCAGTCTCGTTCAGTGCCTACAATCAACGCATCCGTATAAGTTTTCACTTCAAACAATACTGTACATATTTATTTACTACTACTCTACTATTTAATGTTGTTCTCAGTTTTTTTTTTATTTCAAGTAATAAAAAGTTGGCAACCCTAATTGATACGTGCGTTGTTCTCAGTATAAATTTGTTTTTTTAAAGGGACATAGATTTACTAGACACTACCTGCGACTATTTCAACATCACATAATTACTAATAATACAAGCAAACTTTTGTAGTTTAATATTATTATATTATACAAAAGTCAGTTAATGATAGAATTATTTTGCTATCATCTGTAATTTATAAATTTCAGTCTACTTTTTGCACTTAGAATTCTAAAAAGTTGTAGTAGAAAATACTTTTTCTTCAAAAATATTTAAGATTTTATGCGTAATTTAATTTTTTTTTGCTTTAAAATTAACGCAAATAAATTCTGCAGAATGAATTTCGTAAAATTATTCTGTACATACGTTCGTACTTCATATAATTTATTTTGTGCTGAAAATTTTAATTTAAAGAAAAATTTATTTTGCGCTGCGCATTTGCGCTGAAGATAAATTTTACTTATGTCGATATTAGTTGTCACTAAATATGAGCCAGTCTCATGGCTATAGCATCAGGATCTTATAACCGTTGGGCTAGTGAGTTGAGATGTGTCTTTTTGGCAACTAAATTTAAGTATGTCACTGTTTTAACAACGATATTTAATTTAAGTGATTGAATATCTCAAAATTTTATTACTTTCTTTAGTTATCTAAATTTATGCTTTTTTTTTAATTGACTAAGGTTCGTTTTTTCCTTTATTAAATACAAGCTGTAATCGTGATTTCATTGGCATTGACAAAACAGTACATAATATATCTGAATCATGTCCAGTTTTTCTTGTGTTCATAAAGATAAAACGGAATTCTTTTTATTTTATATGTGAGCAAAGTTGTGAGCTTTAAATGTTACAAATTTAATCAATATTGGCGCAGCGTATTTGGCATTAAAGCAAAGACAAACCTTGGCATTAATAATATATATGGATATAAAAAACCTTTAGAATCATTTATTTGTTTAGACTACTAAAAAGTTAATCAAAGTTTAAGCAATTTTTAAGTCTCCTTGAATTCAAATTCAAAATATTCTTTATTCAAATAAACTTGTAAACAAGTTCTTTTGAATCGTTAACTCTACTGCTGGTTCGGAAAGCTGTTCCTACCGAGAAGAGCCAGCAAGGAACTCGAAATTATGGGTGAATTTACCTTCAACCCTTACACAGCAGTTAAAGCGGGTTTAGTACTACATTTAACCGTTTAACCAAACTTATGACAGTCATTATATAATATATTAGCATGTAGAAATTAAAAATTAAATTAATTGCAAAGTAGTTTATAGTTTAAGACGATATGTTGTAAGTATAAGTTTTCTACAACGTTTTGATGTGATTTTTTTCGTAGGCAACAGTTATTCTCAAAGTGTTCCGTATCGCCTCCCAGGTGTCAAAGACGTATAGATTATATACGAAAATAGATTACAAGTGTAATTTTGTTTTAGTCGTCTTAACACAGGGAACTGTTGAGGATCTTTTGTTAGTCGTTTTTTTAATTATTTTATTCCAGTCCCTCTGATTTGGGAGTCGAGAGTCTTTGTTTACAATTTTCGTTTTTACTATTTTATCTATTACAATTTGTATTATTTTATAGTCATATATGCTATTATTATATTAAATATCTTGTATCTAAGCTAAATTAAAGTAAACAGGTTATATACATTGTTTACGGCTGGTACAAGTAGGCTATAACAGTGACATTTTATATATTTTCGCTATTCGCAGTTTCCTAATTTGTATTTACAATAACTTTATTCTATATATTTACTACTAAGGGATTTTGCATTCTCTGTGCAACTCTAGTGATATATTATGTTATAGTGGTTTGTTATGAAAACTTTATAATATAATTATAATTATAAGACGTAAGTCGATTTTCTTTTTACATGTGATAACGTGCACGTATTTTCCAAAATGTTACACTCTTACACTCAAATACATAGAAAATATAATATATAAGAAAATATAGAATTTAGAAAGTGTACGTAAGCGCAAGAACGAAATTCATATTAGAGTCTTAATTGGCTAGAACGAGTGTTTTCAAATAATACGTGGTCCGACTCGTAAGGCAAAATAAGTATACCCGATAACTTTTTTTTATTTCTGAAATAATATGTTAGGTATACCTAAATATGAAGACTTTTTCAAAAATTATCGTTTTATACTGATTACTCTTACGATTGTAGAACAATTATTGTTTTAAGACTATTAGACATATATGTATGTGGTCAAATAAGAAAGCTTTGGGAATAGCTGTTTTTTGTTTATTTTGTAGTAACCGAAGTACAATTAAAACAATAATTTACATAATGTATTTTAATTCTGCACCCAAAACATCTCTATAGCTATTTTTACATAATAAATAAAATAATATTAATAATTCATTTAACGAGTTGCTTGATGGCAGATAAAACATCACTTGCAGATAGATTTGTCAGAGTCGCACTCTTCTCATTACCTTTGTCTGAAACAATACAGATTATCAATATTTACATAAAGTACTATATACAGATATCATATTTGTAATACAGATAATATAACTTTTGTATATGATCAAGAGCTAATGAATCTAAACAACTAATAAACAATGACCATAACTATTTTAAAAAATTATCTACTAATGTGTTAAATATTGTTGGGACAATTGTTAAGTACATCCCAGCATGAAGCTAATTGTCCCAAATACAGACAGACCATGCATTACAAATATTTGATACTATTGAATTTGTGTATGGCTATGTGCTGTTATTATTATCATCCTCCTGCCCTTAACCCACTCTAAGTGGAGTTGGCACAACATGTCACATGATTTGGCTACGTATTTTACGACCGACCGCCTCCTGACGTCGTATTTTACGACACCTCGTTAAGAAAGAGGGTGGTCTATTCTACTCAACCGAATGGGTGAACTTACCTTTGTCGCCGTTTAAGACAACTCAGTAAGAAATGAGGTAAGTCTATTCTACTCAGCCGGACACCACAATAATTTGATAATAGGGTAAATTGATATAATGGAAAACAGTTCTTTGTAATGATTATTATGCCTGCATATTAATAAAGCAATAGCGCTACTAGTGCAATAAAGTCTAATGATATTTAAACAAAGTAAAACGATATTTAAATAAAGAAGTTACACAGAATTAAGTCTTCTGATCATTCCCATAACTTGATCTGAGTTTAGATCGCAAAGTGATTCACTTATTTCATAACCCTTATCTGAAATTAATAATATGAAAAAACAAACTTTGAACAGGCTGATAAAAAAATAATATTTTGTCTATGGTCACAATCTGGCCTCCTTATATGTAATTTACTTAAAATTGCTTTTCTATTAATCCAGAATATTGTGACTTACAGAATTTGCCTGCCATTAACAAATCCAATTCATTATAAAGAAATCTAAACTCTTAGAGTTGAATAAATATTAAGTTTTTTACAAGACTTTTATAAATTTTTTGTTCTATGTTTGTATACAATAATACAAAGTAAATTAAAAACTAAACTCTTTTAAGTATTAACATATTTATTCATTAAATACTCAAAGCTTGGGTGTGTTAACTTTGTTATGGTCATTCTTGAAGTCATTCTCACTCCAAGTATCAAGATATTATAGCTAATTATATAATGAATACTTCACTTACCATATCTTGCCCAAACACGAGGTTGTATGCCATTGCATTCACGGATTAAAATTGGAAAGTTTGGGTTTTCCTTTTTGATAGCCACATAGCTGTTTTTTATGAAATCTCTGAAAAAAGATTTCACCTACATAAATAATATAATATCTTATCAAAGACTATGCAAATGATAAAAGAACAAATTTTTATTTTTACACAATATAACACAGTCGCACACAACAAAAGTAAGTAGCGGCCTGTTACTATCCCACTGATGAGAATAGGCCTCCTCTCTCCATTTTTGAAAAGAAGGGTTAGAGCTAAGACCTACCATGCTGCTCCAATGTGGATTGGTAAGTTACACATATCTCCAGAATTCTCTAGAGATATGCAGGTTTCCTCACGATGATCTCCTTCACCGCAAAGCATCTGATAAATTGCAATTATCACTTAGAAACATAAGTTTTAGCAGAAAAGCAGTTTATGCAGTTCAAGTTTTAGGTTAAACCCCTAAGCGAATCAAGGAGGTTACAGCAAATTGGGTCTTTTTATGGAGAAATATCACTTACAATCAGCATCCTCCTGCCCTTATCCCACTCTAAGTGGGGTCGCCACAACATGTTTGTGACATGATATGGCTACATATTTCATGACTGGCGGCCTGCCTAACACCAACTACCTTAGTCGTATTCTTTAACACCTCGGTAAGAAAGAGGGTGGTCTGTTCTACAAAACCGGATACCACACAGTGGGTCAACTTAAAAGGCAACTTAAGGGACTTAATAAACTTAAGGGACTTAACAACTTAACTTAAGGGGTAACTTAAGGGAGAAATATCACTTACAATGAATAATACAAAACATATAATTGAATAATAACAGACTATACTGTACTTTTTTTAAATACTTGTGGTACTGCGCTTTACATATCCTTGTAACTACCCTTTCGTACTAGACCCTCATTTCACATAGGGTAAAGATAAAATAGGATTTGTTTTGTAGGTTATAAAAATGTTTATGTAATCAAACAATTGTACCTCACACCAGATGACTGAGGGCTGGTTTGGCATAAATGAATCCTTAGCTCTTTAAGCGCGCCGCTAAAACGAAGAGCCATTTTAACAAATACAATTATTAATTGTCTCAAATCTTAATTACAAATACAATTGTTCTAACTTCAATGTTCTTTTTTCAAATCCATTTGACAATTAAATAAATGACATTGACGTTTGACAAAAACATAGCCCTAAAGACCATAAAAGCAAAGACAACAGACAAAATTAGGTATAAGTTTAATAAATTAAGGATTTGATTAGTATATATGGAGATTAGTGTACATATTTCCAAATTACATAGAAGGAACAATGAAACTGTAATATAAAAACTTAATACGTGTACAGTAGATAATATAGTCTATAGCTGTTATTTTATTTACTTAACTTTTTGGTTACCTACTCCATCAAACTAACTAAAATAATATAAAACTAAAAAATACATTTTATTTGTAATTTCAGAAGATAAGGAAAATAAATAATACGCGCTGTAATTTTAAATGTATGAATTTACATGCAAGAAAATAACTATGAACTCTTAAATCAAATAATATAAAACCGTCTTTAACCGCCGATGCTTTTGTAAGTTGTCCATCTAATTAACCATCGGTAACCAGTTTACTAGGCTAAATATTGTAACAATATATAGGCTAATAAATTGACGATTTTAAATATGTAAATATGTATATTTAGATTTTATGCAAAATAGGTCGCCTATTTACTTTTGAATGGAGTGTCATTGGCGAGAAATGGCACAATTAAAGCTGTAATTAGATAGAGGGCTCACATAATTCGCACGAAACATTCATTATACGAATAATTCGCAGAAACATTCAAGTTATAATTACCAAAAGTAGATCGGAAGTGGAGGTCTAATAGCCTGATAGCAAAGAATCAACCTGATTTTTTTTATTTTGGAGGGTAAATGAAGTAAAAAATTATGGCATTTCCGTTATAGTCTCTGTAATAAAATAGAGTTGTAAAACTAAGTGTTGCCATAAGATCATTATTGAACTTTGTAGAAAGTTGGTATAAGTTTTAAAAAATTTAACACCTACTGTATTTGTTATTAATTATAACTAGGTGTTCAATTATTTTTGCAAGTAAAGCTGTTTAAACTAATTAAAATGCTTTGTATAATTTATAGATATTCATATTAGGCGTCACTTTGCGGAGATTCATATTAATAAGGTTATATTATTTTGCTATAACCAGCGAATTTTTTTTAACAAGGATTATATCTAACTCATCCTCCTGCCCTTATCCTACTCTAAGTGGGGTGGGCACAACATGTTACATGTCTATTTTACTTAACCGGATACCACACGGTGGGTCAACTTACCTTAGTAAGTTAGTGGCCTTTTACGACACCTCGGTAAGAAATGAGGTTGGTCTATTCTACTCAGCCGGATACCACACGGTGGGTCGACTTACCTCAGTCGCCTTTTATGACACCTCGGTAAGAAATGAGGGAGGTACTATTGTACCACCCTCATTTCTATCTATCTAGAATACTATTCAGCCGGATACCACACGGCGTCAAGGATTATATCAAACTATTATTATTGACCTTTATGACCTTTGTAATAAAAAGCAATGTTTCGATTAATTATTTGTTATTAATTTCATTTCATTATCATCGTCATAATTACTCTTAGCCTTGTAATACTAATTATTTCAAGATTCTTTGATACTTACTTTACTACCTTTGATATTTTCCTCAGATCTTATCATCTTTAGAAAGATACAAGTATAAGTTTGCAGTAAATATGTAGTAGATTAATAATAAACAACAAAAGTCAGCAATAGTAAAAGATTTTATGGATATTTTTTTAATAATTCAACATCAACAACGTTTGGGCGAAGATGTCAATAAAAAATCAAACGATAAAATATCATTAGCTTTTAAAGATATAAAGCAGTGAAAATTGAGTCATTAAGATAAAATTATATCATCAAAATGTTATGGTATGGCCATTACCCAAAAATTTAAAAAAAATATATTAAAATAAGCTAACTATTTAAGGATGTTTTTAAATTATTTCATCATAAGCATCCCAATATTCTAACTCGTCTAAATTTTAACTCCACCAGCATCTAAGTGTTTAACTAAATTTATGACAATATATAGTTTAATATTCCTGTAAATTTTGTAAACACACAATTTAAATAACAATTTATTATAGTCAATACTTGATACATTAATATATATTTTGTACATTAAATATTATAATGATCAATACAATATAAATAACAAACTTCATCTAGAATTTTTCTACCATATGAAAAACCTTTACATTTTAAAATGATTAAAAATTTAACAATATTTTTATTGCAGCATAATATATAAAATGTTTTATATTTAATAAAATCAATCTGTTATTCTTCTTTTACCTTAGATAAGAACATCCTAATTTATATTAGGTCAGTCTTACCTTAAATAAAAGGTATATTGTGTCAAATAAGAAAAGAAAGATGATTATTAATTCCATACATTATATTTTTAGGGATGAGCTCTAGAATCCATTTTAAGAAAACTGGTTTAGTATATGTCAAATACTATGCCAGAATGCTTTTTAAAGTATTTTTTTTATTTCTAGTATCCCATCTTTCTTTTTTTTTTAACTCAATAGATATTATACATTCCAAAATTACAAAAAACATATAAATGATGTTTTCTTTACATAATAAAAACTGATTTGAATTATTTTTAATGATATATAACTGGTTATCAAACTGTATGTCGTAAATTTAATGAATCGATAAATTTGTAACATATAAATTTAAGAAACATTTTAATAAAAACTTCATTCCAATTAAATTATTTTTTTTATGTAACATTTTAATGTCAATAACATGATTTTCAATTATTCAATTACATTTTAGTACATTTTATAGGCTGAGAAAATATTCATGTATAATAGATAAAAGTGATATTTGTGTAATAAATTTTTTTACATATATTTTTTATTTAAAAAATTGCTATTCAGCTTTTAAAGGTTGGTATAGTTTTAACTGCACTTTATAATGAATGACAATTTTTTAAAATATATCACAAAATTACGATGATATTTACAATTTACCAGAATCTTTCTACCTGCAATGTAATAATGACTTGTTGGTCAACATCAACCATACAAAGCTTCGAGCCTGGTGTGAAATAAAATAAGCAAAAGATTCTCAATTTTAATATTATTGAAAAAAAATATCATTAACTTGTATATACATATTTACATCTTAATTTTAAAACTTCACAGATTAGTATGCTACAACGCAAATATTAAATCCAATTGAAGTGTCTAAATTGAACCATTTGAATTATTCCTACAATTAATTTTCAATGAAAAATTTTATTAAACTCTTTAATTAGGAAACAGGAGTTTAAGGATTTCATATAATTCTAACGGACGAAGAGTTCAGAGCTTTATACAGTTGGGTACTAGATGTTAGTATGTCAATTAAGAGAACAAGTCTAATGTCCATAGTCTTCGTTATGTCCCAACAATCACAAATCACTTATAAGGTTTTTGCACAAGCAACTTTTCTGATGTAAAAAGTTCTAACTATCCATTGCTACAAGGCAACTAGCACTAAAACATCCAGCCTGAATACACCACTATGATCTTCCTCAATGTCTAGTTTATACTAGTAGGTCCAGCTTGTCATAAAACAGGTTGATATCACCTAAAGTTCTTTTTGCATATGCTCTCATAATCACTTCTCAATTTAGTCATCGACACAGATCAAAAACTATAACAATTGCAATGCACTCCACTGTACACAGCTCCAGACAGTACAGTACAAAGCGAGACAGCAGAATAACATAAACAATCCGAGGTCTTTCACTAAATTTCGTCCCCTGCTTTCGGACTCTGTGAACACAGTGTGTGTTCTCGCTTCATACTGTGGTCAGCTGTAAAGTATCAGCTAGCCAGATACAGGCTCTAAAGATTTGACACTATCTGCTGTTAGTTCTTGCTTTTGACACCATTCCACAAAATCATCAATGAGTACAGGCCAAGCCCCTTCTGCGTCATAGTTGCTCATGCCATCATCAATTTGTGTTGCAAAATCTAAGAGTAAATTCCATGTGTCTTTTGGTATTGATCTTTTATGATGCTCCTGAAATATGATTATTTGTTTATGATAATATACAGTATTAAAATAGTTGATTATAATTCAAACTAAATATGAGAGAATTTAATATTTGTATGGGCAGACATTTTTTTTATAAGAAAACTTATTTTACACTATTGGAATACATTTAAATGTTAGTGAAGTAAACTCAACAAATTGACATATTATTATAATTTTTTGTAGAATTATGGTAATATGTATAGGAGAGAAGTCATCTTTAAAACTGTAATATTAATCACATGTAAGTATTAAAATAAAAAACGAGTCTTTTTATTTTAATACTTACATGTGATTAATATTACTTATTATTGAACAAATTATTCTCTTGCCTTTTTTTCCACTTTAAGTAGGGTTGGCCAACACGTTTTCATCTCTCATTCTCTTCTATCACACAACTCTACCAAAATTCCTTTCATGATTGTCTTGTTTAATACATGGAATATAATATAGATTGTCCATAAGATGAAATTTTTTAGGTATTTTAGTTATAATGTTGGAATCATGTGACCAAACGTGTGTTAAATTTGAATGTGGATGGATATGTGCCTAGAGGGAGGCCTAAAAAGAGATGGTTGGATTGTGTGAAGTATGATATGCATATAAAAGGAGTGGCGCCAGAGTTGACGAAAGATAGGACAGAATGGAAGAGAAAAACATGTTGTACCGACCCCACTTAGAGTGGGATAAGGACAGGATGATGATGAGTTATAATGTTGGAAAAACAATACCTTTTGATATGAATTCTTAGTATACATTTGGTTTAGAGTTTATATTTTTTGAAATTGTTATTATTTTTCATACGAGCAAAATCAACTTACGGTTCATCGAAATATTCATATATTTAAATTTACATTTTCTATAAAAACCATTTTATATATTTTTTCACCTAATTCAGCCATTATTCATAGCAAAATCAACCTTTTTAAATATTTTAATTAGTATTATTTCTATTTATATATATAAATATTATATACATACCGTAAGAAATTTACACCAGGCATCTAAAAATTTAAATCTACCACGAAGCACTATATTCCAATATGCTACTGCCATATCAAGTTCTAGACCTTTCTGGCCTGGGTTTTTTGCATAATTAAATGCAAATTGATAGAAATCTTTGAACTTATTAGGATCTTTTATTTCCGTTTCTAATGTTGGCAGTTTACTTTTTAATTTATCTACACTGTCAGCTCCGAGCTCTATCAAGCCTGTTGTAAACTCTTCTTTCGAAAACTCGCATTGCACAGCCGCTTTGCATTTCCACGCAATAATGAGAACCAATATAGAATCAGGACTTAAATTTAGATCTTCTAAAAATTTCATAACACCATCAACAGTAATTTTATCGTTCTCCTGTTGGTCTCTATACTTGTTGAAGAGCTGATCAACTTTTTTCCTATCTACCGATGTCTTCACTGAGTCTTTGTAGTACGCATCGGGGTTCTGAAAATAGTTATCGCTTGCCAAGTCAAGTTTCCAATCGTTTTGTGAGAGGCAATATATCGCAGTGCTTTCGCTTGTCTGCGTGAAAGCGACGAACTTCTTCACTTTATCTCTCTGTGATGATTTTAATTTATTCTGAAAAGAAAACGCAGTAATGTCATAACCTTAGTTTTAACTGTCAAATACAGTTCATTATATAAATTAAAAATTGTATTTCAAATAGGTGGCGGAATAAATTTAAAGATACCAATGGCATATTTACTAACCATTTTTGAATAATTATATGTTATATCCTATAATGACTTTCACTAAATTCACACTTGTTTCGACATCGGAACTAAAAATGAAAAGCAACAATCAAAGACAAACTAATTTTTTTCGGGTATACTATTTTTGGTATTTCACGTAAATTATAACCTGAAATCGTGACAGTGGGCAGCACAGAGATGTGTCGCGTAATTTAGCTTACATTATTTAGCTCTCATTATAAAACGTGAAGAAAGAAAACAAAATATATTAATTTTAATTACTTGAATTATTTTCAATAATCACTATTACAGACCGAGACATACTAAGAAAATAATTAATAATGTTATCATTTTAAAAATAGCTACAGTAAAGTTCTAGAGAGCAAAAGTGAGCTCAGTTCCTTCGGGTTGTTTAGAATTATTTACTTTCAAAAAAATTAATTTAATACACTCCATAGATTTTATAACTAAGCTAATTAGGTGAAACTAAAAATATCTTTCTCTTAAAAAAACGTAGATTAGACTAGTAGACTAAGTAGAAATGAAATAAAATATGTATTTATAATAATAAATTATGTATTTGCATTCTGTGTTAATTGTGTGTAAATCAGACTTAATATGAAGTCTATAGAGTATAGAGTTATTATATGTACAGTTAGTTATTGTATTATTAACTCTAATGTAATACAAAAAATATGTACTCCGATCAGCTGTTTATATACGTCATTGTCATCTTGAGTCTTGACAGCTTTGTTGAGTTGAAACTTGAAGTTTAGAGTTGAATTTCAAAGACATTTCTGAACATAAACACAAAAAGAAGAAGAAGAAGACATTTTTGAAAATATTATTTTGCTCTGTATCACAGATTATGATTGTCCTTATTTAATTTATTTTAATAATTTGAACTTTATTGTATATTTTTATGAAAAGTTAGCCTGTATCGAAGTATATGGATTTAGTATTTAAACGTTATAACTATGTGGATTATTGGTTTAAGCCGTGTTTTTATTTTACCCAAACAGACATTATATCGCACATTTAAAAATGTTTCCCCAAGGGTTCGATTTGCCCCTAGTCCAACTGGATATTTACATTTAGGAGGTTTGAGAACAGCTTTGTACAATTATTTGTTTACGAAATCACGTGGAGGTGATTTTGTGTTGCGTATAGAAGATACAGATCAAACGAGAAAAGTGGATGGATCTTTAGAAACTTTAATAAATGATTTGAAATGGGCAGGTATTATTTACAATGAAGGACCTGGTGAAAATGGAAAATATGGTCCTTATGTTCAGAGTGAAAGGCTTCATATTTATCAGTAAGAATGATTTAATTTAAAACTAAGAAGTATTGCATCTCTACCTATTATTTAAATAGTGATTTATCAATTTGAATCCTAAGATTAGGCTATTTTAAAGAAAAATATGAAAGTAGCTAAGTATTTTTGCAGAATATACATTACATATTAATGTTACTAATATTAGTAATTCATAGTAATTGAGTTTTTACAATATTTATTATGTTATTTGTATATTATATATAGCTCATTATTCCAATATAATTAAAGGTATCTACATGTGGAAACTTATGATTATACTATACTAAATAATTTATAGAACTTTGTTGTTTGACAATGATACAGGTTTTGGGGCAAAACAATTGTTGAGATTGTGGTAGTGAATGTGTACAGTGCTTGTGTATTGTTGTGTTATTGGTGGCCGGTAGAGCATGAGTTTTAAGGAATTCTGCATGTATTAGGTATGAGAACTGCTCCTCTTTATTGCTCTAGTTGTCTTAGTGTGATGTTATATGCCTAAAGCCGTCCTCGATAAATGGACTATCTTATAATGAAAGAATTTTTTAAATTTTTTGTTCAGTAGTTCCTGAGATTAGCGTGTTCAAGCAATGAAACAAACAAACTCTCCAGCTTTATATATTAGTATAGATATATAGAAGACTTCTGATAAAAGTTAATTTATCACTCTCAGCTTTAACTGTAGCTATTGCTTTTATTTACAGAGAATATATAAAGGAGCTCCTTCACAATGGATCTGCATACAGATGTTTTTGTACAGAGAGAAGGCTTAACATTCTATGTAGGGATGCTGTAAAACATCAGAGAATACCAAAGTATGACAACAAATGTCGTAGCTTGTCAAGTGATGATATTAAGGCAAAAATTAACACTGGAACACCTCATTGTATAAGATTTAAGGTTGGTTGGATTTTAAAACTATGCAGTAATCATATCTCCCTATCCAAAGAATAACGTAAAATCTCCCATCCTCATTCTCTTACCCTTATCCCACTCTAAGTGGGGGGCACAATATGTCTTCTTCTTCCATTCTCCTCTATCATTTGTCAACTCTGGTGCCACTCCTTTAACATGTATATAATTTTTCACACAATCCATCCAACTTTTTTTTCGGCCTCCCCCTAGCCATACATCCATCCACATTCATATTTAAAACTCTTTTGGTCACATGACCTTTAGTCCTCATTTTGTCATCTTTTCTGTAATGGGTACAACTTTTAGACTTCCCCTAATATACTCATTGCGTATTCTATCAAGTTTTGTCGTACCACACATCTACCTTAACATTCTCATGTCATGCACATTTCTTCACGTGAGTATAGCCGGTTTCTATACATTCATTAACAATTTTTTTGTAAAGAGCTCTTAAATTTTTTTTGCTTGTATTGATGAAGAAATTAATTGGGTGGAATAGTCCAGATTAGGGAGCTGATGACTCATTTTACATTGATGTCCCTGAGATTAGATAACAATTTTTTTCTCATCTTAAATACGGTTAATTTGTTTATTTATATATTAAGTATCTGGGTGACAGAGCCTTGCTTGGTAATTTTTAAAATGATGTAATAAAAAAATAAGAAAAAAATAATAGGGCAGGTGGGTCTCGACCCTAAATATTTTCACCTCTCTAGACTGCGGGTTCCCCAAATGAACTACCATGATTTTACATTTGACAGCGAAAAATTGTGATTGTATTAAAAAAATTGTGATTGTAAATGTCAAAAAAATTTTAGAGCCCGAAAACAGTGATAAAATGACACTTTTTTAAAAATAAAACTTATCTTGATTTATTTTTTCCCCTAAAACCCCTTACATGCTGAATTTCAGTAAAATCGTTGGAGCCGTTTCCGCGATTCCAAAAATATATATACATACAACATTAACTCATATAAATATTAAAGATATTGAGATACTAAATATTTTTGATATATCAAACACTCTTTCAGTTATCTTCGGATATTCTTTCCTTCGAAGACATGATATTTGGTGGTATAGCATATGATGTGTCACTTGTCGAAGGCGACCCAGTTCTTATGAAGAGCGATGGCTATCCCACTTACCATTTTGCTAACGTTGTGGACGACCACCTGATGGACATAACACACGTCCTCCGTGGTGTGGAATGGCAGATATCTACTACGAAACATCTGTTGATTTATAAGTACGTAATTATACTTATCGTAATGTAAAAGTAAATTTGATATAAGCAACAGCCAGTTAAAAAATCTATGCTAAGCTTTAAAATAAACTAATTTAAAAGACAGAAAGCCTGCTGGCCTGCTTACTAGTCACTTCAAACAACTATCAAAAAACCTCCTGAGATTGCCTTTGTAGATTTTCATTCGAGTATATCATAAAATGTCATCAAATCCTCATTTGATTGTTTTGGACATTGTTGATGTTTCACTGGCAAAGTTTTAATGGAACATTGGTTAAAATAATAATAATAAACATTCGTAAAAATAATACCCATGTTTACAGAGCCTTTGGTTGGACTCCACCACAGTTTGGACACCTTCCTTTGATCGTGAATTCCGACGGTACTAAACTGAGCAAACGCCAAAGTGACGTCAAAGTAGAGGATTATAGAATCAAAGGTAAACTGTTTTATTTCTTATTGTTCTTTAGACTGCCTTATAGCAGCGTGGCTTGTCTGGTAACAGAAAATTCATTTCATTCACAAAGTCTGCAAAGTTTAACTTGGTCCACTGTAGTGTCGCTTCTACTGGGAAAGCGTACTTCTCTTCCCTTTTTTCCCCTTTTCCCTTTTATAGTGAAACTAGCTGTGGTAATGGCTTTGCTCTCATGGAAATCAGTGTAACAATTTTTTTCCAGATTCAAATTTTGAACGTAAAAATAATTATTGTTAGTTAACCATATGAGATAGAGACTTGCTATGATGGACTTTTTTTGTAGTATTTTTGTAGTTTTTTTTAGACAATTATATTGTTTAATACATTACTTCTTGTTCTTATTCTTTTGACTGGCCCGTTGGAGCAGTGGGTAGTGACCCTACCTTCGCAGTCGCGGGTCGCGGGTTCGATTCCCGCCGAAGGCCAACATTTTCTATAAATTAATTTGTTGTTCTTTGAGCCTGGGTTTATATTTGTATTTAAGTATGTATTTAAAAATATATAAGTATATATTCACTAGTTGTCTGTCGACCATAACACAAGTATTAAGTTACTTACTTTGGGGACGGACGACCGTGTGTGTAAGTGTCCCATATATATTATTTTTATTTATTTAATCTCTATTGATTTACGTGACGAACGCGAATTAAGCTCCCTGCGGGCAAGTTTATTTACAACTGCGCGACTTCTTTAACACAATTTACATAAAAGGATAATGTAGTTGCACCGTACAAAAATTCGTTCAGTAGATTTTGAGAAGATCACATACAGTCAGTCTCCCATAGACCTCTAAGTGCGTTGTCGGTAATAATGTTCAGCTGAACCAACATGACTTTACTACAACTGTTATGTCGAAATATAAAAAAATAACTTTTTCAGGTACATTTCCTTTAGCTTTAGTGAACTATATCACACTATCTGGCGGAGGTTTTGACCACGTCGTTGGTGAAGGAGTTAGGCTGAAAACTATGAATGAACTTGCTGCTGAGGTAATATATACCATGGATTTGAAATTCCTTTATACGTTCATCATCATCCTCCTGCCCTTATCCCACTTTAAGTGGGGTCGGCACAACATGTTATAAACATATCATATGATTTGACTATGTATTTTACGAACGTTCGCCTGCCTGACATTAACTTGCCTTAGTCGTATTTTACGACACCTCGGTAAGAAATGAGGGTGATCTATTCTTCTCAACCGGATACCGAACGGCGGGTCGACTTACCTTAGTCGCCTTTTACGACACCTTGGTAAGAAAGAGGATGGTCTATTCTACTTAGCCGGGTACCACAAGGCGGGTCAATTTACCTTACTCGCCTTTTACGATACCTCGGTAAGAAATGAGCTATTCTGTTCAGCCGGATACCACACAGCATACTCTTACAACTCAAGTCTTACCACTTTATCATAATAAAACATTGAAATTTTTACATCATTTTTTTTTAGTTCAACATACAAAAAGTTTCTTCACATCCTAGCCGTCTCAATCCTGATCTATTGGAAGAGTGCAATCGCTTAGAAATAAAACGTCGCTTAAACGATAATAAACTTAATGAAGATTTAATAGTGACAGTACAAAATCTTGTGATAAACAAATATCCGAACAGCAACCTCAATATTGCAGAAGAGCACGTTAGAAGTGTACTAAATTGGGCGACATCCAGAATTACGAAGCTAGACGATTTGGTATCGCCGAAATTCGCATTTCTATGGATCCTACCCACAAATAAAGAAATAGATATAAACAGAACGCTATTTGAAAGATTAGTGAATAGTCTAGAACATATAGATAAGTTCGAACAAGATATTATTAAGGACAGTTTGAGACAGTTTTCTGAACGCAACGATGTCAAGTTTCCGGTTTTGATGAAAATGTTACGATCAGTTCTGAGCGGTTTGACCGAAGGGCCGAGTGTGAGCGAGATGATGCAGCTGTTAGGTAAATGTCAGTCGTTGGAAAGAATAAAGGCGGTTATAAAATGATTTAGTTTTTCATTACTTCTCAACCTTTTTTGTGACATGCGCTTTCGAAATTCTTAAACATCCTACTTACTTCCTCCTGCCCTTATCCCACTTTAAGTGGGGTCGGCACATGTTATAAACATGCTGTTATATAATTTGGCTGCGATTTTACGACCGGCCGCCTGCCTTACGTCAACTTACCATAGTCATATTTTATGAAACCACGGTAAGAAATGAGGTTGGTCTATTTTACACAGCCGGATACCACACGGCGGGTCGGCTTACCTTAGTCGCCTTTTATGACACCTCGGTAAGAAATGAGGTTGGTCTATTCTACTAAACCGGATACCAAACGGTGGGTCAACTTACCTTAGTCGCCTTTTACGACACCACGGTAAGAAATGAGGTTGGTCTATTCTACTCAACCGGATACCACACGGTGGATCAACTTACCTTAGTCGCCTTTTACGACACCACGGTAAGAAATGAGGTTGGTCTATTTTAAACAGCCGGATACAACACGGCGGGTCGACTTACCTTAGTCGCCTTTTACATCTCGGTAAGAAATGAGGTTGGTCTATTCTACACAGCCGGTTACCACACGGCGGGTTGACTTACCTTAGTCGCCTCTTACGACACCTCGGTAAGAAATGAGGTTGGTCTATTCTATACAGCCGGATACCACAAGGCTGTCTATATAGTGCTGTAACGAGATTAAATAATTAAACACACTCATATGAGTAACAGTATAATTTATTGAATTCTCAAATATAAATGTTGAGAGAAAAATTCACAATTATTCAATTCAACTTGACACTACCCCAATCTTTACAGAACAAAATTATGTAATACTAATGCATTTTTGTTAACCAAATATTTCTATTATTTCGGTTAAAATAGCAGGTTCCTAAGAGACTTTTTAATAACGAAATATTCATACATAGAAGGGTTATGCCAATATGTAGAAATAATTAGTGGCGTTATACACTTTGAGTAAAAAGTATCTTCAAACAAAAACGATTTCAACATCACCAATATTAGGAAACAATGTTGTTTATATAATTAGTTAGTAATTTAGAGGTCTTAATGGGTTTTAATGATATCCCAGTTTACTAAGAGTTTTAGATGCGTCCAAAATTAGTTAAAGGTGCGTTTTTTGAAAAACTATTTAACCTTTTTGTTTACAATACATTCATCATGCTCCTGCCTTTATCCCACTCTGAATGGGGTCGGCACATCATGTTATAAACATGCTGTGACATGATTTGGCTACGTTTTTAAACTGGCCGCCTGCCTGACGTCTACTTACCGTAGTCGCCTTTTACAACGCCTCGGTAAGAAATGAGGGTGGTCTATTCTACTCAGCCGGATACTACACGGCGTGTCGGCTTACCTTAGTCGCCTTTAACGACACCTCGGTAAGAAATGAGGGTGGTCTATTTTACTCAGCCGGATACCACGAGGCGGGTCGGCTTACCTTAGTCGCTTTTAACAACACCTCGGTACGAAATGAGGGTGGTCTATTCTAGTCAGCCGGATACCACACGGTGGTTGTATACATTATCTTGTTAAACTTTGAGTAGTTAGCTACACGCAAAGATTTGCACACCAATTCACGAAAACACTTCTTTAGCGTACACAGAATATATAGGTAGAGCTACCATATTCTAATAACACTACCCTCACATAACTGGGAAAATGGGCATCAACTGGATCACAAAATGCCCTATTTTGATATGTATGAATAGATAGCATCAAATTATGCAAAAAAAGCTCTAGTCAAAAAGTGCATTAGCATTTCATAGTCAAATGCGGCTTAAAAATACAATAACCAAGTAAAAACTGCTATTTTGAAATCATTGATATTTTTTTTAGTTGATAAATTTATCATCATCAAAGTATAAAAAAATCTTTGTTTTAAAATGGATGTAAAATTGTGAAGGAGTGTTCTTGTTAAAACTCTAATCAGGATGATTCTAAATCCTATTATTATTACCGATTATGACTGATATAGAAAATGAAGATTTCATATTCAGTGATGACGTTATCTAAAAATTGACCGCTATCAGTAACAATTTTTCTATTTCTCTGCGAATGTGTGCTGAAAATTACTTCTTGATAATTTAAGAGTTACTAGAGCAAAAATATTAAAATTTAATATCATAGACAACTATTTATTTTTCTTAATTTATCAAGTTTTTAATTAGTTATTGTATGTTAAACACAATAATTTGTGGACCGACAATTTAAGATTTATCAAATCACACAACCAAATTAAAAAAAACCTAAAATTAATTTATTGAGCATTATTAAAAATAAATAACGAACTATTAAAACAAAATGCAGATATTTTGTGATATTTCAATAAATAGCATTTTTGAATTTATTGTTAAATAGTTATTTTAAGAATATTTTATTTTTTAATTATTATAAATAAAGACCAAGTTTCATAAAATTGAATTAAAACGATTTATTTAATCAAGTACGAGTATATTAATAAAGTATTGAATCAATTTTAAATATAAATATACAAATACCGAAAATCTATTTAATTTGTTAAGCATATAAAGGGAAACAAATAAAACAACTCGAAGAGTCAGTCTTACAATTAATAAATGATTCGGGTGAAATAAACATATGTAGGCCCTTAATTAATATTATTACTTATAAAAAATTATATCGAGCATTTATCCCATAGGACGCGACATCAGTGGATTTTTTTTATTCATATAAGAATGCACAAATGTTTGGAATCAGCAGAAAATTCTTTAAATATCTGTATGTATGATAAAAAATTGTAATATAATGACGTAGGTGTTTTATTTCTTTAGTATTTATTTATCACAAATAATTTTATGATAACAGTCAACATCCCTGAAAAATTATTGTTTAGTTCCCCTTACTATAGTTTTGGATTTGGAAGGAGCGAGTACCGGGTCAATGACCTTTAAGTTTGCCGCCATTATCTTTCATAAACTAAAAAAGGTAAAGATTTAAAAATAATAATAATTTCCGCAGTATAATTGACGCAACATATTATTTAATAAGTAAGCAAATTATTAAAAAAATTATTGAAAACTGGTTTGACTGCGAATTCTCTTCTCAGAACATTTTTTTTTTGTTTACGCTAATATAAAAATACACTAAAATACACTAATTCCAAATTTTTGCGCTTCCTTAGGAAAAAATGCCCAATATAATATATAATACATTTTAAAGATTACATTTGGTGCAAGTATAAGGGTAGTTTATAAAAACAGAATAATTTACTGATGTATATGTTTACATACATACATACCATACAATTTTTAAATTTAGTTATATTTGGTAGAATATACGTCTAACGCCAAGCAGAATTAGACTGTTATTAAGACACATTAAATTCAGTATATAAAAAGAAACATGTTGTAGCAACTTATTTACATTAGTCGAAAGGAATAAGAAAAGAATTTTGAAAAAATCTTAGGGAACGAAGCTTAGAATTATTTAAAAGTAAATTGGTTTTATGACTAGAATAAACATAACATCACTTGTTTAATTACAACGAATTATACATAAATTACACAATTAGTGAAAGTTTTTTAAGACCGTACTACGAAAGTTTTGAACGAATGATTTTCTAATTAAAATAATAGAAGATAATTAAGTTGCAGGTACTTAAAATACGTTAAAAGAATATTGCTTAAAATTTCGACATAAAAATATCAATAAATTATCACATAAGTACCTAATTAATATGATATGAAATATTACAGTAGTCCAAATGAAATATACATAAAGGTAAATTGCATAATGCACTCACAATGAGAATTTTATTTTAGACGTTTTAAATTATCAACTTCAATGTTAAAATTATTAAAAAAAAATTATAAATGATAATCTGTCTTAAACTCATAAATTTTACAAAATAAAACAAACTATGAATTCCAGACTAAACTTGTATACTTGAACGTATAAATGAAAAAAATATATCCAAGAAGGATTTCTCCTTCACTACATACATTTGGTATAAAGTTTAAAATGTTATTATATAGATAATGAATAATCTAAACCAAACGAAAAATACTGAAATACTTAAAAAAATTGCAGTTTAATTGCCTTTTGAAAATTCACAAATTTCAACAAATGGACTTATAATATTTTGTACTTATAATTATTATGCATAAAGATTGATTGAACAACTGTCAACTATAACGGTATTTTAATTAAATAATTAGCAAATATTTTATTCTTAATAAAACGAATACAGAAATTCTTAATTTTTTGTATATTAGGTATGCGTATACAAAAAATGAAATTTTTTTTTTAAACAGTTAACCCAGAAACATTAAGAAAATCACGTCATTTACTCAATAAAATATTAAATTTCAATATGTAAAGTCAAGTTTATACACTTATGTATATTATATTAGAAAAAAATATTAAAACGCTTATTAATATTTAAATTTGAGATTTATATAATATTAAAAATCACATTGAATAATTTAAAAAATAGCGTCGTCAACAATTTGGGAGAGCCAAAGTTATATGAAATAGAATATTGAATATTGTGTTGTATTATCATACAAATATGGGATTAAATTACTATTATATTTAAAGTAGTATAATATTTTTATTATATTAAAATAGGTCTAACAGTTCTAAGGCATTAATATCGCGATACGCGATGGAATATTTGGGTCTAGGTTATAATCAGTATTATATTATACAACATGTTCATTACATTTATATAACTAATATAAATATTATATAAATATAAGTTTAGACACACGATTTTTATTCACTCGACACTAATACGTATAAATAGTAATAACTCGGAGGTACATTTATAAAAAACACCTATAAGGCAGATCCTACATCCTTTAAGGAGTAGCGAACGCGTCGGAAATAATTGCAGATATTGTTTTTAAATAAATATAAATTTATTTCAATAAAAATAAAATCTGATCTCAAGATGAATCGTTACATTTATTCATATTTCCAAATTAATGTAAATATAATATATACACATGCATTTTTTTAATAGCATCATTTTATAATATATATCTTTATTAACATTCGAAGAATTAGTAAATAAAAGAGTATATCGTATACCAGTGCCACATGTATCCACTAGTTTTGCTAAACGTTTTGGTTATTTTATGCATCCACATGTGTACAATAATGTAGTTGTAAAATGTAATATAAAGCGCCTACCTTCTAAACCTGCTAAAGATGTATTAATTAAATGGCTTCACACTCAAAGTTATATGGATATAGAACAACTTTTAAATTGAATTTCGCTTGGTTATATGTTGAGTTTAATTCTCTATCCCACTTTGTTCTTCTTTTCTAAGGGTAATATTAAGTACAGTTATAATGTTAACGGCAAACTCTGGCCTCCCAAAATACAGGATCACCTAGTTTGGGGGCTACTTGTAAATCTTGATACTTAGATATATAAATCTTGATACTTAGATATTATAGTACGGCTATTTAAAGAAATTGAAATGTTCCTAAATAAAAAAATATTTTTTTTTTTAAATAAAAACGATGTTTAATGCGTCTTATTTTAGGTCAATCGATAGATAATAAATTAGTTAGCCATACAAGATCATTTTTAGCAACGTACTTTTTTTCATAATAATAAGTAAAAAGCAATATATAACATTAATTTATTTAATTAAAAAATATATATTATTTTGTACTTTCCCGACAAGAAATTAAATCGACTACAAATAATAATTATAAATTAATAAATTTATAAGAAATTATTTTTGATTATATATAATTATAAAGCGCTCCTAATTTCTTGAACTATTAGTATGTACATATATAACATCGGCAAAAAAATTTAATAGCTACCAAAACGATTCACCTTGAAATTTTAACGATAATTATCGATTTACAATCTATTTTTATTAGACTCCTAACCGGTTTTTTTAAAGTATAAATGACAAATAATTCGCTGCAGATAATTAAATTGTAAGACATGAAAAATAAAATGTATCAATTGTTTAATTTTTTACTTAAGTAAGAATAATGGAATAATCGCCCATTTTTAGGTTCCACAGAAAATTATTAAACGTTCATATACCTTATTTTAGGTCGCGAAGTAAAGAATTAAAAAGCAGATAAATGTTTGTTATAACCGACGCGACCACTTTATATCTAGACATAATAAAGTAGAGAGATCACATTTTATGTAAAAGAGTATTATAATTTATAAAACATCGAAACGTTCAACGTATCGAACAATTAAGTCAAAGAAATTGCTTATCATTATTTAGAATATTAAATTGAGAATAAGACACCTATCTATGATTGTCTAAGGTTTACTGAAAAAAAACCCTAATTTATTATACAAATACATGGAAAAAAAATATTGAAATCGATTTTGTCAACACTTATTCGACTTCAATTAAATTTAATCGATCTTTACTACTCCGTTACTCGTTTACGAATCTAGTTTAAAAAAAAAAAACAAATATGCACAGCTCCTATATAAAACAAGTTGATATTTTAATTTTCAAACGACTTTTGTTATAAGCACATATTTATTTTTGTTATATGTCATAGCTTTTATAATTTCATTAAATTATTATACAATAATTATTTTATTATTAAAATTATACTATAATAATTATATAATTTTATACGGAAATAATTATATAAAACTTGTCTTGCAGTTTTATTTTCCCTAATAACGTTTAGGTAATCGTTAATTTGACTTTCGACTTTTCGCGCATATATTTGTTACTTGAATTGGAGTTAATTGAAATCTTCATTGTTTGTATTTGAAAAACTTCTGTCATCAAATTAAAACATTTTATGTAATTTGATATTCTTGAAATTATCTTACATAAATCGCAAAACTAAAGAATGCGCGCGAGTATCTTACGTCGTAGAAAATTATTGTGTCTGGAATAAGTTTGATTCTGAAAACCTTAGGTAAATAATATTTGTTTACGCTTTATTATTATTTTATTTAAATTCATAAATAGAAACTGTGCATAGACAAATAAGAACTCTAAGAAACGATGGTTTATCACAAAAAAAAATCCATGTAGACTATATACTATAAATTACGCGGTAAATTACTATCCACCTAATATAATATCTAAATAAAATTAAAATTTGGAAGAGTTTATAGTTTTAATAAATAGAAGAAATATATTTTTATATCTAATGACTTAAAGAGCTTCTATCGTTCTTGTGTTGTTCTACGTTTTAGATGATTAGTACCCGTAGTTTCAAGTAACTTTAAAATGTGTGCTTACAACTTTTTTTAGTCTAAACATTATTAATCTAAACTTACCTACTCAAAGATATCAATTTGATAACAATTACAATGACAACTTGCTAAACTGAAACTATTACGAAACTATTAATGTCTAAAAGTTTATATTATAGGTGATTACTGTTTATTGCTTCAAGAGTGTAACTACATATTAAATCGTATTTACATTTTTTAAGAAGGCAACACTGGCTTCAATTTTTGAGATTCGTATATAAATTTCAAAATTCGAAGTAATTCAGTGTTAAATTCAATTCATGATGCGTAAGTTGATGGTGCCTAGCGGAGATATTTTAAGTTTAAATATTAACTCACAGAGAGAAGATTACGGTAAGTTTATAAGTAGGTAAATACCTAGTAAATTCGTTCTGATCCCTATTTAATTCGATCCATTATATACACCATTTTGATGTACTCATAATAATATTTTTTTTTTAGTTTTGCAGTTTTTCGATTTAAATTTTATTATTTTGCTATTAAATATAATACATATTGAAATAAAGATAATAATATAGTAAAGATAGTAGAAATGGTAAGATTTCGTTGATGAAGGAACTTAGCTTGGAAGAGGTATTAACTTCGATGTTTTAAGATATATTTAACATATACTCTTTGGTTTCTGCAGATAATTTAAAGTCTCACTAGATCTATGGAAAAGTAGTGTAAAAAGAAATTAAGAAATAAGATTCCCATTAGGGACATAAGTCCCTATTATATAATAAAGTCTACATAACAAATATTATACATATGTAATAATATAATGCAAAAAAACTTTTTTGCTATTATTAGCTGGACTTTATTAATTTTGAACTGGAAACAAAATTTTGTGCATTATTAATTGGGAAATGCGATGATAAAAATGCAAATTTTATAAACGTATCGAATGCGTCTATTAGTATAAACATTTCTCAAATGCTTTTTTGTATATATAATTCTAATCCTTCATTGGTAAGGAAGACTGAAGATATGAAAAAACATAATGCGAACACAACAGAACAGATATTGCATTCTTAACGTACAGTACGTACAGATACGAAATAGAAAAGCGTTTTTTTTAACGCACGAAATGAATTGTAGACAAAATAATATTGGATAAGTGATACGAAATAGAAAAAAGTTTTTTTAATGCACGAAATGAATTAAATTGTGCAAATATGTTTCAGCTATGTATATTTTAGGCTAATCACTATTTATTACTAAGTACCAAGAATGTTATTGTTAATTTATTAAGTAAGACCTGTTTTGTCTAATTAGTAATAATACAAACAATTATATGAAAAAAAAATTAATATCCTTCTATATCGGTAATAATGTGTCTAAATCTTTTTCTAACTTTACGGGAATGTTAGTCTTTTGAGATTACTAAAGAGAGATTCAAATATATAATATCTATATCTATTAAAAAGGTCTATATAACTGTCTTTGTGCTTAGAGCGAGCTTTATTTCTATACATTAGCGTTAGCGTAACACCAATTTGTATGGCGCTAGAACAGCGGTCACTAGATGTCGCTTTTGCAGCGTCAGACAAACTGGCTTTATACCAACGACATTGAGTAGGTTCAAAAACTCATTCTAAGCACAAGATTACGTCTCATCTCGACTTCATCATCTTAGATCATCATGTAGATATAATCATCACGTAAGAAATTGGTAAATCACTCTAATATAAAATATACGATAGACTATTTCAACAGATGGAGCTACTATCAAAGTGGTGAGCGGTGTCTTACATTTGTGCAAATATTGCTAACCTGTCAGCGCTAATCATATCTGACTTTGAAATTTGAATATGTAATCCGGGTAGTTAAATATCATATAACAGAATTGCGAATTTCATCGTCATATTATACATAGAGTAGGGGAGACCTATAGCCCTGTGTGGCAACAAATAATAAGAGAGGGAGGACAAGAAACCCATACTTATATTTGTCTAACTTCACCTAAAAAAGTAGCGTCATTTGCTTTCTCTTTTTTTTATAGACACATTTTGGGTTGTTTATTTTATTCTTTTTATACATACATATATTTAGAAAAGAGAAAGAAAAAAAACATGTATAAAAGCGGACTTATCCCTAAATGGGATCTCTTCCAGTCAACCTTTGTTGTCTCCCCTACTCTAGTATAACTCTATGATTATTTCTCTATGCGTGGCCATTCCCTTCCGAACGGCCACGACGCCGTCACTGCAGCTCCTTAACACCTTGCAGAATCCTCTTCACGTGCCCAACTTTAGTAACACCAAGATCTCGCAAGTCACGCCTTGCTAGTGACAAAAGTTCCCGACCTGTGACGTCATGTTTCGCGAAAGCTTCGGAATACTCATCAAGTTCGAGGGTCTCCAGCCATGCTTGGACTTCTTTGACGCCCCATAGACGTACTTGAGCTGCGGTGTGGGTTGAAGCGGAAGCGCCTTCGGAAACACTACGCCGTCCCCGAAGCCAACGACTTCCGGCTTTCTTCGGAACCTATGGGGGCGAGTTAGGTTAGGGTAGATGTTTGGACAAAGGGCACAATGAATTTTACTGAGCAGCTTTTAAAATTATGGGAAAAATTTATAAAAATCAGGGTATTCTTGCAGATAATACAAATGGCGCATTCAGTAGGACGTTTTCACCATAAAATTAAAAATTATAAGAATACAGTTGGATACCGTCTAACGACATTCTACGGTATGTCTTTGGAATATCGTGTAGTGGCTGGAAGATGCGGGAGTTACGATAAAATAATATATTATTAAATATCATTTATCATTTTTAATTCTTAAATTTATAACAAATAATTTTGCAATCCAAGAAAAATTAATATTATAGTATTGATACGACAAGGGAGAATTGCTATTTATTGTTAAATATGCAAAATTTCATCTATAATAGCACAAAAAATCTTGCCGGTTCTTTTCGAACAGGCATTACTTCTAAAATCAGTGCAGTGGTATATTGTATTCAATTCAAAACAGTCTAATAAACTACTTGAATAAAGATTATTTTGGTGTTTCAAGTAATGGCCTAGATATTTTAAGGGAGAATACGAAAATATTATTTTTGCATTAAATAGGTGATGAGTTAAAGAAATCGGATTATAAAGCAAGTTTGTAATATCTCTGTAAAATTAACACATGATTGCATATGTCCGTGAATTATATAAACATACCTCATCAGCTTGTATGTATGCAAGACCATCACGTAGTTGGCACTTGGCTAAATGTGCACGTAAGCCGGTAACTGCATTGCCTAAGTTTGCTCCGCTATCTATTAGCTCCTGGCAGCTTTCAACCTGTTAAATTCAGTCATTAAATATCACTATTAAATTTGTTTTTTAACAACTTCAATATATATTGCATCTTGGATTTTGAATTTGCAGACTTAAAACGCTCTCACTACGAATGGATGTACGGACGTAATGAAAGTTTTGTATCTGAATGGCATAAACATTTTCCTCAATGTCTGTTTTTTCATCTCGATCATTAAACATATGCGATCATATCATTATCATAGGTCTCTTTAAGAAATTTTTGTTGAACTGATTGCGTACCTATTGATAGATCTACCAATACTTTGTTGTTTGGGGTGGAGTTACTGTTTGAAATTTATCGTGAAATCAAAGTTTATCGGTTTCTCAGACTACTTTTTCCCTATCGCCAATTTAGCTTCACCACTCATTGTGCTATCTCCCTAACACCGTGTACTATTACGATTTTTCACAAATTTATTTTCTGATATTGGGTAATTTAAGGAAAAGGAAGGTTTAATCTTCGCCATAATATAGTTTGCTTTGCTATAATATACATAGTAGTCAGAGACATAGAGTCTCCTCCAAAACATCAATTGTTAACATATTGAGTGGCCCGTTGGAGCAGTGGGTAGTGACCCTGCCTTCAACTCCGCGGGTCGCGGGTTCGATTCCCGCCGAGGGCCAACATTTTCTATAAATGAATTTGTTGGTCTTTGAGCCTGGGTGTATATTTGTATTTAAGTATGTATTTAAAAATATATAAGTATATATTCACCAGCTGTCTGTCACCCATAACACAAGTATTAAGTTACTTACTTTGGGGACAGACGACCGTGTGTGTAAGTGTCCCATATATTTATTTATTTATTTATTTATTTAGTTCATTCTGCTGATCAAAGCCGTTAACCAATAAACCTATAATTTTTTTGGATGTGGTACATCAGTTTCTACTCACCAGTGTCGCTAACAGCCGCCTCAGCTGCGGTGGTGGTAACAATTTCCCTTCGGCATCCTGTAATGCGTCTGCTTGCGCTGAAATACGGCGCGCTATCGCTAACGAACCGCATACTTTTCCTGTCACCGTTGCATTAGTCTCGCTGATGCAGGCGAGCTTTATCTGAAACGAGAAATTTAAAAACATTAAGACTCATTCTACACCCAAGAACCCTGGAACGTTACATTTGTATGATGACAATGTCTCTCTAATAATCTATCACTAGCTTTAATCATTCAATCATCAATGGAATACGATCCATAACCAGTAATTTTGGCTAAAAATAAACCATATTCAATCATATATTGAGTTCAAAGGTATTAAGCTGTCAGACATTGTAAAAAATCTACCCGCACTACATATTATTAAGAATACTTAGTTATAATTTAATATTTTTTTCAGAATAACTTTGTTACTTTATTTAAGTTTGTATTCAGATTATTTATTAAGAGGAATGTGCAATATCCAGACAAGTCGTTACGGGTTTAGGATACTATCTATCTAATTTCGGGGACGCCTGTCAGTGCAGGACGGGTGATCAGCTCCTATTCCGGACTATTCCACCCATCCATTCCATTTAGGATACTAAGAAACACATTGTAATAATTATTAATGTATTTGAATAATTAAATAAATATGCGGATTCTTTCAGCATATATAGCTTTCGATAATTACGATTGTGAGATGTTAATTAACAGGCCGTGGGCAGTTTTAATACCTGTTATTACATGCACGTATTCAGACAATCTCAACCGGCTATGACTTTGAGGAAAAGACTGCTGATATCTTATTACTGCTACACTTAATACTACATTCTTCATCACTTAATACTACAGTATTCTTTACGTTTCATTATTGTGTTAGCTAATCTTATTCATTTGAAATAAATACCATTTTCATTAAGAAGAAAACTTACGTGCTTGACAATAGTGTTGACGTCATCAAGCAATACAAGTAAATGAGCTGCTTCTGTAGGCGTAAGTGCACGAGTCGGTGCTCCGGCGTGTGCTTTCTGCTGTTGCTTTTCATCCCATGCTCTGATGATTACAGTTCAAGTCAATTAATTTTCTTTAGAGCACATATTTCAATTAAGGACGTAGTTCTATACACTGCGATCAATACTTTCTACTCTACTAATTATGATCTTGTATTGCTTCCAACAATTCTGCTAAAATTTACTATTTATTTACAGGGCGATTGAGATTATTAATAGACAAATTTAGATGTGAAAATATTTACATAAATAACCCAGAACTTTCATTAATAGCGAGACTTGCGAACAATTAACAGAATTCCAAGTAAAGTATAACTTGGATCTTTGTGAATTCTACATCAGAATTTATTTAAATTTATGTAAATTTTTGTACATAAAAGATACAGAATTACAAAACAATAGGTGATTTATATAATATACGAGGTAAGCTCGCAATATACGAGTTTGTGGGTTTGGCTATACGATACTATAGTTCTTCTTGATCGGTCCCTCATTACTGAGGATCGTGGTCACGTGAACCTTTCTTATGTATGACCTGCCTCCATTTATCCCGGTCTAGAGTAGCCCTAACCGTCAGATAGAATTTTGAAGAGGAGGTGGCTTCTTTCACTTGGTCAGACCATCGTGTTGGCGAGCGGCCTCGATACTATAGTAAAATTCCGAAATCAATTTTAGCTTTGCCATTACAGCAGTTTAAAAACACTGTTGAAGGAAGGCTACTTAACTAAAAAGCCTATACTGTTGAGGATTATTTAGACGATAAGAATGTGTGGATATAGCTACTTCGACCTGTACCGGACAGTAATGACTAAATGTAATAAGAATTTTAAAAAGAGCAACCAAGTTTCTTGCTGGCTCATCTCGGTAGGAACAGCTTTAGAGTTGACAATTCAAAAGCTTGTTTACACATTCACTTGAATAAAGTTAATTTTGAATTTGAATTAGAATTGCTTACAAACCTTAAGCTGGTCTCCAATGCTCTGGATCGGCAAAGCATCTGTGCTCTGTTTTTATGTATGATACGCACGCAACCGGGTGGCTGCAACCATGCCTCGCCATCCACTTGCACGGGCACGCACTCCTCTCCCAAGATGTTAATCTGAACCGCCCTGCATTGTGCGATGCGATGTTTCTGCAGATTAATGAGGCGGGATGCTGCCATTTGTGCTGAGCCGAAGACAGCTACAACCTGTATTATGTAAGATATTATTTGAATTAAGATATTTTTAAGCTGTAGTAGCCCAGCGGTACCACACGTGGGAGTGGTGCGACTCTTTCGAGGAGGTCGTGGCAGACACGAATGAGTTTTCTGTTATATCCTATGCGTCTAATTGATAATTGCAATTTATCACACGCTTTTCGGTAAAGGAAAACATCGTGAGGAAACCTGCATACCCCTAGAGAATTCTGGAGATATGTGTAACCTACCAATCCGCATTGGAGCAGCGTGGTAGGTCTTAGCTCCAACCCTTCTCTCCAAAAACGGAGAGAAGAGGCCTATTCTCAGCAGTGGGACAGTAACAGACCTCTGCTTACTTACTTAAGACATTTTTTAAAAGTATAACAACATTTCCACAGCTCCAAATCCAATGTTTTCATTAAATATTTTTTTAAAAGCCAGAACTTTTTGAAAACTAAAGAGAAAACGCATATACATAAATAAGTGGTAAAATAAAATATAATAATGCTTTTACAAAAATGTAATGACAAAAAGTGGTCAAACGCCTCAGCTATTCTCCAATATTGGTATCCAGAAGCAAATAAACAAGGACATAACCGTAACAAAATGTAATGTTAGATTGTGCGTTGTGTTGTTTTACTTCAATACTTACTTCCAGTATTCGATCATCAAAAGACGGAGCTAGGAATATATCGTCAGCGCGCGTCCCACCCCAAAAATTGGTTCCGCCCATAAAAGATGATATATTTAACACAACAATGCCCTGGAGCTCAGGAAGCGGTATTCTCTGACCGTCGCATTCTAACTGGACGCGTTGTCCAAGATGTCTGAAATAAATATACTTTTCAAAAGATACATAGAAACATGACATACATGGAAAGATTCAAAAGATATATAGATTATATTATCAAAGAGCCCAGAGCTGTATTATCAAATTAATAATCCAAGAAGCTAGATGAAAGGTTTAAAAAAACGGGCTTGTGAAATCTGACGAATTTCAAGATTACTTTGTTGTACTTAAAAATACAATAGAATTCTTTGAAATTCTTGTAAAATTTCGCAATAACTTATTCTGCCTTTATTTCTTTGCGTACTTTAGGATCGAACACAAAGATTTTCTAAAAAGATATCATGTATCAGGTATGAAAACGGATTGTCCACTCTACATTTAGCATTATATATATTTTCTATTTTACTTCATCGTAAATTATAGCAAAATAATTTTATTATTACTTTTGTATTATGGATCTCCGCAAAGTAACGCCTAATTCTATAAATTATATAAAAGATACAGTACCTGTAAGTTCTATTAACCCACTCTTTCGACCCAAGCACGCCATACCACATATAGTTTCTTGCCCTCGATCTACATTTCTCAGGATGTTCCTCCCTTTTGTTATGGAAATCCAATGTTATCTTCGCATCAATACCGATCCCAAAATAGTTGTTCATAACAGCCCTCTCGTAGAAGCCTTCCAAGAGCGTCTCATCAGGGTCCATTAGTGGACTCACAGCAGCGCATAGTGCGTCAGCATTTGCCAGAAGGCACTGACTTATGAAACCTTGGGTGACGTGAGGCCATGCTGGCAATGAAACCAAGGGATTGATAATAGGCAGTTTTTTAGTTCTATCGCTTGTATCTGACTTTGTAATACTGCCACCACCACCTATTGTTCCACCTTCACCCCATATTGATGAGACAGACGTAGATAGCCTGCTTTATAAAAAAAAAATATTGGTTTATTATATTATAGATTTCTTAAATAATAAATATATAAAATCCTTAAATATATTTATCTGGAAAATAAAACCACGATAATAGGATATACGATAACTCATCATCTTTCTGCTCGTATCCCACAATAAAAGGGGTCGGCACAAGATGTTATAAACATGTTGTCACATGATTTGGCTGCATTTTTACAACCAGCCACCTGCCTGACGCCAACTTACCTTAGTCGTATTTTACGACACCTCGGTAAGGAAGAGGGTGGTCTATTCTACTCAACCGGATACCACACGGTGGGTAAACTTACCTTAGTCGCTTTGTACGACACCTCGGTAAGAAAGAGGGTGGTCTATTCTGCACAGCCGGATACCACACGGCGTTTTTATTATATTGAAGATTTCTCAATTAATATATTAAATATATTTATCTGAAAAATAAAACCACGATAATAGGAACTCATCATCTTCTGCCTTTATCCCACTCTAAGGGGGTCGGCACAACATGTTATAAACATGTTTTCTCATGATTTGGCTACGTATTTTACGACCAGCCGCCTGCCTGACATCAACTTACCTTAGTAAGTTAGTTAACTTAGTTAAACTAAGGTACGGTACTAAGGTAAGGTAAGGTACTACCTTAACTTAATACCGTACCTTAGTCGTATTTTACGGCACCTCGGTAAGAAATGAGGGTGGTCTATTCTACTCAGTCGGATACCACACGGCACGATAATAGAAAATATGAATTAATAAATATTATAATAATAATAATTAATATTAACTTTATTAAACATCCAAATGTACATAGTGCATTGAAGCCCTAGCTCCTGAAGTAGAAGAACTGTGTTTCAGGAGCTAGTACCTTCCCTTATCAACTAAAACGGATTAAAATATAGAGTTACAAAACTTGAAACACTTACTTATCCGGTTCCCCAGGTTTAAATAAACTCCCGCATGATATTCGTCTGGATGCTGCTGGAGAGCAACTGAGAAACTGACCATATTCTGAATCTGACCCTAACAGTTTTGGATTGTCTGACTGTCGCCTTTCTCTTTCCTTTAGATTTGGTTCTGGTGAGTAAACGCTAAGTGTATCGGTCCCTTGATCATAAATATCACTTAGAACTGAAGCCATACGGCTTTGACACGTTTTTATACTTCTGTCTTCACTATGTGACGGCGATGGAGGTTCTACTACCACACTGACTTGTGGAAATGGAATTTTTTGTCTGATTTCACAAATTTTCTCTTCCACTTTTGGTAACACTCTTATTTTTGGAGATGTTTGTTTATTCGGAGTTTCATCACCTCTAGACAATTCTTCTGTAGTTTTAGGCAATAGATGCTTAAGATTTGGATCATCAACAACTCTTTTCTTAATACTCTTTCTTAGTGCTTTCCGAAAGGATTTTCTTGCAATATCACTCCCTTCTTCGAATTGAGCCAAACTGCAATATTTAATTTGTTCCTCGGCTTTTACTGCATTTTCTATGTAAAAAACTCTATTTTCATATCCAAATTTCTCCACCTCAGGTTCGGGAGGTTTTTTAATTTTCGATATGTATTTCATTTTTCCATCACTCTTTTTTTCTAGGCTTGGGTGGCGGCTGTCCATTGGTATATCAGAAACAGTATCCGACGTAAAAAGTGTCGTATCATCAGTATACGTTTCATTCTCACCGTTTTTGCCCATCATCGCCAACAAAACCTCCTGTCCGAGCATCGAGCTGATGTCGTCCATTATAGATTCACCGTGCAAAGTTTCCGAATTCATATAGGTGTCAGAAATTTCGGGTGAATCAATGTGCCCTATACCACCACTCTCTTCAACATCACCTGGTTTCGTGTCTATTATTTCTGATATTAAACTAAAGTCTTCGCTAATGTTGGACCCCTCGGAACTGGTCGCCTCTATCTCCAAGTCTACACTAGACAACTTCCTCTCTGGCGTGCAATCGCCGCTGGCAGGCGTCACTCTATCGCAAATATCTTGGAAGTGGACGTCGTCAGTGTATGGCTTGTCGATATCTATTATAGTCAATTGGTCCGATTCATAAGTTTCTCCCTGTATTAACGAATCTTTCTTATCACTATCGTCTGAGATAACTAAGTTAGGTATTGTAAGACTACTGCTATTATACGTGGCGCTCGTTCGCTCCAGTTCCGGCCTCAGGAGGTTTTTGCAGGAGCTAGTATCACAGGAGGAAAGATTTGAAGGCGAAAGCCGATCCTGAGGCGAGAGGGAGCTCGTTTTACTGCGACTATACTTATCGACGTCCAAGTTATCTACTTGATCTTGGGGATTTGAACTAATTAACTTAACTATGTCTTCATCTACATCTGGAATGCTGTGGACAATTAAAACTAATGATTACATCTGTTTTGTGTATATTTTTATTATTTTAAAATATAATAATTTGTTACTTCTACTTAGAGGTTATGTAACATACTAAATAGCGCAATAATCACGTACAGCATACTCGAAGATAAAAATGATTTTAGGGAGTTGAAGTATATAATCTATACTTTTGTATAAGTAACGGCCTGTTACTATCCCAATGCTGGGCATAGGCCTCCTCTCTCCGTTTTTGGAGAGAAGGTTTGGGGCTAAGACCTACCACGGTGCTTCAATGCGGATTGGTAGGTTTCACATATACCCTAGGATTCTCTAGAGAAATGCAGGTTTCCGCACGATGTTTTCCTTTACCGAAAAGCGTATGATAAATTGCAATTATTAATTAGACACATAAGTTTTTAATAGAAAAACTCATTGGTTATTTACATTTATTTATCTCAACAGATTCACACGGTCGCACGCTGAGCTATCACAGCTTGCAAACTTTTGCATACTTAAATGTAATTTTTCATCATCTTCATCTTCCTGCCCTTATCCCACTCTAAGTGGGGTCGGCACAACATGTTACAAACATGCTGTCACATGATTTGGCTGCGTTTTTGCGACCGGCCGCCTGCCTGACGTCAACTTACCTCTGTCATATTTTACGACACCTCGGTAAGAAAGAGGATGGTCTATTCTACTAAACCGGATACCACACGGTGGGTCAACTTACCTTAGTCGCCTTTTACGACACCTCGGTAAGAAAGAGGGTGGTCTATTCTACTCAGCCGGATACCACACGGCGGGTCGACTGACCTTAGTCGCCTTTTACGACACCTCGGTAAGAAAAGAGGGTGGTACTATTCTATTCAGCCGGATACCACACGGCGTACTTAAATATAATTTTTATGATCTCTTAATAATTTTTCCGAAGAGTTTATTAATCTTGTATCTTTTCTAGCAAATGTTATCAGTATACCCACTTTTCTGGCTGCATTGAGGATGCAGAAACCGCGGAGGCGGCAGAGGAGCGGCGGCTGTCAGCGAAGGCGCGGGGCACCGGTAGGGCTCCGCTTTCAGGTGCTTCGCCACGACTGCTCGCACTAGCTCCACTTGCCTCACCACGGATTGCGTCCTGATAACATTTAAGTATTTAGTACACGGTTGACCGAGCCCTGCTCGGTAATTTTTTACAATAAAAAAACTTCAAAAAAATAAAAAAATTATTAGGAAGTTGGGGATCGATCCTAGGTATTTACATTTCTCGAGACTGCTCGTTCCCCGATTAAGCTACGCTGACTTGACAGTTAATGGCAAAAATTCAAATCAATATAAATTTTAGTATTTTTTAAGTAATGCCCAAAAACAGGGATAATACGATTTTTTTTACATAAAACCTAACTAGATCGATTTTTGTCCCCTAAAACCTCCTACATGCTGAATTTCAAGAAAATCGTTGGAACTTTTCCAAGAAACTGACACGAACGTACGAGTATGAAATTTGGCATAGATATATAGAGGAGGATAAAAGGATTCTTCTTTTTCTTCAACCGATGGACGTCCACTACTAGATATAGGATAGGTCTCTTCATGGTATCTCTACAACACAAGATTTTGTGCCGCTTGTATACAGTGGCTCCCCGCAACCTTTTTGAGGTCGTCAGTCCATCTAGTAGGGGGTCTTCCCACACTGTACTTACTGGGTTCGCCATTCCAACACCTACTACAATCAACTAACCTACCAAAAACTTACTTTGCGATTTTGGTCGTGGAGTCTATCTCCTGATGATGCTTTGGTTGCGGGGCGAAACGATTGTTATGTGATAGTGAACGTATATTTTGTTTGTGTATCGTGGTGGTGGTGGTGGAGGTTTGCGTATGTGTTTTTTACGAATCCTGCATGTATCAGGTATGATAACCGATTGTCCACTCTACACTTAGCACTATAAATGTAGAGTGGACAAGTATATATTTTCTATTTTACTTCATCGCGGATTATAGCAAAATAATTTTATTATTACTTTTGTATTATGGATCTCCGCAAAGTAACGCCTAATTCTATAAATTATTAGTTATCTTAGTTAAATGCACTAAATGAAATAGTAGTAATTGTATATAATACCTGTGGATAAAGACTAGTAAGCGTTCGCACGAGCGACCGTAGAGCGCGCCGCACGCTGTCCGCGCGTCCCGCTAGGGCGCAGCCGCGTGCCGCCCAGTTTAACTGCTCCTATAATGGTGTTACTATTAATAAAGAATTGAGTTCTTAATTACATGGTTTCCCAAATTATATTGAGACTACTCCAAGCTATGATAACCCAGCGGTGAGACCGTGAGACTCTGTAGAGGAAATCACGTGTTTAAACACCGGGCAGGCACCAATTAGTTTTTCTAATAAAAGTTATGTGTCTAATTGATAATTAATTTACCACACGCTTTTCGGTGAAGGAAAACATCGCGAGGAAATCTGTATATCTCTAGAGAACTCTAGGGATTTGTGTAACCTACCAATCCGCAATGGAGCAGCGTGGTAGGTCTTAGCTCTAATCATTTTCTCCAAAATAGGACAGAGGAGGCCTATACTCTTACTGCAACTAATGGGTCCTGACCCTAATACTTCGTTTAAACTTTGGTTCATCGACCAGAACTATTTATTTATTAACAATATTGAATTGAATTGCAACAATATTGAATTATATTGTTTGAAGGTCCGATAGGTGATAGAGTAGCTAAATAGGAAAAGATTTCCCTCTCATCTCTGCTGTTTTACCTATATAAATAGCAAAACGTCATTCTATATAAAAAAACTTTGACCTATTATACTTAACGGTGTCTGAATTTTTTATTATAAAGTACTAGAGAAACTAATAGATAAATCAGCCAATTCTTGGAGCCTAAACGTGCAATGCTTGGAAAGCTACATTCATGATGTATATATCGGTTCTGCCCCACTATTCGAACCTATCTAGGGTTCTTCTCCTTAGACAATCACTGACACCAACACCATTGAGAATAAAGTGCCCATCAGGGCCAGGCAAAAGTTGTGTTGTAAAAACATTGGATACCTTTTCAGTCTTTTCGATGCTTCCTTTTTCGGCAGTTGGCTGCGGCTCAGGCTCGCTGTCACTTGTCTCCAAAGGCTCCCACGAGCTGGGAATAAATTAGTATTATCAGAAATTAAAAATTCTAAACAAAATGTATAATAATTTGTGGCAAGCCGTTCCCACAAATTGTATAATGAGGCAGATCACTTAGTCATAACCAAGATAACGAGGATTACAATTAATAAGATATGTGTAACGTGTCAATGCTCCTTGGAACACCGTATTGCTTCATACCTCCAATTTTTCTCTCCAAGGAGACAAAAGCTTTTTATCGAACATTTGACAAGCACGCAAGCCGATTATGTACTTAATTATTTTGTTCCGAGAGTTCATATCGATTAATTAGCGAAGAAACAAAGTGAAACTGTCTGCTAATCTAGTTGTATCAACGATGTTGCGATTTTGGTCTGTTAGGCCTAATATTCATGAAACATCAATCGATAGGCAGTAATCAAGAAAATAAAGCAGATTAATATCTGCTTTATTTTCTTTATCTGCTTTATTTCGTCCATAATTCCACCTTTAAATGTAAGTAAGGTAGTAGAATTAAGTTTCGAGTCTGCTCTTATGAAAGGCTGTATTGCCACTGTACACACTGTGTATTTACATTGTGTCCCGGACGGTGACGCTGTAAAAGCCGTTAGGGCTAACAGCATCTAGTCAATTCGAAAAAAAAAAAACTGTACGGCAACATCAGTGTATCTCAAAAGTCAGCATTAGAAGCAACTTGTTAGACAATATTCAGTCTTTAATAAATACTCTAACTTGCAACACGTTTTATAATAAATATATCTCCATCTGCATTACTTTGATTTCGCTCCACAATAGAGAAGTCGACAAACAAACACCATCAGTACACTGGTGGCCCCAATGAACGCCGAAATGACTTTTCCAGCGACTCACACCAGCAAACTAGCGAATACTTTGGAAACAGCAGACCTGGGTAACTTTTGCTTCAGACAAAGTAATGCAGATGGAGATATATTTATTACGATAGGTCTTATCCGTATGAAGTATATAAGTATGATCCGTTATGAAGAATCGAGCACAAGCACATTGACAAAGCGTTTCTTTCCAGATATACGTATCGCTTATAAAACTCAAAGGCAACTAGAACTGACAAATGCGCTAAGCCAGATACTGGGCACGGAGGATTTAAATCTTATTTGTTTAAGTATAAGTTGGCACTGGCCCGTTTTGTAAATGCGATGATTCAACCGAGGAATACTATCTGCCATGTCCTTCTGGAATGCCCTAAGTTTCATCTACATAGATTTTCGTGTGAAAACAGTTTAAACTTGGGTTAACAGCAGATACTCTTAATGACATAAATGACGAGGACGCACGAAAGATTTTTCCAAAGAAGAGCTTCCAAAAGAAAGAGCTTCCAAAATACTGAAAATAGTCGGTAAAGAAAATGGGAGGTAGGCGCTACACTAGGTAAAGATAAATAAAGGCTGCTGCATTATTAACAGCAGCAGGGTAAAAAGTAATATAAAAAAAATACGATACGTCTTACAAGTTTGCGTATTTATTAGCGGCTGAATATTATCTAACGAGTTGCTTCTAATGCTGACATTTGAGATACGCTGACGTCACAGTACAGCCACTAAGTAACGGCCTGTTACTATCCCACTGCTGGGCATAGGCCTCTTCTCACCGTTTTTTTTTTTGGAGAGAAGGATTGGAGCTAAGACCTACTACGCTGCTCCAATGCGGATTGGTAGGTTACGCATATCCCCAGAATTCTCTGGAGATGTGCAGGTTTCCTCACGATGTTTTCCTTCACCGAAAAGCGTGTGATAAATTGCAATTATCAATTAGACATATAAGTTTAACTAGAAAACTCATTGGTGCCTGCCCGGGGTTTGAGCCCTAGACTTCCTCGAAAGAGGCGCACGGTGTTACCGCTGGTCTACCACAGCTTACACTAGCTTATAGGAAGTCGGTCTGCGGCTGGGCCGGTCTAATCAGAGGCACTCTCAGATGACTGAAGTTGATCATTATGACTACAGTATATCCAATGTAACGCAATCGCAGCCACTAATCGACGGCAAATGCAGGGACGAAAATTGGCAATGATGGGTAAGGAACAGTTCGTACTCGCAACGTGCATGGTCGTGGGCGAGATGCGTCCGTGCGTGCAGCAAGAGCGAGAGCGCGCGACGCAGCCGGTGCGCCGCTCGCGCCGCGCCGCCGCCCGCCCTCTCCCCGGCGGCCGCCAGCCGCGCGCAGCCCGCCCTCAGCGCCGCCCGAGCTATGCTCGACTCACTCTCCCCGCACTCTCCCGCCTGGTAATATTCAGCAACTCAATTAACTTAATTATAAATGTTTGTATGTATGTTATGTCGATGGCTCTGTCGTACGGAAAAACTCTGAAAAAACTAGCGTAAGAAAACTGTTTGCGCTAACACTATTTACAGTATATATTTACACAATATAATTTTACATTTTTATTTTTTTAACTGTTTTTTTTTAATATTTCTATAAAAAAACAATTAAAAAAATAAAAAGGAAGAATAGTCTACCTAGGTTATATTGGGAAATAAAAATGGAGTGATGATTGAGGTTATAGTTTGTAATATTCTTTTTTTTACGTGACACTGGCAAAATGATTTGCGTCCAATTTGAGCTGTAAAGCCCATAAAGCAAGATAATAATAATAGGTTATATCTGGGACTGGATATATATTTTATTTTCTGAGGTATTTTCACTTTCTTAGTCCACCCGAGCCCAAATGAGTTACAAAAACTTTGCAAGTGACAGCTAAATTAATATTTGTGTTCTAATTATATTTTAGTATTTTTTTCAGTGCCTAAAAACATGTATGTATGAAACGACAATTTTCTTAGATAAAACCTAGCTAGATTAATTTATCGCCCCCAAAACGGGTTAGAGCCAATTTATATGATGCTGCAACAGAGACATCTGGTGACCGCTGTTCTAGCCCCATACAAATTGGCGTTATACTAACGCAATCGAGAAGGTTAACTAAACTCACACTAATCAGTGTAAAGAACTTTGTAGCGAAACTAATGATACCTATCAAAAAAGGCTATCAAACCTGCACAATCTCCTGCAGATTCCTGAGGAGCGCACTTTCGTCGAGGAGGTCAGGGGGCGCCGGAGGCGGGGGAGGGGCGGTCAGGGCCCGCTCGAAGGTCATTATTGACCATCTGTAAAGTTGATAACTTGTATCAATAGTAAATTAGTGGCCTCGCCCTCAGCTAGGCCAAGGTCAATCTTCTTGATCCAAAAGTGATCGTCACCAAACCAAAAGCATTCGTGATTTATAGACCCAGGTGGATATTATTATTTTTTTCCTGTTATAATGTACATCACTATGGAGGTACTTTAGTGTCGTCACAATCTAGCCTTGAGGCTAATAAGCAAATTAATTTTAACCTAAACTTATTAATTAACTTTTATCTAAGGACAGGTCCAATGACTTATCTTAGTCTTTCTTACTATAGGAGACACTTCGTTCTTGTGTTCTTTTTCGGTAGCACTAATACTACACTACACTATCACTATATTACACTAACTCAAAAGGCTTTGTCCTTTTAGGTCTTCTCACTACTCCCTTAATATCGAGAAGTTGGATAGCATCGATTCGTGGGCGTCAGCATCCTTTTTTATAACTTTATTTACAAGTTGGATATGAATGATGAATGGCCCGATGCCACTGGTGGCATTGACCTAGCCATCAGCTTCATGGACCACAGGTTCGATTGCGGCCAATATTTACTATAAAAAAATTTATTCTTCCAGTCAGGCTGTATTTATGTATTTAAAATTATAAATGTATATATTTACCAGTCGTCCGTCACCTATATCAGGCTGTGATAGCCCAGGGTGCCCGTGCGACTATTTCGATGGGGTCAGAAGTTCAAACTCCGGGCAAGCACCAATGAGTTTTTCTATTTATACTTATTGTCTCTAATTGATAATTGCAATTTACTCACACGCTTTTCGGTGAAGCGAAACATCGTGAGGACACCTGCAAATCTCTAGAAAATTCTGTGGATAAGTGTAGTCTACCAATCCGCGTAGGTCCAACCCTTCTATCCAGAAACTAATAGAGATACCTATGCCCGGCAGTGGGATAGTAACAGACCGTTACTTTACCGTCACCTAAATCACTATTATTAAATTACTTTGGGGGCGGACGACCGTGTGTGTAAATGCCCTATGTATTAGTTATTTATAAAGATAAGAAACATGCGCCTTTCGGTGGAACAATCATCTCCAGCTACTAGAGAATTATTATGGAAGGATGGGTTAATATTTTATGATTACGAAACAACGGTCGGAACTGCGTAGTATTTCTTTATAACTACACACCGCATGCTGATGTCTTATTAGCTAAGTGGGGTCCCGTGAACTCAGTCTCCCCTTACCCATTCACAACGTTAAAAGGTTGTCTTTAGTCGAGATAACGGACTAAAAGCCCGCAATAAAACGTGCCAACGAACTGACTACTTTGTGTTGAGCTAAGGTAGTATTTAGCTATGTATATGTTAAAACAAACATTCGCTGTTTAAAATGATATATTTCAAGTTAATCATCACAGAAGATACTGTTTGTTACATTTGATTAATATCTAGACATTACGCCGTGTGGTATCCGGCTGAATAGAATAGTACCATCCTCATTTCTTACTGAGGTGTCGTAAAAGGCGACTAAGGTAAGTTCACCCGCCGTGTGGTATCCGGCTGAATAGAATAGTGCCATCCTCATTTCTTACCGAGGTGTCGTAAAATACAGCTAGGGTAAGTTGACGTCAGGCAGGCGGCCGGTCGTAAAAACGCCGCCAAATCATGTGACAGCATGTTTATAATATGTTGTGACGACCCCACCTAGAGTGGAATAAGGGCAGGATGATGATGATTAATATCTAGACATAATTATCTAAGTAATTAATTTTAGCTTAGCCATAACATTAGTTTAGAATATATATTACAAGGAGGTTTATTCCGAAAGCCTTATACTATTGAGGATTACATTAAGATAAAATGCACAAGATAACAATGACCAAATATAACATAAAAATTGTTCGAAAAGAGGAACCGGTGAGTTTCTTGCTGGTTCTTCTCGATAGAGGCAATGTTCCGAACCAGCATTAGAATTGACGACACAAAAGCACTCGTTTACAAATATAGTTGTATAATGAATATTATGAATTTGAATTCCATTCTGTGGTCATAACGAACATATACAATATCACTAAAACCTGCTAATATAAAAAAATAAAGTAAAGTAGCGGCCTGTTACTAACTCACTGCTGGGCATAAGCCTCTTCTCTCCGATTTGGGGATGGAGCTAAGACCTAATCACGCTGCTCCAATGCGGATTGGTAGGTAACACTATCCCTAGAATTCTCTAGAGATATGCAGGTTTCCTCACGATGTTTTCCTTCACCGAAAATCGTGTGATAAATTGCAATTATCAATTAGACACGTAAGCTTTTACTAGAAAAACTCATTGGTGTTTTTCTTTCCTTGAATTGCAGGTTTGAACCTGCAATTCACGGAAGAGAGAATTGCACGGAAAGAGTCGCACGGTAGAACCGCAGGGCAAAGCTATGTTTAGCCGATAGAGGCGAAGGTATTTTTCCCTTACAAATGTAACTAATGCAACCTACTATTCCAATAACTCACCGATCCAGCATCTTGGTGGAAGCCCTCTCGTATCGCTCCAGAAGGTGCTGCAGATTTGCCGCATCGTCGCAAGACGCTCCCCATCCTAGCACGCGGGCCAAATCATTTCCAGTGCCCAGAGGGAGCACAGCAGTTTGGACCTGTCGCTGACACAATAATTCCATGCTAACGACTCAAAACTCAATGGATAGCCGATAAAGGGGACGTGTGTCCCCTACGGTACATGCAGAAAGAGGTAGTCACTGAATATAATTAGTCTAAACAGAGTACAATACAAATCCTTGCGATGAATGTGAATTGCGATCCTGCCGGGACACACACAGCAAACAAATTTTTCCATGGTGTTATCTATTTGGTACGCCCATACGGCGTACCAAATAGATAACACCATGGAAAAATTTGTTCTCCGGCTGAGTAGAATACACCACCCTCATTTCCTACCAAGGTGTCGTAAAAGTCAGACTAAAATAAGTTGAACCGTCGTGTGATATCCGGTGGAGTAGAATAGATCAAACTCTTTCTTACCGAGGTGTCGTAAAAGGCGACTACGGTAAATTGACGTTAGGCAGGCGGCCGGTCGCAAAATCATGACAACATGTGTATGACATGTTGCGCTGATCCCACTTAGAGTGGAATAAGGGCAGGAGCTTGACCAAGCTTGTATAAAAGCAATACGTGAAGATTTATAGTACATAGAGTAGGGGAGCCATAAGCAGTGCGAGTGTCCAACAAATAATAAGATATTGAACATTACAAACCCACACCTATCTTTGTCTAATCACACATAAAAAAAGAAAGAAAGATAGTTTTCTCTTTTTTCTATGGACACATTAAGACAAAGAGAAGAAGTATCATCAATGCGTGAAGTCTATATGCCATAGAGATATTATACATAGGGTAGGGGAGCCATAAGCAGTGCAAAGGTCCAACAAATAATAAGAGATTGAACATGACAAACTCATATCTATCTTTGTCTAATCAAACATAAAAAAGAGAGACGAAGAGAGATGGACACATTTTAGGCTAGCTTCCTTACTCGATGCTTTATGTACTCGCGCTTACATGCATATCCAGCTTATCCACTTCTTGAAGGACCCACCCCACGGACCCGTCTCCGCTGCACACCAGCACCCGTAGAGGAGCAAAATGCCTGAACAAACGCAACCCAAGCCGAGGTCCAGCGCCGCTCAACTCAAACACTTGAGCTGGATTGAGGAGCTGTTTGAAGCGACGGAGAAATTTGACGCCTTGGTTGTCTCCTGCAAACAACGGGCCAATTTAATTTGGTGCACAATAAATATAAACTTAATAAGAAACCGCCATACCTTCAACCAATGCATTTTTATAGATCTAAGTTAACTATTAATCCAAATTCTAATCCTATCCTACTAATCCTACTAATATTATAAATGCGAAAGTTTGTGAGTATGGATGTGTGTTTGTTACTCTTTCACGGCGAATCTGCTGAACCAATATCGATGAAATTTGTCACAATTATTCCTTATAAGTCGGAATAACATATATGCTATGCAAATCCTGTTAATTCTACAAGAATAGGATGACACTAAAAAGGGCCATTTACTATCACCCGACAACAAATCATGCGAACGAAGTTGCGGATAAAAGCTAGTATCAAATAGCGTTTCGGATTGATAGCATCACCAGCAAGCTATAAAATTGCACAAGCATGGCAAAGTATAAAAATGCACGCGATTCCTTGTGATTGCTTTGTGATTTTGTCTTTGTGTCTATCTTCTGATGATGATTTTGGTTACAAGGCGAAACGATTGTTAAGTTGGTTCGTTTCAGAAATAGAGAACCCTACACGGGTTCCTCAAGGCATCTTGTAATGGCGAGCTTAGGAAGTTCGCTCGATGTTCTGACGACCTCTGTACAATGCAGCACGACGTGAGATGGCATTTTAGTTCTCCCATGTGTTCTTTGCAAATCGGGCTGTCAGTCACAGTGATAAGTATTTATTTAAGAGACAGATTAGTTACTCACCAGATCGTGAGTTGACGAAGACGATGAGTGGCGAGGCGTTGGGCGGTCTGTCTGGTAACCATCCGTCATCGGGTCCAACGGAGTGGAGCCTCGTTGGCGGCACGACGGAGGCTCTCGCAGGCCCCAGCGAGCAAATGGCCCGCCAGCTTGGTCGGCATCCCGCATGGACACACTTTCGGCACCATATACAACGGAAGTCTTGCAACCTGGGACAAACAGAGCGAATATTTGCGAGAACTGGTATGGAAGTGGAAAAATCGCCAAACATAGGCTCTTTCTACGTATGATGGAGGTAGCAGTATAAAAAAAAACCCTGGGACAAACGTATATGAAGCTACATAGTCACCACGTTGTAATTTGGATTTATTAAGTAATTTGGTAAGTAATTTGGACAAACGGTTAAGTGCTTAGCAATTTAAAAAAAAAACACGCCATAATATATTTATTTTCCGTTTTTAGTGCGGAAATTAATTAGTGTACTTATCACCGCCGTATGGGATCTGGCTGAGTAGAATAGACTACCCATATTTCTTACCGAGGTGTCATAATAGACGACTAATATAAGTTGACGTTAGGCAGGTAAAATTAGTGAAAACATGTAAATCTTTATATTTAAATGAGTTAATCTTGTATATATATATATTTTCCGAATCTCGGAAATGGCTCCAACGATTTTCCTGAAATTCAGCATGTAGGAGGTTTTGGGGGCGAAAAATTGATCTAGCTAGGTTTTATGTAAAAAAAATATTGTTTTATCCCTGTTTTTGGGAATTAAAAAACACTAACATTTATATTGAATTGAATTTTCGCCATTAACTGTCAAGTCGGCGTAGCCTTTTCAGGTAACGGGCAGCCTCGAGAAATGTGAATGCCAAGGATCGATCCCCAACTAAATAATTGTTTTTTCTTTTTTTTTAAGTTTTAATTTTTTTTTGTAAAAAATTCCCGAGCGATGCTCGGTCACCCAGATATTATAATTTATAGCAGCATACAGAATAATACAGAAGCATATTAACGATTCTGTTGACATATTTTGCTTTATAGCAAAATAATGCTATCATAACTTTAGCAAATTTATTGCATTTTTTTGATTTATTAAGAGCTTTTATTCAACTTGCAATGTATATATGTGAAGGAATCTTGAAAGTTAAATGTGACACACTTCTTGGGGTCCGATGGAGCTGAAATTTTATATACTGCTCCAGTCCCGATGACAATGCATGTTTATAATAAGCATGACCTGATGCTGTTGCCAGGATTGGCTCCAGACGAACGAACTGCTCAAAGCTTAAACGGGACATTAAATTTTTTTAAAAGCTCTTTCACTTGACGTTTATTTAAAGAAGCTTGCATAATCTTATAAATCCAAAATGAAAAATCATTTATTTATAACACTGGAAATTGAAAACGTTACGTATCTCTTTATAGCTGCTAAATCTTACGAGATTTTCTTTCAATTTCCCGTCGTCTCGAGAGCCTTTGCGGTGTTCCGGACTTATTTTAAAATATATGGAGCATTCCCTTAAGCTTAGTGTACATATTGATGTATTTTACGATAGGGATAATGTTATATATTGAGTTGGTTGATTTGTGTATTTTTTAAATTTACTAATATATAAAATTGAAAAGTTTGATTATTTGAACGCGCTAATCTCAGGAACTACTGGACAGATCGAATCGATCATCGAAAAATTGTTTGAGTGTAAGATAGTCTATTTATCGAGGAAGGGTATAAACTACATAAAATTACGCTAAGAATAGGAGAGGAGCAGCAATAACAAATATTGTACAAATGGTAAAATTTAAAGCTTTTTCTTACCGCACTAAAGCACTACTAGCTTTTATTTACTGCACTTAAGCTTTTACGGCAAGGAAATCATCGTGAGGTAACCTTCAAATCTCTAGAGAATTAGGGATATGTGTAACCTACCAATTAGAGCAGTGTGGTAAGTCTTAGCTCTAATGCTTCTCTCCAAAAAACGTAGAGAGGAGTATTCCCAGCAGTGGGATAGTAATAGGCCGTTACTTTACTTTTATAGTAAAATAATATTTTAGTTACGATAGTAGTATGTACGGAGGTACAAAGTAACGCATAACTGATATCAGTGTCACAAATTTTTACCCTTTAACAAGAATTGAAATTGTGAACATTAAATAAGTTATAGTGAGTATGAGATTTTTGAATAACTCTCACTGTTTACTTAGTGCAAGCAAGGATAGCTTTAAATTTGGATGTTTTCGTAACATTTTTTATTGCTGCTCCTCTCCTTTTCATCTTAGCTTGATGTTATATAGCCTATAGTCTTCCGATAATAATTGATTGATAATAACACAGTTATTTTTATCTATTTCGAGTAGACAGTGTACACTAAGCTTTAATCCCACTCTTTCTGAGCTAAGGCTGAGACGCGAATTTCAAAAGCACTTGCACCTGTCGGCATACCATCTAGAGCGGCATGAAAGACATTAAGTGCGGCCTTTTTAAATGTCGGGTGGAAAATATAGAATAATAGTAAAAACTACTGGTAGAATGTTTTCCTCTATTATGTTTATAAACATATCTTTAATCACGTGACAAATTTTAACAAATAGGTTTATTTTGATTACATTATTTTGATAAATCTCAGCCTGCGTTTGCAATGTAAGTGGAAAAAAATGTAATTATTTAAAACATCACATTAGAAACGTCAAAAATTACAGTATTTCTCTACTCCATATTGAATGTTATTATACTTTTTGAGCTAAAATTTTACATATTCTTTCAGTCCTGATGACAATGTATGTTTATGATAAGCATGACCTGATGCTGATGCTGACCATGACCTGATGAAGGATTGGCTCCAGATGAGAGAAATTCGGAGCGGTTAACACGAAGTTTGTTGAAAGCTTTTAATATATTTAACTTATTATTTTTTGCTTTCAAATGAATAAGTTTTATTGCGGATAAAAATTTAATACTACCTACATTGGAACATGTGCATTAACACCACAATTCTCCTGTCCTTATCCCACTCTAAGTGGGGCGGCACAACATCTTATAAACATGTTGTCAGATGATTTGACTACGTATTTTACGACTGGCCACCTGCCTGTCGTTAACTTACCATAGCCGGCTTTTGCGATACCTCGGTAAGAAAGAGGGTAGTCTATTCTATTAAGCCGGATACCACACGGCGGGTCAACTTATTTTAGCCTCCTTTTACGACACCGCGTTAATGAATGAGCGTGGTTAATTCTACTCAGCCGGGTACCATACGGCGTGGCGGGTCAACTTACCTTAGTCGCTTTTTACAACACCACGATAAGATAAGAAGGTGGTCTATTCTCCTTAGCCAGATACCACCTACATTGGAGCATAAATACCTCTCTATTAACTTCAATTAAACATTGCTCTGAGTAAAGTTAACAGACAAAGCGTAAATATATACAAATAGTTAACAAACTAAGCAGTATCCATTGTTGTTTATTCGTGCGAAATATATTTGCAACACAACATGGAACTGCACTTAACCTACATTGCAACACGTGCAACTTTTCAGTTATACATCGCAAGTTTAGTATTGAAGTAACCGATGGTAGATTTTAATCTTTAACCATTCATAATTATCCCTCCTAATATTATAAATGCGAAAGTCTTTCTTTCTGTAACGTTTTCACGGCCAATACGCTGAACGTCGTATTTTACGACACCTCGGTAAGAAGGAGGGTGGTCTATTCTATTAAACCGGATACCACTCGGTGGGTCAACTTACCTTAGTTGCCTTTTACGACACCTCGGTAAGAAATGAGGGGTGGTACTATTCTAATAAGCCGGATACCACACGGCTAAATATCTACGATATCATAAAAATAGTGTTTTCTTGCTCTTCCCAATTATGACTCTCCAACAATTTCACCATGTTAAAAGGGGATAATTGGAGTATATATCAGGATACAAGGTTTCGCCTTGGATATAAAGTAACAGCCTGTTACTATCCCACTGCTGGGCATAGGCCTCCACTCTCCATTTTTGGAGAGAAGGGTTGGAGCTAAGACCTACCACGCTGCTCCAATGCAGGTTGGTAGGTTACACATATCCCTAGGATTCTCTAGAGATATGCAGGTTTCCTCACGATGTTTTCCTTCACCGAAAAGCGTGTGATAAATTGCAATTATCAATTAGACACATAAGTTTTAATAGAAAAACTCATTGGTGTCTGCCCGGGTTTGATCCAATGATCGTCTCTAGAGATTCACACGGTCGCACCGCTAGGCCATCACAGCTGTGATGCCTTGGATATATTGGATGGAAAATCGGCGAAGTGAGAAATCCAGTCAACCAGAATAATAAGATGTATTTATTCGATATAAGAGTACATTCGTGTATTGAGAAAGAAGCGAAATGCTTTTCGTTACGGGCTATTCGTCTTTATTTTGGCCAGACTTAGTCTGTTTTGCACTCATAGCTAATCTGCTGGATCAATATAGATCAAATTTGGTACATTTAAAGCTTATTCTAAATTAGTGTCCACACGACGGCGACTATGATCGCCGGCGACTCGCTGGCGACTTAAAAAATGGCGTGAACGTGAATATTAACAGCGACTTTAGATCACTACAATTGCGGTCGCCAGCGATATGTGCTGCCATGTGGACGTATTATATATAAGCCATGTGGTATCCGCCTGAGTAGAATTGACCACCCTCATTACCGAGGTGCCATAAAAAGCGACGAACGTAAGTCGACCCGCCGTGTGGTATCCGGTTGAGTAAAATAGACCAACCTCTTTCTTACCGAGTTATCGTAAAATAAGACTAAGGTAAGTTGACGTCAGGCAGGCGGTCGTTCGTAAAATAAGTAAACGAATCATGTGACAACATGTTTATGGCATGCGCCCCACTTAGAGTGGAATAATGGCAGGAGGATGATGAGGACGATGTGGACGTACTATACGAGGTGTGTTCAAAAAGTATCGCGAATTTTGTGTATTTTCAAAAATTATTTATTTATTCGTAAATATCTATTTTGTCCCCTTCAAAGTAATCCCTCTGGGATATTATACACTTGTGCCAACGTTTTTACAAATCTTCGAAGCACTTCAAAAAATCATTTTTTTGTATCTTGTTCAGCTCGGGCGTCCGGCACGCTCTTCGTCATTCACATCTTCTCGGCCTTTTAAAAACATTTTGTACCACCGATAAACGTTGCTTTTGTCCAAAGTAGCTTCTCCATATGCCACAGTCCACACTCGGAATGCATCCGCGCACTTAATTTCGTTTTTCACACAAAAATCGATACAGGTTCCTTGTTCCATTTTTTGAATAGGTAAAAATCGAAGACGAACCAAAACACGTGCAAGCAAAGCAGCTGTCAACAATTAACCGAACATTCAAAATGGCCCAACTTTTCATCATAAGTGAGAGACATATGTACCAACATAACGCCACAAAAAAATCGAAATTGGAATATATGTAACTCGCGATAATTCAAAATTCGCGATACTTTTTGAACACACCTCGTATATCACACGCAGCGACTTAATGTCAATGACCGAAAAAAATATGGCGGACTTTCGTAATTATTCATAAGTGTTTGTAGCGGAATTTATTAAACTTTACTTAATTTTACTTTACTTGGCATAGTGGATCATTAAAGTAACGCAACAAAACGAAGCATATTAGATCAGGAAAATTTCGTCGAAATGTCGACATGTGACAAGAGGGCTGGCTCCTTTTTCGCACAAAGAATCAGCTTAGCGATTCAGCGCGGAAACGCTGCCAGCATTCTTGGAACCATTCCACGCGGGCATGATTTGTATAGTCCTAGCATGTAAGTAATTTAAGATAGATATAACTTGTACATTGAAATCTACTGCCAAATGGACACTGAACGATCGATGTAATGTGGACACAAAATCTAAAAGTCGCTGGCGACTCGACGGCTATCAAAGTCGCGTGACCAGACTGTAACGCTAAGGATAAAAAAAAACCGTTTCTCATTCTCGTGTCATACTTCAACATTTTACAAAAAAAAATCCCCCACCGCGTCGTATTAATAACATTTGCATCATGAAATTTAACAAAACAACGCCTATTTATATAAACAAAATTTAATTCACATCGCCTTTGTCCGCATAATTGATACGTTCGCAAAATTTGCACGTAAATCACCTACTGAAATTCTGTTTGATAAACATAATAATGACATAATTTTAATCATGCAATTTACATTGCTTGTGAAGGTTTAATTATACCGTGGGAAAAATTAACAACAAAATTTATCGAAAATTGAATTTATAGATTAACTAGTGGCCTGCCCCTGTTTCGCACGGGTATAAAATATATATGTCACTCACATGTCACTCAATGAAAAAAATTTATTAAAATCGATCCAGTAGGTTTGATTTATTCATTACTGCCCGTGGCCCGCATGCGTTAAATTTGGAGAAAAACAATTACCCTCTCCCTAAACCAAGAAGCTTTCCTGCTATATCTAATATCTAAATTCATATACTACATATTTATTTTTACATTTATGTGTTTTAGTTTTACAATTAATTATAGAATGTCTTTATATACTACATTCACAGCTTTCTTGTCATTTAACAAATTTTTAAAAGAACGACATATAGCTGCTAAATGCGAAGTGCTATATATAGGGTGAAGCGCGGCCTCCTCACGCCATTTTAATCTGTAATATCTCCGTATATGTTTACTTAAATTATATGCTGTAAACGGCCACATTGGTCATTGATTGATCAACAATTTATTTAAGGTATTTAATTGGATAAGGATAAATGCTGTATTTTATAAAAATTGCTTTGATCATAAGGCATTATTTTCGTAAAAGTAAATGACAAAAAATGCTATTCTGGGTTATCCACAAGAGATAGACATGTACCATCGCGAACTTTTCAAGGTGTATAAATACTTAGTACATCATTTTGATAAATCTCGTAGGGTTTAGCCTGCGTTTGCAATGTAAGCGGAAAAAAATGTAATTATTTACGACATCACAATAGAAACCTCAAAAATTACTACATTTCTCTACTCCGTATTGAATGTTATTATACATACAAACCTTCCTCTTGAATCACTCTATCTATTAAAAAAAACCGCATCAAAATCTATTGCGTAGTTTTAAAGAAATAAGCATACATAGGGATATATGGACAAACAAAGAATGCGACTTTGTTTTATACTATGTAGTGAAGAGTCGTCAGTATTAACAGTATTACATTGATGGCTAACGAAAATCTATGCACGATACTATATGAGCAAGTGCCACCGTGTGGTATCCGGCTGAATAGAATAGACCACTCTCATTTCTTACTGTGGTGTCGTATAGGGCGACTAAGGTAAGTTGATCCGCCGTGTGGTATCTGGCTGAATAGAATAGACCACTTTCATTTCTTACTGAGGGTCGTAAAAGGCAACTAAGGTAACTTGAAGTCAGACGGCGGCCGGTCGTAAAATAACAAAACATGCAACATGTTTAAAACATGTTGTGTCAGCAATAAAGTTGTCAATTCAAAAGCACTTCTTTACAAGGTAACTTCAATAACGAATATTTGAATTTGAATATACTAATGTAACTTAAATAAATAGGTACCTACAAGAATAGGTAATTACTTATATCGAATAAACGTAAAGCAACAATAATAATAATAATAATAATAATAATAAAATACTTTATTGCACAAACAAATAAAAACGTATACAGAAAAATCTTAATGATACCTATGAATAGTGCAAAGGCGGCCTTATTACTAATAGTTATCTCTTACAGGCAACCTTAAGAGTTAAACTAAGACAAGGAGTATGAAGGACGGCGCACAAAGTATTTATTGATAAAAATACATACATTCAAATAATTACACAATAATAAAGTAAAGCAACATGGAAAACATTTTATAGATATTACAGTCAATATTTAAATTCTCACTGGAATCCAGCGCTCTTATTGTCCGCAATACAAATGCTTCACGACTAAGGTATAAAGCATACGTGCGTCCAAGATGCAGTTGTCGCGAAATGGCTGCTTAGCGATTTGAGAACAGGAAAATTGGTTAATTCTAATTGACTTGCCCGTTAACGCAGGTGGTAAGACCCTGACCACAGCTCTGGTCAGGGTTCGATTCCCACCGAGGGAAACATTTTCTAAAACCTATTTGTCAGTTATTCAAATCTAGACGCCATATGGTATCCGGCTGAATAGAATAGTAAGACTCTCATTTCTTACCGAGGTATCATAAAACGCGACTAAGGTAAGTCAACCCACCGTGTGGTTTCTGGCTGAGTAGAATACACCACCCTCATTTCTTACCGAGTTGTCGCAAAATTCGACTAAGGTAAGATGACCCACCGTGTGTTATCCCGTTAAGTAGAATAGACCACCCTCTTCCTTACCGAGGTGTCGTAAAATACGTCTCAGTCTAGATTCGAGTTCTCCAAACAAAAATTCAATAGTTTAAAAAAATGCTCCGTTCGCCACCAAATTTTACAAGGTTATCAGCTGGGTAGTTGTAAAGATTTTCTGAAAATTTCATTAAAATTGGTCCAGGCGTTTTAGAGCCTATAAAATCCATATCAAATCAAATCGAAACTTTTATTAACATAGGTATAGGCAAAACTCATTTTTATATATTAAGATGATAATATACGTATATATTTACCAGTCTGTCATTTATAAGTATTTAGTAACTTTGGTTGAGTAACTCATAAGTAATTTAAAAAAGTAATTTACTTTAAGTAAACTATGAATACAAACACTTGCATGTTATGCTAATTTTTAGTAGCTTATAATCTCGTGTATTTGTTACTACTTTTGCTTTTATACATCAAAATTGATTATTGTCAGTTTAATGAACCAAATAAAGAATAAATGTAAATGGACCACCCATTTTCTTCTGTTCTTCTGTTTGCATAGCTTCTGACCTTTACTACTCCGCATTTAAGGCGCTCGAAGATGTGTCTGCGCTCGCTCATCACACTGGTGGCTGTATACGCCATTAGACCTAGCAGAATACACTCGGTTTAAAGGAAAAAATGACTTAGATTTAACATCATTATCGTCATTCTCCTGCCCTTATTCCACTCTAAGTAGGTAGGTATGGTACAACATGTTTAAAACATGCTGTTAAATAATTTATCTAGTTACTTTACGACCGACCACCTACCTGCCATTTACCTTATGAAAGAACTATTATTGACAAAATTACACAAAATACGTATCGTATAGACGTAGCTTTATCGAAAACGGGTTACACGTGGCTGAAAAATTTGCATACCTTTCAATTGAAAAATTTTCACAGCCACAGCCAGTATTTGCGTGTCCAATTTAATATCGAGATAAAGGGAAAAGAATATTTCATTGTTCAATTGTTTTGATTTTTATTTTCACTAGGTGTACCTGTGGTTTCGTTCGCGGCAATTAGTGATGATTACCTTCAATAACGTACTATATTTTTTTACCTTTGGAAGCGTTATAGACACATTGTCGCTTTTATAATATAACTAATTGTGCTAGCGGCTTTACCCGCGAAATTATAGTATGTCACAAATTTTACCCGAATCAAAATTTTGAATATTGAAGTAGTTATTGTGAGTTAACCATAAGAGATAGAGACATACTGTGGCGGACTTTTATGTAGTATTTTTGTAGATCTACAATTCTCTAGTACATTACTTTAGTGTATCTCTACAGGTTTACGCGGCGCATGCGATTAAATATCCCAGCAGGCGAATTTTTTTTATAACCACGTGACCTTTTCAACACAATTTACATAAAACCGTAATGTACTATTAACCTTAACGTTCCGGAAGAATTGCTTCTTATAGTAAAAATCTGCTAGATTTTGAAAAAAAAATACAGTCAGAGTCAGTCTTATTATATAGTCAGTCAGTCAGTTTTATTATATGTATTGATTACGGACAAGCGTTTGCCCAGTGACCATAAAATACCAAAAAAAAAGAACATTAGTATTTTTTTATAAATCGAAATATAGTAAAATAATATATAAATCGATTTAGCAGGGTTTTATTTTTAGAAAACGACATGACGAACGAAGTTGTGTGTAAAAGCTAGTAGCATATAGTTTTGAACAAAAGAGTAAAGGCCCCGAAAATAAGAAGAGTATCGACGCAAAAGTGAATAATATAATTTGAAGCGACATAAATCCTTTATGCATGAGAATGTACAGAAAGTCTCGAGTAGGGATGTGACATGGAGTAGAAAAAAATAATAAATAATCGATTTTTATCCCTTTAAAAATAAACTATTTTATAAAATCGATTTTTTCTGACTATTTCAAAAGTTCTCTTTTTTATATTAATAATAATTACAATAAAGGCTAATTAAAGTGGACATCTACCAAGCAATAATATCAGATGCGCTGTTTGTGAAGTTGGATTAAAATGTGTAGTTTGGCTAAATTGGTTTCATCGAACAATGCATATCTAATCTCAAAAACAAGAAAAAGAGTAAAAAAGAAAAAGCGATACCCACAATAATAGATTTAAAAATAAAACGATTTTTGATGAAAAAAAAAACGATTATTAAAAATCGATTATTTTAAAAATCGATCATTTTTTCACATCGCTAGTCTCGAGCTACTAACAAATTTACATATATTCATGAGATAGAGCTCCATGTTTCCGATCCATTCACGTCATCTTTGTATGAGTTTAGATACATTATAGTCAATTTTTATTTTAAATCATCACTGAGCAAAAGTGTATTAGACAATATCGAAGTACGACGATGCATGAACGCAAGTCTTAAGGCCTGTTTCACAAGTTACCAATAAACTGTCAGTTAGCTTATTCGGAACATATCTGACACATATCTCGGAATTTCGCGTTTCTCAGGTTTCTGATAGGCTTATTCAGCACTCAAAGTTCCTAATAAGGTAACAGGTAGATCATGTGGCTGTTTTTTGTTTATCTGTTGGATAGCAAATATCTATTTCAAAATGGCCGCGATTTTTTTTTTAATTTTTTACTTTTAGGGCCTGTTTCACAAGTTACCAATAAACTGTCAGCTTATTCGGAACATATCTGACACATATGTCAGAATATTGCGTTCCTCAGGTTTCTGATAGGCTTATTCAGCACTCAAAGTTCCTAATAAGTTAACAGGTAGATTATGTGGCTGTTATTTTGTTTATCTGTTGGATAGCAAATACCTATTTCAAAATGGCCGCGATTTTTTTTTAATTTTTCACTTTTAGGGCCTGTTTCACAAGTTACCAATAAACTGTCAGCTTATTCGGAACATATCTGACACATATGTCAGAATAGTGCGTTCCTCAGGTTTCTGATAGGCTTATTCAGCACTCAAAGTTCCTAATAAGTAAACAGGTAGATTATGTGTCTGTTATTTTGTTTATCTGTTGGATAGCAAATACCTATTTCAAAAAGGCCGCTTTTTTAAATTATTCACTTTTTAGGCTCTTTTTAGAGACATTTAAGTTATTTAGTTTATTTGTCGGTTAATAATCCGACACTTTATCAGTAAATTGTGAAACAGGCCTTTATCTAAAGATATTAGCATCTGAATTATGGCTACACTATGTTCAATGATTTCTAAACAATTTGTTGGTTCTTCAACTCTTGGTGAGACTTGGAGAATGATGATGACTTAAATACATATATTTATGTCATCATCATTCTCCTGCCCTTATCCCACTCTAAGTGGGGTCAGCACTACATGTTTTAAATATGTCACGTCATGTCAAGATTTGGCAACGTATTTTACGATACCTTGGTAAGAAAGAGCGTGGTCTATTCTATTCAATCGGATAACACACGGTGGATAAACTTACCTTAGTCGTCTTTTACGACTCCTCGGTAAGAAAAGAGGGTGGTCTATACTGCTCAACCGGATACCACACGGCAGGTCAACTTACTTTAGTTGCCTTTTACGACACCTCGGTAATAAATGAGGTTGGTCTATTCTATTCAGCCGAGTCAGACGGGTCAAATTACTTAAGCCGCCTTTTACGAGACCTCGGTAAGAAATGAAGATAGTCTATTCTATTTAGCCAGAGACCACACGACGGGTTTAGTTAACTTAGTCGCCTTTTACGACACCTCGGTAAGAAAGAGTTTGGTCTATTCTACTCAACCGCATACCACAAGGGATCTACTTACTTTAGTCGCCTTTTACGATACCTCGGTAATAAATGAGTATGGTATACGCTACTCAGCCGGATACCAAACGGTATAGACGTATCGTATATATGTCAATACTAAATGCATATAAAAATTTCAAGGTAGAAGAAAAACCTCCATTCAACTGATTGCATAAAAGATTAGTACGGCTCAGTGAGATCACGAAATGTTCGACGGAACTCCATTTTTCGTGAAACTTTACCGATAAAGGTCATACGTAAGCGTTCAACACACACTCCACTCAGCGTAGTTTTATTTCTGGAATATTATGTATTCACAATTCCTTTTCCTATTTGTACTTACAATTTGATCGAAAGCAAAAGCTTTTAAATAGATGAGCCTTGCTCGGTAATTTTTTACAAAATAAAAAAAACTTCAAAGAAAAAAGAAAAAAATTATTGAGTAGATGGGGCTTGACAGTTTTCGGCAAAAATAGTATGTTATAAATTCAATGTAAATTTTTATATTTTTTTAATGCCCAAAAGCAAGAATAAAACGGTATTTTAATAAAAACTAGCTAGATCGATTTTGCTCCCCGAAAACCTCTTGCATGCTGAATTTCAGGAAAATCGTTGGAGCCGTTTTCGAGATTCCGAATATATATTCACATACAAGATTAACTCCGGCGAGCTAAAAGTGGAAAAGCTGTGGGTCCGGATGATGTTCACATAGAAGTTCTGAAACTTTTTGATGAAGAATGCATTGCAGTACTAGTGAATTTATTCAACCTTATCTACAATACTGGCCACTTACCTGACGACTGGCTGATATCGACTTTTGTAACCCTCCCTAAAAAGAAGAACGCTAAACATTGTGAAGATTTTCGGACAATCAGCCTAATGAGCCAAGTCTTGAAGCTATTTCTATTAGTAATTCATGAGCAAATAAGGGCAAAATGCAATGAACAACTTAGCGACTGTCAATTCGGATTTCGAACCGGAACAGGCACCAGAGAGGCTTTATTTGCTTTACAGGTTTTGGTGCAAAAATGCAAAGATATGCAACAAGATGTCTTCCTGTGCTTTATCGACTACGAAAAAGCCTTTGATAGAGTACAACACAACCGCTTATTTGAACTTCTGAGCAAAATTGGGTTAGACCAAAAAGACATCCGCATAATACAGAACCTGTACTGGAACCAACGTGCAAATGTAAGGGTTGAAGGAGTGGAATCCAAGGAAGTCGACATAAGTAGAGGAGTGCGACAGGGTTGCATTTTATCGCCGACTCTTTTCAACATTTACTCAGAAACGATCATGAGCGAAGCTCTAGAAGATCTTAACTGTGGTGTTAAGGTAAATGGACATCTTGTCAATAATTTAAGATATGCCGACGATACCGTTCTCATAGCATCCACAGAAGCCGAACTTCAAGAAATTGTTAATCGTGTTAACGAGTGTAGTGTCAAAGCTGGCCTCAGAATGAATGTGACGAAAACAAAATTTATGGTTATCTCGAACAACCCGAATGCCTAACATGGAATATTTGTGTCAGGCCGAAGACTGGAGCAGGTGAATAAATATAAGTATTTCGGAACTTGGCTTACAAAAAACTGGGATACTGATCTAGAGATTAGAACTCGCATCGAAATGGCGCGGAGTACCTTTGGAAAAAATGAGAAAGGTTTAGTAACCGTAATATCAAGTAACACTTAGTAACCGTAATATCAAGATTCCACTTCGTGTACGTCTTCTACAATGCTACTTCTGGCCTCTGCCTCTATACGGTTGCGAGTCCTGGACCGTAAAAGAAGATCTCAGGAAACGTATAGAAGCATTCGAAATGTGGGCATACAGACTTTTGATGTCAATATCATGGACCCAAAAAGTAACCAATGAGGACGTTCTACGACGAGTCGGACAAAAACGCAAACTTTTCCCAATTATCAAGCAACGCAAAGTTGCATACCTGGGCCACGTACTCAGGCATAGCCGATACGGGCTACTGCAACTGATAATGATGGGAAAAGTTGCTGGGAAGAGGAGACCCGGTCGTAGAAGGAAATCATGGTTACGAAACATCCGGGAGTGGACGGGAATCAAGAGCGCTTCCGAACTCTTCCGTCTGGCCACGCAAAGGAGGGCGTATGCAGAGCTGACTGCCAACCTCCACTAGTTGGAGAGGCACCAAAAGAAGAAGAAGAAGATTAACTCATTTAAATTTAAAAGATTCAGCATTTTCTGTCAGTTAAATACTATCTCGCTCCTTATCTGACGATTAAAAATTAGCTCTTAGTATAATTTTTTACTAACCTGAGAACTGAACCGCAGGTCTTATCGCATATGTCGCATTTCGCCGCAACCGGCAGATTTCCCTCCAGCCACTGGTGAGGCATTATTATATTCTGCGAACAAAATCAAACATATAATATGTGCGACATTAAATATGTCTAAAGATCACGAGTATATAGCAGGTGTCGTAATAATAAGGGAGCCCAAGCGGGGATTTTCCGCATTACTAATATATGGGGAGCATAAAATTATATGGGGAGAGACGTTGTACCCTGTAATGTACCATATAACTAAGTAAGTAAGTAACGGCCTGTTACTATCCCACTGCTGGGCATAGGCCTCCTCTCTCCGTTTTTGGAGAGAAGGATTGGAGCTAGGACCTACCACGCTGCTCCAATGCGGATTGGTAGGTTACACATATCCCTAGGATTCTCTAGAGACATGCAGGTTTGCTCAAGATGTTTTCCTTCACCGAAAAGCGTGTGATAAATTGCAATTATCAATTAGACACATAAGTTTTTAATAGAAAAACTCATTGGTGTCTGCCCGGGTTTGAACCAATGATCGTCTCTAAAGATTCATACGTACGCACCGCTGGGCTATCACAGCTTCATCACAGCCCCTACCATATACGAACCGTTAATGTAGGGGCCTGCATTGAGGGCAGACTTTCAGATTATCAAGAGTGTATAGCAGGTGTCCTAATAATAGGGGAGCCCAAGCGGGGAATTTGCGTGTTACTAACGCGAATTATATATTGGGGGGGCGACTATCTTGTACAAACTCCGTTTATTTCAATAACTTCTTTATTGAGAATTATCTTAAACTGTATTTAATATCTAAATTATATATATATATATATATATGTAAATACAAGCGTCCTTTCCCACCGATGTTAGGTTAGGTAAAGGCGACGTTCAACGAAGTTTCTTTCCCAGGCTGGAACACTACACCTCCGGTGTCGTATGGAGTCTGGGAAAGCGGCAAACGCTGAGTAGAGGTAACAAGTGCGTCAAAAAATTATATGGGGAGAAACATTGTACCCTGTAATGTTCCATTTATAAACCTTTAATATAAGGGGCCTGCGTTGAGATTGTTAGATAAGACTGTTAGATAAGTAAGTAACGTAAGTTATCTGCAACATAAATAAATATAAATAAATATATGGGACACTTACACACACGGTCGTCCGTCCCCAAAGTAAGTAACTTAATACTTGTGTTATGGGTGACAGACAACTGGTGAATATATACTTATATATTTTTTAAATACATACTTAAATACAAATATACACCCAGGCTCAAAGACCAACAAATTCATTTATAGAAAATGTTCGCCCTCGGCGGGAATCGAACCCGCGACCCGCGGAGCTGAAGGCAGGGTCACTACCCACTGCTCCAACGGGCCAGTCAACATGCAGATGCATAGCTGCATATCATGCATAGCTTAGATTTCAATAATCTGACGATTTAAGCGTGGTATAAGAAAATAGGCGAGTCACAAAGATGTAAAAAAAAAACGCTACCCCGAAATACTGAAGCGCGATTACACTTCTTTTTATTTTAAAGGAAATCTTTTAAGGATTAGGGAAAAATATAATCTGACGATTTTCATGATGTAGCTAAAACCATAAATAAAGTGTGGAGCGTGCAGCTGCTGAGAATTGTATATTTCCCACTTCGCGTTAGTTATTTTGTTTTTTAATTCATCCTTTGTTCGGATTTTCATAAGCATGAAATAAGACATCAGAAAAAGCGCTTTCAAAAGCTATCTCAACATTATTACGCTTGTCAAATCCTTTCAGCGGTCTTAAGATATTGCTGAGAGATTTAAAAACTTTGCGGGATTTTTGAGAATTCACTTAAGAAATATTAAATCGCGTTCTCACATTGGGTATAAATTCTATGATAAAATTCCGTTATAAATTTTAGCTTTTCCATTACAGCAGTTTAAAACACTGTTAAAAGGAGGCTAATATAGTAAGCCTACTATACTGTTGAGGATTACATAAATGATAAGAATGCGTGGATGTAGCTACTATTCGACCCTTATAAGAATTATATTTTGAAAAGAGCAGCCGCCGAGTTTCTTGCTCATCTCGGTAGGAACAGCTTTCCAAACCAGCAGTAGAGTTGACGTTTCAAAAGCACTTGCTTACAAGTTCACTTGAATAAAAAACAATTGAAATTGAAATTGAAATTAGTTTCTCATAATGGTGTTATCGCGTTACTACAGAAACGGAAATAATAATTATTACATTTAATTTAATTAGGTTTTAATTTTGAACAGGGCTGCCATAACAAATAATAATAATATTTTCAAGAAGGGCAATATATTTTTATTTTACGGACTAATAAAACTTTTAAACAAAAAATAAAAAAAAACTTTTTAATAAGAATAGTTTTTTTATTGTAATATTTTGTTTTCTTTTTCTTTTTTTATTGCTTTTTGTTTACAGCACAACTATATTTAGCTTTTTCATTACACATGCTCAGTTAGCCTTTAAGTGGGATATATAATAGAAAACTGTAATTTATATTATCATCGTCCTGCCCTTATCGTACTCTAAGTGTGGTCGGCACAACATGTTACAAAGTGTTGTCACTTGATTTGGCTACGTATTACACCACCTGAATTTATATTATTATTAAATAAACCAAATTGTATATCACGTTGGCTTCCTAAGAATTATACGACTTAAAAATTGCAAGTGATTCAGAAATATCATAAATAACGAGGTGGATTGTTTTATAGTTTTCTACTTTGTAGTTCACAGTAGGGTTGCCACCTTTTTTTGAAGAAAAATAGTATTTTTTTTTTAATCAAACAAAAATATAGTGCTATCAGAAATTCAGGAAAAAAATAGTACAAATCTATTTTCAATCCTTATTTATTTTTCCATAAGCTTTTTTTTAAGTCGTTTCTTTCTTTCTTCTTGAGAGCAAGAATTCAATTCTTGCACGCCTCTCAGAAGCATCATCACACTCCATGTTTTTGTTGTAATTTTAATCCGATAATAAATAGTCAAAAATAACCTCAATGTTCGTTCGGGTTCGGTCGGTTAATTAGAGTAGAGTTGACGATTCCAAAGCACTTGTTTACAAGTTTATTTGAATAAAGAATATTTTAAATTTGAATTTGAATTTGAATTGACAAACTGATGTTGACATGTGACAATGACAAAGGGGTTGGTTAGTGTTACCAACTAACTAAGTACGTACATAAATGAGTTTCGTTCGAAAATTCTCTGTGCAGCGCTGCGGGTGCGTTCCATTCACGCGTTAATTAAAAAAAAGCGCTACAGTAAAATTAGCGATAAAAATATAGTATTTTTCGTCGTATATTGTTTTTCTATAATATATAGTACAATTGACTAAAATATAGTACGATACTATATAATATAGTACAGGTGGCAACCCTAGTTCACAGAGTGATTAACGTGGAACGGTTTGCATTTATTCAAAGTTTTTTATTTTAAACAAGTAAATCCAGCGTTTTATTAGAGCAATCTTAACAATAATTAATTATAGCAGGGATAACTATAACGAGCATCGATATGGCATTAAATTAATAGATAACTGCTCAACGACGGCTATCCGGACGCCGAAGTGCGATAAAATGGAACCGTTCACGGATTATTGTTCCATAAAATGAATTATGAGTATCGACACTCACCGTAGATTCCGGGCGGATTGCTTTCGAGATTAATAACCGTTATGGAGTCAAGTGGGGAAACTGGGGCGCTTAGATAAAGGGAACTGCTCCGACGGTCTTTAATCAGGGATAATAAAACTTATGACGTTAAAATGCCGTTTCGCACGTAAACGGCACGTTCGAACTTGTAAATGTTGCATACTAATTGTATTTGAAACTTCGTTCGAGTCAAATTAAGAGCTAATATACCATCAGTTATATATTACTAGAAACTGCGTTAAAGTAAAAGTAATAATTAAAGACTGCGATTTGATAAAGTAAAATAGAATATGGTTAAAAGATTGACTGACGAGTTTTTTACTGGTTCCTCTAAGTAAGACCAATACTCCAAACACACTACATGTGGACCTAAGCCGTGGTCCGGTCTCACAGAAGGCCGTTAGGAAGACGTTAACCGACGCTACAGCTTCTGCGCTCTACTCTCCGCATTTCGCAACTTCGACGTTGCTTCTGCGCTCGCCCATCCCGCCCGGTAACGCTGTAAAAGCCGCTAGGGCTAACAGCATATGAAAGTCAATTCGAAAAAAAAACTCGCCAACAATCAAACTATCAATCATCAACAATCAAACAAACAATCATCTATAAACGGTAATATCATCGTAAATCTATAAAGGGTTCTATATACACAGGCTTCCTAGTGTGCGCCCCAAGAGATAAACTTACAGGATTGTAATTCTTTTTTTTTAATTCCCGCCTTGTGGTATTCGGCTTAGTAGCATAGACCATCCTTATAATCCATCCTTAGCGAGGTGTCGTTAAGGTGTTTATAACATGTTGTGCCGACCCCACTTGGAGCGGGATAAGGGCAGGAGAATGTTATTTTTTTAATTAAAAAAAGTAAATGTCCAACTCACCCCGTCTGGGTCCTCCACGAGGTGCGGCCCCAGCGAGGCGAGCGTGCTCCACTTGCAGGAAGGCGGCGCGCGCGCGGCGCACCTCTTGTGCGCTTTGTACTTGCACAGTTCGCAGGCAAGCGCGTGCGCGGTGCCCAGGGCGCCGAGCGGCTCGCGGCACACGTTGCAAAAGGTCGGCCGGGCGTGAGTCGCTGCGTACCTGTGTAAGCAGGCCTTTATATAATACTAGAAAGCGCCAGCGCGTGGAAAGATTGAAACCGTAATATAGTATTTTGATAACCAAAAAATGGTTAGAGTGGGTTAACCTTACAAGCTAGACATATGCTTTCGCGGACTTAGAGGAGAACAATTTTGTAATACATGATTTTTGAATAACTATCACCGTTTACTCAGCGCACGCAAGGTAAGCTTTGAATTTTGCCATTTTCGTACTATTTTTTACTGCTCCTCTTCTATTCATCTTTGCGTAATGTTTATATAGCCTATAGCCTTCCTCAATAAATGAACTATCTTACGCTCAAATAATTTTTCAAATCGGTTTAGTAATTTCTGAGATTATCGCGTTCAAACAAACAAACAAACTCTTCAGCTTTATATAAATAATAATAATAATACATAAATGTCACCCGACGATTGCTTTCTTTTTTTTAAATAGCATTTTTTTATATCTTATAAAAAAATACCGAGTAAAGCTCGGGCACCCAGGTACTGTTTATATAACACTAGTAATATCCCGCGAATTCACCCGCGTAATTTTCATTTTTTTTAACACCTTATAACGGTTCCTTATTTTTTAAAATGTTATATAGCCTATGTTGCTCAGTAAAGACGTAGCTTTCCAATGGTGAAAGAATTTTTGAAATCAGTCCAGTCGTTTTTGTTTGAAAACATTACAATCATACATACACGTTTATCCCCTTTATAATATTAGTATAGAAGAAGTATGGATTATTAAAAAAATATTCTCTGTGTTTGTATATAAAATCCGAACCAGTGGTGATCGCCGCAGGAGAGGCTGGCTACCAGGTCGGCGACGTCGGCGCCGCGGTGCAAGACGCCGCGCAAGGCGCCCGCCCACGACTCCATCTCGCCGCGGCTGTCTGCGCACAGCACTAGGCACCTACTCGCTGTTATCACCTGATGCAAACGACAAGTAAAAAAATCTAAAGTAGCGGCCTGTTACTAACTCACTACTGGGCATATAGGCCTCCTCTGTCCATTTTTTGGGGAGAAGGGTTGGAGCTAAGACTTAACCACCCTGGTCAAATGCGGATTGATAGATTACACATATCCCTAGAATTCTCTGGAGCTATGCAGATTTCCTCACTATGTTTTCCTTCACCGAAAAGCGTATGATAAATTGCGATTATCAATTAGAGATATAAGTTTTTAATTGAAAAACTCATTGGTGTCTCCCCGGGGTTCGAACCTGCAACTTCCACGGAAAGACTGTATCGACTGTAGCTGTAAACGACAAATGCTACCATATATTTATAAATTTAGCAAAACACAAAAATGAGCAGTGACGGATTTACCCCTAGGTCAGTGAGTATCGGGTCTAGAGCGGATTTGATTTGAAATTTTCGAAATGCCAAAATCTCAGAGACAAAAAAGTAAAGAAGTCCTTTGATAATGAGTGTGATTAATTTAAAAAAAAATCTCTTGGATATACATATAATAATTCAATACATTCACGGAATCTTCAAATTTAAATAATTCTTTATTCTTTAAGTACGAATTTAAAATTATATATTACAAGTATTAAGTTACCTACTTTACTGGCGACGGCGGACAACCGTGTTTTTAAAGTAACCCATATATTTATTTATTTTACATTTAATAAATAAAATTTATTTACGTTTTTACAATTTATTTCTTCATATCCATAAGCCTTCACGACTTTTCTGGATATTGCACAAATTTAAATGTGGACATTGCTTTACATAGTTTTTTGTAGAGTAGAGTTGACGATTCAAAAGCACTTGTTTACAAGTTTATTTGAATAAAGAAAACTTTAAATTTGAATTTAAATTTGGCTACAAATTGTTCAGGAGAAAGATATTTTTCTACTCCGATAAGAGTAAAAACGAATGAAGTAGGAGCCATAAGGTTTGTTACAACATGTTACTAATAAAACCTATTTCCAAGTGGGGTCCGCACAACATGTTATAAGCACGCTGTCACATGATTTGGCTGCGTATTTTACGACTGGCCGCCTGCTGACGTCAACTTACCATAGTCGTGTTTTACGACTTCTCGGTAAGAAAGAGGGTGGTCTATTCTACTCAGCCGGATACCACACGGGGGGTCACCTTACCTTAGTCGCCTTTTACGACACCTCGGTAAGAAAAGAGGGTGGTACTATTCTATTCAGCCGGATACCACACGGCGGATGTCATTGAGTTGTTGAAAGAGATTAAAAGGGTTGACTGTGGGAAAATTGCTTTTTATTTATTGGAAAGGTGTAAAGTAGAAATATCGTTATTTGTTATAGGTTATATTGGTGTCTACGTTGTCTATCATATACTCTCAGATTTTCAGTTTAATGATTTTACAACGAGAGTACTTGAAAGCTTAAGGATACTTGTAATAAGAAATTCCACGAAAGAGAAAACTTTAACAAAGATTGCTAACGTTACCATCGTAACTTTATACTTTGGTGTAGGATAAGAAGGATATTAAATGACAAAAGCTTACCAATATTAAGGTAGATCCATACTAGGGTGTCTCGATTAGTTTTTTCGACACCAATAATATAAATGCCAGAAGCTTTCTGTAAAATATTCTTTAATATGCCTGCGGCTTAGCCCGTGTGGAATTCAGCGTGTTTAATTAAACATTAAAGTTATAAAAGGAGTTGTTGTAAGTTAATCATAAGAGATAGAGACATGTTGTCACGGACTTTTTTGTAGTACTTTTGTAGATCCACAATTCTCTAGTACATTACTTTAATGTATATCTGCTGGTTTACACGATGCAAGCGAGTAAAGCTCCTAGCAGGCGAGTGTTTGTAGAACTGCATAACACAAACCTACCCTACCGGAACAATTGCACTTCCTTTTAGTAGTTTTACTTCCTTCCGGTTAGTTCCTTTTCCTTTTAGTTTTGTTAATATACAGACAGATAGTTTTAGGGGACTATATAAACGTAAAGATTCAAGTAAACCTGTAAGAAAATGCTTTTAAATCTTCAACTCTACTGCTGGTTCGGAAAGCTATTCTTAAATAAATATAATAATAAATATGGGACACTTACACACTCGGTCATCCGTCCCCAAAGTAAGTAACTTAATACTTGTGTTATGGTAGACAGACAACGGGTATATATATATTTTTAAATACATATATATACTTATTTATTTTTAAATACATACTCAAATACAAATATACACCCAGGCTCAAAGACCAACAAATTTATTTATAGAAAATGTTGGCCCTCGGCGGGAATCAAACCCGCGACCCGCGGAGCTGAAGGCAGGGTCACTACCCACTGCGCCAACGGGCCAGTCATGTCATAAAAACAATCAATAATATGTAGAAATCAAAATTAACGTAATTTTGTAATCTCAGTCTAATTTTCTTTTTATGTTTGGAAACATGGATTATTAAATACTGGACATAGATACATAAGAAGATTTCAGTATTATATGATCCAGTCCCGCTTAGATGTGACCTTTTAGAGGTCGCTTCAAGTTAAAGGTCAATTTTAACTTATTTCTCATATAGTTCACACAATTATATGAAATAAGTAGTACTTTACATTTGACTCTTTAATTACGTTATACAATCAATGAAAATAACTAATTAAGCTGTTAAAATGTTAACATTTCCATAATCAAAGCCGAAAGTAATTAATATACCGCGTGCCGTTTATAATTCACATTTCCAAATCTAATTAACACAATCAATTAACTGACGATAGCAAACCCAATCACCACCAAACCTAAATAATTTAAGCCAACTTTGATAATAATATTGAGTATGGAATCATATTTATCATATATTTCACATTTCAAAAGTAATACTTACCTTTGTCGCTTTTTATGACACTTCGGTAAGAAAGATGGTGGTCTATTCTACTCAGCCGGATACCATATGGCAATAATAACTCTATGGTACAAAATGTAAAATATACACCGACATTTTGAAAAGGGGAATCCTTTTCAAAATGTCGCCGTGTGGTATCCGGCTGAGTAGAGTAGACCACCCTCATGTCTTACCGAGGTGTCGTAAAAGGCGACTAAGGTAAGTTGCCTCACCGTGTGGTATCCGGTTAAGTAGAATAGACCACCCTCTCTCTTACCGAGGTGTCTTAAAATACGACTAAGTTAAATTGATGTCAGGCAGGCGGCCAGTCGTAAAAACGCAGCCAAATCATGTGACGACATGTTTATAACATGTTGTGCCGACCCCACTTAGAGTGGGATAAGGGCAAGAAGATGATGATATATATACATACAAGTATAACTCATTTTAATATTAAAGATAAGCAACACCTAAAAAAAAAACAATTCTATTCCCACAGCATAAACGCACAAACGAGCACCAAAGTAGAAACTCGTTTGGCAATTATAAACTCGTTTGTAAGCAAAACATTTGGCGCGCCAGCCGAGTATTCCCGTTGCTTTTGCCCTTTGGCGATGTGGAATGCAAATATTGTGCAAAATAAGCTGAAACTCGGCAACAATACGCGCAGTACCGTGTGGGAAATAATAATAATATACAACTAGGGGCACGAAAAAAGGTATCGATATTTTGTGGTATGGTGTGAAAAAATCCAGAAGAACTGTGAAGTACATCGCGATGTGAGAAATAGAATGAATGCGGAATGGATGAAGTGGCGACAGGTCTCAGGAACAATATGTGACCCTCGTATGCACCTTAAACTTAAAGGGAAAATTTATAAAACGGTCATTAGACTTAATGTAATGTATGGAACAGAATGTTGGGCAAAAAAAAGAAAATAATGAAAGAAATGTGCATTCACATGCACCACACATCAATCCATTCTCATCTCATTCACATGAGATGAGAATGGATGGATGTGTGGTGTGACAAAACTTGATAGAATACGCAATGAGTATATCAGGGGAAGCCTGAAAGTTGCGCCCATTACAGAAAAGATGAGAAGTGCGAGACTAAGTTGCTATGGTCATGTAATAAGAAGGGATGAAAATCATGTGACCAAAAGAGTTTTAAATATGAATGTGGATGGATGTATGGCTAGGGGGAGGCCGAACAAAAGATGGATGGATTGTGTGAAAAATGATATGCATGAAAGGAGTGGCACCAGAGTTGACGAATGATAGAGTAGAATGGAAGAAGAAGACATATTGTGGCGATCAAACTTAGAGTGGGATAAGGGTAAGAGAATGATGATGATGATTTTGTGGTATCGAATACATTTCCTTTCGATACATACAGTTATTCATATCAGAGTAGGCAGTTAAGTGATCATAATCATTAGATAAGGTCTTTACAAGCAACGATTTTTCTGAAATTCAGCATGCAGGAGGTTTTGGGGCGGGAAAATCGATCTATGTTTTATTTAAAAAAAATCCTTTTATCCATGCCCATAGAACAGGGCAACAGGCCCTGTTCTATGGGCATTAAATAAATACAAAAATTTACATTGAATATAATGTGCTTTATATATATGCTTTTTTACTTTTTTTTTTCTAAATATATGTATAAAAGGAAATAAATAAATAAAACACTATTTTTACCAAAACTGTCAAGTCAGCGTAACTGATTCGGGGAACGGGTGGTCTCTAGAAATGAAAATACCTAGGATCTAGGTCCACCTACCCAATTATGTTTTTATTGTTTTTTTTTTATTTTGTATAAAATTAACGAGCAAGCAAGGCCATCAGTTAATTCTTATAATATCCGGATCAAGTGATTTAGTACCCCAATTTTCATTTGCCAATCCGGGCATTAGCATGAATCTTATAACCTTTTGCAACGATGTAAAGGTTCAAAAGATTTACCCACATTTACATGATGAAGGGGAAAACATATGACAGACTAAGGGCCGGAAAAAGGCAACCTTGCCTTTTCCTTTGTTTTCCAACAAAGGTTTTTATAATACGTTATTTTCTTGTAAAAAGGAACACGAGTATTCTTGAGAATATTATAATCTACTTACAAGTATGAAACTCTTTTGTTACTGCGGAATGATGGATGAGGGAAGAAACTTTAATATGGTAGATATTTTGAACAATGAAATAAGGTATTTCGGCGCAGCAATATGTGATATAAACTTTTATTTTAGAACATCAGTGGGTATGTGATCCTGATTTCTTACCGAGATGTCGTAAAAGGCGAGTGTGGTATCCGGCTGAATAGAATAGTACCACCCTTATTTCTTACCCAGATCTCGTAAAAGACGACTACGGCAAATTGACTAATCGCGTAGTATCCGGCTGAATAGACCACCCTCATTTCTTACCGAGGTGTAGTAAAAGGCGACTAAAGTATGTTGATCTGCAGTGTAGTATCCGGTTAAGTAGAATAGACCACCCTCATTTTTACCAAGATATCGTAAACGGCGACTAAGATAAGTGGACCCGCCGTGTGGTATCCAGCTGCATTACTGTTAACCGTTGAGGGTGGTCTACTCTACTCAACCGGATACCACACGGCGGGTCGACTTACCTTAGTCGCCTTTAACGACACCTCCGTAAGAAAGAGGGTGGTGTATTCTACTCAGCGGGATACCATACGGCTACGGATGTATTATGAGGTACATATCGCAAAATGTCATGTGTAGGAGAGACACGTGTAACGGTTTCAGTCACGTTTCTAATTATAGGAATAAAAACAGAGTGCACGTTACATATGTTTGCTTCCTCTGTAATGGAACTCTGATGAAATTGTGACTAGTTTCTGACTCACTTGCAATTTTTTTTCTTTTTCAACTAGCTATATTCTCTTAACCACCATGTGGTATCCGGTGGAGTAGATAGACCACACTTATTTATCAGCGAGGTGTCCTATAAGGTGATTAAGGTAAGTGTAGTAGTACAGGTGTTAATTAAACAACTGCTTTATCTTATCTTAATATTTAAATGAGTTAATCTTGTATATATATATATATATATTTTCCGAATCTCGGAAACGGCTCCAACGATTTTCCTGAAATTCAGCATGTAGGAGGTTTTGGGTAAGAAAAATTGATCTAGCTAGGTTTTATGTAAAAAAAATATTGTTTTATCTCTATTTTCGGGCATTAAAAAACACTAACATTTATATTGAATTGAATTTTCGCCATTAACTGTCAAGTCGACGTAGCTTATTCGGTTAGCGGGCAGTCTCGAGAAATGTGAGTGCCAAGGATCGATCCCAACTAAATAATTGTTTTTTTCTTTTTTTTAAATTTTTTTATTGTAAAAAATTACCGAGCGAAGCTTGGTCACCCAGATATTTGTATTAATCTGCTAACCTACCCGCACTCCTATATTATTAACATATATCTACCTACTACAGTAAGTTAACCCGCCGTGTGGTATCTGGCTGAGTAGAATAGACCACACTCATTTTTTAACGAGGTGTTGTATAAGGTGATTAAGGTAAATCGACTCGCAGTGTGGTATCTGACAGTAAAATAGACCACTCATATTTCTCACCGAGGTGTCGTAAAAGGCGACTAAGGTAAGTTGACATCAGGCGGGCGGGATTTGATTTAATTTGATGACATTTTGTGCCGAACCTACTTAGAATGGGATAAGGACAGGAGAATGATGATATTTTCTTTGGTGAGTTAGGGCATATAATTAATTAACATAAAAATTGCAAATATAAAGTAAATTTTCTTTTGACGTTATATCCGACCTACTCGACTAAGGTAAGTCGACCCGCCGTGTGGTATCCGGTTGAGTAGAATAGAACAGCCTCATTTCTTACCGAGGTGTCGTAAAAAGACATTAAGATAAGTTTACCCGCCGTGTGGTGTCTGGCTGAATAGAATAGACCACCTCATTTTCCGAGGTGTCGTAAAAGACGACTTAGATAAGTTGACATCAGGTGGGCGGGATTTGATTTGATAACATGCTGTGCCGAACCCACTTAGAGTGCTTACCCCACTCTAAGTGGGTTCCGCGGGAGAAAAATGATATTTTCTTTGGTGACTTAGGGCATATAATTAATTAAAATAAAAATTCTAAATATAAAGTTCTTTTAATTTTATATAATAATATCCGACCTACTCGACTAAGGTAAGCCGACCCGTCGTGTGGTATCTGGCTGAGTAGAATAGACCACACTCATTTCTTACTTATGTGTCGTAAAAGGTGACTAAGGTAAGTTGACCCACCGTGTGGTATCCGGTTTATTATAATAGACCACCCTCTTTCTTATCGAGGTGTTGTAAAATACAACTAAGGTAAGTTGACGTCAGGCAGGATGCCGGTCGTAAAAACGAAGCCAAATCAAGTTATAACATGTTGTGCCAACTCCACTTAGAGCGGGATAAGGGCACGAGGATGATGACAGACAGACTTTTGGAGACTGTTTAATAATATGCATAGATATATTTTTTGACTCGTCTATTTCCTTTGGTGCCGTTAGGGCATAAGTATAATTAATTAAAATAAAAATACCAAATATAAAGTTAATTTCCTTTTAACGTTATATCCGACCTACTAATCACCATTTATACTAGGTCTCGACATTTCTCAGCTGTCACACCATTCATCATATTTCCGCAGCCATATTTTTTCTTTCCGCCTGAGGTCGTGACCTAGATATGCAAAACACGCCGTAATTACCGCTGAAAATTTGCCGACAGAAACAAAGGCCCATTATGAGATAAAGGTCATGCAATTAATATATTTTTTCTTTTTTTTTTTAAATATACCATACGGCGAGTCGACTTACCTTAGTCGCCTTTTACGACACCTCGGTAAGAAATGAGGGTGGTACTATTATATTCAGCCGGATACCACACGGCGGGTCAACTTACCTTAGTCTACATTAACGACACCTCGTTAATGAATGAGCGTGGTCTATTCTACTCAGCCGGATACCACACGGCGGGTCAACTTACCTTAGTCTACATTAACGACACCTCGTTAATGAATGAGCGTGGTCTATTCTACTCAGCCGGATACCACACGGCGGGTCAACTTACCTTAGTCTACATTTACGACACCTCGTTAATGAATGAGCGTGGTCTATTCTACTCAGCCGGATACCACACGGCGGGTCAACTTACCTTAGTCTACATTTACGACACCTCGTTAATGAATGAGCGTGGTCTATTCTACTCAGCCGGATACCACACGGCGGGTCAACTTACCTTAGTCTACATTTACGACACCTCGTTAATGAATGAGCGTGGTCTATTCTACTCAGCCGGATACCACACGGCGGGTCAACTTACCTTAGTCTACATTTACGACACCTCGTTAATGAATGAGCGTGGTCTATTCTACTCAGCTGGATACCACACGGCGGGTCAATTTACCTTAGTCTAGATTTACGACACCTCGTTAATGAATGAGCGTGGTCTATTCTACTCAGCCGGATACCATACGGCGGATCAATTTACCTTAGTCGCCTATTAATATCATAAATGCGAAAGTTTGTGTGTATGGAAGTATATTTATTACTCGTTCACAACGAATCCGCTGAACAAATATCGATTAAATTTTGCACAAATTTTTCTCAAATTATGAGTTGTCATCTACTCCTATTTTTGTAGTTTTTTTAGTGTCCAAAACAGGGATAAAACGAGATTTTTAAAAATAAAACCTTCTAGATCTATTTTTCTCCCCCAAAACCCCCTATTTGCTGAATTTCAAGATAATCGTTTGCGCCGTCTTCGAGATTCACAAAATATATTTATATCTTTGATATTTAAATGAGTTGATATTGTATGTATGTATGTATGTATATATATACATATATATATATATATATATATATATATATATATATATATATATATATATATATATATATATATATATATATATATATATATATATATATATATATATATATATATATATATATATATATATATATATATATATATTTATAATTTTTTTTTTCGGAATCTTGGAAAAGGCTTCAACGATTTTCCTGAAATTCAGCATGTAGGGGGTTTTGGGGGAGAAAAATCGATCTAGCTAGGTTTTATTAAAAAAAAAGTGTTTTATCCTGTATTATAGAAAAATTATATATGTATATTAAAAAATACTAAAATTTATATTGAATTAAATTGAATTTTGCCTATAAACTGTAGTCAGCGTAGCTTATTTGGGGAACAGGTGGTCGCGAGAAATAAAAATACCTAGGATCGACCACCACCTATTATTTATACCTTTTTTTGCATCTTCTTTTATTTACATTGTACTATATACATACAAGATTAACTCATTTAAATATTAAAAATAGGTAGATATTACTCCATTAATGCTAGTATACAATGGATGATAAAGCTGGCAGTCGGAACGCATTAATATGTAAATACAACCAAGTTAAAGCCGCTTTATGCTTGGACTTAAACAGATTAACACAAGTTTAGTCGTTTACGGGTCAAGAAAGTGCCAACCACATATCAAACTGTTTATCCGGACGTCAAAGATTAATGGATTAAACTTGGCAATAGTTCGTTGACATTTTAATCATAGTACCTGGGTAATATATATATATATATATATATATATATATATATATATATATATATATATATATATATATATATAGGCCCGTTGGCGCAGTGGGCAATGAACGTGCCTTCAGCTCCGCGGGTCATGGAAGCTCGATTACCGCCGAGGGCCAACATATTCTATTATTATTTAAATTATTTAAGTATGTATTTAAAAATATATAAGTATATATTCAACAGTTGTCTGTCTACCATAACACAAGCATTAAATTACTTTGGGGACGGACGACCGTGTGTGTAAGTGTCCAATACATTTATTTATTTATATTTATTATTTGAAAAAATATAAAAAAATGCAAATAAAAAAAGCAAAAAAGGAGTGGTGACATGTGGGGATTGATCCCGGGTATATTCACCTGTTTAGTCCACCCGTATACCCCTGGGCTATCTATCACAACTTTAAAAATCATCATCCTCCTGCCCTTATCCCACTTTAAGTGGGGTCTTTTACCTTGTTAATGCTTGATGCAAAATGTTTAAAATGATACAAAAATAACAACAACCGCATGCACCTATCCTCATTAGTTTATGACAGACAGACTCGAGGGGTAAGGACATTTTGTTTTATATATGTAGTGATTTCGGGGCAATCGCATTAGGGTGGGTCAGACACGTCGACGAGGGATCCAAGGGTTGGACTCCATTAGCCCTTTAATGCCGGCCATTTTCATTATCCATTCACTTCCGCTGACCTATTTTTGCCGTGTCAGAGTTGACGTAGACGAATGTATCTCTGTAAATATCTTGCGATACCCGCAATTTCGTTTGAGTTGAATTGTATGATAAAATTTTCTCTAATAACTGACCCCTTGGCGCAGGTTTTAGTGACTTTGCTGTTCGAAGGCAAAGTAAGTGATGGAGGTTTAACCAATCACTATATTTACTATATCTATTTTGTTTGCTTGGGTGACGCGTCGGTTTGTGATTTTATCATGGAGTCTATCTACTGAAAAAATTGTTGAGATTATAGTAGTGATACAAGCTGTAGTAGCAAAGTGGTAACACCGTGCGACTCTTTCGAGGAGGTCATGGATTTAAACCCGGGCAGACACCAATGAGTTTTTCTGTTATGTATCTAATTGATAATTGCAATTTATCACACGCTTTTCGTTGAAGGAAAATATCGTGAAGAAACCTGCATATCTTAAGGGAATTCAGGGGATATGTGTAAGCTAACAAGCGTGGTAGGTCTTAGCTCAAAACCTTCTCTCCAAAAACGGAGAGAAGAGGCCTATTCTCAGCAGTGGGATAGTAACAGACTGCTACTTACTTACTATAGTAGTGATGTGAGTTTTTACGAATAATGTATGTATCAAGAATAAGTGTTGTAATGTCGATGATAATCTTAATATTTATAATCTCACTTGGAAGCTGTGGTTTGCGTTGTTGATGCTGCACTCGGCGAAGGTGGCGTCCTCTAGCTCAAACTCATCCCACAGCTGGTTCTGTAACAATTGCCGAGATAAATCTGATACTAAAGTTATAAATGCGAAAGTCTCTCTGTATGTCAATTTCTTGTAAGGTTTGACTCACATGATAATCGTGTCACAAAGCCTTTCATATTCTATTTTACAGATATTGAATTATTTAATTTTAATTTTTAATTAATTACTAGTAACATAAACCTTCCTTAACTATTGCACTAGCTTTTAATGAAAACCGTACAAAAATCCGTTTAGATTTTGAGAAAACCGATCACATACAGACAGACAGGTTTTGGGGACTTTGTTTTATAATACGTATAGATAATTGAGATCATCATCATCCTCCTGCCCTTATCCCACTCTAAGTGAGGTCGGCACAACATGTTTTAAACATGCTGTCACATGATTTGGCTGCGTTTTTACGAGCCGGTCGCCTGCCTGACGTAAATTTTTTTTTTAATATTTATAGTCTAGCCTTTCATTATTTATTTTCTTCTTTTCATCTAATTTACATTGTTTGGTTGTTTAAGGATTGTTTACACAAAATACTCCGGTTCCACTCTATCTAACATGTAAAATGAATCATATTTAAACGTATACAAGTGGGTGGAATTTACTTGAATCTGCCAAAGCAACAAAAATACTTGAGAAAACTTGTCACAACGATACGTCGAACTTCGTCTCATCTTGTTTGGTAAAATGACATTCCGATCTCGACTTTTTTAACTGTAACATCAAAACTTATGTAGCATAACTTATGAAAAATTAATTTCATAATTTAAATAAACTTTTTAACACATCCACTTTCATTTAATACGAATGAATGTTATATTCCAATATATAGTACGTATAAAAATCAATCAAATCAAAAATCATAATATTCTAAGGTTTCTCTTTCGGGAATAGTAAAAACACTGTTTTTATATTTACAATATTTTTTTGGATATTTTACAATTGCGAACGAATTGCGGCACATCTTATTTTCATTTATTTACACATCACTCTTCACAATACAGTAATACCAGTGTTTCCCAACCTTTTTTTGTGCCATGCCCAACCTTAGCCTTTCTAAAATTCTTATGCCCACCTTTGTGATCAACTTTTAAATAATAAAAAAATAATTGCTCTTTCAATAAAAATGATAGGTTTAAGGAAGGATTTGCTTTTATTTTGTTAAATTTGAAACCAAACTCAAGCATTGCATTTAAGTTCTTTTTCGACCCATTAACAATTAAAATGGTCCCCTGCGAAGCGTGGGACCCACGTTGGGAATCACTGCACTATACGGTTTACGCGTACATAGGAAAAAAAATATTCGGTTTCTATTAACGAAGGTACCTAGTTTTATAGTTACTACACAGTGTTAATAAAATAGTACGGCGGAGCGGCTTCAAGACTTTGCTACGGCACACCGGAATGCGTAAAGTGCGGCTTAATTTGCGATTTTATGCTATTCGCGCGGCTACGACATGGGTTTTAAGATAAAAATCAGCTAGTAAAATAAAGTCACTACCCCACCTACAAAGAAAAGACTATATAGACTTAACATTCCCGGCATAAAAAATTGTTGTGTTATTGTGTGTAAGTGTTATTCTATATTGTGACTATATTCTGACTGGCGGTTGGCGCAGTGGGTAGTGACCCTGCCTACTGTTTCGATTCCCGCCGATGGCCAACATTTTCTATCAATGGAATTGTTAGTCTTCGAGTTTGGGTATATATTTGTATTTAAGTATGTATTTAAAAATTATATAAGTATATATTCACCAGTTGTCTGTCTACCATAACACAAGTATTAAGTTACTTACTGTGTGTGTAAGTGACCCATATATTCATATTCATTCATTCATTCATATTCATTCATTGTTACATTATGTTTCAAATACTCCTTCAGATGTTCTTCCTTCACAAATTCATACAAATCCTTCAAAGAGTTGGTTTATGGTATATGAAAAACATTGTCGCCGTCATTATGTGTCATCGAGTTCTTGAGAAAGATTAAATGGGTTGACTTTGGGAATATTGCTTTTTATTATTGCACAAGTATAAAGGAAAATATATATAAAATTAAAAATACACCGTGTGGTATCCGGTTGAGTAGAATTGATCAACCTCATTTCTTACCGAGATGTCGTAAAAAGTGACTAAGGTAAGTTGACCCATCGTGTGGTATCCGGTTTAGTAGAAAAGACCACTCTTTTTCTTACAGAGGTATCGTAAAATACGACTAAGGTAAGTTGACGTCAGGCAGGCGGCCGGTCGTAAAAGGCAGCCAAATCATGTGACAGCATGTTTATAACATGTTGTACCGACCCCACTTAGAGTGGGATAAGGGCAGAAGGATGATAATGATGAAAGGAAAAATATCGTTGTTTTTATAATATTTAACTATACAAATACAAACATTTAAAACTGGAACCTGAAACATAAATACACACACATACACACATACCACTCACTTTTGCCTTTATGTTTTACATAAAAAGCTCTTGGGACAAACTTTGTTAGCCAGTGTCCATTAGAACATGCATATTTAAGTGTTCGTCGAGCATGAAGCAATTAAAATGTAAAACTTGTTTAAACTTATGTAATATATTTTGAATGGGAGAATATAATTATTTATATAATATGAATAGTAAATGATCGAAAAGTCAAGGCAATAGGAAACGTATTTTCGTAAAGTGATAGCGCGTTACTTTACCTAGTTGTTTCGGGTTCAAAATATGAGTGTCATTTGTACTTGTTCTTCAAAAAAGTTCTTGAGACAAGACTTCCAAAAAGGTTCCGAGGAAACTTGGATATTTTTTTTTAAGCTTTAATGTTAACTGGAATCCAAGTTTAGTAAACTAAGATAAACTGTAGTAATGATATGTGGCGCAGAGTTTCAGCTGCTGCCCGGATAACATAGCCGAAAACAAGTTTATATTAAAATTTAGAACTCCTAAGTGGGGTCGGTACAACATGTTATAAACATGTTGCTATATGATATGGCTAGGTATTTTACGACTGACCACCTGCCTGATGTCCACTTACTTTAATCGGCATTACGATGCCTCAGTAAGAAATTAGGGTGGTCTATTCTAAGCCGGATACCACGCGGTGGGTCAACTTACCTTAGCCACCTTTTACAACACCTCGTTAAGCAATGAGGATGGTTTTTTCTGCTCAGCCGGATACTACACGGTGGGTCATCTTTTCTTAGCCGCCTTTTACGACACCTCGGTAAGAAATGAGGGTGGACTATTCTATTCAGCTGGATACACACATGGAACAAAAATATAAAATAGCAAAGTTAAATAAAAAAATAAAATAAAACAAAATGGTCAAAACTATAGCCGTCGTTAAAGTTAAAGTCTGTTACGCTTTCTCGGCCAATCTGCTGGAACAATGTAGATAAAATTTTGTATAATAGTAGCTTGTATAAAGGGATAACTTATAGGCTAACAAATTCAGTTTTTTCTTCGACAATAGTAACAAAACATTAACTGAGGGTACTTTAACACAAAGTTTATAAGAACGTAATCATGGTGCCACTAGTCTATACAAATATTATTAAGAGGAAAAACTTGTATGTATGTTTGTAATGTTTTCACACTAAAACTACTGGACCGATTTCAAAAATTCTTTCACCATTGAAAAGCTGCATCTTTACTGAACATTATAGGCTAAACAACATTTAAAAATAGGGATCCGTTATTTGATCCGTTAAAATGTAATAAGGATTAATAAAATTAAAATTACGCAGGTGAAACCGCGGGATATTACTAGTTCTAAATGTAAATAAAGAAAATTAAGAGCGGTCATTTCTTATAGAGGTGTCGTAAAAGGCGACTAAGGTAAGTTGACCCACCGCGTGGTATCTCGTTTAGTAGAATAGACCACCCTCGCTCTTCGGTTTCGTAAAATACGATTAAGTTAAGTTGACGTCAGGCAGGCGGCCGGTCGTAAAAAGCGCAGCCAAATCATGTAACAAGATGCTTATAACATTTTGTGCCGACCCCACTTAGAGTAGGATAAGGGCAGGAGGATGATGAAAGAAAAGTAAATTAAAAAGTAAAGAAAAAAAAATGTAGCTACGCAGTTACTACGTGAGTGCTACGTCTTAGTCGCTACGAGACTACGAAAGAGGCTGTAGCACTGTAGCAAAGTTACGATAAGTCTACGAATGTAACTACGGCGTGTAATTTAAACGTTCAGCGCTACGCTGATTTTTAAGCTCTCGATGTAAATAAAAATAATGCAATATAAATAATAGTAAATATAACTATTTCATCATCCTCCTGCCCTTATCCCACACTAAGTGAGGTCGCACAACATGTCATAAACATGCTGTCACATGATTTGGCTATGTGTTTCACGACCGGCCTGTCTGATGTCAACTTACCTAGGCGTATTTTACGACACGTCGGTAAGAAAGAGGGTTGTCTATTCTACTCAGCCAGATGCTATTTAATTTATAAATAATTTTTTTGTTATGTAGATAAAGATGCTATTAATAAATAATTACTTCATACAAATGGAAGGAAACGGACCAAGAAATGGGGGTCTATTCTACTCAGCCGGATACCACACAGTGGGTAACCTTACCTTAGTCCTATTGCAACACCTCGGTAAAAATGAGGGCGGTACTATTTATTCTATTTATCCGGATACCACACAGCATCAAGTAAAGAAAAAATCGAATAATAGTTATTTCATTTCATTTCGTTTCGTTTCGTTTCGTTTCGTTTAATTTCATTTCATTTCATTTTATATAATCTACAGCTATTTACATAAAATATATATATAAAAAAATTTAATCTATTAATAAGGCCAAACTGATTATATAGTTTTACATAAAATAAATTACAAAAAATAAATGCTTAACAGTATTAAGTACAGAAAGTGCGAAAGCTGCAATAACGACGTGATGTGCGTGTTGTGTATTTTGTGTGTGTGTGTGTGTGTGTGTGTGTGTGTGTGTGTGTGTGTGTGTGTGTGTGTGCGTGCGTGCGTGGGTGCATGTGTGTGCGTGTTTTTGTGTGTCTATATGTGTTTAATACTTTATAATATTATTGTATCCATGTATAGTCCTCTCAAAAGGACTCAAAACGGGTATAAAATGTAAATCAACAAGAAAAAATAAGTTCCCTGGTACTAAATTACAAATCTAACAAACATACCGAATCTTTGTACTAATAATTTCTCAATCCTATGTATTCGTATATATGTCCCATACACTTGAATTACATCTTACGTAAGAGCATAAGTGGCTTTAAGTAGGTCATTTACGCGGATGGGTGGGCTTTTAAGCCACGAGCCGGAGAATAACCTGCTCCTTTAGCTGAAGTATTTAAATAATGTTTCAAAGGCGTAGTTATGTTCAAAGACATTGTGTTATGTAATTTTCTTTGATTATAGCATGTTTTCAGTATTTGAATCATCATCATCTTTCTGCCCTTATCCCACTCTAAGTGGGGTCGGCACAACATGTTATAAACATGCTGTCACATGATTTGGCTACGTATTTTACGACCGGGCGCCTACCTGACGTCAACTTATCTTTGTTGTAATTTACGACACCTCTGTAAGAAATGAGGTTGGTCTATTCTACTCAGCCGGATACAACACGGCGGGTCTACTTACCTTAGTCGCCTTTTACGACACATCGGTAAGAAAAGTGGGTGGTACTATTCTATTCAGCCGGATACCGCAGTAACATTAGCACATTTTGCAATTTGGAAATTGTTAATTATTTAAAAATGTGTTTGGCTCGAATAAAATTAATTATCGATTAAGCTAAACAAATAGTTTAAAATACATCAAAGATAGCGTTAATTACATGACTATTTCAAAATGAATAATTACTAGGTAATGTATAGAACCGGCTATACTCACGTCTTATTCTATCGGGTTAGCCCGACTAGTTTCGTGAGTATAGCCGGTTCTATACATTAACTATGAATACTACTCACGATAGTTTAAATTCAAGAATAATTACTAAATAATAATCTGTACATATATATGCGCTGAAGGGTTTGTTTGTTTGAACGCGCTAATCTCAGGAACTACAAACTTAACTCAGAAATAAAAATATTGCAAAATCGACAAAATTTAAAGCCTTCCTTGGGTGCGCTAACTAAATGATGAAAGTTATTCTAAATTTCTTAATAACTAAAAAATATGTCACTCTTCAAAACTCAGCTGTTTGACATAATATAATATTTAATATAATATTAAAAGTTAAACAATAACAAGCTTATAAATTAACCCAAAATTTTTCGAAATTTTATCAGTTTCCTTAGAAACTTAGCTTATATATTGGGCTAACATATAGTTTAAAAAAACCGTTTTCCGTAATTGTAAGTATTTTAATATTTAATTGCGAGCGAAGTCGCGTGTACAACTTGTTAAGAATATGCAAAATTCAAGTCATTATTCAAATATATATTCCGAAAGTGCCTTAATTTCTTTGAACTCTGTATGGAGTACTTGCATTTGACGTGAACATTATGCGAAGTCAAAGCTTTGTGAATGTGCTTTGATAATGATATTCAATTCGGTATTCTGTAGTTGTATGAATTTTAATATACAGATATAGTCTGCAAGGAGCAGGGACTTAACAAATTGTTTGCTTAACTAGGCAATTACAGTAATATTAAAAATGCGAACTTCGTTTCTTTTGGTATCGATATTTCTCCGACGAGTCTATCTTCTGCTATATATACACTGATATATAATGCTGAAGAGTTTGTTTGTTTGTTTGTTTGATTGATTGATTGATTGATCGTTTGAACGTACTAATCTCAGGAACTACTGGACCGATTTCAAAAATTCTTGCAGTGTAAGATAGTCCATTTATTGAGCAAGGCTATAGGCTATAACGTCACGCTAATCAAGTTAAACAAAGGTTTGTGCGTGTGTTTTTACGACTCCTGCATATATCAGGTATGAAAACGGATTTTCCACTCTACATTTAGCATTATATATATTTTCTATTTTACTTCATCGCGAATAATAGCAAAATAATTGTATTATTACTTTAGTCTTATGGATATCCGCAAAGTAACGCCTACCTACTTCTTTAAATTTTTTTTAATAGAATTTTTCAATGGCGGGGTTAAACTCGTGACATCCTCGAAAGAATCGCACAGTTTCACCGCTGAGCTGTCAAAGCTTAAGTATAATCATCATCATTCTTCTGGCCATATCCTACTGTAAGTCGGGTCAGCACAACATGTTATAAACATGTTATAAACATGTTATTATATGATTTGGTTAGGTATGTACGACCGGCTGTCTGTCTGACGTCAACTTAGTTTAGTCGCCTTTAACGATACCTCGATAAGAAATGAGGGTGGTCTATTCTACTCAGCCAGACCAAACGGCGGTTTAATTATAACTATAGAAACGTTTTTTTTTATTCTGTTCCTCACGTCAAAAGACTACCCGATTAGCATTTAAAGTTATAAAATATGTATGAATCTATTTTGGGCGTTCACTGGGAATCCTCCGTCCCAAACCGTACCTAAATTTAAACTGTCAGTTAAATCTATTAACAACTCGAAGTAAATACAGCCTCGTGTAATCGGATAAACGAAATTAAGGAATTTAAACCTAACCATGTCATATTTTGTTCATTAAACTTTCTCAGTCGTCCATATTTGTTCTATATCGGTCATTTTTCAGTTATTTGCGAAGATATTTTCGTCAAATCTAGATCTAGAATACAGAATCCATATCATACTAATATTATATATGCGTAAGTTTGTGAGTATGGATGTATGTTTGTTAATCTTTCACGGCACATTCGCTGAACCAATATACATGAAATTTGGCACAATTATTCCTTATATACCGGGGTAACATATAGTTTATACAAATCCTGTTAAATCTACAGGAATAGGATGACATTGAAAAGTACCATCCATTATCAACGCGACAACAGTCCACGCGAACGAAGTTGCGGGTAAAAGCTAGTTATTATTGTGAAAATCAGTCTGTTACTATTGGCTAATTCGTTAAAGCAATTTTAATATAATATAATTGGTGCCTGCCTGGGATTTGAACCTATGTCCACTTTGAGAGAGTCACCCGGTCAACGTTCGCCTAGCACAGCTCATACCATTACTATCATCATTCTCCTACCCTTATCACAATATATGGGGTCGGCAAAACATGTTATAAACATGTCACATGCGATGTCAACTTACCTAAGTCGCCTACACCTCGGTAAGGAAGAGGGTTGTCTGTTCTACTCAACCGGATACCACACGGTGAGTCAACTTACCTTAGTCGCCTTTTGTGACATCTCTATAAGAAATGAGGGTGGTCTATTCCTCTACTATAAGGGTCGGTAAATATAAAGCAAATACTCAAAGTATTCCGAAAATAAACAAACATCGAAGCTATCCCAGAGCGTCCGATGTTTCTTTCGCAAAAAACTCCATTATAACTTTCCTTAAACAATTTAACTTTGCCGTGTATTTTAATTCTCGTACTTAAATATGTTTGGTATTCTTTAGGAATGTTTTAGAAATGGTACTGAAATAAAATGTTTAATTTTTGTATATATAGCAATATCCATCGTGTTGTATCCGTCTGAGTAGAACATACCACCCTCATTTCTTACCGAGCTGTCGTAAAAGGCGACTAAGGTAAGTTGAGCCGCCGTACCCAATTATTTTTCCTTTTTTTTTTAAGTTGCTTTTTTATTTTGTAAAAAATTACCGGCCACCCAGATATTGTAATATTTAAATGAGTTAATCTTGTATATATATAAATATATATTTCTAAATCTCGGAAACGTCTCCAACTAATTTCCGAAATTCAGCATGTAGAGTTTTATTTAAAAATAATATCGTTTTATCCCTGTTTTTGAGCATTAAAAATATGGTATAATATAGAATTGAAAGCAAATTTTTTTACCTGTCAAATGCAATGTTACGATAGCCGATGGGTAACAGGCGGACCGAAAATGTTCAAAACCCGTGTCCTACATGTCATCGGCGCTATCTTTCTTTTTTATTTTTAAATATATTTTTTTTATTTAAAAAAAAACTACCCACCTACTAGATACGATAGCCTGATAGTTACATAGATTTCACAAAACACACATCGTACCGTGCACCCCTCATATCGAACCTTACTAAATGCCAAACAACGTCATCCACCCTAAATAATATATGACCCAGCCCGTCCGTTCCACTCGTTATATTATTCAGCTATCTTTGCTACCTTTGCGTGTGGATTCGCATTGAAAAATAAAAGCACAGACAAATTTAAAATATTATATACAGATAAAACTGTCTATACTAATATATAAAGCTACGCCGTGTGGTATCCGGCTGAATAGAATAGTACCACCTTCATTTCTTAGCGAGGTGTCGTAAGAGGCGACTAAGGTAAGTCGACCCGCCGTGTGGTATCCGGCTGAGTAGAATAGACCACCCGCATTTCTTAGCGAGGTGTCGTAAGAGGCGACTAAGGTAAGTCGACCCGCCGTGTGGTATCCGGCTGAGTAGAATAGACCACCCTCATTTCTTACCGAGGTGTCGTAAAAGGCGACTAAGGTAAGTTGACCCACCGTGTGGTATCCGGTTTAGTAGAATAGACCACCCTCTTTCTTACCGAGGTGTCGTAAAGTACGACATTGGTAAGTTGACGTCAGGCAGGCGGCCGGTCGTAAAAACGCAGCCAAATCATATGACAGCATGTTTATTACATGTTGTGCCGACCCCACTAGAGTGGGAAAAGGGCAGGAAGATGATGACTAATATATAAAGCTACAGAGTTTGTTTGTTTGATTGTTTGAACGCGCTAATCTCAGAAACTACTGGACCGTTTTGAAAAATTCTTTGAGTGCAAGATAGGACTATCTTATGCTCAATGAGGTAATGTAGAAGAAGCGGTATATTTTTGTGCTTCAAAATATATAAAAAATTTGCACATTTTGCAATTTCGGAATTTAAAAGTATATAAAAATTTATTTGGCTCAAATAAAATAAGTTATCGATTAAAGCTAAACAAGTAGTTAAAAATACAAACAATACATCAAAGATGGTGTTAATTAATTGTCTATTTCAATATGAATAATTACTAAATAATAATCTAAATTGTTTGTTTGTAAGATTGTTTGAACGCGCTCTCGATAATCTCAGGAACTACTGGACCGATTTGAAAAATTCATTAGTTGTAAGTTAGTCTATTTATCGAGAAAGGCTGTACATCATCACCCTAAGATGTATAGGAGAGGAGCAGCAATAAAAAATTGTTACGAAAACGGCAATGTTTAAAGCTTTAATTGCGTGCGCTAAGTAAACGGTGAAAGTTATTCAAAAATGCATACATTACAAAATTGTTCCCCTCTAAAAGTTCTAAATAAAAATCCGCGACAGCATATGTGTAACTTATAAGGTTAACCTACTTTAACCATTTTTATGTTTATCAAAATACTGTATTACGGTTATAATCTTTGCATGCGGGCGAAGCCGCTGGCGATTGTTAGTTATTTCCAAAAATTCGGATCTTTAAGTCGCCAATTCCTTCAATTTCACTAGTTCTACTATAATTCTAGCAAATATTTCGCTTGTAATCGAATAGATAGTAATAAATCTATTTTGTTTACCGCAAAGTGACTTCGGAATACGGCAATATGTTATAAACTTATCGAGCTCAGCTGTAATGCATGTTTATTTGAGTGCCAAAGTTATATTTATGTTTTGAATAGTCAATAAACTATCCAGTACAAAGTTTCTACCATTACAGAATACAAACTGCAACAAATCAGCTAACTGTGTAAGTTTTTGTATATAAAAATAGCCCTTACACTCATAAAAATACTGGTGGAAGTTGTATAAACTCATTCTGCAATAGAAATGTCGAAGTGGCTTAACATTCAATTATAGAAGTGAACATGCAGATGCAGTGAAGCAAACTATGTTAGGAGTATTTCTACGTGATGAAATCATAAATGAGGAAGTCCGTAAAAGAATTAGGAATTAGGATAGGATACGAAGTAAGGATTTCAAAATAGGCTTTCCGTGCCTCACAACGTCCGCAGTTCACATCAATAATAGATAATGTCACCCTAAAAACGATAACATCGCGTAAAAAGGTTCGCGTGTGTAAATATTCTAGAATATCAACCCTAATGGAGTGGTGCCACCATTTTGTAAACTGCGAAAGCACTAACGTCCATTATAATGAAGTAACCGCGGTCAAATTACTTAATGGAACGTGTAATGTGTTGCTAAAATTAACGTTAGTAATTTATAAATTGATACAAATAGGTTGCCCTACCATTAAGCTATGATAGCTCAGCGAGCTCTAAATCTTTCGAGCGTGTCACGGGTTCAAACTACGGACTGGCACCAATGAGTTTTTCTATTAAAACTTATGTGCCTATTAATAGTAGCAATTTATCACGCGGTTGTCGGTGAAGGAAAACAACATCCTGCCCTTATCCCACTCTATAATAATATATATTATTATTATTATATATATATATATATATATATTATTATTTAATATAATAATATAATTTGGCTGGTCTTTTACGACCGCCCGACTGTCTGACGTCAACTTACATTAATCGTATTTTAAGACATCTCAGTAAGAAATGAGGTTGGTCTATTCTACTCAGCCGGATAGCACACGGCGGGTTAACTTACCTTTAGTCGCCTTTTACGACACCTCGGTAAGAAATGAGATTGGTCTATTCTACTCAGCCGGATACCACACGGCTATTTCGGTGAAGAAAAAACATTATAAGGAAACCTACATCTTTAGAAAATTATGATGATATGTGTAATTTTCAAAAATTACAAAATTAGTTCACTTAAAAAAATTTTAAATTAGGTATTAGGAATAAAAAAAACGTTTTTTTCTTTACTTTTGGTTGAAATCTAGCATCGTATCTAAATAACCTGGAGCGAAAGGGCGAAAGAGTCTACTTTCAAATTGCCCCCTGTGGAGAGTGGGATCTACTTCGGCAAACGCTGGTATAAACCATGGTCAATGATTTTAGTACCGAGACAAAAATATATGTCACTCTCCAATATTTTAACTATTTTGATAACAAAAATCATATTAATTGCTCCATTAGACGTCAAAGATATAACCTTTTTTATCTTCCTTCCTTTTTTGTCTAAGAACAGTACCATCATAATTTAAAGTTGACCGAACCGAAATATCACTGAATAGAACAATCTTCAGAGCTTAAAAAATATGAGAATAAAGCATAAGGGCGAATAATAGCGCAAAAAACGACTCGATGAGATCTGCGGTGTTTTAGTGGCAACATTACCGACTGCCATTGAAATAAATGGGCAAAGATAGCACTTTATTTCGAGATACAGACTGCTCATCTTAAATACAATAACAAATGAAAAAAATAATGATCTTTATGACCTGTAATGAAAGGTTAAGTCCTTGGATGATTAGATCGAAAAAATGTGTTAGTAATTTTAAAATGATAAACATGTATGGTAGGTTTGCATTTTGGTCTATACATATAACTTAACGTTACATTATAATGAGTTTTTCTATTTGAAACTTATGTGTCTAATTGTTAATTGCAATTAATCACACGCTTTTCGGTGAAACATTGTGAAGAAATCTGCATATCTCTAGAGAATTCTAGGGATATGTGTAACGGACCAATCCGCATTGGAGCAGCGTGATAGGTTTTAGCTCCAACCCTTGCCTCCAGAAACGGAGCAAGACCCATAGCACGCCCAGTAGTGGGATAGTAACAGGCAATTACTTTACTTTACTTTTTTACGTAAGACTTAAAAATATATTGCGTGATTAAACATTTAAGTTGGCGTGAAAGAATTCCCCGGGTATCAGTACTTTGCAATACAACTCCAGACGTCGAAACAGCAAAACTTGTTTATTTTGCCTACTTCCATAGCATTATGTCTTATGGAAAATTGCTATGGGGTAAATGCGCTGATAGCGAAAATTTTTTTGTTTTACAAAAAAGAGCTATACGTGGCATTAATAATTTAAGACCGTGTGATTCCCTGCGAGAGAAGTTTAAGGAAACAGCTATCCTTACATTTGCTTCACAGTATATTTTAAGCAATTTAATTTATGTACATAAAAATACAAAGAAAAAACGATAGGTGATGTATACAATAGACAAAGCAGGAACCGACATGCTTGCGGCTCGTCTTTGCGCCTTGCAAAAGAACGTAATTCGTTTGTGGGTTTTGGTATAAGATTCTATAACAAAATTCCGCAATCAATTTCAGAATTGCCATTACAGCAGTTTAAAAACACTGTTAAAAAGAGGCTGAGAAAGCCTACTATACTCTTGAAGATTATTTAGAAGATATGAATGTGTGGATATAGCTCTCTTTGAACCTGTACAAGACAGTAACGACTTAATGTAGATAGCATTAAGAATTATATTTTTAAAAGAGCAACCGCCGAGTTTTTTGCTGGCTCTTCTCGGTAGGAACAGCTCTCCGAACCAGCAGTTGACGATTCAAAAGCACTTGTTTACAAGTTTATTTGAATAAAGAATATTTTAAATTTGAATTTGAATTTGAACTATTTTGTCTTTGAGATTTTACTCACATGGGTTTCGAGACCAAGACAATAAAATAATAAAGAACTAGTAATATCCCGCGGTTATAACCGCATAATTTTTATTTTTTCACACCTTATTACATTTTTATGACGGATCCCCATTTTTTGAACACGTAATATAGCCTATGTTGCTCAGTAAAGATGCAGCTGTCCAATGGTGAAAGAATTTTTGAAATCGGTCCAGTAGTTTTCGTGTGAAAACATTACAAACTAACATACAATTTTTCCTCTTTATAATATTAGTATAGATAAACTCGGACCAAAAAATTACACACGCATTTATAATATTCTTCTTCATATCTTCATTCAATAGAATGTTTATGATTATAGTTCGTTTTTATCACCTGAATTGAGTGATAGATCTTTGTCGGAAGTATTCCCAGCACGTAATCACAACGCCGTAGTAGCCTTGGCATTGTGGGCGTTGCGCGGCCTTGAGCGTGTTCTAGCGCGCACAAGAACGGGCACAGGCCACAAGCTGTAGCGTTTTTATATTCATTTTTACTTAAGAAGTTGCAATAAAATTACTTTGCTGTAATCCGCGTTTGTTAAGAGAATATATCTAATGCTAAATGTATGAAGCAGGCAACAATCACAAACCCCATACAGGCTTAAATAAAAACGTAATATAGTCTTTTGATAATCATAAAAATGGTTAAAGTGGGTTTACCTTAAAAGCTAGACATATGCTGTCGTGGACTTTTATTTAGAACTTTTAGAGCAGAATAATTTTGTAATACATGTTGTGTGTAATAAAGAATTTCTTATCTTATCTTATTTTTGAATAACTATCATCGTTTACCCAGCGCACGCAAGGAAAGCTTTAAATTTTGCCGTTTTCGTAATATTTTTTATTGCTCCTCCTCTCCTATTCATCTCAGCGTGATGTTATATAGCATATATCCTTCCTCAATAAATGGACTATCTTACAGTGAAAAAAAATTTCATATCGGTCTATTAATTCTTAAATTAGCGCGTTTAAACAATCAATCAATGAAACAAACAAACTCTTCAGCTTTATAAGCTAATTTGTAATCACCAATCAAAAAGTATTTTTTTATTTTTCAAAGATTATCCGCCGAGTTTCTTCATGGTTCTTCTCGGTAGACGCAAACTTCCAAATCTGTGGTAGCTTCTTAATTAAAAACATTCGAATATTCAAATGTAACGAAAACAGTCCAAAGTAAGTAGGTCCGAAATCAATTACCTGTATATTTTTGCGTTTTGGCGAAATCATGACGAATGTATGTTTAAAAATATTATTTATAATCTGTCATGCAAATATTTGTTTTAAAAACAATATATTTTTCTTTTCGTATAAATTCCACCATCAGATCAGCAATATAAGGAGCCTAAGTACATCGTAAAACACCTTTTAGCTGAATTAATATTCTCACTTAAAAATTTCATTCACTTGCGAAGTGTTAGGAGTTATCGTTTCATAAGTAATAGAAGAGCCGTTAAAAGAAATAATATTTGCAAAACGTAGTCGTTCGGCCGTAATAGTAGCCTTGGCATTGTGGGGTGTAAGTATTCCGTAGCCTTGGGCGGGTATTAATAAATACCACATGCAAGTTACTAGCGGAAGCGGAACCTAAATTTAGGGCGTATGTTAAAATCTACATCCACCGGTGCGGTATCCGACTGAGTAGAACAGACCACTCTCTTTCTTACCGAGGTGTCAAAGGCGACTAAGGTTAGTTTACCCGCCGTGTGGTATCCGGCTGAGCAGAATAGACCACCTACGTTCTTACTGAGGTGTCGTAAATGCCGACTAATGTAACTTGTCCCACTGCATGGTATCCGGTTGAGTAAAATAGACCACCCTCATTTCTACATGGAGTGTCGTAAAATATGACTTAGGTATGTTGACGTCAGGCAAGAGGCCGGTCGTAAAATACGTAGTCAAAACATATGACAACATGTTTGCAACATGTTGTGCCGACCCCACTTAGAGTGGGATAAGGACAGGAGAATGATGATAAATAAATAAATATATGGGACACATACACACATCAGTCATCCGTCCTCAGAGTAAGTAACTTAATAGAACTGAAAAATATATATGTGGGAGACGATAAGTTGACTCATGAGCAGATTCATTTTGTATCAATAATTTCTGTTTTGATTATTTCCGTTTCCGTAAGATATTGTTTTTGTCTAAAAGTTTATATCCGCTTATGACAACTTGCTTTATGCCAACTGTCGACATATCAGTTGTTGCCCGGATTTGAAAACGGCAAGGAATGGCCTGATCTGTCTCTGCGTTCATCATTCTCCTGCCCTTATCCCACTCTAAGTAGGATCTGCACAACATATTATAAACAGTTGCAACATGAGTTGATTAGGTATTACATGACATTACCAAATTACATCAATATTGATGATTGATTAAATGTAACTATTATTAAAAGAGCAACCGCCGAGTTTCTTGCTGGCTCTTCTCGGTAGGATCAGCTTTCCGAACCAGCAGTAGAGTTGACGATTCAAAAGCACTTGTTCACAAGTTTATTTGAATAAAGAATATTTTGAATTTGAATAGCTTGAATAGATTAGCCAAGTGTAAGCAGACAGATAGACTTCAGCATTTATAATATTGTGCAGGCTAGTCCGTCGCTTATAACATGCATCCATATTCTAGTAATTGCACTGACATTTCGTGGTCAACTTTATTATTGGTGGCCGAAATTTCTTGTGGAAGGGGAAAATATTTGCGATTAAATTTAGGTTGCCATATAACCAGTTTTTCGCGGTATTTGAAAACTCACATTACCGTCAGAAAAACGGGAATTTAATCATTTCATACCTGGAAAGCCACTCAAGAACGCTCTACTCACAATTTAATATAACCTCAGGATAATGTAATTTCGAAACATCTCAGAGACACGTGTAATAATGTACCTAGAGGTTATTGCCCTCGCATCACTTCAAACGTAGGCTTACCATAATTATAATCCCCCAAATTGGGACATGAGTCGTTTACTTATTTGAAGAGTTATTTACTTTTCTTTTTATTATAAGTACAAATTAAAGTAAAATAAAAGAACTTTTACGAAGAATTTTCTATTATATTTGACGAAATAACTTAGAGAATATTATACGATATTGAAAATATCACAATTTTGAAAACAATTTATTTAACATGACTGTACGAGTATGTGTGTTTGTATGTGAAGGTGGGATAATGCAAGTATAAATTTGACCCACTTTTCAGTGTCCGATTGACCTGACATTTCATATATTGGTCCAATCACGGTCACAATGTATGTTTATGATAAGTATGACCTAATGCTGCTGCCAGGATTGACTCCAGACGAGGAAACTCCTCAATAATGTACATAAAAATATAAAGAATTATAAAACGATAGGTGATATATACAATAGACAAAGCCGGAACCGACATAAGCTTGCGGCTCCTGCGCCCTGCAAAAGTAGGTATTTCGTTTGTGGGTTTTTGTATAAGATTCTATACTAAAATTCCGCAATCAATTTCAGCATTGCCATCACAGCAGTTTTAAAAACACTGTTAAAAAGAGGCTGATACAGAAAGCTTACTATATATACTCTTGAAGATTATTTAGATAAGAATGTGTGGATATAGCTCTCTTTGAACCTGTACAAGACAGTAACGACTTAATGTAAATAGTATTAAGAATTATATTTTTAAAAGAGCAACCGCCGAGTTTCTTGATGGCTCTTCTCGGTAGGAACAGCATTCCGAACCAGCAGTAGAGTTGACGATTCAAAAGCACTTGTTTACAATTTTATTTGAATAAAGAATATTTTGAATTTGAATTTGAATTTGAATAGTTAACAGGGACATACAATTTTTTTTTTTTTTTTCGAAAAATGACTTCTTGCTGTTAGCCAGAGCGGCTTTTACAGCGTCACCGGGAGATTGGGGCGAGCGCAGAAGCATCGCCGGAGGTGGAGTGGAGCGAGCCTCGGGAGAGGCTCGTGACATCTTGGGAACGTCGCCTTAAGGGTGCCTCCTGTGAGGCCGAGCCTCGGCTTAAGACGACGTGTCGTGGAGGACTATAAACGGACTTACGACACTATAAACGGACTTAACTATAAACGGACTTAGACATACAATTTTGTTAAACTTAGGCTTTATAACTTAACTTGTTATGACGATACAAGTGGCACTTTTCTTAAGTGATTAATCATGCTAATACTGTCTGTATGTTTGTCTGATATACTTATCCGGTAGAGAAATATTGATAAACTTGGTAGTATAGTTCATATATATTACTAATATATCAAGTAAAAAAATCCCATCTCCATTGCTTCTGGAGCAGGTAAAAACACGTACCTTATACAAGATATTTAATATTTGAGTTGGCTCGAAGTCACAAGTAGAGATTACTTGTAATAAATTATCGTTATGTTAACATTTAGCGGAGTAAGATAAATTACTAAATCGGTAAAACCGCGATACTTATGGTTAAGGTTGACATTGAGCCAAGATATTCTGAGCGTTGTTATTTTCTATAAGATGCTATTTGAATCTTTTTAGTTAGATCAATATCTCAAATCCTACTCATATTATAAATGCTAAAGTTTGTGAGTATGTATGAATATTTGTTACTCTTTTACGGCGAATCAGCTTAACCAATATCGATGAAATTTGACATTATTATTCGTTATTTAACGAGGTAATATAGGCTATAATAGAGGTAATATAGTGCCATCTAATATCAACCTATCACGCGTAAACAGTCCATGCGAACGATTTTGCGGGTAAAAGCTAGTTTGTACATAAAAAATCGTAGCCTAACTTAGTGCAGTATAGCTTTATACATGTTAGTCAATCTTAAACGGAACGCATGGTAAGCATAGTCAGATTACTAACGGAACACTTTCTTAGAATGTAAAACGCAATTAGATAATGAAATACATACAACATATTTTTATTCCTTTTAATAAGAACGACTATAAAACAATCTGTTTTGACACTTTAAGGCCGTCTTACGACATAATTTTTATACTAACAGTTGGCAAGTGGACAGATGGCACAATTTGTAGTGACAGAGAAACTGCAATGCGTCGTTTCTTTCGAAGAAATTTATTTATACGGCTCTTTAACAAGGTCAGGGTTTCGTGGAAATTCCACAAATGGAAATCTAATCCAAACTTTGTAGCCTTTGGGACTTCTCCAAACAAACTTCTACTAACGGTCTGCTTCTATCCCATTTCTATGCATATATCTCTTTCATTTATTGACAGAAGGATTGGAGCTAAGATCTACCACGCTGCTCAAATGAAGATTGGTAGGTGACACATATCCCTAAAATTCTCTAGAGATATGCAGGTTTCCTTATAATGTTTTCCTTCACCAAAAAGCGTGTGATAAATTGCAATTACCAATTAGACATAAGTTTTAATAAAAAAATTCTTATGTGGCCTTTGAACCCGTGACTTCCTCAAAAGAGTCACACGGTGTCACGACTGTACAAGTCTCTAAACATTACCAAAATCCGATTAGAAAATGAAATTGGCGCGCTCATATACTGCGCAACCTAAGACTATTTTGGATGACGCACAAGAAAAGGTAACAGAAAACTTTATAAGAGTTAAAATGTGTCATAAGAGTTATAATTTTTTTTTATAAATAAGCATTCAAACAATCCATGGAAACAAAAATTTCATAAAACAATTTAAAAATTTTTTTTCGAATGCTAGTATTATTTAACACCGGACAACGGGAAGAGGGTTAAATTTAACTTCCAACTACAACTGCAAGATTCCACCTTCACATACATATAGTAAGTAAGTAGTAGTAAAGTAAGTAACAGCCTGTTACTATCCCACTGCTGGGCATAGGCCTCCACTCTCCATTTTTGTAGAGAAGGGTTGGAGCTAAGACCTACCATGCTGCTCCAATGCGGATTGGTAGGTTACACATATCCCTAGGATTCTCTAGAGATATGCAGGTTTCCTCACGATGTTTTCCTTCACCGAAAAGCGTGTGATAAATTGCAATTATCAATTAGACACATAAGTTTTAATAGAAAAACTCATTGGTGTCTGCCCGGGTTGAACCCATGATCGTCTCTAGAGATTCACACGGTCGCACCGCTAGGCCATCACAGCTCACATACATATACGACAAGTTAAATAAAAACTTTTGATAAAAATCTGTTTTTATAAAAAATAAAATCTATCAATTGACATAAGTGGAAAATCACAAGGTTGTGAGAACAGTTATGTCAACATTTAGCTCGCTAAAATAGAACTTTTTCGCTGGCTAAATCAAATATATTATTTTACTCTTAATATCAAATGTTACTTAAAAGACCTTGTCTACCCTTGTTAGGTACACAGAGACGTCGCAAATTGGTGCCTATATTAATTCCCAGAGTCCCAGATTCTTTGTTTATTTAGGCGGGCGCCCTCCGGTTATATTTCGTATATTAACTGACCGCTGAAATTCAACTTTGTATCGCACGCTTAGTATTAAATAGACCGAATACAACAATGGTGTTTTGTGGCAAATTGCAATAAAGCATAGTATAGCGTTTACAAAACTCGTGAGCTTCAAAGAGACTAATAACTTGGAAGAGCAAGAAAACATTTCTTTTAAACCTTTTCAAACCGCAGACTTGTATGAAGCTGAAAGGGTTTTCGAATCTAAGCATTTTTATCATACAAATAACCATCAATTTTGTAATACGCTTTACGTATTAATGATGTGCAGTCATCAGGATCGGCCTTAGTTATGGGTGTGCCTCAAGGATCAATCTTAGGTCCCTTTCTGTTTTTAGTACATATAACTGATTTACTGTATTCGCATTTCATTCAGAGTATACGCGATATTGTACCGTTTTCTGATGACACATCTTTGTCCGCGTGATTCCCTGCGAGAGAAGTTTAAGGAGATAGGTATTCTTACATTTGCTTCAGAAGTACATTTTAAGTAATTTAATTTTTGAATAATTTATAGAATTAGGCGTTACTTTGCGGAGATCCATAATGCTCACTACTACTACTACTAACTAACTACTAACTAACTACTACTAACTAAACTTATTTGGGTATTGCTTCGCTTTGCGATTTTGGTCGTGGAGTCTATCTCCTGATGATGCTTCGGTTGCGGGGCGAAACGATTGTTGAGTTTGTGATAGTGAACGTATATAGTGCTTGTGTATCGTGATGGCGGTGGTGGAGGTTTGTGCATGTGTTTTTTTTACGAATTGCGCATGTATCAGGTATGATAACCGATTGTCCACTCTACATTTAGCATTATATATATTTTCTATTTTACTTCATCGCGGATTATAGCAACATAATTTTGTTATTACTTTTGTTTTAATTTTTGAACATAAAAATATAAAGAGTTATAGAACGATACATGATGTATATAATAGACAAAGTAGGAATCGACATAAGCTTGCGTGCATAAGCTTCCTGCTTTGCGCATAGCAAAAGTACAAAACTCGTTTGTGGATTTGGGTATAAGATTCTATAATAAAATTCCCCAATCAATTTTAGCTTTGCCATTACAGCAGTTTAAAAACAGTATTAAAGAGAGGCCGATAAAAAAGCATACTATACTGCTGAGGATTATTTGGATAAGAATGCGTATATAGCTACTGTCCGACTCTGTACAAGATAGTAATGACTTAATGTAGCTAGCTATAAGTATTATGTTGAAAAGAGCAACCGCCGAATTTCTTGCTGGCTCTTCTCGGTAGGAACAGCTTTCCGACCCAGCAGAAGAATTGACGATTCAAACGTACTTGTTTACAAGTTTCCTTAATTTAAACCTTTCCGTAGACAACTCTAATATGTATTACGGAATTTAATACTGCATTTTATAGTGCTTAGTTTCAGTAACATAAATAAGAAAAACTGAAATACCACCGTCGAGCTATTTATAGAGAAGTCATTGGTATCGCGACTTCTTATTTAGAATTCTATTACTTTCATATTGAGAGATTTAATTTCTTCCTTATTTACTCGTACGACGGCAGGAAGGTTAATAATAAATGATAAGTTCTTTTCTGTCTGCGAATTCTAAAGTCATATTGAGATATTAAATTTTTGTTTCATATACCTACTAAATGAGAATGTTAAGGTGGATGTGTGGTGTGACAAAACTGGATAAAATACGAAACGAGTATATAAAGGGAAGTCTGAAAGTTGCACCCATTATAGAAAAGACGAGATGGTATGGACATTTTATTAGGAGGGATAAAAATTATGTGACCAAACGAGTGTTAAATTTGAATGTGGATGGATGTGTGACTAATGGGAGGCCTAAAAAGAGATGGTTGGATTGTGTGAAGTATGACATGCATATGTCATACTTCACATGGTGAAGAGCCAGAATTGGCGAATGATAGAACAGAATGGAAGAGAAAAACATATTGTGCCGACCCGGATAAGAACAGGAAGATTTTTATATACCTACGATTAACAGAACAGAACAGAAGTTTACAGACTAAATTCACGGTATTGTTTGTTTCATCACCGTTTTATTTACTATGTCTATACTATACTATCCTACTGTGACTGACTCCATCCTCATTTATCTATATATACTAATATTATAAAGAGGAAAAAATTTGTATGTATGTTTGTAATGTTTTCACACAAAAACTACTGGACCGATTTCAAAAATTCTTTCACCATTGGAAAGCTGCATCTTTACTGAACATCATAGGTTATATTACATTAAAAAATTCGGATCCGTAATAAAAATGTAGTAATGTGTAAAATATTAGTCATAAAAATCTGTCATCGCATGTGCTACGGAAACTATTGATGATATATTTACATAACAAAAATAAATCTACAGTCCTACTTAGTAGACTTTCCAATGCCATGAGATCGGTATGTACGCGGGTGAAACAGCAGGATATTACTAGTAAAATATAATTTAAACCGATAGAGCGCTCGCTAACGAGTCTTACGAGTGGGGGTGGGCACAACATGTTATAAACATGTCGCATGATATGGCTACCTATTTTAAGACCGGCCGCCTGTTTCAAGTCAACTTACCTTAGACGTATTTGATAACACCTCGGTAAGAAAGTAGGTTGTCTATTCTACTCCACAGGATATCACACGGTGGGTCAACTTACCTTAGTCGCTTTTAACGACACCTCGGTAAGAAATGAGGGTGGTCTATTCTACTCAGCCGGATACCAAACGGCTACTTTATTTGCAGATCATATTATTGCCATAAAATATTTAGCACACCTGAGTCATATGGTTTTATTTGTTTACATTTAGTTAATTACCTAAACCTATGGAGACCATGTTATGTACAGTGTCATACACTTCTTTATCTACTCTCATGCTATACGTAAAACAATATTAATAAAAACCAAACTTTGTTTAAATATTGAAAATATTTTTTAAATGTCAAATGTTAGCGCCAAGGCGCAAACATCGATTGCGCATGCGTGTTGCGTCGCCGCGGACTCGTACATTGAAACTTTTTTGTTTTAGGTAGAGGTTCAACCTCCTTGGTCCAGCTGAAGGTTGTATAGGTGTATCGTTATGATTTAAAAGTTATATTATGATACAGGTGTACATACAAGACCTGGCCTGTACGTAATGTTTGTCATAAGAATTTTGGTTTCAGTTTTATAATCTTTGTATTATAGTATCAGAGTACATAAAGATACAAAGATAAATAATTTATAGAATTAGGCGTTACTTTGCGGAGATCCATAATACAAAAGTAATTATAAAATTATTTTGCTATAATCCACGAAGAAGTAAAATAGAAAATATCATCATCTTCCTGCCCTTATCCCACTCTAAGTGGGGTCGGCACAACATGTTATAAACATGCTGTAACATGATTTGGCTGCGTTTTTACGACCGGCCGCCTGCCTGACGTCAACTTACCTCTGTCGTATTTCACGATACCTCGGTAAGAACGAGGGTGGTCTATTCTACTAAACCGGATACCACACGGTGGGTCATCTTACCTTAGTCGCCTTTTACGACACCTCGGTAAGAAATGAGGTTGGTCTATTCTACTCAGCCGGATACCACACGGCGGGACGACTTACCTTAGTTGCCTTTTACGACACCTCGGTAAGAAAAGAGGGTGGTACGATTCTACTCAGCCGGATACCACACGGCAATAAAATAGAAAACGTGAACGTATATAGTGCTTGTGTATTGTGGTGACGGTGGTGGAGGTTTGTGCATGTGTTTTTACGAATCCTGCATGTATCAGGTATGATAACCGATTGTCCACTTACATTTAGCATTATATATAATATCTGGGTGACCTCTGGGTTTAAAAATAGAAAAAAAACAATTATTTAGTTTAGATCGATCCTTGGCATTCACATTTCTCGAGGCTGCCTGCTAACCGAATAAGCTACGTCGACTTGACAGTTAATGGCGAAAATTCAATTCAATATAAATGTTAGTGTTTTTTAATGCCCAAAAATAGGGATATAACTATATTTTTTTTACATAAAACCTAGCTAGATCAATTTTTCTCCCCCAAAACCTCCTGCATGCTGAATTTCAGGAAAATCGTTGGAGCCGTTTCCGAGATTCGGAAAATATATATATATACAAGATTAACTCATTTAAATATTAAGATTTTCTATTTTACTTCTTCGCGGATTATAGCAAAATAATTTTATTATTACTTTTATACAAAGATAAGATAAAAGATACAAGTGCCGAAAAATAGAATAACGTAACAAATGTATTCACCGTATAAACAAACATATTGTGATCGCTAAAAGAACGAATGGCCGAGTCAATAAACGACGTTCACTCAGTTATCGTTAGGCGTCATTCGTTATCGGCATAACAAATGAACCGTGCCGTTCCGTTTGCAAATGAATGATTCGACTTGAATATCAATATTCAATTTATTCGAGTGTTGCCTATACATTATCGGATAGAGTTGCTAAGTGGGTACTGAATTATATCTTTTATATTTAAATGAGTTAATCTTTAGCCATGCGGTATCCGGCTAAGTAGACTAGTACCCTCATTTCTTACTGTGTCTTAAAAGGCGACTAAGGTAAGTCGACCCGCCGTGTGGTATCCGGCTAGTTAGAATAATACCATCGTCATTTCTTACCAAGGTGTCGTAAAAGGCGACTAAGGTAAGTTGACCCACCGTGTGGTATCCGGTTGGGTAAAATAGACCACCCTCTTTCTTACCGAGGAGTCGTAAAATACGACTAAGGTAAGTTGACGTATGGCAGGCGGCCGGTCGTAAAATACGTAGCCAAATCATATGACAACATGTTTGTAGCATGCTGTGCCGACCCCACTTAGAGTGGGATAAGGGCAGGAGAATGATGAAGCAGTAGTATAGTTAATGTATAGAACTGGCTATAGTCACGTTTTATTTGATCAGTACTATGTTTTTGGTCATATAGCTTAATTAATTAGTTGCCTCATAACATCATAACTGACCCTGGCAGTGGGTAGCGACCCTGCCTTCAGCTCTGCGGGTGCTGGGTTCATTTCCGCCGACGGCCATTTTGTATAAATATATAAATGAATTTGTTGGCCTTTTAGCAAATCAATTTTGAATAATCGATTATTTTTTTCCTCAAAATTGATTTTTTTAAGTATTCTCTTTTTCTTGTTTTTTAAAATAAGATACGCATTGTTAGATGAAGCCAATGTAGCCAAACCACATATTTTGATCTAATTTCACAAACAGCGCATCTGTTATTATTTCTTGGTAGTAGTCCACTTTATTTGGCCTTTATTGTAATTAATTATTAATATTAAAAGCATCTTTTCAAATAGTCTGAAAAAAAACGATTTTTAAAAATTAGATTATTTTGTATACAAAAAATATCGATTATTTATTAATCGATTTTGCTACTCCATGTCACATCCCTAATAGAGTCCCAAAGGTTTTAGCTCAATGCTCCAGACCCGCGCCGATGTAGGGCCGCAAATTGCGAAATCGCACTTTACGGAGACCAAAATGGCCGATTTGCGGAGCGAGGGGAATTTAGATACACGGCCTTTTACAAAAGCGTCTAGTTGAAGTTGGAATAAAGACTTTTTTATTATATTAAAATTTATTATAGAAAAATAATTTTATAGCAAAGTAACGCCCGCTTCTATAAATTATCTCATCACAAACATCGCACATGTTCATGTCTAAAGTTTCCCAAACGTGGAACTCTCAAAATCCATTAGGAAACCTAAAGTGCTATCGGATGTCCTCCTTAACGCCTACAAAAGACATTTATGAACCATTGAGTGAACGACGGCGTGTCGAAATTAAATAGAAAGAACTGCCTTTGTCTAGAAAATCTGAGATTTTTTTTGGTTTCGGTTTGGTTCGGTTTGGTTTACACGCTTGATTATTAAATTTAAATAATTCTTTATTCAAATAAACTAGTAAACAAGTGCTTTTCAATCGTCAACTAAATCAGAATTCAAGGTAAATTTGACCTATACAAAGTTTCGAGAAAACTTAAAAAACATACATACGGACTTCGATACGAAAATCGGTAACTTAGTGATATAAAAAATTTACTGCTACCGCTAGCTAATCAAAAATAAATTATAAATGAAGAAATGGTTTACGGTAAAAGTCTTTTACCTATTGCAAACCTGCTTAAAATTGCAGTTATATTAATTTGGCACCCATTTTAAAATAATGAACGCTAAGCAAAGTTTTTACAGTCAACGCATTAGGTTTTTATTCAAAAAAATAATAAACTTTAATATTAAATGCCTCATAAAAGCACAAAATTTACGAGGCCAATACTCTATGTAAGCAATGACATCAATTTTCAGGACAAACTCTTCATATGAAATAATTTTTCATTGTTCATAAACGAATCTCATTTCATAGTGAACTCTGGCCAAATTGATCGTAAGTCAAACAAAATACTGCCAATCAAATAACCGCTGATACGTTTACTGCGTGAATTTACAAGGCTTTTTTTAAATTTATTAGGTTTATCAACAGTTTTGATACTTACATTATTCAAACACATATTTTATAATACTATTACACTAAGTCTAAATGTAAAACTACTTAATGGTGAACACCACATGCAAATGTCACTCAAAACTAGTAATTAAACAATTTAATAATAATTATTATACTGTACCTGTGTCGCGACTCAGCAGAGTTGGCAACTCATTCGATGGTCTCGGTATTCGTTTTGACAATAAAACTCCGCAATCAATACTAGATCAGTCTACAGAAAGGTTTAAATTAAGTATAAGAGATATGCTTATACGTAAAGCATTTAACAAAATTGAAGATTATTTGGATGATAAAAAAGCCTAGATTTGAAAATCCTTTCAGCTTCATACAAGACTGCGGTTTAATAATGTTAAATTGAAAATGTTTAAAAGATTGACCGCCGAGTTTCTTTCTGGTTCTTCTCGGTAAGAGCAACGTTCCAAAGCAGTTGTAGCTTCATTAATCCTTGAGATCCTTGACGATTCAAAAGTGCTTGAAAGAGCTTATTTCAATAAGGATATTTTGATTTGATAAGTTTTGATTTGATACTAATTGCGACTTACAATTGATTAAGATTACAAATTCAATAAAGGAGCTTCTAAGCTTTCTAGCTCCTAAGCTAGGAATTCTAAGCTAAGTAAGTAAGGCTCTATTTTACTCCTTTACATTCTATTAATGTATGGTAAATAAGGGGAAGTATGAAAGTTGCGCCCATTAAAAAAAAGACGAAAATGTAAGATTAAAATGGTATAGACATATAATGAGGGGGGATGAAAATCACGTGACCAATCATCCTCCTGACCCTATCCCACTCTAAGTGGGGTTGGCACAACATGCTATAAACATGCTATCACATGATTTGGCTACGTATCTTAACGTCAACTTACCTTTGTCGTATTTTACTAACCCTCGATAAGAAAGAAGATGGTCTATTCTACTCAACCGGATTCCACACGGCACTATGATGATCACTCAAAAACAGTGGAACCAATTATAATGAAATAAATAAATATATGGGACACTTACACACAGGGTCGTGCATCCCCAAAGTAATTTAATACTTATGTTATGGTACACATACAACTGGTGAATATATACTTATATATTTTTTAAATACATACTTAAATACAAATACACACGCAGACTCTCTCAGCGCCAACGGGCCAGTCAGTACTTTTTATAATAAACCATTGCGTGGCCTACAGACCCAGACATACAAATTTTCCTTTAGCGATATGAAACAGTTGTGCAAACCAAAGCGTCTCACCTGCCGCCCCTTTATTAAATTGCGAGAACAATATTTCGGAATTTTCTATTATTTTGTTCCAACCGAGGCTACGTGACCTTAAAAGATATACAAGACAGCTGTCAGAGAAATATGACAAGGAAAATCTTTTAAGTTTGTAAAAGTAAATACGCAAAATGCTTTGATGAAACAAGCGAGCGAGCATTCTTGTAATATTCCATAGAATCTTTGCGAAAGCAGAAAGAACACTGAAAGAATGTTATATATCTGTTTGTAGTAACAGACTTACTGAGACTCGGTATAGAATGAGTATTCGTTCATCTACGAGTATAAAAGTAAAGTAAAAAAGTAACGGCCTGTTACTATCCCACTGGTCCATTTTTGGAAAGAAGGATTGGAGCTAACACCTACCACGCTGCTCCGATGCGGATTGGTAGGTTTCACATATCCCTAGGATTCTCTAGAGATATGCAGTTTTCCTAACGATATTTTCCTTCACCAAAAAGCGTGTGATAAATTGCAATTATCAATTAGACACATCAGTTTTAATAGAAAAACTCATTGGTGTCTCCCCAATGGGTTCATGGGATCATGGGTTTAAACCCATGATCGTTTCTAAAGATTCACACGGTTGCACCGCTGGGATATCACTGCTTAACCAGCTTAGCCAGCAGAACTACAGGACCGATTTGAAAAATTGTTTCAGTGTAAGATAATCCATTTATTGAGGGAGGTTATAGATTATAACATTACGCTAAGATGAATAGGAGAGGAGCAGCAATAAAAAATATTACGAAAACGGCAAAATTTTAAGCTTTCCTTGCGTGCGCTGAGTAAACGGTACAAGTTTTAAAAAATCTCTTATCATTAACTCACGATAACTGCTTTTCCGTTCAATATTTCAATTCGGGAAAAAAATTTGTGACACACTGATTTACAAATTCAAAATATTCTTTATTCAAATAAACTTGTAAACAAGTGCTTTTGAATCGTCAACTCTACTGCTGGTTCGGAAAGCTGTTCCTACCGAGAAGAGCCAGCAAGAAACTCGGCGGTTGCTCTTTCAAAAATATAATTCTTAATACTATTAAGTCGTTACTGTCTTGTACAGGTTCAAAGAGAGCTATATCCACACATTCTTATCTTCTAAATAATCTTCAATAGTATAGTAGGCTTTCTGTATCAGCCTATTTTTAACAGTGTTTTTAAATTGCTGTAATGGCAAAGCATGCATGCAAAGGTGCTGTCACAGCTAGTCTAATATCGACGCTAGTCTAACGACTTAATGTAAATAGTTTTAAGAATTATATTTTTAAAAGAGCAACCGCCGAGTTTCTTGCTGGCTCTTCTCGGTAGGAACAGCTTTCCGAACCAGCAGTAGAGTTGACGATTCAAAAGCACTTGTTTACAAGTTTATTTGAATAAAGAATATGTTGAATTTGAATTGGAATATAAATCGGCCTAAAAACAAGCGAGGGAGCATTCTTAGAGTATTAGATAGAATCTTTGCGAGTGCAGAAAGAACACCATAAAAAATGTTATATGTCTGGTTACATTAACCGAATATCATAAAGTAAGAGGTTAGAATGAGCGTTCGCTCGTCTGATGTAAATTGACCTTTAGCCAATTTCATAGAGTGCGGTTAGAATGAACATCCCTTATCTGATGTGAGTCGCCCTTTACACTGTTTATTTATTTATACGGATCTCCTACAGCATTACATCTATATTTATACTAATATAATAGACTAATAAAGCTAAAAAGTTTGTTTTTTTGTTTGATTGTTTGAACGCGCTTATCTCAGGAACTACTGGACCGACTTCAAAAATTCTTTCAGTGTGAGATAGTCCACTTATCGAGAAAGGCTATAAACTATATAACATTACGCTAAGATGAATAGGAGACGAGCAGCAATTAAAAATAGTACCAAAACGGCAAAATTTAATTGCATGCGCTAAGTAAACGGTGAAAGTTATTCAAAAATCATATATTACAAAATTGTGCTTTCCTTGCGTGCGCTGAGGTGACGGTAATAGTTATTCAAAAATCATGTATTACAAAATTGTTCCCCTCTAAAAGTTCTAAGTAAAAGTCCGCGACAGATCTAAGTTTTAAGGTTAACCTACCAAATATTACAACTCTGAAGTAAAAAAAAAACGGTTGCCTGTAAAGTCGGTTTTACGGGCAAAGATTTTACGTGACAACGTCTTTTTAAATGTGATGGATTGGAGTGGGAGAGAGACGCAAGGCATTCGCCAGTCCGCCGGGCCCCTCTTTCGTTTGGTGACTCATCGTATCAGACGTGAGCGGACGTTACACTTTTTCATGACTCCAAGCCGCAACCTAATTTAAGACGTTGTCACGTCAAAATATAAATATGTATATAGCGCACTTAGACACACGGTCGTTCGTCCCCAAGTTAAGTACTTAATACTTGTTTTATGGGTGACAGACAACTAGTAAATATAATATATAGTTTTAAATACATACTTAAATAATAATTTAAAAAAAAACGCGTTAGTAGCAAAGTTTATCATTATTTCATTAGTACTTTACCTCACTTACCTATTTCTATAAATGAGGTAAATCTAATATTAAGTTTGATTCTGTGAAATCGTACGTCGCCACGGTTGGTTGGATTTTACATTTAATATCTTATTAGGGATTTCAATAGGGCCCTTGTACCGATGCTTGAACGGTTATTAGAGCGTCTGGATCGGGGCGTATTGAAATAGTTACTTGTAGTGGATTCGCTGATTTATTTTTAGTATTTCGATAATTTATAGATTTCGATGATACTTTGCGGATTTATATAATAGAAAAAAATACGGTTTTCCTTCGGAAACAGTAACAGACAACAATACATCTTTAATATTTCAATGAGTTAATCTTGTATGTATGTATGTATATATGTGTAAATAATTAGTATTTTTTTATACCCAAAAACATGAATAAAAGGTTTTTTTACAATAAAACCTCACTAGATCGATTTCTCACCCAAAACCTCCTGCATGCTGAATGTTTAAGAAAAACGTTGGAGCCGTTTCCGAGATTCCGAAAAAAAAAAGAAAATATATATATATATATATTTCGATGTTACTTTGCGAACTTATATAATTAAAAAATTACGGTTTTCCTTCGGAAACAGTAACAGTACATCTTTAATATTTCAATGAGTTAATCTTGTATGTTATATGTGTAAATAATTAGTATTTTTTAATACCCAAAAACATGAGATAAAAGGTTTTTTTTTACAATAAAACCTCGCTAGATCGATTTCTCACCCAAAACCTCCTGCATGCTGAATTTTTAAGAAAAACGTTGGAGCCGTTTCCGAGATTCCGAAAAAAAAAAAAATATATATATATATATATATATTTCGATGTTACTTTGCGAACTTATATAATTAAAAAATTACGGTTTTCCTTCGGAAACAGTAACAGTACATCTTTAATATTTCAATGAGTTAATCTTGTATGTTATATGTGTAAATAATTAGTATTTTTTTATACCCAAAAACATGAATAAAACGTTTTTTTTACAATAAAACCTCACTAGATCGATTTCTCCCCAAAACCTCCTGTATGCTGAATTTTTAAGAAAAACCGTTGGAGCTGTTTCCGAGATTCCGAAAAAAAAAAAAAATAAAATATATATATATATATATTACCTACTCAATAATTAGGCGTAAAAATCGCGAGTACAACGTTTTAAACAATATGCGATAAAAACAAAACGGGTTTGAATTAGAATATGAATTACGTAAGGCTAATCAACCGGCGGGTATATAACAGTGGCCAATTATATTATTGCAAACTTGCAATTAAAATGCTGGCAATGATTCAAAGTTAACAAGAAACGTGACTTTCCCGGTTCATAAGCTTTTTACAAATTCAACTCGCCGCCGCACGCTTTTCTGGTGAATTACGGAGAATATAAATAATTGACTTGTCCAACGGTATATATTGTAAAAGCCAAGTTAATAAATAAAATCAAAAGATGAATTTCAAACCGCCGTGTTGTAACCGGCTGAATAGAATAGTACCACCCTCATTTCTTACCGAGGTGTCGTTAAAGGCGACTAAGGTAAGTTGACCCGCCGTGTGGTATCCGGCTGAGTAGAATAGACCAACCTCATTTATTACCGAGGTGTCGTAAAAGGCGACTAAGGTAAGTTGACCCACCGTGTGGTATCCGGCTGAGTAGAATAGACCACCCACTTTCTTATCGAGGTGTCGTAAAATACGACAAAGGTAAGTTGACGTCAGGCAGGCGGCCGGTCGTAAAAACGCAGCCAAATCATGTGACAGCATGTTTATAACATGTTGTGCCGACCCCACGTAGAACGGGATAAGGGCATGAGGATGATGATCTTTTAACAAATAGAAGCAGAAGAAACCCAACTGTGAAATAATAAAAGGCTAATATGCAACTTTACTTTTCTTATTTTGTACCATTCTCGTAAACGAGAATATTGTACTCCAATTAGTACTAAGTCTCATTTGCTAAGGGACCCAAATTAGATTATTGCATTGAATTAAACATGAGCTTCGGAGTTAGTACAAGGATTTGAGATATATAAAAAGGTCAATTGTATGATTCATAAAAACAGGCGCTACTTTGCGGAACTCCATAGTACAGAAGTTACATGATCATTTTGAAAAAAAAAGAAAGAAAGAAAAACTATATTTACAACATACACTATCAACAAATAAGTAGTAGTACCTAGTATGACAGACCCTCGGTAATTTTGAAAATGATGTAAACAAAAACATTGAAAAGAAAAATGAAAAAAATAATAGGGCATGTGGGGCTCGATTATAGGTGACCACCATATAACCACCGTGACTTTACGTTTGACAGCGAAAAATTGTAATTGTATTCAACGTAAATTTCAAAAAAAATTTAGAGCCCGAAAACAGGGATAAAACGACATTTTATTAAATAAAACTTATTTTATTACTTATTTTTCTCCCCCAAAAACCCCTACACGCTGAATTTCATTAAAATCGTTGGAGCCGTTTCCGAGATTCCAAAAAAAAATATATATATATACATACAAAATAAACTCATTTATTAAAGATATAAGTAATGAAAAAAAGTGTTACACTAACATTTATCTGATCTGATGTGCACACCTGTGATAAATTGGTGTTTGAACCCATGGTCGTCTCGAGAGAGCCGAACGTCCGTACAGACAAAACTAATTCAACTCGGTTTTGTCGCGTAATGACCCTTATCTATACTAATATTATAAAAGAGGAAAATTTGTATTTTTTTTATTTTTATTGCAGAATAGGCGAGCGCTTGACTGCAATCATGCCTGATGGTGCAGCCTAAGATGAAGCGCGCTTGCCTAGAAGATGCCTATTCACTCTAGCTTTAAAGAGACCCATATTGTATGAAGTGGGAAATATTGATGCCGGGTATTGTATGTATGTTTGTAATGTTTTCACACAAAACTTTTGGACCGATTCAAAAATTCTTTCACCATTGGGAAACTGCATCTTTACTGAGCAACATAGGCTATATTACATTAAAAATAAATAAGGATAAAAATGTAATAAGGTGTAAAAAAATTGTCATAAAAATCTGTTATCGCATACGCTGCGGAAACTATTGATGATATATTTGACAAAAATAAATCAATAATTCGACTTAGTAGATTTTCCACTGCCATGGAATCGGTATGTACGCGGGTGAAACCGCGGGATATTATTAGTTATTATATAGAGTTAATTTGATCGAAACAACAAAGCCGACTACCACAGTTTCCACTTTGGCGGCCTCTGGTTATTAATACGCAAACACTACAGTAAACATCAAACACAATAACGTTCCCAAAATAGACTTGTAAAGGAAACCCGTTTATGCTATTATCGACGAGAGTGCATATTGTGGTGATGTGAACTTTACATACAAACATTCTCATCCTCCTGCCCTTATCCTACTTTAAGTGGGGTCGGTACAACATCGTTGCACACGCTCGCGGACTGTCCAGCTTGGATGGTTCATCGGGCGGAACTTGCTTTACAGGTGGGGCTCGATCTCTCCCTGACCACTGCGTTTCGTGCCATGGTGGACAGGGAGCGATCGTGGGCAGCGATGGCCTCCTTGTGCTGAGGAGGCGGGGCTGATCCGGGAACTCCAGTCCTTGGATCCGCCGCAGGCGAGCCGGGCGTAGGCGACTCGCTAGAGACAATCACGTGCCGCCCTAACGGGAACCTTCCGGGATTTCCGAACAGGGTTTATTCGGACGGCCACCCTAAAAGGTCCCCGAGGCGGTCGATGCATCTGGTGCTCCCGATGCATCGTCCAGCGGTGGGAGGGGCCACTTTTAGAAAGGCCCCGAACCAGAGGTGGCGAACTCTGGGGTACAGAGTTGCTGCTGGCGGGGATGGGAGGCAATATTTTCATAGGTACCCTATCCCCGCCACCAGCAACGTGGTGGAGCACACATATCGTTTTAGTCGGTGCGAGTCCGACATAACCATCGTCTGTCCCCATCGGGCGGCGGTACCCATAAGGTGTTTTGTGATTTGGCTAGGTATTTTACGATCTTCCGCCCGCCTGACGTTAACTTACTTAGTCTTACCTTGCGACTAAGGTAATTTGACGAAAGTAAGTAAAGGAAGGTAAGGCCTTGGTAAGAAATGAGTGTGGTCTATTCCAGATATCACACGGCAAGATCATTAATTTTATTAGATTTACCAATACACTTCAGTCTAAAACATTTTTATTTTCGTATGTTGAAATTAATTATTTGTAATATAATAATAGCTGCACATGATATGGCCACGTATTTTACGACGTTCCGCCTACCTGACGTCAACTTACCGTAGTCCTATTTTACGATACCTCGGTACGAAATGAGGGTTGTCTATTTGACTCAGCGGATATATACATTATATAGCGGAAAGTTTAAATAAAAATTCACTGATCTCTGAAAGCAGTGTCAAGCACAGATTGGAAAAAATATATAAAACGAAATTTAATGTGTACCGCAGATTCTGTTACAAAGAAAACGTAGGTTTTTTTCGGGTCAAAAATCCGATTTGTCATATTATGTCCACAAAAATCTAATACCGCAAAGTGACCTATTCGTCATAGACAGTGTCTGTGTCCACGAAAATATGTCACGCTTAAAACATAGAGTTATAAATACTAGAGTATGCGAGATATAGGCAGACTTATATCTTTCTTTAATATTCAAATGAGTTGGAAACGAAATGGAAACGGCTCCAACGATTTTCCCAAAATTCACCACGTAGGGGGCTGTGGAGGAGAAAAATCGATCTAGCTCTAAGTTTTATTTTAAAAAACGCATTTTATCCCTATTTTTGGGCATTAAAAAATACTAAAATTTATATTGAATTGAATTTTTGCGATAACTGTCAAGTCAGCGTAGCTTATTCGGAGAACGGGTGGTCGCGAGAAATGAAAATACCTAGAATCGCGTCCCACCTACCTAATTATTTTTTTTTAGGTTTTTTTTAAATTTCTTTTTTTTTATGTTACAAAAAATGTATCGAGCAAGCCTCGGTCACCCAGATATTATTATATATTCAATTAAACTTACAAACAAGTGCTTTTGAATCGTCAACTCTACTACTGGTTTGCAAAGCTGTTCCTAACGAGAAGAGCCAGCAACAAACTCGGAGATTGTTCTTTTATGTGAAATAAATATAGAGGACACTTGCACACACAGTCGTCTATTCCCAAGGTAGGTAAATAAATAAATATATGGGACACTTACACACACGGTCGTCTGTTCCCAAAATAAGTAACTTAATGCTTGTGTTATGGGTGACAGACAACTGATGAATATATACTCATAAAATTTTAAATATATATTTAAATACATACCCAGTCTCGAAGAACCAACAATTTTTTGTTAGAAAATGTTGGTCCTCGGCGGGTATCGAACCCACAACCCGCGGAGCTGAAGGCAGGGTCATTACCAACTGCGCCAACGATCCAGTCGGGGTTACTTAATACTTGTGTTATTGGTGACAGACTTATATTAATAGAAAACGTATATAGTTTAATTGGTTGGTTGGAAATATAAATTTATCTTAAGATACATTCCCAAAGAATCTGGAAGGGCAAACGCTGAACACGGTCACCTCGGTCAAAATTAATATTTCCACATTCATACATTAAAGTGTAATACAACGTGCGTACAATAAGCCAAACAAATATTTTATTAACATCGACGTAGGGGATATTTCGGCGTCTTGTGAGAATAACGTTGCCAGAATCATATACAATTTATCTACAATGACTCTTCAAGGTTATATATTTAAGGCGTAATATTTGAGACGACAAAGATTTAGCTCGTTTACTTAAAAAGGAAAGAATTAAAAATAAAAATATGATTTTTTTTGTAGTCCGCGATAAATAAAATATATGTAATGCTTTGGTGAGTAGAATAGACGTAAAAGGCGACTAAAGTAAGTTGACCCGCCACGAGGTATCGGGCTGAGTAGAATAGACCATCCTTATTTCTTAGCGAAGTGTCATAAAAGGCGACAAAGGTAAGTTGATCCGCCGTGTGGTATCCGGCTAAGTAGAATAGACCACCCTCATTTCTTAGCGACGAGTCGTAAAAGGTGACTAAGGTAAGTTGACCCGCCGTGCGGAATACGTCTGAGTAGAAAAGACAGCCCTTATTTCTTTCTGAGGTGTCAGTACCCCATGTGGTATCGGGCTGAGTAGAATACCACCCTAATTTCTTACCGTAGTCTTGTAAAAGGCGAATAAGGTAACTTGACATCAGGCAAGCGCAATTATAAAATAACTAGCAAAAACCATTGTGCCGACACTTAAGAGTGGGATAAGGTCGAGAGAATGACGATATATAATATAAAAAATTAAAATCCGTTTACAAACAAACAATATATTTCCCGGGAATTATCGAAAACGATTCTGTAAGTAAAACCGATCGGTATTCCTTTGATATGCCCGTGCAATATGCATTATTTACCGCCGATATTTAACAGGGATATGACGTCAGCATCCTTATTGTCGGTTCTTTTGTTACAGATGCACTTTAGCTTTAAATTTATAGCTTAGTAATTAGCACCTGGTTGTCCGAGCCTAGTTCGGTAATTTTTTCAAAATAAAAAAGAAATTTAAAAAAAAAGAAAAAAATAATAACGTAGGTGGGGCTTGTAGGTATTTTCATTTCTCGCGACTACCCGTTCCCCGAATAAGCTACACTTGACAATTAACGGCAAAAGTAATATTTTATATATTCAATGTAAATTTTAGTATTTTTTTTAGCGCACAAAAACAGGGATAATACAATTTTTTTTAATTTCTTTATCCGGCTGAGTAGAATAGGCCAGCCTCATTCCTAACCGAGGTGTCGTAAAAGGCGACTAAGATAAGTAGACCCGCCTTTCGATATTTAGCTGAGTAGAATAGATATTGTCATTTCTTACCTAGGTGTTATTTGAAACTAGCCGTGTCCGCATGGAAAATAATATATTATAACAAAGTTTTTCCAGCGTAAATCCAGGTATTAAAAGATAAAAAGTATAGCATAAAAATATAGTAAATAATATATATAGCCTATATGTTGCTCCTCATCCTCCTCTATCTGCTAGTGAAAGTCCTACCAAAATTGGTTAAGCCGTTTTAGCCGGATTTTGTTTTATAATAAGTATAGGTTAAAAAGTAGTAGAACCCGTAACTTTTTCAAGCGTCAACTTAAAGATTTAAGCACCCTCAATTATGCAATATTTTGTTCTTCTGTCCCCGAAAGGAACTCGGTTTTTGTGTTCTATATTTTTGCCCGGTTACAATTTAATCAATATATGTTTATTGGCTAAGTCGTGAGAGTGTAGCAGACAGAAAGCTCAGTATATAAAAAACGATACGAACGGAGTTATGTATAAATGAAATAAGCAATAAATTATATAGGGCACTCTTGCAGATATCCTTGATTAAATAACGTTACAGCATGACATGTTCCGAACGAAATAATTCGTTTATCAAGACATCTACCAGAAACGACATTCGCCCAGACACTTATTCTGTTTTTATTGCCTTTTATGGGCACATTTCATTAATGAGGACCAACGACGCTTTTGAGGGGTAAAACCCTGGAGGAAACCAATGAGTTTTACTGTTAAAACTTGTGTCTTGCATTTTATCACACGCTTTTCGGTGAAGGAAAATATCGTGAGGAAACCTGCATATCTCTAGAGAATTCTAGGGATATTTGTAATCTATCAATCCGAATTGGAGCAGCGTGGTAGATTTTATGTGCATGTAACCTGTGTGATAGGTCTTAGCTCCAATCCTTCTCTCCAAAAACGGAGAGAGGAGGTCTAAGCCTGGCATTGGGATAGTAGCAGGCCGTTGCGTTATACCTTTATAATTTAATGTATATAGAGATTAAATAATTATAAATTACAAAAGTAATTAGATGTAATACTGTCGGGCGTATGCGCTCCCTTCTGGTAACCACTGAAAATAGTTGTTAGGTAATATTCTTTTCAAAATTACGAATAGAATATTACGAATTATTTTATATTCTATAGGAAAACAATATAAAAATAAAAAAAGCGCCCATGAACTTTTTTGAACTTTTTGGTCTTTCCGTTACCCATTATACCCGGCTGTAACAGCATTTCCTTTGACACCTAAAATATCGTTTGATTGAATTTTAGTAGAAAGTAACACCAAATTCTATTAATTAATTATACAGAATCTTAATTTTAACAGTATCGATGTGAGATTTTTTTGTGGAAAATATTAGATACGCATTCCTCGCGTCTTATTTTATAACGCTTTAGATTGGGGACATATTAATAAGCGATACGTAAGAAAGTAAATTTCATTTGTAATAGAGAAACACTGAGACTGTGTATATTCGCTAGGGGCCATGGGTTCAAACCCCGGGCTGACATCGATGAGTTTATCTTTTTAAATTTAGTACCTAGTTGACCTTGCTCGGTAATTTTTTACAAAATAAAAAAAAGAAACTTAAAAAAAAAGAAAAAAATAATGGGGTAGTTGGGGCTCGATCCTAGGTATTTTTTTTTCCTAGACATTTCTCGATACCACCCGTTCTCCACGCTGACTTGACATTTTAGTATATTTAAGTATTTTTTAATGTCAAAAACGATTTTTTTTTTTTAAACCTATCTAGATCGATTTTCACCCCCAAAACCCCCTACATGCCGAATTTCCGGAAAATCTAACCTAAGTAATGAGAGTGGCCTTTCTTCTCAGCCGGATACCACACGGCGGGTTAAGTTACCTTAGTCGCCTTTTACGACACCCCGGCAAGAAATGAGAGTGGTTTATTCTAGTAAGATAGAAGTTATTCTATTCTAGAAGTTATTATATTAGTTATTATGTTACGTTGTCCTTACAAATAATGATGTGCATGCTGTGGCACGTAAAGGCAGTGCATTTAATGTTTTTGTGGCGTATTTAGTTTATTCTAATGTTTTAATGTAACTGCCACTGGTTGTTCCGAATAAAAAAAAAGACGTTTAATTAAATTTAATATTAAATATGAAAATTAAATTTAAATTCAGTGATATGGGTACAGCGATGGTAACGCCGTGTGATATCCGGCTGAATAGAATATTACCACCCTTATTTCTTACTGAGGTGTCGTAAAAGGCGACTAAGGTAAGTCAACCCACCGTGTGGTATCCGGCTGAGTAGAATTAACCAACCTCATTTCTTACCGAGGTGTCGTAAAAGGCGACTAAAGTAAGTCGACCCGCCGTGTGGTATCCGGCTGAGTAGAATTAACCAACCTCATTTCTTACCGAGGTGTCGTAAAAGGCGACTAAAGTAAGTCGACCCGCCGTGTGGTATCCGGCTGAGTAGAATTAACCAACCTCATTTCTTACCGAGGTGTCGTAAAAGGCGACTAAAGTAAGTCGACCCGCCGCGTGGTATCCGGCTGAGTAGAATTAACCACCCTCTTTCTTACCAAGGTGTAGTAAAATACGACTAAGGTTGACGTCAGGCAGGCGGTCGTAAAAACGCAACTAACTCATGTGACAGCATATTTATAACATTTGCCGACCCCGCTTAGAGTGGGATAAGGGCAGGAGGATGATATGGGTAGAACAATATCATTTATTCCGTTCCGTTTGGCCACGCATCGCGAATCGCTAGTTCCTGTATCCGTAGCCTAAAAGTTCGTGATCTCATTCTGAAACGGTATTCTGTTTACAAAGCACTACATTGTTTACGATGGGGGAGCACTCACTATGAGTTGTTATATTTTTACGAGCAGTTCGATGAACTTGCGAGCAGTCTTTTGATATAGAATGATGGATTATTACTAATACAAACAGCTTTATAGGCAAACATTTTTGATACGATGTCTACGACGCTAAGACATCTGGCGTCGTCAGATGAAATTTTATAAGAATAAGTATAGAAAATAAATTATTTAGAAAATAAATTAAAGCGTTATTATTCCAACTTCCATTTATAATACCATCATCTTCCTGCCCTTATCCCACTCTAAGTAGTGTCGCCACAGCATGTTATAAACGTGCTGTAACAATCATATTATCAACGTAAGGCGTAAACGCAGCCAAATCATTGGCTGCATTTTTACCCCTGCCTGACGTCAACTTACCTCAGTCGTATTTTACGACACCTCGGTAAGTAAGAGGGTGGTCTATTCTACTCAGCCGGATACCACACGGCGGGTCGTCTCACCTTAGTTGCCTTTTACGACACCTCGGTAAGAAATGAGGATGGTCTATTCTACTCAGCCGGATACCACACGGCGGGTTGTCGTCTTACCTTAGTCGCCTTTTAAGACACCTCGGTAAGAAATGAGGGTGGTACTATTCTACATAGCCGGACACCACACGGCTAAACTTCCATTTATAATACCATTACTAGTATTTTATCCTTATATAAGTATTATCCATTATATTATATAATATTATCCATTATATTAGTATTGTCCATTACTAGTATTTTATTTATTGGAAGAGAAAAACATGTTGTGCCGACCCCATTTAGAGTGGGATAAGGACAGGAAGATATATACTAGTATTTTATCCGCCACTTCTTTCGCTTGGATTGTCTCGTGTGATTGGTCGATAATAGATTGCGCTTTTCAATGTCATCCTATTCCTCTGGAATAAACATGATTTTTATTCCGGTGTATAAGGAATAATTGTGCCAAATTTCATCAATATTGGTTCAGCGGATTCGTCATGAAAGAGTTATAAACATACATTCATACTCACAAACTTTCGCATTTATAATATTAGTAGGATTATAAAGTGGGGGGAGGGGATCTATCATTTTAATTTGTTCACCATCATTATTCCTGACCGTATCCCACTCTAAGTGGTATCGGCACAACATGTTATAAACATATTGTGTGACATACTTAAATCATGTAGTGCCGACCTCACTTAGATTAAGATAAGGGAAGGATTATATTGATTGATTCATATATTGATTGATTAATTATATTGATGTTTATAATTATTTATTTTTGCCCAAGTTAAGAGTCACCATCCTCCTTTTTTTTTTTTTTTTTTTTTTTTTTCACAGGAAAAAACCCCTTATGGGTACCGCCGCCCGACGGGGACAGGCGACGGTTATGTCGGACTCGCACCGACTAAAATAACCTGTGTGCTCCACGCTGCTGGTGGCGGGTATAGGGTACCTATGAAGACAATACCCCCATCCCCGCCAGCAGCAACTCTGTACCCCAGAGTGCGCCACCTCTGGGTCGGGGCCTCTCTAAAAGTGGCCCCTCCCTCCGCTGGACGATGCATCGGGAGCACCAGATGCATCGAACGCCTCGGGGACCTTATAGGGTGGGCGTCCGATTGAACCCCGTTCGGAACGCCCACATAGGTCCCCGTTAGGGCGGCACGCGACGGTCTTGAGCGAGTCGCCTGCGCCCGGCTCGCCTGCGGCGGATCGGATCCAAGGACTCGACTTCCCGGATCCGCCCCGCCGCCTCCTTCCGCGAGATTACGTCCTCGCAGAAGGAGGCCATCGCTGCCCACGATCGCTCCCTGTCCACCATGGCGCGAACCACAGTGGGCAGGGAGAGATCGTGCCCCACCTGTGCCACGAGTTCCACCCGCTGAACCGCCCAAGCTGGACAGTCTGCGAGCGTATGCAGCGCCGTGTCAAAGTCAGCGCCGCACTCGTGGCACTCACCAGTCGCTTCGCGCTGGGCCACCTTCCACAGATACCACCCGAAACAACCATGTCCGGAAAGCACCTGTGTCAGGCGGAAGGTGAGGACCCCATGCCTCCTGGCGACCCAGCCCTGGAGAATGGGCTGGATGGCCGAAATCGTCCAGGCTCCTGCACTGGGCGATTCAAGCCGCCGCCTCCATTGGCGGAGGAGCTCTTCCTGAGCTGCCCTCCGCCAATCCACCTCTACCACCGCTGAATCTCCCCCCGGTGAACGGGCTTCGACTCTACGGCGGTAGGCCTGAGCTAGCACCTCGGCCTCTAGGTCCCATGGAGGAGACCCGGCCAAGGTGCAGGCCGCCTCGCCGGAGATGGTCCGGTAGCCCCGCACAAGTCTGATCGCCATGACCCTCTGCGCCCTGCGCAGCAGGGGCAAGGATCTGGCGGTCAGCCGCCCCGCCCATACGGGAGCGCCGTACAGGGCCATCGACCGAACCACCCCGGCGTATAGGCGCCGGCAGCCTGCATTAGGCCCTCCCAAATTCGGGAGGAGCCTGCTCAGGGCTCCGGCGGTCGCCGTTAACTTAGGGGCGAGCCGCCGGAAGTGGGCCTCGAACGTCCATCGGCTGTCGAGAAGTAATCCCAGGTACTTTAATGTACCCGAGATTTCGATGGACGTCCCGCCCACCACCAACCGGGAGCCCACTGGGGGTGCCATCCGAGGCCTGTGGAAGCAAATGGCCTCGGATTTCTCCAAGGCCACCCCTAGTCCCAGCCGGCGAATCCGGGCCACAACGTGAGCCGTGGCCGCGGTCGCCAGCACTCGGGCTTCCCGGTGGGTGCTTGCGCGGGCAGTAACGAGGGTGTCGTCTGCATAGCAGAACAGTCGCACCCCCGGAAGCATTTGCCCACGCAACACCCAGTCGTAGCCGATGTTCCACAGGAGGGGGCCAAGAACCGACCCCTGTGGAACACCGCACGACATCCTCCGCTCCTTCCACCCACCCCCAGCCGTCGGGTACCTAACAGCGCGGTCAGCCAAATAGTTACTGACCACACGCTGCAGGTACATGGGGATGCGGTGGAAGCGTAAGGCCTCCTTAATCACTCCCCAGGGCAAGGTGTTGAATGCGTTAGCAATGTCCAACGACACCGCCAACACCACCTCGCGCTGGGTTGTTGCCTCCTCCGCCAGAAGTCTCACACCCTCGATACAGTCGAGGGTAGACTTGCCCTGGCGGAATCCGCACTGGAGGCAACTGAGGTCAGGCCCTACCTCCCGGAGGTGCTGGACTATGCGGGAAGCTATTACGCGTTCGAGCAGCTTCCCCGCTTCGTCCAGCAAGACAATGGGCCGATACGCAGAGGGTGTATCGGCCGGTCTTCCCTCCTTCCTGAGCAGGACTAGTCTCCCCGTTTTCCACCTTCGGGGAAAGAGGCCCTGCTCGAGGCAGGCACTGAACGTCGCCCTGAGTCTAGACTCCAACGGACCCAGGGCAAGACACCAGGCGCGCCCAGGAATACCGTCGGGGCCGGGGGCAGTGTTTTTCGCCTTCATGCGACTCACCGCCCCGGCTAACTCCCACTCCGATACCCCCGGCGCACCCGACCCAGTGCCATCCTCCTCCTCGAGAGGTGCCATACGAGGCGGCTCCACCTCGGCTCCTTGCGGGAACAGGGCTTCCACAACAGATTCAACGAAGTCCGGCCGAAGGCTCTCGGTAAGGGGGGGAGCACGGGCACGAAGTTTCTTCCGTGCCGCTATGTACGGCCTCCCCCACGGATTCCGATTGAGCTCTTCGGCCATCTCCTTGTGAGCCCTGTCCTTGGCCTCGGCGATCGCCATCCGCAAGGAACTGCGGACATCCCGATAAGCCTCGTAACGGCGCCTCTCCTCCTCGACGTCGCGTCGTCTACGACGCCTGTAATGAGTGTACTGGCGGCGCACGGACACGCACTGTTTGCGCAGCCGCGCCAGCTCCTCCGACCACCAGTACACCCTTCGTGCCGGCCCTGTGCCACGCACCCTCGGCATGCTGGCATCGCAGACGAGCGACATCCGCCGCTGGAGGTCCTCGACCTCCGTGGCAACGTCCCCACCCGCGGGCCCAGCGGCCCACGCCTGGACGATTGCGGCCTCGACGAGGAACTCGGGATCCATTTTCTTGACAGACCACCGAGGGCCGTCATCTCTTCTTGACCGGGGGGAAGTGGGAGTATGGTGTGCGGACACCTCGAACCAAATATATCGATGGTCCGAGAGTGACTCCGTATCCACTATTACCTCCCAATCCCTGACACATGGTGACATGGCGGCGTCGACAAAGGTAACGTCAACTTTGGAGCCGCCATTCCAACGCACACATGTGTCAGCCGTCCCCCGGTTCATGACGACCATCCCAGCCGAGGCTAACCAACCCTCCAGGAACCTCCCTCTGACGTCCGTGACCGGAGACCCCCACGCGGCGGATTTCGCGTTAAGGTCTCCGGCCAGGACAACTTTGCCGGGGCGTAGCCTATTCACCAAGTCTCCGACTTCAGCCATGAATAGCTCGAAGTCCGAGAACGGTCTGTTAGGTGAAAAGTACGCCCCGATGACGGATACGTCTCCAATCTTAGCGGAGACGTACCCGCGCCCCCTCACCATGCGCTCCAGAGCTGGGGAACCAACTGCAGCCCTGGATGCGATGACCACGTCTCCTGCATGGTCTCCAACCCACTCCTCGCCCGACGGAACGAAGAGGGGTTCGGAGACCACAGCTACGTGCACCATGCGCTCCGCCAGGGTTTGGAAGATGAGATCTTGGGCCCTGGCGGAGCGCATGATATTCGCCTGGAGGAATCTCATGGAGGCCATCAATTAGCGACCTCCATTGGATCCCCCAAAACCCGGCTCGTGGTGGGCTGAGCCAGACTGGCGGCAGGTGGCGAGGGGACCCTCAGGCCATCACCCCCCCTTCCCCTCCTTCTTGGGGTGGATGGTGCCTTGCACTGTCCGCTCCCCGCCCGATGGTCGGCCTTTAATCCCGCTCGTTCGCAGCTCCCACAATGCGGAGCTGCCGAGCAGAATCGGGCCATGTGGCCGTTTTGACCGCAGCGATAACATTCGCCGCTGCGGTCAATGGCTGACGAGCATTGAGCCCTTAGATGCCCCGTTTCGAGGCACCTAAAACAACGCTGCGGGCGAGACTCGAGCAAGTGGACCCGAGCCGAGACCCAGCCCACAAGCACTTTACCAGCCACCGCCACCTTCTTCGCTGCCGCGACAGGGACCCTGAGCCAAAGAGAGCCCAAGGCATTCCCTGTCCTGCGGATCGCTCCGCACTGGATCTCCTGTACGGTGCAACCCCCAATCCGCGCAACGGCTACAGCGACATCCTCCTCTCCAGCTGAGTCGTCCAGACCCACAATGCGAATCTCTGCACATTTTGTGGGCGTGGACACTCGTATAGCCGGCTCATCTTTGAAAAAGTCCTTGAGCCGGCTTGCAAAGGCAGCCGCTTTCTCAGCCTTCTCGGGCCCGGAGATCTCAAATTTGCGGGCCCCGGTTGCTGCCTTCTTCATCCGCATGCCGACATCCAGCCCCAGGTCATCGATTCTAATTCCTCGACGGGCCCGGGTCAATATGTCTGCATAGGTGAGGCCTTTCCCTTCAGCCTCCTCGCCCAAAGTCACCACAACTGCAGCCGAGCTAGGGGTCTTTAGTTTTTTACCAGCTTGCTTCGACTGCGCTTTGGTTGTGGCAACTATAGGTTGTTCTCCCTGAACCGGCGCCTGCTTCTTTCTTTTGGTGGAACCCTTCCTTGCCACCACATTCCAGCCCTCGCTCATAGAAGCGGGGGCTGGTGGCAGAGGCCGGGGCTCGGGCCGCTTTTGGGTCTGAGTATGAGGCGTCTTCTTTTTCTTTTTGGCCGTCTTGGTAGACCCTACTGGAGCCGGGTCAACAACCACGAACTCAGGACGCCATTCTTTTCGTGACTGGCTGGAGGCGGCCGCTGGAGTTTTTAAAGCCACTTCTCCCTTCTCCTTCGTCGCAGCTTCCTTCTCCTTTCCCTTGGCCGCCGCTGCCGCCTTTCTCTTGTCCGCGGCTAGCGGCGGTCGAAGTATTGGCTCTGGTGGGAGCCGGCATTCCATATTGTCTAGCCTCGCCGAGACCATATTTCGGAGTCTGACTATTTCCTCCTCCACTGTCAGACTCTTCTCGAATTGCGGACGGACTTCAGGTGCTACCAAGCTCCCAGACCCCATTTTGGCAGTGAACATCTCCTTTAAGGTGGCAATCTCTACTGACAGATTGTTCACCATTGCTGCCAATCTGGCGTTCTCAGCCCGCAAGACGCGGACTTCGTCCGACTCTGTCCGTTTTGAGAGGACCTCTACTGCCTCTTCTACACACTGGGCGACCGAGTTAAGGGTTCCTCTACATTTCCCATTAATGTTTTTAGATTTACCCAGGGTCACCCGCATCTTCTCAATGTTTTGGGTCAACACTTTACACACACTTAACGTGGCCATCGTATCAAGAGACTCCTGACTCTCGGGATTGACTGTCTTTTTAAACCTAGTCGAACCGGAGTTCTGGGAGTCTTCTGCCGACATCAACCTGGTTTTTTGGCCCCTCGGCTCATCTCTTCTCACGTCCATATCCTCTACAGAGAGATCAAGACGACGAAAATTATCACGAGCCTCCTGAAGACCCATTTCAGATCCCCACACATGAGACCTGGTGTCCGCCTTTTTGGCGTCCAGGTCATGCGATTCAGTGGGGCTCCCACATTCAGCCCACAGCCGCTTCTTCGATTGGGCACGAGTCGTCACGCCCTCCACACTTTCCATCGAAACACACCTTGAGATGTTAGAAGTGCTGCTAGGGCTCCTCGCGGATCGATAGCTCGCACTTCGGGTGCCGATGGTCTCCTCCTTGTTGCTGCGCAAAGAATTGCGCCGTGATCTTACACACGCGTCAGCAGGAACACCAACCAAGTCGGTCTCAATTCCGCTGACACCCCCTCCTTTCTCCTCCATAGCAAAGGTTGCCCCCCCAGATACGATGGGGCGACCGTGACCAACACTGTCAGCCACGGTGAGGGATTCCCCGGAAGAACCGGGACCCTCCTGGGTAGTTACTACGTTTCGTTTTTCCATTGCCATAAGTTTTTTTTTTTTTTTTGTGTTACCCTAGCGACCGGATTCCCCCCGGCCATCCATCCTTTCAGCAGGCAAGACCTTAGGATTGGGTGAGGCCCTCGCGACTGGATTCCCCCCCAGCCACTCATCCCCTCGGCGAGCCCCAAAACCTTGGGATTAGGGGTAATTTTTTAGAGAGGTTTTCTTCCTCGCGACCCCTCCCCTCAAATGAGACGAGCGGCCCCCGGTTCTGCATTAACTTGCAGAATTACGGTGTACTCCCGCCCGACGTGGCTCCCGAGTTGAGAGCCAAAAGCCTACCGGCTATGAAAATCACAGCCGGAACGGCTCGCCGCGCATCATGGGCGTTTCCGCCCCCAAAGGTAATTTTTTATAGAGGTTTTCTTCCTCGCGGCCCCTCTCCTTAGAATAAGAAGAGCGGCCCCCGGTTCTGCATTAGCTTGCAGAGTTACGGTGTACTTCCGCCCGACGTGGCTCCCGAGTTGAGAGCCAAAAGCCTACCGGCTATGAAAATCCCAGCCGGACCGGCTCGCCGCGCATTGTGAGCGTTTCCGCCCCCACGGGTAATTTTTTATAGAGGTTTTCTTCCTCGCGACCCGAAGGCCCCCGTTCCCATGACTGGGCTTACGGGTTTGGTTGACGGAGGCCGAAGCCGTGTCCCGCAGGACTTGGACTAAGTCAACACGGAACGCGCCAACCATTGTAGAGACTCATTTCCCCAGAGCCCCCAGCCTATCCGAGTTGTCTTCTGCCATCAGAAGGACAAACGGAATCGGCAAAACACAACCCCCCTACCGGTCCGTTCGCCAAGCCCAAGGAATACACAATTCCGAGGGCCTGCCCAGGGTGCGCCACGAGGAGGCCAACCGATTAAGCACCCCTCACCATCCTCCTGCCCTTATCCCACTCTATGTGGGGTCGGCACAACATGTTACAACCATGCTGTCACATGATTAGGCTGCGTTTTTACCACCGGCCGCCTGCCTGACATCTTATCTTCATCTTAACTCTGTCGTATTTTACGACACCTCGGTCAGAAAGAGGGTGGTCTATTCGACTAAACAAAATACCACACGGCGGGTCGACTTACCTTAATCGCCTTTTACGACACCTCGGTAAGAAATGAGGTTGGTCTATTCTACTCAGCCGGATACCACACGGCGGGTCGACTTACCTTAGTCGCCTTTTACGACACCTCGGTAAGAAATGATGGTAATGGTACTATTCTATTCAGGCGGATACCAAACGGAGGTTGCTCAAGTTAAGAGTCCTTAATAATTTTTTTTTTTAATTCTTTAAAATGGCTTTTGCAAATATTAGAGTCATATCTGTATTCGCTGTATTTTGTTATTCGTAACAAAAACGGCTTTTGTCACAATTTAATACACAATATAATGGTACTAATAAGATTCTTTTGTACATTCATTTTGGTATTCGCAACAAAGGAACCATTTTGTATTCAAAATCACATATGATGACATTCGACAAACCGCAATTCGCAAGCTTTGATTGCATTACGATCGAAATTGTATTGCGTCGCCGATACGGCGTTCCGTTGCATCAAATAGAACCTCTGAATCGATGTTTGAAGTAAATTAAATATTAATACTAAAGAAATAATTAAATTATTTTGCTATAATCCACGATGAAGTAAAATAGATAATATATATAATATAAATGCGACACCATTCCATTCCAGAAGATTCTATCTCCTGATGATGCTTCGGTTGCGGCGCGAAACGATTGTTGAGTTTGTGATAGTGAACGTATGTTGTGCTTGTTTATTGTGGTGGCGGTGGTTCAGGTTCGAATCCTGCATGTATCAGGTATGAAAACGAACTGTCCACTCTACATTTAGCATTATATATATTTTCTATTTCACTTCATCGCGGATTATAGGAAAATAATTTTATTATTACTTATGTATTATGGATCTCCGTCAAGTAACGCCTAATTCTATGAATTATTTGAATATCAAGCCTTATTACCGAAGCAAGTCTCAGGTTTCGGATGATTAAGATTCTATAATAAAATTCCGCAATAAATATTACTTTGCCCATACAGTTTAAAAAGACTATCAAAAAGAGGCTGATACACAAAATCGAATTCAAATTTGAAATATTCTTTATTCAAATTCAAATTCAAATTCAAAATATTCTTTATTCAAATAAACTTGTAAACAAGTGCTTTTGAATCGTCAACTCTACTGCTGGTTCGGAAAGCTGTTCCTACCGAGAAGAGCCAGCAAGAAACTCGGCGGTTGCTCTTTTTAAAAAAATACAATTCTTAATGCTAGTTACATTTAATGTTTCTATCTTGTACAGGGTCCAACAATATTTATATCCACGCATTTTTATCGTCTAAATAATCCTCAACAGTATAGTAGGCTTTCTGTATCAGCCTCTCCTTAATAGTGTTTTTAAACTGCTGTAATGGCAAAGTTAAAATTGATTGTGGAATTTTATTATAGAATCTTATACCCAAACCCACAAACGACTTACTTAACGACGACACGTACTTTTTCAAGGCGCAAAGCAGGGGCCGCAAGCTTATGTCGGTTCCTACTTTGTCTATTATATACATCGCCTATTGTTTTATAATTCTTTATATTATTATATACAAAAATTAAATTACTTAAAATATACTGTGAGGCAAATGTAAGAATACCTATTTCCTTAAACTTCTCTCGCAGGGAAAATGGACTTAAATTGTATATGCCACGTACGGCTCTTTTTTGTAATACAAAGATTTTTTCATTATCCGCGCATTTACCCCATAGCAATATTCCATAGGACATAACACTATGGAAGTAAGCAAAATAAACAAGTTTTGCCGTTTCGACGTCAGTAAACTGTCTAATCTTTCGAACGGCATAGGCCGCTGAACTGAGTTTCCCTGCAAGAGTTGTTATGTGTGTGCTCCATTGGAGTTTTGTATCCAAAGTCATTCCCAAAAATACAGTTGCATTATCTGTTTTTAGTGAAACATTATTTATAAAAAGTCTATTTGCTGTTTTAGCAGCATTAGGTAATACAAATTCTATCCATTTTGTTTTATTTGAGTTCAGTACTAAATTATTTTGTCTGAACCAATGAGCAACCTGCGACAAACCACTGTTTACTTCGTCAAATTTGTCGTCATTTCTATTTATTTTAAATATCAAAGATGTGTCATCAGCAAACAGTATAATATCGCATATACTCTGAATAAAATACGGCAAATCATTTATATATACTAAAAACAGAAAAGGACCAAGGATTGAACCTTGAGGCACACCCATAACTAAGGCCGATCCAGATGACTGCACATCATTAATGCACACTCTTTGAATTCGGCTATGAAGATAGGATGCCACGAGTCGAAGCGCATTGTCTGTGATACCATAATGACCAAGCTTTAGCAACAGTGTCTCATGTTGAACACAATCAAATGCCTTGGACAAATCACAAAATACCCCTATGGCACTCTGTGAGTTCTCCCATGCATCAAAGATGTGCTTCACCAATCTCACACCCGCATCCGTTGTAGACCGACCCTTAGTATACCCATACTGCTCAGGATGAAGCAAGTTATTTAAATTGAAATGCCTGAGCAGTTGATTAAGAATGATTTTTTCAAACACCTTGCTAAGAGTTGGCAAGATGGAGATGGGTCTATAGTTATTAGGGTCGCTCTTATCACCAGATTTAAAGACTGGGATCAATTTACTATATTTCATTAAATGAAGACACAATATTTACAATAATACAGAACTTGAAGTCCAACGCCGTAGGTAAAGACGGTATATCACTCGATATGATGCTTCTCACTCTGCCAAAGACGTTAACAACAATAACGAAGATAATAAACCAATCTATTTTAACTCACACCTTTCCAGATCTGTGGAAGGAAGCTGTTATAACACCTATTCCGAAGAACAGTAATCCAACTTGCCTCAATGATCTACGCCCAATTAGTATATTGCCATGCTTGTCAAAAATTTTGGAAAAGGTGGTCGGTATCCAATTGTCCGAGTACTTAGAATTAAATAATATACTTCCTGATGTACAGTCTGGTTTTAGAAAAAGGCGTAGTACCGCAACTGCACTTATGAATGTTACTGATGACATACTTACAGCTCAGGATAAAGGTATGGGCACTATACTTGTTTTATTAGATTATACGCGTGCCTTTGACTGCATTAATAAATCATTGTTATTGTCTAAATTAGAATACTATGGTTTCAGTTCAAACACGATAAAATGGTTTAAAAGTTATCTAGTGGGCAGAACACAAACTGTCAAGTTAGAACGGGTGGATGGATCAGTGTTATTTTCGAGTTGCTCTGTGGTGGTAAGGGGAGTACCACAGGGTTCAATTCTAGGTCCTCTCATGTTTATCTTGTATACAGCAGATATTGTTAACATTATAAAGAATTGTAATTATCACATTTATGCTGATGATCTACAAGTATATATGTCATTCAAGGCGGTAGAAACAGACGATGCTGTGGCAAAACTTAATCAAGATCTGGATTCTATTACTGCGTGGTCAGAACGTAATGCATTAGTCCTTAACCCTAATAAAACTAAATTCATATTATTAGGAACCAGTAACCAAATACAAAATATCGATTATAAAAAGCCAAATATTATAATCAAGGGTGAGGGAATAGAACGAGTAACAGAGGCAAGAAATTTAGGGGTTCTTATGGACGAAAATCTACGGTATGAGAAACATGTCATCAGTACTATTCGCAATTGCTTCTATAGGCTTAAAGTCCTATATCGGCTTCGAAATACCTTAAGTATAGAACTACGAATAACATTGTGCGAATCCCTAATATTATCGAAGCTCAATTACGCTGACGTTGTTATAGGACCAAGACTTTTAGCACGCACTAAAGGTCTTATACAAAGAGTTCAAAACGCGTGCGCTCGGTTCTGTTTTAATATTCCGTCACGAGCACACGTAACCCCATATTTGAATAATGCTGGGTTTTTAAAAATGGACTCGCGCATGCAACTTCATTTTGCAACATTATTATTCGGCATAGTGAAGTATAAACAACCATCCTATTTGTATAATAAACTAAAATGGACGAGAGATATTAATAAAACCTATGCAACTAGGTCAGCTTCATTTATGCTTAGCTCCTATTTACATGGCTCAGCATGTTTTCGGGGAAGTTTTAAATATACAGCGACCAAATGTTGGAACAATTTACCTCCCCCGATTCGTTGCTTGGGATCTGTTAACTATTTTAAATTTAAACTAAAAATACATATGCTAAATTTACAAAAGCAATTATAAATATATACAAATCTACAGTTACTCCAAGAAGCTATAATTACGAATAAATATTATATATATACATAAAATATAATATATAAAATATATATCTATCTGGTCTTCTGTCAGATTGTTTCAACTGCTTATTATGGCTAACTTACTTATTATGAAATATGCGGCATTTTATTAAATTTATATAATTAATTTTTAAGGTACTTTCACACATAAGTTAATATGAAAGTAGTCGTACTGCTGATATCCAAATAGATTTGCTCAGCCACATACCACATGGCGGGTCGACTTACCTTAGTAGCATTTTACGACACCTCGGTACCAAATAACGGTGATCTATTCTACTCAGCCGGATACCACACGGCAAATACCTGTTACATGCAGGATTCGTAATAATGTCTTATTTAAATATATTCTGTTTATTGACTTAGTATTGTTATATTAAATCTATGTATACATAACTTATTTTATATTTATTTTTCTTTTTGTATTGTCCCATGCTGTCACTGTCTTTTCGTTCTCGCACAATGGCAGCCACTGAAAATCAGTGCTAGGGTTCTCGCCCTAGCTTAAAGCTGAGTGGTCTACCATTTTGTGACCTATTATATTTATTTATGTCTTCGTATCTTGTTGCTTACTTGAAATTCTTTGTATTTGTTTTTTTCTTTTCTTTTTTAAGTTTTATGTACGTTATGGTCACAAATAAAGGGCTTTGAATTTGAATTTGAATTTGAATTTGAAATTCGGAAATATCCCTGTGTCTACAGATTTGTTAAAGATCTTGGCCATAATTGGTGCAATGATCTCAATAATATTATTAATTAATTTTACAGACATTCCCCATAGATCTGTTGTTTTTTTAATATTTAATGACTTAAAAGTTTTGACAATGTTGTATGGGGTAACGTGTTCAAATTTAAAACAAACAATGCTCTCCGCGACGCAGCCCTTCAATATATTAAAAGCTTCTATTGAGGATGAGCTTATCGAGCTAGTGGTAGAAATTGGTATATTCTGAAAGAAGTGCTCAAATGCACTTGCCACTGCTGTATCGGAATTGATAATCTCATTCCCAATTTTAAGCTGCATGGCAGAATTATCTATTTTTTGTCTGCCTATTTCTTCACCTATAACATCCCAAGTTGTTTTGATTTTATTTTCAGATTTAATTATTTTTCTCTTAATGTGAAGTGATTTGGCCTGTATGCAAACATTTCGAAATATTTTAGAATAATTTTTTACATATTCTAGAAAAGTGGGGGAATGATTATATTGCTTTTCTGCATACAGATCAAATAACTTGTTTCTGCTTTTATAAATACCATCAGTGGCCCAATCGCTAAACTTGAGATGTTTTGACACTTTTTTTTCTATTATATTAAATGTCTTATTGAATTCACAACCAATAATACCAAAATAAACCAAAGAGGGCATTAAAAAGATCATCTGAGCTACCACAACTTTTGTCTGTTTGTGTATTCAAATAAAGAATATTTTAAATTTTAAATTAAACAAGTGCTTATGAATCTTCAACTCTATTGCTGGATGAAAATAGTTTCTACCGAGAAGAGCCAGCTAAAAACTTATTGTATAGATTAATAATTTTATTTTTATTGTTTATCCTGTAGCAACGGTTTATATAGATTTTCTATAGACCCATAGATAACAATGTTTAGTTGATCAAAACAGTTAGTTAAAACATCGATTCGATAGCCATATGAATTGATATGGGTTGTTGAACATTCGCCGCAGTGCAATTTTGGTTGAACAGAAATCAATCGCTAAGTCAATTGCGGTTGCGGATTATAACTGAAATTCTAATTGAAGTACCAATTTCCCGTATTACAAATACATAATCCATTGCAGCAATGTTGGTCAAATTTCATACCATTGAAGCTTATATATTTCGTTAATAAAAAGGATTTCAAAATTCACATTCGTAATTCGAAGTATCGTAATAGGCTACTAAGGTAAGTCGACCTATCGTGTGGTATCCTGTTAAGTAGAATAGACCACCCTCTATATTACCGAGGTGTCGTAAAAGGCGACTGAGCCAAGTCGACCCATCGTGTGGTATCTGACTGAGTAGAATAGACCAACCTTATTTATTACCGAGGTGTCGTCAAAGGTGACTAAGGTAAGTCGACCTATAGTGCGGTATCCGGTTAAATAGAATAGACCACCCTCATTCTTGCGGAGGTGTCGTAAAAGGCGACTAAGATATGTTGACTTCAGCCAAAGCCAAATCATGTGACAACATATTTTTAACATGTTCTGCCGACCCCATTTAGAGTGAGATAAGGGCAGGAGGATCACGATGATTTTTCCCTCGGAAATAAAAAAAAACAACATATATCTGAGGAAACTACGTGCGGCCCGCAAAATCTACGCACAGGTCGTAAACGCGACAGTACACCAAGTTTGCCCCATAAAAGTTTATTTACGACTAATTTGACGCGAACGAGCCCGTCAAACTAGGTAAAGGAATGTTTGTATGAATGTTCAGTGAAGGTTTAAGATGTATCACGGTATCAGTTAACCGAGGCCAGGTTAGGTTTATCTTTAATATATTATATATATATATATATATATATATATATATATATATATATATATATATATATATATATATATATTTAATAAAAAGTTTGCTGTTTTTGTAGGTGGGGCTCGATCCTAGGTATTTTCATTTCTCGAGACCACCCGTTACCCGAATAAGTTACGCTGACAATTTACGACAAAAATAGTCTTTTACATTTTAAATGTTAATAATTTTTATGCCCAAAAACAGGAATAAAACGGATTTTTTTTTAAATAATACCTAGCTACATCAATTTTCGTAAGAAATGGGGATGGCTTATTCTACACAGCCGGATAACACACGGCGGGTCAACTTACCGTAGTCGCCTTTTACGGCACCTCGGTAAGAAATGAGAGTCGTCTATTCTACTCGGCCGCATACCACGCGGCAAAAGAAAGTCCATAAATGTTATTTTAAAATAGTGGCTATTTATGAGTTAATCCAGTAATTACACTTTAAAACATATATGTATACCATTTTTATCGTTAGTACACAAAGATCCTTAATTATACGACAAAGTTTTGAATTTTTCGACGTACTTCATACTAAAATTAATTTAAAACAATATATTGGGTGTAGACAATTAAATTAACAACATCTCAACTAGATAACGAAACAATCGAAAACTACCTGAAACCGGCAAAATTTGAAACATTCTCACTAATTGTGAATATATACGAACTGCTGGAATAGTTCCAGAAATTTCTAACGTTTTCACCTTTATTAATTACACAACTAAGTGATACTGGTACGGTACGGGAAAACTTTGCTTTCACACCGCGAAAGAGAATAGGTAACTTTGCATAATAATAAGCAAAATTTTAACTAGTCATATTATTTGTACGCTTGTCATTTCCATCACTCTTTATGGTGCAGAAATATGAACCCTTAAAGCCACTGATAGGCACAAAGTTGACACCTTTGAAATGTTGACGTTGCATGCTCAGGATTCCATGGACAGCCCCACTGCACCATTGTCTCAATTTAAAAGAACTTTAATTAGACAATGCACAGTGCCTGTCTTCCACCTTTCTGCAACGTGTTATACGATACTTTGGCTACATTGCACATTAATCTAGAACGTCTGGCGATTACTGGGATTGGAAAATCCTCGAAGTCGTAGTCCTACGAGATGGTAAGACCAGGTTGCTGAATAGCTGAAGGTGCTAGTCAGTTACAAATTTCATCAGACAGCTGAACGTAACAAACTAAAGAAGCTAGTAGCCAAAGTAAAATGGATTCACGATCCTTAGCAGTGAGAGAACGATGATGCAGAAGAATATTATTTGTAAAGGTGATGAAATAAAAATGTTAGAGTTAAAAGAAATCCATTTTATTTCGAACGTCCTAACGGCTTTTACAACGTCATCCTGGTTTAATGGGCAACCGATCGATGTTGTAAAATGCCGAGAATTAGGCACAAAGGCTATACGAGCGTTGGGGAACGTCGTCCTAAGGGTGGCTCTCTTGAGGTCGGACTACAGCTTAGGGCAACGTGTAGTGGAGGACTAGTAGTAAAATGCATCCAGAAATGGCTGGCTAAAGCTTACATTAAAGCTTCCCCTCTCTTGGTGGGGAACTCTCTCTTGGGTTTAGCTTTACTGGCAGCTCTTAACTCTCGTGGTTTGGATTCGGTTATGGTTGGCGTATTTTGCTTACTTCCGTAGCGATATGTCTTAAATGGGGCAAATGCGGGATTATTTTTATTTTTTGTATTACAAAAAAGAGCCATACGAGGTCCATTTATAATTTAAGTCCGCGTGATTTCCTGAAAGAGAAGTTTGAGGAAATAGGTATTATTGTATTGGAGTCAACGTATTTTTTTACAGCAGTTTATAACAACCATTAAAAGAAGGCTGATACAGGAAGCCTACTAACTGTTGATAATTATATAGATGATATGAATGCGTGGTTATAGACTCTTTGACCTTTTACAAGATAAAAATGACTAAATGTAACATAGCGACCACCGAGTAAATTGTGGCTCTTCTCGATAGGAACAGCTTTCCGAACCAGCAGTAGAATTGACGATTCAAAAGCACTTGTTAACAAGTTTACTTAAATAAATGTTTTAAATTTGATTAGTAATATATAGAGAGGCGTTATAAATAAATATTAAATATATTAAGCAATCGGCCTCAAGCGTAGCGCATCCTTAATCTGAGCGTCACTCATATCCGCTACCCTGCCGCATTTAATACCCCAAAGCTGTGAGGGAAGAATCCGAAATTAAGGTAAACGTTTTTGACAGCAAGCGGATTAATTTAGCAATCAGGATTTGAAGTTATTGGACATTTTAAGCGACCAAATAAGAAGAAAAATACTGCAGTTCGTATGTTAAAGATAATTATGAGCCTTGTTAGAATTTAATACCTTAAAAATTGCTGATAATTAAGATAATATTAGCAATCGAGTCTAAGCTGAAAATTATAAGGATTGTTGGAATGAGTTTATTAAAATAAAAATTAATATTCACATGGAATATCACCAATTACGTCCAATTATGTATTTTAACCCTTCCGTATTTAATGGATCAGAATGTTGAGCAATGAAAAAGACAAATGAAACAAGAGTGCATGCAAATGAGATGAAAATTTAAATGTGGATGTGCGGTTCGACAAGACGATAAAATACGGAATGAGTATATAAGGGGAAGTCTGAAAGTTGCGCCCAATATAGAAAAGACGAGAAGTGCAAGATTAAGATGTTATGGACATATTATAATGGGGGATTAAAACATGTGCACTTTAGTATATAAGAGGAAGTTTGAAAGTTGCGCTCTTTATAAAACGTCGCACCTTTTCTATAATGGTCGTAGTCTGTTTTTTTTGTCAATGAATTCACTTAATGCACTGTGGTATCCGGCTGGGTAGAATACGCCACCCTCATTTTAGCGACTTGTCGTAAAAAGCGACTAAGGTAAGTTAACCTGCCGTGTGGTATCGGCGAAGTAGAATAGACCTCCCTAATTTTTTACTGCGGTCTCGCAAAAGGCGACTTAGGTAAGTTGATGTCAGGCATGCGGCCGCTCGTAAAATAACTAGCCAAAACATATAACAACACCTTGTCCCACTTTGAGGGGGATAAGGGCAGAAGAATGATGAGTTGTTAAATTTACTAAGTTATTGACCCATAATTTAATACAAAGGCGTAACGAAATTAACTCTAGTTTAGTTCAGTCTATCTTTTCCACTGTCTTTCAATAACTGAAGATCTTTACTAAACTGTTCTGCCTTTATAAACTCCTCAACTTTTCGTGCAGAAATTCTCCGCGTGACCGTCATACGTGCAGATGCGGATTAAATACTTATGATCGGAATCCAATAAAGTTCAGTCCCTTGCGTTAGAGGAATTTTATGCAAATCTAAGGTCTTTATTTAAAAGCTGAAGACCAAAGTGTTTGAACATTGCGTGCTACCATACCAACCAAAACCATGTAACTAGTCCAATCAAATCAAATTAAATCAAAATATCTTTATTCAAATAAGCTCTTTCAAGAACTTTTGAATAGTCAAGGATCAATATGATTAATGAAGCTACAACTGGTTTGGAATGTTGCTCTTACCGAGAAGAACCAGAAAGAAACTCGGCGGGCAATCTTTTAAACATTTTAAATTTTACATTATTAAACCGCAGTCCTGTGTGAAGCTGAAAAGATTTTAAAATCTAGGCTTTTTATCATCCAAATAAACTTTAATTTTGTAAATGCTTTACGTATAAGCATATCTCTTACACTTAATTTGAACCTTTCTGTAGACTGATCTAGTATTGATTGCGGAATTTTATTATAAAAGCGAATACCGAGACCATAAAATGAGTTGCCAACTCTGCTGAGTCGCGACACAGGTATCACAAGCTTTTTGTGACCTCTCGTATGTCTATGATATACATCGAATTTCGTCTTATACATATGGATGGATGTTAAAGGAATTATAGTGCGGAAAGAGTAACCGCCGAGTTTCTCATTAGCTCTTCTCGGTAGGAACCGCTTTCCGAACCAAGAGTAGAGTTGACGATTCAAAAGCAGTTACAAGTTTACATGATATTTTTATTTTCATTTGTAAAATTGTGATAGCCTAATGGTAACGGGCGGACTAGAAAAGTACTAAATAAACTGGGATCGTTCCCACATGTCACCCGGAGCTATTTTTTTTTAATGCATTTTTTTTATATCTTTTAAAAAATGACCGAGCAAGGCTCGGTCACCCAGGTGCTGTTTATTATTATCTATACATTTTTCTTATAGAATGATCTCGACGATGCTTCTATGCTCGCCCGTCCCGCCTGGTGACATTGTCAAAGCCTTTAGGGCTAACAGCATACAGTCAATTCGAGAAATTATAGAATGACATTTTATTTATTACTTTTTTATTTATGTACCATTAAAAATGTTGGAAAAAACATTATTGGTAAAAAAAAGTGTACAAAGGTCAACTTATCCCTATAACAGAGATCTCTGCCAGCTCACCTACAAAGTGAGACAATTTGGTACGCAAATATCAAACATTATAAATTAGAATTAACTTACTAATAATTTTCTAATTTAACAATAAATAAAATATATATACATATATATATATATATATATATATATATATATATATATGTATATATATATATATATATATATATATATATATATATATACATATATATAGAGGTTTTGCCAATAACCTATTAGGATTTTAATTTATTGAAAACATTTTATGGTTAGGTAAATAGAAAAACATTGTTGTATTTCTAATGGGTATGAAAATTTTATATAGCCGCTGGCCATACTCGACAGAGTGCTCTCTCTACGAACTTTGCTTTTACCTTTTACATTTCTAAATAATGTTTAGAAACTTTTATATAATATACTAGCAATCGCCAGCGGCTCCGCCTGCGTGCAAAGATTAAAACCGTAATATAGTCTTTTGATAACCATAAAAATGGTTAAAGTAGGTTAACTTTAAAAGCTAGACATATTAAAGCATGACATATGCTGTCGCGGACTTTAAATTAATAAACTTTTAGAGGGAACAATTTTGTAATACATGATTTTTGAATAGCTATCACCGTTTACTCAGCGCACGCAAGGAAAGCTTTACATATTTCCGTTTTCGTACTATTTTTTATTGCTGCTCCTCTCCTACTCATCTTAGCACGATGTTATATAGCCTATAGTCTTCCTCGATAAAGCTTAAACTGAAAGATTTTCTTATATCGGTCGAGTAGTGCCTGAGTCTTCAGCTTTATATATTACCTAAAATCATGTCAAAGCCAATATTGTATTGCAGGGCTTTTTTTTGTAAGGTAAGGCCAACAGCATGTACATAATAAATACTTAGCAAAATAAAACTAGTGTTATTTCTAATACGGTATGTCACACTTCTTACACAACATTTCAAAATTAATAAACAACGTTAAAAAATTACAAATGCAAATAGTGGTTACCTATTTAAAAGATAACCAACAAAAATAATAACAATACTTGAACTTAAGAATAAAAGGTAAAATAAAATTAAGGAGTACATCTTAAGAATAAACAAAAAGCTAAAAATGATAAAAAATAATCTCAATTATAACGTATTATAAAGTAAGTAAAATATATTAAAGTGTCCTAAATTTAAGATGGTTTAATTGGAACTTTGCTGCAATTTGTAGGGCTTTAGTTCGGAAACACTGCTCTAGAGGATTTCAAAGATGGGGTAAATTCCTAATCACTTCAGAAGTGGGATAGTGATAAACTTCTTTTCCATATTGACTACGATTATAAACAAGAAATAACTTTGTACAAACAATGTCATTTTTCAAAAGTGGGCGCATCGATTGACCTACTTTGAAACTAGAAACCGGAACGAGTACCATCTCTTTATGCCGTATCGCTGTATATACTCGTATATTCTAGCTCATAAAAGGGCGTAGAGCTAATTTGCGCTGCGGCTTTAGGCACCTCGTTTGCGGGTAGTAATTGCCTTTTATCTCGCTAGATAGAAAACTTGAAGCGCTACAAACTTTTCCCTCGCCTTTGAGTGCAGCGTTTTTAATCCTATCCTTCTTACTAATATTATAAACTAGCAATCGCCAGCGGATCCGCCCGCGTGGACAGATTAAACCCGTAATATTGTCTTTTGATAAACATAAAAATGGTTAAAGTGGATAAACCTTAAAAGCTAAACATATGCTGTCGCGGACTTTTATATCAGGTACAAGCTTGTTTTCAATCTATACTAATATATAAAGCTGAAGAGTTTGCTTGTTTGTTTGAAGGCGCTAATCTCAGGAACTACTGGACTGATTTTAAAAATTCTTTAAGTGTAAGATAGTCCATTTATCGAGGAAGGCGAGAAATAGAGGTTATATCACGCTAAGATGAATAGGAGAGGAGCAGAACAAAAAATATTGCGAAAACGGTAAAATTTAATTTTAATTTAATTCTAAATAAAAGTCCGCGACAGCATACGTCTAGCTTTTAAGGTTAACCCACTTTAACCATTTTTATGATTATTATGGTTTTAATCCACGCGGACGCAGTGATTGCTAGTAATATAATAAAATGAAGGGATTTATGCGGGAAAACTTTTGTGACACTAACAACAAATCTCCATAAATTATTATAAATATATCAGATATAATAGATTTCATGTAAGATACGAAAGCCAAATGCTACGTTTTACATAAAACAGAAATATATACAAGTTAGTGCATTAAAGTTATTTTTTATATTGAGAAAACTGCAAGTATCACTAAGCTAACCTCAATCACACAGAGTTTTCAAAGTACCCGCCAAATGTCGTTCTACGTAGATTTTGAAATATAACAAGCCGCTTGCATCCAGGAATCTGAGCCCCGAAATGCCCATCTCAATAATTGGATTTCATTTAAGTCCACCCTCGTCAAAACTAAGAGCCCGAGTCAACTTGACTTTGACAAGTGGGATTGTGCGTCATAACACTTGCCCTGAATTTTGGGGAAATTCAGGACGCTTCAGAAGATGTAACAATGGGGTGAATGTATTTTCAAGTGATACTCGAACAGCGAAAAATGATTTTTAAGTCCATTGACTGGCCCATTTGCTTCACAGTATACGTTAAGTAATTTAATTTTACATTAAAATATCTTAAATATTTAAATGAGTTAATCTTGTATATATATATATATATATATATATATATATATATATATATATATATATATATATATATATATATATATATATATATATATATATATATATATTCGAAATTTCGAAAACGGCTCCAACAATTTTCCTGAAATTCAGCATGTAGGAGGTTTTGGGGGAGTAAAATGCGATATAGCCTAGGTTTTATGTACAAAAACAAATTCGTTTTATCCCTGACTGGCCAGTTGGCGCAGTGGGTAGTGACCCTGCCTTCAGCTCCGCGGGTCGCGAGTACGATTCCCGCCGAGGGCCAACACTTTCTATAAAATGAATTTGTTGATCTTTGAGCCTGGGTGTATATTGGTATTTAAGTATGTATTTAAAAAATATACAAGTATATATTCACCAGTTGTCTGTCTCAATAACACAAGTATTAAGTTACTTACTTTGAGGACAGACGACCTTGTGAATAAGTGTCCCATATATTTATTTATTTATTTTTGGGCATTAAAAAATACTATAATTTATATTGAATATAAAACACTATTTTTGCCATAAAATGTCAAGTCACATAACTTATTTGGGGAACGGGCAGTCTAGAGAAATGTAAATACCTAGGATCGATCCCCAACTACCTAATTATTATTTTTTTTATTTTTTTTTTAACAAAGTAGGAAACGACACAAGCTGCTTAGCGCCTTGCAAAAGTACGAATAAGATTTTTAAACGAAATTCCGCACCCAACTTTAGCTATGGCATTACAATAGTTTAAGAACACTATTAATAAAAGACCAAAAAAATATAGAAAGTCTACTAAACTATTAAGAATAACTAGTCGCGGGTAAAAAAGCTAGTAAAAGCTAGTAGCGTTTATAAACTCTCTATCTCAATTCGCCATCGGCATTATCGAAATTCGTCGTTCACAAGTTTTTTGGTTGTGGAATTGTAAAATTTCGACCGCTAAGATCGCGGGAGATAATAATAAATGTTACAATAACGACTTTCGGTTTTATTTCCAAAGATTTACGGCGTCTAGACAAACGCAGTTTCTGTGAAGTCCAAACAATAAACTCGCCGTGCTACCATCTTGCACTCGTTTGCTGTCAGCATTGAGGTTATGCAGGAGATAATCGACTTATATTACAAGATTTGTGTGTCTGTGGTGTTGTAAAAGGCGCCTAAATTAAGTTGACCATGAAGTATCCGGCTGAGTAGAATAGACCAATCTTACCGAGGTGTCGTAAAAGGCGACTAAAGTAAGTTAGTAGTTGAAGTTTAAAAATTGATTCAATCTTGTTTATATATCTATATGAATCTAAATTTCGGAAACGATTCCAACGATTTTCGTGAAATATAGTATGTAAGGGGGGCGATAAATCAATTTAAGTATCATTTAAAAAAAAAGCCATTCTATCCCTGTTTTCGGTCACTGAAAAAATTCTTCAATATTATTAGAAAACAAAGGTTAATAACGTGAATTAATTAATTGTCACTCGCAAAATTAATGTTACTCTTTCACTAGGAATCCGCTGAACCAACATCGATGATATTCGGCACAATTTTGTCTTATAGGTCGGGCTATAGAAATCGTTTTATTCTACAGGAATAGAATGACATTGAAAAGCGCCATCTAATATCAACCTCTCACGTGACAACAGTCCATGCAAACAAAGCTGCGGGTAAAAGCTAGTACATTAACGTTTATTTATTTATTTTCTTTTTATACACATATTTAGAAAAGAGAAAAAAAAATAAAAAAGCACATGTATAAAGGCGGACATATCCCTAACAGGAATCTCTTCCAGTCAACCTTTGAGTAATAGAAGGAAAGGGACGAGAATTGAAGAAGAAAGAGAGTACAGGTCACCATCTTCCTGCCCTTATCCCACTCTAAGTGGGGTCGGCACAACATGTTACAATTATGCTGTTACATGATTTGGCTGCGTTTTTACGATCAGCCACCTACCACGACACCTCAGTAAGAAAGGGGGTGGTCTATTCTACTAAACCGGATACCACACGGTGGGTCGACTTACCTTAGTCGCCTTTAACGACACCTCGGTAAGAAATGAGGGTGGTACTATTCTATTTAGCCGGATACCACACGGCGGAAAAAGAGTACAGGTCATATAGAGAAAAAGAAAAAGTATATATAAATTAAACTATTTAATTTATTAAATAACGTTGATAAAATAAATAGATGAAAAGATGTTACATATATAATTACTTAAGATAAATATTTTCTAATCCGTAACTTAAATACCGAAAGGGAAACAGATTTGCGGATTGATATTGGTAACTCATTCCACCTTAACACCTTGAAAGCTAAATGATCTCGAGTAAGTCAGTGAGGAGCATTTATAGAAGGCAAGATCTAAAGTATTTATAGATTTAACGTTTAAGTTCGTGTTCATAATTAATACTTCAACGTTTACAACATCAAAGTCATTCATTAAAATTCCACTCGCTAATTGATAAACAAAAAGCCATTACAAAAGCTACAAGTTTGAACTTTCGATTATATTCGAAAAGCAATCAATAAAACCGCCCGCTTTATCTCTCACGCCTCATCGGCTCGCTAATTATTTAAGTTAACACAAACCAAACTTTACTATCGCGGCATTAATTGGGAAAGTTAAATTGCTAGCGTCTCTGGAGTCCGCCGTAGGGATCGTGATTTCGTCTTAATTTTGTCACTTGTCACATTGCAAGAAGGAAGTTAATGTGTTCTTTGTTAATAGTATTCATGTAGATAGCTTTTCTACTCCGTGTGGTAATCCGGCTGTATAGAATAGTACCACCCTCATTTTTTACCGAGGTGTCATAAAAGGCGACTAAGGTAAGTCGACCCGCCGTGTGGTATCCGGTTAAGTAAAATAGATCACCCTCTTACTTACCGAGGTGTCGTAAACGGCGCCTAAGGTAAGTTGACCCACCGTGTGGTATCCGGTTTAGTAGAATAGACCACCCTCTTTCTTAGCGAAGTGTCGTAAAATACTACTGAGGTAAGTTGATGTCGGGCAGGCGGCCGGTCAAAAAATACGCAGCCAAATCATATGACAGCATGTTTATAACATGTTGTACCGACCCCACTTAGAGTGGGATAAGGGCAGGAAGATGATGACTAAGTTTACTAAGTTTAAAGTTACTAAGTTTCAAGAAAATCAAATACGTCTATAGAGTGGCTCATGGCTACAATATTTCCTTCGGGCCTTGTTAAAACATAAAAGGAGTCATGTAGCCGCCATTAGGTCCAATTAACCGCAAGCTTGTGAGACGCGGCCGTTAGCAGACTTGAGTGATGCGAGTCGAGTTTCTGAGTATAAATTATAAGGTATTTTATCAATTTACTCGCTTTTACCCGCAACTTAGTTCGCGTGATAGGTCGATAATAGATGGCGCTTTTCAATGTCATCCTATTCCTATTGAATTACCAGGATTTCTATAGCCTATATCTTACCCCGGTGTATAATGACTAATTGAGCCAAATTTCATCGATATTGGTTCAGCGGATTCGCCGTGAAAGAGTATTCGCCGTATACTATAAATGTGAAAGTCTGTCTGTCTGTGTATTTGTGACGCTTTCACGGTAAACCCGTTGAACAAGTATTGATTTAATTTGGCACAATTAAGTAACATGTAGGATAGAAAAACGGGTTACACTCCGAGAGTAACGGCAGAAGTGAAAACTTGGATATTAACGTTGTGCATTTTTTATATATTGCAATGGTTAGGGAATAAATTCACACGAAATTAATATTTAATTATCAGTATAAAAGTACTATTATTTATGATAAAATACAATATACATTTATCGCACTGTTGTTTGTTGTCACAAACATGACAATTTAATTATTTATTTTATTGAAAAGTATATCTCAGAGAAATCAATTAACATAGCAAGCGCAGGCATACTTTTTGGCCGCACGGTAGAAAGAGAAGGGGGATATTTCCTCTCCTACACCGCGCCGGCGGTCTACTCTCCCTCAGACTTGCAAATTTTCGATCAGGTCACGTGTCCTGACGCGAGTTATCATTTTTTACCCATCACAAAAAGTGCATAAAGTCGCTAAAGAAGTTTTCACTTTAACAAAGCCGCGGGTAGTTCTAATAAAGTAGTATATTAGTAGCATCTTTTCATCTATATATTTGACTAAAATTAATTAATAGATTAAATAGTTCAATTTTTATACACTTTTTCTTTTTCTCTATATGACCCGTACTCTCTTTCCCTTTTAGGGATAAGACCGCCTTTATACATGTGCTTTTTTAATTTTTCTTTCTCTTTTCGAAATAATGTACAAAAAGAAATAAATAAAAGGAAATAAAACATATACCATAGTTGGTAGTGACGTGTGACTTGGAAACAATGCTTTTGTACTAACACATTTCATTCTCTCTATACAGCGTTTACATTTCAATTTAGTCGCCCGCGGCAGAATATCCATTGTTGCATGGTATTGTAATACAAGAAATATTTTACATTATTAATTGGGAATACATTTCACAGAGAATATTCCACTACACTGCTTGGCCTAGGTCTCCTCTCTCATTTTTTGGAGAGAGAGTTGGAGCTAACCTACCACGTGATTAAAATCATGTGTAATTTAATATTACTGAACTCTACAAAGTAATGCCTAATCAAGCCTTAACCGGGCCTTGCTCGGTTTTTTTAAAGATACATAATAAAAAAAATATTTTGTTAAAAAAAATAAAAAAGAAGTAAGAAGGTAACAATGATAAATTGAACATACAGTGAACATTTTCGGTCCACGCGTTACCCATCGGCTATCGCAACATCACGTTTGACAACTCAAAAATCCTTTGCTTTCAATTTTACATTTGAAACATTTTTTAATTCCCCAAGACGGGGATAAAACTATTTTTTTTTTAAATAAAACTTCACCCAAAATTTTCTTCTACTTCTCTCCAAAATTTTTCTCCCTTATATCGCCCTACATGCTTAATTTAAGGAAAATTGTTTGTGTCGTTTTCGAGATTCAGAAAATATATTTATATATATACATACAAGATTAAATGAGTTCATTTAAATATTAAAGATTGTAAACAGTGAAATTGTCTCTGTCAAATATCTACTTTACAGACGACTGCCCTTTTATTTTCACTGCAGTGTTTCTAAAAACGCATTACCCCTGCAAGTAATTTGATGGCATCTTTTGGTCTTAGTGATTTCAGTGAAAGTGTTTTTTGTCTGGAGCTCCGTTGAAATAAGCTCATTTAGAGTTCATAATAAAAATATTCGTCATCATCATCCTGCTGCCCTTATCCCACTCTAAGTGGGGTTGGCATGACATGTTAAAAATATGTTGTCACGTGATTTGGCTACGTATTTTACGACTGATCGCCTTCCTGACGTCAACCTACTTTAGTCTATTTCACGACACCTCAGTAAGAAATGAAGGTGGTCTATTCTACACATCCGGATACCACACGGCGGGTCTACTTACCTTAGTTGTCTTTCACGACACCTCGGTAAGAAATAAGGTTGGTCTATTCTACTTTGCCGGATACAATACGACGGGTCAACTTACCTTAGTTACCTTTTACAACATCTCGGTAAGAAATAAGGGGGGCCGTATTCTACTTAGCCGGATACAACACGACGGCTCAACTTACCTTAGTTACCTTTTACAACATCTCGGTAAGAAATAAGGGTGGTTGGTGTATTCTACTTAGCCGGATACTACACGGCGGGTCACCTTAGCTAAGTCGCCTTTTACGATATCTCGGTAAGAAATGAGGGTGGTCTATTCTACTTAGCCGGATACCATACGGCGGGTTAACTTAACTTAGTTGCCTTTTACAAGACGTTGGTAAGAAGTAAGGGTGGTGTATGCTACTTAGCCGGATACCACACGACGGGTGAACTTACCTAAGTCGCCTTCACGACACCTCGGTAAGAAATGACGGTGGTCTATTCTACTCGGCCGAATACCACACGGCTTAAGTAAAAAGTTATTTTTAACTCAACTTAGATGAGCTTTCACAAGACATAATGCGAGTGTCGTGTACAAGAGGCCATCTTATGAACAATTAGCAACCCAACACCGTCGTTAAGGTGCCTAGAATTTTCTAAGAAAAGATTCTTGAAGTACAGAATTCTGTACTATATTTACTTCTTACACGTGTTGTATATCGTTGGAAGGTAGACGGATAAAATTAAGATATATTATTTAAAATTGTTTCTTAGTTCTACAAAAAAATACATTTAATTATAGTCAGGTCATATTACAGTACCTGACTGACCGAACCTTGCTCAGTAATAAAAAAAAACTACAATTAAAAAATATATATAAAAAAATTATATGGGATCGTTTCTAGTATTCTGAATTCGAAACCGCCCAATTAAGCTATCACGACTTTGGCATTGACAGTGAAATTATCCTTTGCTTTCTCATAAAATTATCGATTCGACAAACCCTGTACATGCTGAATTTGATGAAAATCGTTGGAGCCGTTTCCGAGATTCAGAATAATTTCAGAATAAGAAAGATATACAAGCTCAACTCATTTCAATATTAAAGATTAATCATCCCATTATTTTGCTATAATCCGCGTTTTGAGAAAATATGAATAATGCTAAATGTTAAGTATAGTAGGTATCCGTTTTCATATATTATTTATTTTTATTTTATAAGATTTTATAATAAAATTCCGCAATCAATTTCAGCACTGCCATTACAGCAGTTTAAAAACACTGTTAAAAAGAGGCTGATACAGAAAGCCTACTATACTCTTGATGATTTTTTAGAAGATAAGAATGTGTGGATATAGCTCTCTTTGAACCTGTACAAGACAGTAACGACATAATGTAAATAGTATTAAGAATTATATTTTTAAAAGAGCAACCGCCGAGTTTCTTGCTGGCTCTTCTCGGTAGGAACAGCTTTCCGAACCAGCAGTAAAGTTGACGATTCAAAAGCACTTGTTTACAAGTTTATTTGAATAAAGAATATTTTGAATTTGAATTTGAATTTGAATACCTTATACACGTACAAACTATCAATACAACCCTACACTAGCTTTACACGCATATCGTTTCATCCCTCAACCCAACCGCTTCAACGATTTTCCTAAAATTTAGCATGCAGTAGGTTTTGGGGAAGAAAAAGCAATCTAGCTAGGTTTAATTAAAAAAAACAATCGTTATATCCCTGTTTTTGGGCATTAAAAAAATACATAAATTTACACACTTATATAAAACACTATTTTTGCCGAAAACTGTCAAGTCAGTGTAGCTTAATCGGGTGGTCTCTAGAAATGAAAATACCTAAGATCAAACCCCACCTTTCAAATTATTATTTAACATATTTTTTTTTAGTTTTTTTTTATTTTGTGAAAAATTCGGTCACCCAAATACTACTCTCTTTAACCGTTCTAAGTTAGTAGAGCTCCATTTGAGGTTTAACAATTTCCACGTCTGTGAGCAAATTGCTTAATTAAAGCTACCACAGCCGCTTTGAGAATTTTTAATTTATTAATTAACGTTTAAATTTATATTTCGCTAGTCGCTACACCTCACTCATAATAATAAACGACCTCTGCCAGAGGGTCTATTTACATATTAGCGATTTTTTCATATAATCTTTAATATTTAAATTATTTTATATATATATATATATATATATATATATATATATATATATATATATATATATATATATATATATATATATATATATATATATATATATATATACCCCGAATCTCGAAAAATCGGCTACAACGATTTTTATGAAGTTCAACGTGTAGTGGGTTTTGGGGAGAAAAAAAAATGTCGTTTTACACCTGTTTTTGGTAATTTACCTTCGTTGATAAAATACGATCAATTAATATAAAATACGGTAATCTTTTTAATAGTATATATTAGCTTTGTATATGAGATGCCGTGTGGTATCCGGCCGAGTAGAATAGTTCCTTATTAGTTACCGAGGTGTCGTTGGTATATTCTGGTCATCCGGATAACACAAACTTTATGTAAGCTACATAAATTTGAATATTAAAAAAATGAATTGTTCACTTAAGAAACTTAATGTTAGACTATGATAGGTATAAATATGTATAAGTATAGATGTATATAGGTATAGGTTTAGCTAGTTTTAGAATTTGAAAGAGTTATACTACAAATTATCCCCCTGTGGAGTATCAGCCTTATGTTGGAAAACACTAGGTTAGACGATAAAGTAAAAACTGCTAGTTTGTATGTAAGTTTTAAGGCAAACATATAGTCTATAATCGAGTCTATAATACATCGTCTGTCTATACTGTATACTATACGACTCTAACTAATTTAGCCGACCGACGCCAAAGCTTGATGGATTAAATGTCAAACCAATTTATCCGTGACATGTTCATGGCCAGATATGTGACGTATTTCCTTATCTTTAATGTATCTTTTATATATATATATATATATATATATATATATATATGGGTAACGGAGGTTTTCGTTCAAGGAAAACATCGTGAGGAAACCTGCATATCTCTAGAAAATTCTGGATCGAATCTTACCACTTACAATTTGTACCACTTTAAAATTAGTACCACCCTCATTTCTTACCGAGTTGTCGTAAAAGGCGACTAAGGTAAGTCGACCCGCCGTGTGGTATCCGGCTGAGTAGAATAGACCAACCTCATTTCTTACCAAGGTGTCGTAAAAGGCGACTTAGACTTGAAGCAGGCGGGCGGTCGTAAAAAATTAGCCAAATCATGTAACAAGAAGTTTAAAACATGTTGTGCCCCACTTAAAGTGGGATAAGGGCAGTAGAATGATGATTTAAATGCACACACAAAGTACACTTTCAGTGTATTATTCAAAAGAAAATCTTAAAAGTAATCGTAAAATTAAAAATCCGCGCCAAAAATATGACTGAGTAAAACAAAGCAATAAACATTTTATGCGTCGAAACATGTTCATAAAGCATTCTAAGCCAATTCTGATGAGAAATGGCCAACAACGCTAATCTCATGAAAATCCCCGGCCACATATCACAAATATACATTATACGTAACAATATTTACTTTTTCCCACCAAAATAAGACTCGTTTTGCTATAACACGGACGTTTACTATAAAAACTTTTAACAACCAAGAAAAATGTTGTTTGTTCGTTTACACACAGTTAACACAGTGGTGTAAGGTTTGCTTTTGTGCAAATTAATTTTGCGAATGACACTCTTAAGTTTGCGCTAAATAGGTGTGACTGTTGAATTTATGTGTTATCTAATGTGATGTTTTCCGTTGATTAACCAATATTCTTGGCTTAACGTGGACCATGACGTAGAGATGTGAAATGGAGTAGAAAAAATCGATTAATAAATAATCGATTTTCCCCTTTAAATACATCGATTTTTAAAAATCGATTATTTCGTATTAAAATAATCGATTTTTTAAAAACTCGATCTTCTTCTGACTATTTCAAAGTTGCCTTTTTTAATATTAATAATTAATTACAATAAAGGCCAAATAAAGTGGACTACTACAAAGAAATAATAACAGATGCGCTGTTTGTGAAATTCGATCAAAATATATAGTTTGGCTACATTGGTTTCATCCAACATTGCATATGTTATCTTAAAAAACAAGATAAAGAGAATAGTAAAAAAAAAAAACGTTTTTTGATGAAAAATAATCGATTATTAAAAATCGATTATTTTACAAAAATAATCGATTATTTTAAAAAATGATTATTTTTCACATCGCTACCAGGATGATGTGAAATACTCTCCTGACATAAGGGAATGATATGAGCGAGTTTTGCTCAACTTATAAAATGCGACCTACAAGCTTTCGAACGTGTTATTTTATTTTACCAGGTTTTAATTATTAATACCTATGTACTAACCTGATCGAAAAAAGCGTTCAAAAAGAAACAAAAAAAGGAAAAAAAAATAATTAGGTAGTTGGGACCGATCGCCTAGATATTTACATTTCTAGAGACTGCCCGTTTCCCGAATAAGCTACGCTGACTTGACATTTTATGGCAAAAATAGTGTTTTATTGAATATAAAATTTAGTATATTTTAGTGTCCAAAAACAGTGATAAAAAGATTTTTTTTACATAAACCTAGCTAGATCGATTTTTCTCCCCCAAAACCTCCTGCATGGCGGGTAGTGTATTTTTACAAATTCTACATGTATCAGGTATGAGAACGAATAGTACACTACATTTAGTGTTACATATATTATCTTTTATCTCGGATTATAGCAAAATAATATCTTTATTCGTTTTGCTTTATATATTGAGTGATCCTACAACATAACTTTAAGTAAGTAAGTAACGGCCTGGTACTATCCCACTGCTGAGAATAGGCCTCTTCTCTCCGTTTTTGGAGAGAAGGTTGGAGCTAAGAACTACCACGCTGCTCCAATGCGGATTGGTAGATTACACATATCTTCGATCATATAATCGATTTCTAAAAAATCGATTAACTCGAATCGAAGAAATCGTTTATTAATTGATTTTATCTGAGTCCTCACCAATCTCATTACTATAAAGAGTTGATACGTCGTGTGGTATCCGGCTGAGTAGAATAGACCACCTCCATCAGTTGACTCAAACGAAGTCGCAGTTACCACGTTGTGTATATAATCATCATCTTCCTGCCCTTATCCCACTCTAAGTGGGGTCGGCACAACATGTCATAAACATGTTGTTATATGATTTGGCTGCGTTTTTACGACCGGCCGCCTTCCTGACGTCAAATTACATTAGCCGCCTTTCACGACAACTCGGTAAGAAATGAGGTTGGTCTATTCTACTCAGCCGGATACCACACGGCGGGTCGACTTACCTTAGTCGCCTTTTACGACAACTCGGTAAGAAATGAGGGTGGTACTAATTTTAAAGTGGTACAAATTGTAAGTGGTAAGATTCGATCCAGAATTCTCTAGAGATATGCAGGTTTCCTCACGATGTTTTCCTTGAACGAAAAGCGTGTGATAAATTGCTATTATCAATTAGACATAATTATACTTTATATTATATGTAAAATATTATATGTGAATACATATTCAGTATAAATTTACATAACTTTAACTACCCCAAAATGACACCCTAATGTGTCTACAGAAAGAGGAAACATTAAACGTTCATGTCTCAATTTGAAATGGGTTAACGCCGTTCCCTCTAAGATATATGACGCGTAACAGCTTACGGATGGGATCTTCCGTCTTAATACATCATAGCCATAGATGCGCGTAACCTAAATTTATAGGAGCATTATATACACAGCGTGGTAACTACGAGTTTGTTAAAGTCAACTGATGAGGGTATCTATTCTACTCAGCCGGATACCACACGCCGGGTCAACTCTTTCTAGTCATGAGATTAGTGAGGACTCAGATAAAATCAATTAATAAACGATTTCTTTGATTAGAGATAATCGATTTATATTGAAGGGAGAAAATTGATTATTTAGTCATCGGTTTTGCCCTTCCTTTGGATATCCCTAGTAAGTAATGTTCTTATTGTTTTTCAACCGATGAATGTCCACTGCTGGACATAGGTCTCTTTAAGGAATCTCCACACCCAACAATCTTTATTTGATTGATCGTTATTTTGAAGTCATCAGTCCACTTCGTAGGATGTCTACCGACGCTGCGTTTTCCGGTTCGCGGTCGCCATTATAGCACCTTAGTACCCCAACACCCATTGGTTCACAAGTAAGTAATAACAGTATTGTCCTAGAGATTATCTCCGGATGATGTTTCTTTGGAACTCACTTCCCGATAACATTTCAAAAGATACAACTTCCGTACACACTTTAAAATTGAAATTGAAAAAACACTGTTTTTCTCTTACAAATCAATAAAAATTCTATTTATGTACTAGTTTATGTAATATGTCATAATCTATATTATGTTTAATATTTTTATATTATACCACAACTCATTATCTTTCCCAATACTCTTAGGGCTGCTGGAAGAGATCGCTTACAGCGATAAGCTTTCCTATGTATACTTTAGTTTTATTTTAATTTTTATGTATTAACTGTTGGTACATAAATAAATAAATAAATAAAAAAACAAATAAATAAAAAAAAGAAAATAAATAAATAAAAAATAAATAAAAATGTTTCAGTTATGGGGCGAAACGATTGTTGTGTTTGTGATAGTGAAGGTGTGTGTTGCTTGTGTAGATTTGTAGTGCCTGCGTATTTACGAATCCTGCATGTATCAGGTATGAAAACAGATAGCGCACTCTATATTTAGCATTACTATTTTTTCTATTTGCTTTATCGCGGACTATAGCAAAATAATATTATTATTAATTTTGTAGCATGGATTTCCGCTAATTTTACATGCCACAAATCCAGCCGAATAGAATAGACCACCCTCATTTCTTACCGAGGTATCGTAAAACGCGACTAACGTAAGTCGACCCGCCGTGTGTTATCTGAGTAGAATAGATCACCCACATTTCTTATCGAGGTGTAGTAAAAGGCGACTAATGTAATTTGACAGACCGTGTGGTATCCGGTTCAGTTCAATAGGCCACCCTATTTCAGTCGTTAAATACAGCATGTGCCGACCTCAATTAGAGTGGGATAAGGGCAGGAGTATGATATTTATAATAATAAGTTAAAAACTTGACTTATTTTGCCTACGTGTAGCAAAGCTTTATGTAATAAAACGGCACAGGAAACCTTTAATACCCAAGCGATATGTTGAGTTAGCAAGTTGTCAGTTATCTTATGTATTCAGTTCTGTAATTTACCCTGAGGGTAAAGTCAAGACAAACGTACCAATGTACATATTTACCAAACAACCGTCCGTCACTATCTCGTAGTTCCAGCCACATTTGCTTGGCTTTGATATTAGTTTTCTATGTATCTTTAATATTTAAATGAGTTAATCTTGTATATATATTCGGAATATCGGAAACCGCTCCAAAGATTTTCCTAAAATTAAGCATGTAGGTTTGGGAGAGAAAAATCGTTATCTAGCTAGGTTTTATGTAAAAAAAATCAATTTATCCCTGTTTTTGGGCATTAAAAAATACTAAAATTTATATTGAATTGAATTTTCGCCACAAACTTTCAAGTCAGCGTAGCTTATTCGGGCAGTCTCAAGAACTGTTAATACCAATGATCGATCCCCAACTAAATAATTACTTTTTCTTTTTTTTATTTTGTAAAAAATTAGCTAGGCTCGGTCACCCAGATATTTTAAATGAGTTAATCGTGAATATATATAGTAACTAGCTTCTACCCCCAACTTCGTTCGCGTGGACTGTAGTCTTGAAATTAAGAGTAGCTTACGTCACTCTCCAACCCTGCAAATATCTCCATCACAAAAATCAGATCGATCCAGGAAAAATCAGAGGGATTTATAGTTTTATCAAGATCATAATTTGATAATTTTAGTAAATAACCCGTACTTACATGAAATATATATTAAAATAGCTCAGTAAAAGGAGTACAAAAACTTCATATTCATCAAATTTTTTTTCTGGTATTGAATATCACTATAAATATTATAAACTATTAATGGGAACGTGCAAGAAAACTTATTTAATAATAACATTTATACGTAACGTATCAATTTTCAATTTGCTACTTTTTTAATTTATAGGTACTACGCTGGATTCCAACGTTTTCAATATATTTTAAAAACGAAAAACATATATGAAGATTTCTTAAATTATGTTTTTGTGAACATAATATTTTAAAATAGGTATCTGAAAATATATTAAGTAAGTAAGTAACGGCCTGTTACTATTTGTTACATTTTTCGTACGTAAAAAAATAAATAAATTACTCGAAAAATATATTTAAAGAAATGTTTTGTAACTCAATCGCTGTAAAAAGTGGATAACAAGTAGATTTAAAAAAAAACTAAAAAACACGCCATCGCCATCGCCACGCCACATCCATTCGAACGGATTAGAATGGATTAAAAAAAAACGCTAAAATTATCGGTTTTCAATAAACTCCCATCATAGTCTTTCGATGAAAGGACTAAGTTTCAATAGTTATATCCTTCTTCTTCCTGCCCTTATCCCACTATAAATGGAGTCGGCACAACATGTTTTAAACATGTTGTCACATGATTTGGCTACGTATTTTACGACGTCTTCCTACGTCAACTTACTTCAGTCGTATTTCACGACACCTCGGCAAGAAAGAGGTAGGTCTATTCTACTCAACCGTATTCCTGTGGGTCAACTTGCCTGAGTCCCCTTTTATGACAACTCGGTAAGAAAAAAGGGGGGTACTATTCTATTCAGCAGGATGCCACACTGATTATATAGCCTATAGCTTTCCGCGATAAATAGACAATCTTAAACTCAAACAATTTTTCAAATCGGTTCAATAGTTACTAAGATTAGCGCGTTCGAACAATCAAACAAACAAACTCTACAGCTTTAAATATAAATATAGAATTATAATTAATGTATAGAAACCGGTGTATAATTAAAGACTATGACAGCTAGAAGTCGACTTATTTACAAAATAGTTAAAACCTTTATACATATATGAAATAATCTTCCTAGCGCGATACGCTTTTATTTATTGCAGACTACACGCCATCTATCGGACAATAGCAAAAACTCTCGGTAAACTATTCGATTATATCCATAATTTTCCATATGTAACCGATGTATTCCGATAGATGGCGGTGACTGTTCTGTTTATATTGTGTTTATACAACCGGCTATACTCACGTGTTATTTTATCGGATGAGCCCGGATAGAAATATAGATTATTGCTTTTCAATAATCGTAGGTTTTCGATGAAAGGGCTTAAGTTTGAATAGTTATATCCAATAGCACATTATTATAAGTACTTTCCAAGGATTTTCCTACTCGTAATCGAATTGGAACGAATGTTGGGCAAACAGGGATTATCTTAAGCTCTCGAATCCGTCACAAAAAATATACCTACCCGCATCGAATGTATGCCGGGGGATTATTGGCGAGTTACAGAGTTTGGTGTCGGTAAACACTTTTAGTATCGTTTTCCATTAGCGGAAGCGATACATGGGAAAAAAGATTTTATAAAAAACCTTGAAATGTTATGAAAAACGTCTATAACCATTTTTTATCATCATTCTCTTGCTCTTATCTCACGCTGAGGGTCGGCACATGTTAAATTCAAATTCAAATTCAAAATATTCTTTATTCAATAAACTTGTAAACAAGTGCTTTTGAATCATCAACTCTACCGCTGGTTTGGAAAGCCGTTCCTACCGAGAAGAGCCAGCAAGAAACTCGGCGGTTGTTCTTTTAAAAATATAATTCTTATGACTAATTACATTTAGTCATTACTGTCTTGTACAGGGTCTAAGCAAGCTATATCCACACATTCTTATCTTCCAAGTAATCCAAAAATGTTAAAACACATTGTTTTTGATTTGGCTCACCTTACTTCAGTCGCCATGTTGTGAGATGATTTGGCTAGGTATTTTACGAACGGCCGCCTGCCTGATATCAATATAATCGTATACCTCAGTAAGAAATGAGGGTGATTTATTTTACTCAGCAGGAATACCACACATTGAGTCACCTTATTTAAGTTGCATTTTACGAAACCTCGGTAAGAAATGAGGATGATTTATTATACTCAGCGCGGGATACCGTACGGCGGGGATTACCTTAGTCGCCTTTTACGACATCTCGGTAAGAAATGGAAGAGGTCTATTCTACTCAGCCGGATATCAAACGGCAGGTAAAATTACCTTAATCGCCTTTTAAACACCTCAGTAAGAAATGAGGGTGATTTATTCTACTTACCGGGATACCTTACGGCGAGTCAACTTACCTTTGTCGCCTTTTACGACACCTCGTTAAGAAATGAGGGTGGTCTATTTTACCCAGCCTACCACACGCCATAGATAAACATACTAAAAATACATAATAATAATAATTATTATTATTAGTAAGGGTTAGCTTATGGAAATAAACTCAAGCAAATACGCAAGAAAAACTTACGAACTTTACGTTATTATATAAAGTATCAGTAAATCAACACATATCATCACAAAAGTTTGTCTGATTGTAGATTATGATAGAGTAAGAAACACACTTTTGGTAGGAAAACTGAAAAATATCACCGAACCCAAACAAAATAGTTTCCTTAAGACATTTCAGTAAGTAATTGAAAGGAAGAATAACAATTAAAATGTTACAAATTTTATCCATCTTTGTATGGAATCACTGTATTACATACATCTAAAATATTAAAAAGGAGTTAATCTTGTATATATAGGTTTAAGTTTCATTAAAAAAAAAAAATTATTCCCTGTTTTCGGACACTGTAAAAAATGCTAAAATGTTGAATAAAATGCATATGATATTTGAAAAAAAGAAAGAAGATATTTATTTAAAATAATGCATCACTTACAGGCTAACAATCTCAAAAACTATACTAAAAATGTCTTAACTAATAACGAACTTTAATTACTAACTACAACTACTAGAACTAAGTACTAGTGGTATATTTGAATATATACCACTATATTTTAGCTGTCATTTATTAAGTGATAGCCTAATGGTAAGGGCGGACTAGAAAGGTACAAATAAACCTAGGATCGATTCCCATCACCCGACGCTTTTATTTCATTTAATTGCATTTTTTTAATATATTATTTTAAAAAATAACGCTTGAGTCCCCCCCTGTACTTTATTATTAACCGTTGACTTTTATACTATGAATGTAAATGAAGTATCAAATCTAATTAATGAAGTATCAAATCTAATTAATGAAGTTTCAAATCTAATTAATGGAGTATCAAATCTAATTAATGAAGTTTCAAATCTAATTAATGAAGTTTCAAATCTAATTAATGAATTTCAAATAATACTTACGATATCAAAATATACACCGCTCCGATCGGCAACACAGTCAATTGTGCAAGAGTCAAAATTAAAACCAGGTCAAACAACTGATATGTCCGAATCACACCGAATACGATACGGGAAGTGTTATAGTGGGAAAAAGCGAGTTGTTAAGGGTGTTATTGTTGCATATGAAGTTGATAGGGGAAGGTTTTCATTAATGATACTGTTTTGGAATGTTCGCGCGGTGTTTTGGCGGATGTGAAGTGTAACACCGCCGTTTTGTTCCGCGCCTGACGCGCGACTATGGGGCTTTGAAAGCGTCGGCGCCCAACCGTCTCGTTCCGCCCAGGTGTAGCCGCCCTGCCTGAACGCTATCCGAGCAATGGCGAATGCTTATCCGACGGTTCATTTATCATTCATATTCTCTTGGATAACTGTTGCGCTTAGTAAATAGTAATATCTTTATGTAGAGGTTCAAACATCTAAAAGAAGACTGATATCCTAATAATATTAAAATGCGAAAGTTTGTGAGTATGGATGTATTTTTGTTACTGTTTCGCGAAATACCTATTGGACGGATTTGGATAAAACGTCAGAATAATATAGGTTACATATCGGAATATCATATAGACTACAAATTGTAATAATTTTATATAATTTTAAAGAATCATAAATGTAATTTGTAGTTTTTTTTTTTTCGAATTGACAATATGCTGTTAGCCCTAACGGCTTTTACAGCGTCACCGGGCGGGACGGGCGAGTGCAGAAGCATCGCCGAGTTATTTTGTAGAATTAGGCGTTACGTTGCATACTTACTTCCATAATACAAAACTAATAAGAATTAGAAAGACTTTATTTATAAAAATTTATAAAAGTTTATCGCGGATTATAGTAAAATAATATTCTCATCAGTTTTCAATTATAAATGTTAAAGTTTGTGAGTAAGGATGTATGTTTGTTACTCTTTCACGGCGAATCCGTTGAACCAATATCGATGAAATTTGGCACAATTATTCCTTATACACTGGGGAAACTTATAGGCTATAGAAATCCTGTTAATTCTACAGGAATAGGATGACATTGAAAAGCGCCATCTATTACCAATCTCGATAATAGTTCACGCAAACGAAGTTGCGGGTAAAAGCTAATCATAAATAAAACTGATACACTCATATAATTCCGCCGTGTGGTATCCGGCTGAGTGGAATAAACCATCATTTCTTACCAAGATGTCGTAAAAGGCGACTAAGGTAAGTTGATCCACCGTGTGGTATTCGGTTAAGTTGAATAGACCACCCTATTTCTTACTGAGGTGTTGTAAAATACGAATAAGGTAAATTGACGTCAGGCAGGGGGCCGTTCGTGTGACAACATTTTTGTAACAAAACAAAAGACGCAAATGAGACAAATTTATAGCTTTTTTATTAGTTTAGTTACTGTCGAGTGGCTTTTATAAGCTGTATAATATGTAGGATTTATTAAAACGCACGTACTACCCATAACCACAATACACACGCACTACACACGTTCACTATCACATACTCAACAATTTTTCGCTCCGCAACCGAAGCGTCATCATGAGATGGACTCCGTGACGAAATCAAAATGATCGCTTTGCGTTTATGCACATGCCTTACGAAGCTTTTCTTTGTGATAAATTTAAAATATCAAGTACGCATATAGCTTTTAAATAGAAAAACTCAATGGTGCCTGGCCATGGTATTTTATTTGCTTTTTTTTGTAAAAGGTGACTAGCTATTGGGTTACAAATTACTAGTAAACTTGTTAACCCCTTCCAGCTCAGTTACTAGTAAATACCTGTGTTACGAGTGGATTCACGTCGGTAAAATAATGCCCGGGATTCGAACCCACGACCTCTCGATCGCAAGTCCGTTACCCTATCCGCTACCGCCGCTTTAACCTTGACTTTGTGACCCATAAAATATAGGATAATTCCCGTTACTTCATACAAGTAAGTAACGGCCTGTTACTATCCCACTGCTGAGAATAGGCCTCTTCTCTCTGTTTTGGGAGAGAAGGATTGGAGCTAAGACCTACCACGCTGCTCCAATGCGGATTGGTAGGTTACACATACCTCCAGAATTCTCTAGAGATATGCAGGTTTCATCACGATGTTTTCCTTCACCGAAAAGCGTGTGATAAATTGCAATTATCAATTAGACACATAAGTTTTAACAGAAAAACTCATTGGTGTCTGCCCGGGTTCGAACCCGTGATCGTCTATAGAGATTCACACGGTCGCACCGCTGGGCCATCTCAGCTTCATACAAATGTTTAATTAAAGCATCGTTTATTTACTAACATTTTTCGGGAGCGCTCACATGCGACGTGTCACTGTATATATTTAACACGACCTGGATGTGAATTTAAATTATGTTCTTGTTTCCTTTGAAATGCCGAAAATAGCTACGATATTTTGATAAACTGTAATTTTAACTGTCTTGTATCTTGGCTTCTTATGTTTCGGTAATAGCTTTTCTATCTATCTATATATATAAAAGAAAGTTGGTCTTAGTTACACTATTTATAACTCAAGAACGGATGAACCAATTCTGCTGAAAATTGGTGAAAAGGTTGCTTAGTACCAGGAGACGGACATAGGATACTTTTTATCCCGTTCGACCGCATTTATTTTATCCCGTCAAGTGACTATAAAACGTGGTATAACAAAAACGACTATGACATGGAATAACAAAACGCAAATGACCGTGGAATAACAAAACATGAATGACAGCTAAACGAAATTTTGTCTTTGAATAAGTATATATTTTGAATTTAGATATTCCAAAGATAGCAGGGAATCTTCATGGTATAGTGAAAGAGGGGGAGTTTTACTCCAAATTTAACGCGTGCGGGGCACGGGCAGTAATGAATAAATCAAAACTACTGGTTAGATTTTAATAATTTTTTTCACCGAGTGACATAGGCTATATATTTTATACCCGTGCGAAGCCGGAGCGGGCTACTAGTAATATTATAAAGAGGAAAAATTTGTATGTATGTTCGTTAATGTTAATGTTTTCACACAAAAACTACTGGACCAATTTCAAAAAATTTTTCACCATTGGAAAGCTGCTTCTTTTCTTTTACTTTACTGAGAAACATGTATTTACAAAAAAAATAGGGATCCATTAAAAAAATGTAATAAGGTGTAAAAAAAATAAAAATTACGCGGGTGAAACCACGGGATATTACTAGTAATAAATAAAATATCGTAACCGAGCTTCGGTCGGTTTTTTTTAAGCCAAAAAACAATATAACAAAATAAGAATAAAATCCGGGTCCGAACCGGGTATTTTCACATCTTTAGATTGCCTATTCCCAACTGAGCTAGTATAACTTTGCAAATGACAGCGTAATTAACCTCTGTTTTCTAATAATATTGCGTTTTTTTCTAGGCAATCTTTGGTAGGTCTTTTTTCTAGGCATTCCAAAATGCAAAAGAAAGTAAAATTACTTCCTTTTATCCCATTTTAGTACAATTTATAACTTTAACTAAGAATAGAATAAAGAGATTTACGCGGGAAAAACTTTTTTCTAACACAGATTTCTAGTACCTTGCCCAGGAATTTTTAAAAAGATACAAAAAATGCAATGAAAAAATTAAATGAAAATTAAAAAAGGAAAGAAAGAAAGCCGGATGATATGTGGGAATCGCTCCCAGATCACAGCTTTACATTAAAAAAAATGTCTTTTTCCCCTGTTTTTAGGAAAATGCTATAGTTTACGTTGAACTTACAATACCCAAGTTTTCAATTATTGCTGTCAAACGTAAAGTCATACGTAGCTCATTTGGGAAACGGGGAGAATAGAAAGGTGAAAATACCTAGGTTCGAGGCCTACCCGCGCAACTATTTTTTAATGTTTTTGTAAATTTTTCACTATTTAATTTTTTTTTATCTTTTAATAAATTACAGTGTAACGTAATATTTAGTTATTTTTTTTATTTAATAACATATTAATTTTAAAATTATAATTGCTTGTTGCCGATCGGTGGTCCCTCCCTGCGCGGCCGACAGCGTTGCCCTTGAATTTAGAAAGGCGAACCGGCCGGCCGGCGCGGCCGCCGCGGCCGCCGCTTTATCATTCGGGCAGGACGACACGATCTTTGACAGCGAGTGGTCGCGTCTAGCCGTGCTGCATTTTTTTTTACAATATAATATAGGCTTTCTTTATATTTAAAACCTAAAGCCTTTAATTTGTTTTTATAGGCGTGATACGCTTATAACTTGTTGTTATAACCCCAAAATCGGGGTGCCATACCTGGGCTTAAGCCAGGTACCTTTTGCCCCCTTCTCAGCCAGAGCCGGACTTTAGTGGCCTTGAGTCCGGGCCCGACGTTCTTCGGGTCGACTCATCGTTCTCCGGGCGCGCGCTGCACGGCCCACTCCGCTGCTAGACAAAGCCAGGGCAGTACCTAGCGCACACCTACCCTCTTACGGAGCATTGCATAGACAGGCAGTAGACCTCTTACGACCAATTAAATTTGTTGTTGACTGTTGGTGAGTCTTTTAATCACTCCCAGCGTCACAACAGGTAACCCAGGTGCTACAAGATTAACTCATTTATATATAATGTCTGGGTGACCGAGATTCGCTCGGTAATTTTTTGCAAAAAAATAAACTTAAAAAAAAGACAAAACAATTATTTCGTTGGGGATCGATCCTTGGCATTCACATTTCTCGAGGCTGCCTGTTACCCGAATAAGCTACGTCGACTTGACAGTTAATGGCGAAAATTCAATTCAATATAAATGTTACTGTTTTTAAATGCCCAAAAAACAGGGATAAAACAATATTTTTTTTACATAATACCTAGGTGGATCAATTTTTCTCCCCCAAAACCTACTACATGCTGAATTTCAGGAAAATCGCTGGAGCCGTTTCCGAGATTCGGAAAATATATATATATACAAGATTAACTCATTTAAATATAAAGCTTAAAGATAAAGTTATTCGTATATACATACGTAGATAATGTAACTTTATTGATCAGATGGGGCGATATGAAAGCGTTCAAACGAACAGTATGTCATATCTCGTAACAACATTTACATGATATGAAGATAATCGACATGAATCTATGATGTAACAGATAAAACCGTGTATAAATGATTCATATATAATAATCCGACGAAATTAGAGATCTATGATAAATAGTATTTCTAGCGAGTCAATATAACTTGGTATGTAGTAGTAACGGCCTGTTATTATCCCACTGCTGGGCATAGGACTCTTCTCTCCTTTTTTTGGAGAGAAGGATTGGAGCTGAGACCTACCACGCTGCTCCAATGCGGATTGGTAGGTTACACATATCCCCGGAATTCTCTAAAGATATGCAGGTTTCCTCACGATGTTTTCCTTCACCGAAAAGCGTGTGATAAATTGCAATTATCAATTAGACACATAGGTTTTACTAGAAAACTCATTGGTGCCTGCCCGGGGTTTGAACCCTAGACCTCCTCGAAAGAGGCGCACGGTGTTACCGCTGGGCTACCACAGCTTAACTTGGTATACTAACTATTTATTTTGTAACGAGCGAGGACAAATGCTAAAATTTATTTTAGAAACATTCTCCTGCCCTTATCCCACTCTAATTCGGATCGGCATAACATGTTTTAAACATGTTGTTAAGTGTTTTGACTAGTTATTTTAGGACCGGCCGCCTTCCTGACATCAACTTACCTCAGTCACCGGCTACGTCCCCTCGGTAAGAAATGAGGGTGGTCTATTCTGCTCTGCCGGATACCACACGGCGGGTCAACTTACCTTAGTCACCGTTTACGACACCTCGGTAAGAAATTAGGGTGGTCTATTCTACTCAACCGGATACCACACCATGTTGCTAATGCAACAACTTAGTCACTCTTAGTGCAATAGTAAGAATCATTTTAGTTAGCTGTGTAGTATCCGGATGAGTAGAATAGACCACCCTAATTTTTTACCGAGATATCTTAAAAGTGAGTAAGTTAAGATGACGTCAAGCAGGCGGTTGCTCATAAAATAACAAGCCAAAACATGTCGTTATATGTTTAAAACATGTTACCCCCATTTTAGAGCAGGAACATGATGATTCAAGCCATTTCATTTCTATATTACATAACAAAATCCGCGTCCACGTATGTATGTACACGATAAACTCATAAAATACTTAACGGAATTACATATAATTTTCACTAATAAATAGTGTAATTTACGAGGAAAGTTTTTGTGTATAATTTTCTACGATTTTGTGTTTATTAGTTGAATTATAACAATAATTGTTGATTTCAGTAAAAGTAAAGCTTTACTCACATCCTTCTCCTTTGCATAGAGGAGCGTGCGTCCGCGCAGCTTGAAGTAACGCCGTTGCCATCTCTGGAAGCTGCGCGTCTGCTTCATCAGGTAACCCTCCTTGACCACTGGCTGCGAATAATATATAAAAATTAAATCTACCATCATGATAATATCCTAACGCCGCCGTGTGGTATCCGGCTGCATAGAATAGTACCACCCTCATTTCTTACCGAGGTCTCGTAAAAGGCGACTAAGGTAAATTGACCCACCGTGTGGTATCCGGTTTAGTAGAATAGACCACCCTCTTTCTGACCGAGGTGTCGTAAAAGACGACTAAGGTAAGTCGACCCACCGTGTGATATCCGGTTTAGTAGAATAGACCATCCTCTTTCTTACCGAGATGTCGTAAAAGGCGAGTAAGGTTAATCGACCCGCCGTGTGGTATCCGGTTTATTAGAATAGACCACCCTTTCTTACGACTAAGGTAAGTTGACATCAGGCAGGCGGCCGGGTGTAAAATACTTAGCCAAATCATGTGACAACATGTTTATAACATGCTATGCCGATTCGATTTAAATTGGGAAAAGGGCAGGAGAAATAAATGATCCTTGTCCCAACGTGTAAATTAATTTAATTGAAAATTTTCGGTTTTAATTGTGCTAGATTCCATCAATATTCGTTCAACGGTTTAGCAGTGAAAACGTTACAGAAATACAAACAAACTTTGGCATTTATAACACTAACAGGATTAGTATGGACGATCTAACAATTCAAAATCCATTTATTGTTATCTTAGCAACTCATAGATGTCGATAATCTAAAGTAAACAACCACCCTGTTGTTTTTCCATTTATTTCAAAGCAACACACATTTATAAAATACTGACCAATAAAAATAAAATATCTCCCATTAAAATGATATGTTACACGTAAATATAGTTTTAAAATGAAAATAATATTCACCCTTGAGAAATATACTTTTCTGTAATTCTGCAAAGCAAAAATCTATCACACAGGTTGTCAAACTTTATCCGTTTACCGCATGTAATCGTAGAAATTTCAATCCAAATAAAATACTTTACTATAATAATTTTAGTGTAGTATGTAGTAATTATTTATTATTATTTTCAGCACATTCATTAGAGTTCATACTATTGCAATGCCATCCTCGCAAACTGATGTGTAAATGTTCTTATTAATAATATTTATTGTGCCTAATTAATAATAATTAATTAGGCATTATAAATAATAATTTAAATACCAATAACAATATAATTGTAATTTATCATACGCTTTTCGGTGAAGGTAAACATCGTAAGTAAACCTGCATATCTCTAGAGAATTTTAGGGATATGTGTAACCTACCAATCTGCATTGGAGAAGCGTGGTAGGTCTTAGCTCTAATCCTACTCTACAAAAATGGAGAGACGAGGCCTATGCCCTGCAGTGAGATAGTAACAGGTCGTTACTTTCCTTTTTTTACACGTTTTTCGTTGAAGGAAAACATTGTAAGAAAACCTGGATATTTTTATAAGAATTCTGAGGATATGGGTAATCAACCAATACGCATTGGAGCAGCGTGTTATGTCTTAACTCCAATCCTTGATTCCACAAATGGAGAGACGAGGCCTATGCCCTGCAGTGAGATAGTAACAGTACGTTACTTTCCTTTTTTTACACGTTTTTCGTTGAAGGAAAACATTGTAAGAAAACGATATGGATGGAGGATATGTGTAATTTACCATTACGCATTGGAGAAGCGTGGTGGCGTCTTAGTTCCAGTTCTTGTCTCCAAAAAGAGAGGAGGCCTATGCCCAATAGTGGTATAGTAACAGACCGTTACTTAAATAATATAGTAAGTATGTACTTACTATAATGTATGTATGTAAGTACTTGAAATACTTAGCAGGAAGAGACGTTTCTTCCGCCCCTCTAGCAAATTAAATCACTTCGCCCCAGTTATTAGTGTTGACAATTAGTATTTTATCGTCGACAGCTCTCATACTAATAACTAGCATTAGATCTAATTGGATAGTAAAGCTATTAACACTAATTATTATAAAAGGACTCGCGAGACAAATGGCTGCCACTTAACGGCACTTAAGTCGAACATCTAGTACTTTCTTAACGAGCGGAAAAGGATAAATTTAATTGTCATCCTCGTAATTTACACTTCGTTTATCTGATTTGATAGACAGGTGACAACATTATCGGAGAGTAATGGGTTATGACATCGGTTTGAATTTTTTTTATGTCAGGACAACACCTATTATGGGTCATCACCGCCCGACGTGGACGAGCGGCGGGTATGTCTGCAACTCAGCAACAACTAAAACAACTAAAAACTAAAAACCTGACAGTGCTCCACCATGCTGCTGGTGGCGGGAACAGGGTACCGTTGTTCACTTTGCCCCAATCCCCGACAGCAGCAACTCTGAACTCTAGGGTGCACCACCTCTGGGTCGGGGCCTCTCTAAAATTGGCCCCACCCTCCGCTAATCGATGCATCGTGAGCAACAGATGCATCGATCATCTCGGGGACCTTTTCAGATCGGCGTCCGATAGACCCCGTTCGGGACCAGAGGTCTTGAGGGCGGCATACGACGCTTTGACGAGTCGTCTTCGTTGAATTTTAGCTGTGCCAATACAGCAGTTTACAATAACTATGAAAAGGATCCTAATACAGAGAGCCTACTTATTTTAATATTAAGGTTTACCTAGATGATAAAAATGGGTATAGCCACTCTTCAACCCTATACAAACACAGTGAAGGAAGGAACCAGCAAGAAACTCGGCGGTCAATATTTTAAACATTTTCAAAATCATCCTCCTGCCTTTATCCCACTCTAGGTGGGGTCGGCGGAACATGTTATAGACATGTCACATGATTTGGTTAAGTATTTTATGACCAGCCGCTTCCTTGAACTCAACTTACCTTAGTCCTTAGTCGCCTATTACAACACCTCGGTAAGAAATGAGGGTGATCCATTCTACTCAACCGAATACCACGCGGCAGGTCAACTTAAGTTAGTCGCATTTTACGACATCTCGGTAAGAAAGAGGATAGTCTATTCTACCCAACCGGATACCACACGGTGGGTGTATTTATCTTAGTCGCCTTTTACAACACCTCGGTAAGAAAGAGGATGGTCTATTCTACTCAACCGGATACGACACGGCTGGTCGACTTACATCAGTCGCCTTTTAAGACTAACTCACCAATCCCCAGAATTACAAAAGTTTATAACCATATTAAGTGCCCTGATATATTCCATGTATCCCTCCATCATTTTAGAAAAAAAATCCTAAAAAATCTTAGTGTAATTTACTTAAAGTCTAATTTACTTAGCTTAGTTTTAATTCTAAATTTCAGATTCATAATTATTATTGTATTGTTTTGAGTTACATTTGCATGTGGTGTTTACCTTTAAGTAGTTTTACATTTAGACTTAGTGTAATAGTATAATAGAATATGTGTTAGAATTAAGTGTTATAGCCGTTGGTAAACCTAATAAATTAAAAAAAAAAAAAGACGCCTTGGTAAGAAATGAGGGTGGACCATTCTACTTAGCCAGATACCACTTGGCATAACAGTAAAATTGGTATATATAAATTTATTTCAACAAATCAGGAATCAGCTCAGGAATCGCCTAACCTTATACCTTATAAATTGAGACAACCAGGCGCCATGAAGTTATCTATCGCTTAACTATTGGCATACTACCAATCCGTGCAAAATGGTTTGGCACAGCTCTATAGTACACAGAAGTGAACAGTAATAAAAAACAGTGTGCTTTACAGCCATAGTGTCATTATACTAGAATAGGCAGAGGCAGATGTGTAAGTGAGAGTCCAACAAACCCCAGAGCGCGCCACCTCTGGGTCGGGGCTTATCTAACAATGGCCTCTCCCTCCGCTAGACGTTGCATCGGGAGCATCGTTTGCCCTTATTCCACTCTAAGTTGGGTCGGCAGTCGGCACAACATATTATAAACTTCTTGTCACATGATTTGGCTAAATATTTTACGACCGGCCGGCTGCCTGACGTCACTTACTCCTTTTTTACGACACCTCGGTAATAAATGAGCTTGGTCTATTCTACTCAGTCGGATACTACACGGCACATCTCATTTTTTAAATAACATATATAATAAAAGCAGGTCCAGTTTTCTTCCAGGACTAAGGACAAAACAAATTATTGCTTTATTGTAGGAAGTTGGTTAACTAGGGTATAGTTGCCTTTAACCCCAGTAAGAACTGTGGGTGGTCTATTCTACTCAGCTGGAGACCACACGGCGGGTCAACTTACATTCCTTCCTTCTTTACATTCCTTACAATGCTTTTTACGACACTTTGGATTGGAAGGATTGGAGCTAAGACCCACCGCGCCACTCCAATGCGAATTGGTAGGTTACACATATCAACAGAATTCTCTAGATAGATATGTAAGTTTTCTAATGATGTTTTCTTCACCGATAATCGTGTCATAAATTTAAATTATCAATTAGACACATACATTTAAATCAAAAATCTCATTAGTGCCTACCCGGGATCTGAACCCACGACCCCTCGAAAGAGTCGCACGGTCTCACAGCAGGCATTTTTCTTGTACTAAAAATAAATCTGCTACATTTAAAAGTTTATATTTACTTCAGAGGGTAGCTAGATAATAAAGATACCCGCAAGCGATATTATAACAAAAACATGAGAATTCATTAAGAGATAAAAGAATTTCTATGATATATATATATATAATTAAATATATTTACTTTGATGTTACATTTGGGATGTAATGTAATGATCTCATTAATTTTTTTAAGGATCCTGTTTCTAAACAGAGCCTAAAGCTGCATACATACTGAATGTTTAGATTACTAACTGATTAGGGTACTTACATACTGAAAATATAATATACATTTAACACAAGTAAAGTTAAAAAAGCTCTTAACTAGACTTATTTAATAATAAGTACCTGGGTAACCGGTAATTTTTTTAAATCAATTAAAAAAATAGAATTAAAAATAAAAAAAAGAGTTTATCTGGTGTCTATACTAGTATTCTGAAAGACCGCCCAATTACCTAATTGAGCTATAATGACTTTGCAATTGACAGCAAAATTATCGTTTGCCTTCTCATAAAATTATAGCAGTTTTTTCAATGCCGAAGACGGGGATAAAATAACATTTTTTCTACCTAGCTAGACCGATTTTTAGTGTTATTCATCGGTTCTCGATAAGTGAACAAAGTTTTAATTTAATCTGTACACTCGAAGTACGTCAAAATTGAAATCAGTCTTGTACATACATACTTTTACGTAAATAAGAGTGATTTAACGGTTAAATTGACGGCAATGAAGTCGCGAGGACAACAAGTCTGTATACAGGGTGGTACAAACGATACTACATTAAATAAATCCACTGATCACTTAGATTAAATAACTTTGGCATAATTCGATGTTCCTAAAAAATGTTTTAAAAAATGTATTTTCGATCAAAATAAATGTAATTTAACTGATATATGGCTTTTTTAGTAATGAAGAAAAAAATAAGCTTATAGTTTTCTCTCCTTCGCATTTGTTACACAATTTAGTCTCTTGGTCAAATATTTTTATAGAAGGGAAATCGGAATCAAATTCAAATTCAAAATATTCTTTATTCAAATAAACTTGTAAACAAGTGCTTTTGAATCGTCAACTCTACTGCTGGTTCGGAAAGCTGTTCCTACCGAGAAGAGCCAGCAAGATACTCGCCGGTTGCTCTATTAAAAATATAATTCTTAATACTATTTACATTAAGTCGTTACTGTCTTGTACAGGTTCAAAGAGAGCTATATCCACACATTCTTATCTTCTAAATAATCTTCAAGAGTATAGTAGGCTTTTTGTATCAGTCTCTTTTTAACAGTGTTTTTAAACTGCTGTAACAGCAAAGCTGAAATTGATTGCGGAATTTTATTATAGAATCTTATACCAAAACCCTCAAACGACTTACGCGCTTTTGCAAGGCGCAAGTCCCAAACTGAGCCACATCAACGTGTTAATGGACCTCTAGTGTTTTATATAAAAAGATTGCAACAGAATAATAAATCAACCCCGGCAAGTACAAGGCCGATTTTACTTCTCAAATTAAATCCGTGGTAAAGCGAAAGGTCGCAGGTGAAATTTTACAGCAATTAGATAAACGACTGTCTCGGCTCACGTGACTTAACTGGGGGTCATTGAACAGGATATATGTTACCTGTGTTGCCATACTGCCTTTTGTATTTTGTTTTTAATGGATGGCATATTTGTTTTTGATCTACATTGTCTTTGAAATTTTTATACCTCACCGGTCACTGTATGTTTGTTGTCTTTGTTTTTGATTTCAAAGGAAAATATACAGATGGAAAACGTAATCAATGTACAGATTTATTCATGTGTTCTACAATATATATAATTGTAGAATTCGTGTGGTATTAAGCTTCCAATCATCATTCTACTGCCCTTATCCCACCCTAAGTGGCATATTTTACAAACATGTTTTATCATGATTTGGCTAATTATTTTACCGGCCGTCTGCCTGACGTCAACTTAACTTTGTCGCCTTTTACGACACTCCGGTTAGAAATAGCAGTATTCTATTCTACTTAGCCGCATACCATTCTGCAAGTTTGGTACATATACTAATATATAAAGCTGAAAAGTTTGGTTGTTTCTTGGATTGTCTGAAAGCGCTAATCTCAGGAACTACGGGACGGATATGAAAAATTCTTTCAGTGTAGGATAGTACATTTATCGAGAAAGGCTATATAACAAGGCTATATTTAGGCTATATTTCAGAGGAGAACAATTTTGTAATACATGATTTTTCAATAACTATTACCGTTTATTCAGCGCATGCAAGGAAAGCTTTTAAGTTTTTCCGTTTTCGTAATATTTTTTATTGCTGCTCCTCTCCTATTCATCTTAGCGTGATGTTTTATAGCCTATAGCCTTTTTCGATAAATGGACTATTTTACACTGAAAGAATTTTCCAAATTAGTCCAGTAGTTCCTGAGATTAGCGCGTTGAAACAAACAAACAAACTCTTCAGCTTTATATATTAGTATAGATTTCACAGCGTGTACATTATACCTACCGGAAGACATCGACATTATACACAACCACGATGAGTGGGTTCATTTGCTAATTAAAAACAACCCACGCCCATATTGATTATAGTCCGTACTTAAAATAGAATTAAACTGTCCACTTGTTTCTCACCATAATACATATCATTAAAAACGATTCATTGCGATTTATTGGATTGAGCAAAAGGATTTACGACTGGGGCTTACAAAAACAGTAATTTAATTTCAGTATTTTTATATTAATAAAGTATAGTAAAAATAGTAGCTTTTAAAAGATAAATATACTCAATTTTTGATTATTCTATTGTACATCTTTTTTAAAATCTTACTTGACATCGTTTGCTTGTATAATTTATCGAATTATGCATTATTTTGGGGAAATCAATACTAAAACAGTCATGATTATTTTGCTTTAATGCTTTAGCGCGGCTAAAAGTAAATACATTTAATGCTAAATATAAAGCGTAAATAGGCGTTATTTTCCAGAAATCCATTGAACAAAAAGAATAATAAAATTACTTTGCTAAAATACGCGATATATCCGCGCACCCGCGATCCGCGCTTTATCTCGGATTATAGTGAAATAATTTTATTAATACTTTAGTGATGTTATTTATAAGATACAAGAACAAAGTGTCTCACATAGCAAGAAAGACTAAGATAAGTCACTGGACCTATTCTTAGATATAAGTTAATTTATAAGTTTAGGTAATCTTTAAGTTGCTTATTAGCCTCTTGGCTAGATCGCAACATCAATAAAGTACCCCCTTCTGATTGTTATTTATAATAGCAAAAAAAATAATAATAAAAGGTTTTAACTTGAGTTGATTTGAAAGTGTAAATAACTAAATTGAAAAGATCATTAATGTCGCTCCAGTTTTCCACACTATAGTAGAATACACTAGAGTATGGCAACACTGATACGCCGGAAGCACGCGGCAAACAGCTTGACGAGGGTGCAGACATACTCCCAGAGAGCATGACATAGCATTTCTTTAACCATTTATCCTTTGTAATTTTTTTTAATATTATTTAAAAATTGAAAAGATATCCGTTTCCGAGTTATATGACGATTTAAAACTACTTAAAACAGTCCACTTGAATAAAGAATATTTTGAATTTGAATTTGAATTTAAGTGTTAAAATGCCCTCAATCATGTAATTACTGCCTTTTATTATGATCCCAAAAGAAAAACGGTTTGATTCCATTATATATTTTATTAACTTCAGATGAAAAATCAACAAAATATTTTTTTTCAATTAATTCGTTCTATACAAGCTATGGTAGCCCAGCGGTAACACCGTCCGACTCTTTCGAGGAGGTCACGGGTTCAAACCCGGGCAGACACCAATGAGTTTTTCTGTTAAAACTTATGTGTCTAATTGATAATTGCAATTTATCACACGCTTTTCGATGAAGGAAAACATCGTGAGGAAACCTGCATATCTCTAGAGAATTCTGGAGATATGTGCAACCTGCCAATCCGCATTGGAGCAGCGTGGTAGGTCTTAGCTCCAAACCTTCTCTCCAAAAACGGAGAGAAGAGGCCTATTCTCAGCAGTGGGATAGTAACAGGCCGTTACTTACAGTGTTCTATAGAGTATTAGAAATAACTGGTGTAAAAAAAAGAATAAATTTTTTTTTTAAATTCCAATAGGTATTGTGAAAACCTTACTCCAATCTTTCCGAATTTAAAAAAGCACCTGTATGGGACTAATCCTTCCCATATTATTGGCTTACAAACGAACAACGACATCAATTTTTATGTCTTCTATGAATTTTACGGCTGATGTCTGTCATACTCTGCACGCAACAAGTGCACACACACATGTATACACACACTCACATACCAACAACAACACACCCAATAATATAAAAACAATCATTAATTATTAATAACATATACTTAGCTATGTTTTGGTTTCTGATAATATTTTATTTTGCCTAGCTAACGAACAATAATTTACTAATTGTGTAATCCTTATTTGGCCCTAGTTTAAGGTGTTAATATTATGGAATAAATAACGTGTATTAGTATATTAAAATATTAACGATGTTCTTAAAACAAATTGCTTTAAATAAAACTAACGCACCGTGAAAGAGGCACTCGGCCAACCACGGCGCCGTGTAGTCGCACCTACATTACACGGCACTGTTATGTTATTATTTATCTGTAACACACCACATACACAAGTTTTTAAGTGAGTTTGTATGTGTGTGTGTTTAAAACCCTGAAATGTTATTATTTTAACGTCTTTAACACATCATAAATACAACTCTTTTAAGTGCGTGTGCGTACGTTGAGTTTATGATCGTCTTTGTTTCACTTTCTCTGTGTGTTTGTGTGTGTGTGTATGTGCGTGGGAGTGTGTAGGCGTTTGAGTTTGTGTTTATAATGGTATTATTTTAACGGATTTATTTGTAATTCATCCTGAATACAACTTTTTTAAGTGCGTGCAAGTGAATGCATGCATGTGTTTATGGGAGTGTCTGTCTGTGCGTGTGTCGGTGTGTGTGTGTATGCATTTGAGTGTGTGTTTCTACAGTTGTGTAATGTTATTATTTTAACGTATTTTTCTGTAACACATCCAAAATACAAGTTTTTTTAAATTAGTTTGCGTAGGTGGATGCATACTTGTGTTTATGCGTGTTTCTGTCGCTTTCTGTCTGTCTGTGTGTGTGTGTTTTTCTACTGCTGTGTAATGTTATTATATTAACGAATTTGTCTGTAACATTTCTGTATATAGTTAAATTTAAGTGCGTGTGCATACATGAAAGTGTGTGTGTGCGTACGTGAATCCATACGTCTAGTTCTGTGCGTCTTTGTGGCTGTGTGCGTAATATACAGGGCTAACATATGTTATTATGAAAAAAAATTTGCTATTCCTCAGGAAACGAGAAAAACCACATTGAATTGTACACAATTCAAAGTATTTTAACAGTTTAGTTGAAAACTATGCGGCTAAGAATATTTTAGAAAAAATTTAGGTTACTTTTTTTCTATACTTAGCATAAAACAGAAGCTCCAAAAGTCCCCAAATGCCATCTGTCTGTATGTGATCGAGTTTATCATAATAATGAACCGATTTTTACTAAAAGCTAGTGTAATTCTTCCGGAAGGTTTAGGTTACAATACATTACGGTTTAATTAAAACGTATTAGTTTCGGGTAACATACCACGGTAATTTGTTTTAATTCGCCGATATTTCGACCCAGTTGCATGGATCGTGGTCACGACGGAACTGCAGGTAGGCGGTACTTCAAGCTGAGACGTTAGGGGCAGTATCTAACTACCCGCCGTCTCGTTCTTTTTATCGGTGCGTCACGGATTGTTCGGCATACTACACTCACAACGTCACTTTTAAATTTTGAATTTTGGCGCCGTTTCTGAGTTTTACACAGTTCTACTACTGGATTCCACGTGTTCGCTAATCTAAAACCGTCTTCGCGATTGAAATTTTTATATTTCTTAATTTCAATGGCTTCGCGAACTATCCTCGGTATGTAGTGGCGATCAGTGGAAAGAACTTTCGGGCTGTGAAGTTCTATCCAGTGATTTGTTCCGGCTTGTGTAACATGTTGGGCGATCGCAGATTTTAAAATGTCGTTGTTTTTGACTGCTTTTATGTGTTCTGTGACACGGGTGGCTATGGATCTCTTTGTTTGCCCGATGTAGGAGCTTCCACAGCTGCAGTCAACCTTGTAGACACCAGGACACTGATACGGCAAGCGATCCTTTGGAGACCGCATCATATGGGCTATCTTTTGTAAAGGAGTGAACACAGTCTTGATATTATATTGCTGTTTGAGTATTCTTTCTATTTTATCAGTCACTCCTCTTATAAAAGGAAGGAAACCCCTTTGTCTTTCAACCTCCAAAGGGCGCTCTTTTCGTCTGCGTTGTATGTTCTGCATTGGAGTGTTGTGACCATTCCACCGTAATACCCTGCGCACGTGGTCGAGCTCACTCTGAATGTGCAGATCATCGCAGAGGTCATAAGCGCGGTTGGTAAGGGACGTGGCTACTGATGCCAGGTGGCGTGGATGGTGATGAGACGAGCCGTGTAAGTATCTGTCCGTGTGTGTAGGCTTTCGATACACAGAATGACCAAGCGATGTATCAGAACGTATTTTTATATGGACATCCAGGAATGGTAAGCCTCTGTCTTTTTCCATCTCGTACGTAAATGACATTTTAGGGTGAATGCTGTTTAAATGACTAAGAATTAATTCCACTTCTCGCTGCCCTCCTTGCAGGATAGCATAAATATCATCAACGTACCGTTTCCAAATTTTAATTTCTATAGGTGCAGTGGAAATAGCCCGATCTTCGAAATATTCCATCCACAGGTTGGCAACCACTGGAGCGACCGGACTTCCCATCGCTACTCCATCTATCTGAAGGTAATATTGGCCTCTGTACAGGAAAAAATTCGAGTCTAAACAGTGCTGTAGTAATGTTAGATATACCGCAGGGATATTCATTTCCTGTAGTTTGCGTTTTATTACCTCCAGACAATCCTGGATAGGTACGTTGGTAAAAAGGGATAGTACATCAAAACTAAGCATACACTCTTGTTCTGTAACACAAATGTCTTTCAGCAACCGCACGAAATGTCGAGAGTTTTTTACGTAAGTAGATGTGTGACCCAGCAATGGTTGTAAAACACTCGCGATATGCTTGGCCAGTTCATAAGTCGGCGAACCTATCTGGCTGACAATAGGTCGTAGTGGTATGCCCTCCTTATGCACCTTTGGTAAACCATATAACTTTGGCGGTTGTGTACTCCGAGGTTTAAGTAGTTTTTTACTTACGTCATCTCCAATAATCTCCCGAAATTCCTGGATTAGTCTGTTCGTTTTTTTGGTCACTCGTGCAGTAGGGTTGTAATTCACCTTCTTATAAGTAGTGACGTCACTCAAAAGAGCTTCCATCCTATCCTCATAATCAGAGACGTTCATTACTACTGTCGCATTTCCTTTGTCTGCCTTTAAGACTAAAAGGTCGGTGTTGTTTCGAAGGTCTTTGATAGCCTTGCTTTCCTCCAAGGTCAAATTATGACAGGGCGGCTTAGATTTTCTAAGTAGAACTGCCACATCCTGTCTGAGTATATCTGCATTACTCGGAGGTAGTTTATTACGCTGTATCACATCTTCTATGTTGCCAATAATTTTTTCGTAAGGAATGCGTGAAGGTGAAATGGCGAAATTTAACCCCTTGTCTAAGGCACTCTGTGCAGCACAAGATAACCCTTGGTTCGATAAATTGACAACATTTGTTTGTTTATTTTCGATATCTGAAGTGCAGGTATTCAGTCTTTGCTTTCGTAATAATATCTCAAGTTTGCGTTCGTGTTTTACTTCACATAATTCCGCGGTACGTTGAGCTTGGAGATATGTTATTCTGTCAATGATATCAAAAATATCACTATCGAACACTGCACTGCAATCCAAATGCACTTTTAACAATTGACACTGCACTTTATTAAGAACGAAACGGTTATGCCTTATTAATTGTCGTAACAGTTTGACACCCGCCGCCGCTTATAAGAAGGTGAATTACAACCCTACTGCACGAGTGACCAAAAAAACGAACAGACTAATCCAGGAATTTCGGGAGATTATTGGAGATGACGTAAGTAAAAAACTACTTAAACCTCGGAGTACACAACCGCCAAAGTTATATGGTTTACCAAAGGTGCATAAGGAGGGCATACCACTACGACCTATTGTCAGCCAGATAGGTTCGCCGACTTATGAACTGGCCAAGCATATCGCGAGTGTTTTACAACCATTGCTGGGTCACACATCTACTTACGTAAAAAACTCTCGACATTTCGTGCGGTTGCTGAAAGACATTTGTGTTACAGAACAAGAGTGTATGCTTAGTTTTGATGTACTATCCCTTTTTACCAACGTACCTATCCAGGATTGTCTGGAGGTAATAAAACGCAAACTACAGGAAATGAATATCCCTGCGGTATATCTAACATTACTACAGCACTGTTTAGACTCGAATTTTTTCCTGTACAGAGGCCAATATTACCTTCAGATAGATGGAGTAGCGATGGGAAGTCCGGTCGCTCCAGTGGTTGCCAACCTGTGGATGGAATATTTCGAAGATCGGGCTATTTCCACTGCACCTATAGAAATTAAAATTTGGAAACGGTACGTTGATGATATTTATGCTATCCTGCAAGGAGGGCAGCGAGAAGTGGAATTAATTCTTAGTCATTTAAACAGCATTCACCCTAAAATGTCATTTACGTACGAGATGGAAAAAGACAGAGGCTTACCATTCCTGGATGTCCATATAAAAATACGTTCTGATACATCGCTTGGTCATTCTGTGTATCGAAAGCCTACACACACGGACAGATACTTACACGGCTCGTCTCATCACCATCCACGCCACCTGGCATCAGTAGCCACGTCCCTTACCAACCGCGCTTATGACCTCTGCGATGATCTGCACATTCAGAGTGAGCTCGACCACGTGCGCAGGGTATTACGGTGGAATGGTCACAACACTCCAATGCAGAACATACAACGCAGACGAAAAGAGCGCCCTTTGGAGGTTGAAAGACAAAGGGGTTTCCTTCCTTTTATAAGAGGAGTGACTGATAAAATAGAAAGAATACTCAAACAGCAATATAATATCAAGACTGTGTTCACTCCTTTACAAAAGATAGCCCATATGATGCGGTCTCCAAAGGATCGCTTGCCGTATCAGTGTCCTGGTGTCTACAAGGTTGACTGCAGCTGTGGAAGCTCCTACATCGGGCAAACAAAGAGATCCATAGCCACCCGTGTCACAGAACACATAAAAGCAGTCAAAAACAACGACATTTTAAAATCTGCGATCGCCCAACATGTTACACAAGCCGGAACAAATCACTGGATAGAACTTCACAGCCCGAAAGTTCTTTCCACTGATCGCCACTACATACCGAGGATAGTTCGCGAAGCCATTGAAATTAAGAAATATAAAAATTTCAATCGCGAAGACGGTTTTAGATTAGCGAACACGTGGAATCCAGTAGTAGAACTGTGTAAAACTCAGAAACGGCGCCAAAATTCAAAATTTAAAAGTGACGTTGTGAGTGTAGTATGCCGAACAATCCGTGACGCACCGATAAAAAGAACGAGACGGCGGGTAGTTAGATACTGCCCCTAACGTCTCAGCTTGAAGTACCGCCTACCTGCAGTTCCGTCGTGACCACGATCCATGCAACTGGGTCGAAATATCGGCGAATTAAAACAAATTACCGTGGTATGTTACCCGAAACTAATACGTTTTAATTATGTCTTCAAACCACGAATATTCAAGTATAAAATCATTAATTACTAGCCGGTACGGGCCGGATTATGTAAACAAATTACGTCACCTAGAACGATCTCGAAAAAAATGTATAATTACGCGGGCGGCGATCGTATTCTTAACAAAGTGTAGGGACTTTAATGTTATACCTATATGTGCGAGAATTGCGCCGCGTAAGGACATACCGAACTCCGAGAAAATTCTACGCACCGCGAGTGTCAAACTGTTACGACAATTAATAAGGCATAACCGTTTCGTTCTTAATAAAGTGCAGTGTCAATTGTTAAAAGTGCATTTGGATTGCAGTGCAGTGTTCGATAGGGATATTTTTGATATCATTGACAGAATAACATATCTCCAAGCTCAACGTACCGCGGAATTATGTGAAGTAAAACACGAACGCAAACTTGAGATATTATTACGAAAGCAAAGACTGAATACCTGCACTTCAGATATCGAAAATAAACAAACAAATGTTGTCAATTTATCGAACCAAGGGTTATCTTGTGCTGCACAGAGTGCCTTAGACAAGGGGTTAAATTTCGCCATTTCACCTTCACGCATTCCTTACGAAAAAATTATTGGCAACATAGAAGATGTGATACAGCGTAATAAACTACCTCCGAGTAATGCAGATATACTCAGACAGGATGTGGCAGTTCTACTTAGAAAATCTAAGCCGCCCTGTCATAATTTGACCTTGGAGGAAAGCAAGGCTATCAAAGACCTTCGAAACAACACCGACCTTTTAGTCTTAAAGGCAGACAAAGGAAATGCGACAGTAGTAATGAACGTCTCTGATTATGAGGATAGGATGGAAGCTCTTTTGAGTGACGTCACTACTTATAAGAAGGTGAATTACAACCCTACTGCACGAGTGACCAAAAAAACGAACAGACTAATCCAGGAATTTCGGGAGATTATTGGAGATGACGTAAGTAAAAAACTACTTAAACCTCGGAGTACACAACCGCCAAAGTTATATGGTTTACCAAAGGTGCATAAGGAGGGCATACCACTACGACCTATTGTCAGCCAGATAGGTTCGCCGACTTATGAACTGGCCAAGCATATCGCGAGTGTTTTACAACCATTGCTGGGTCACACATCTACTTACGTAAAAAACTCTCGACATGTCGTGCGGTTGCTGAAAGACATTTGTGTTACAGAACAAGAGTGTATGCTTAGTTTTGATGTACTATCCCTTTTTACCAACGTACCTATCCAGGATTGTCTGGAGGTAATAAAACGCAAACTACAGGAAATGAATATCCCTGCGGTATATCTAACATTACTACAGCACTGTTTAGACTCGAATTTTTTCCTGTACAGAGGCCAATATTACCTTCAGATAGATGGAGTAGCGATGGGAAGTCCGGTCGCTCCAGTGGTTGCCAACCTGTGGATGGAATATTTCGAAGATCGGGCTATTTCCACTGCACCTATAGAAATTAAAATTTGGAAACGGTACGTTGATGATATTTATGCTATCCTGCAAGGAGGGCAGCGAGAAGTGGAATTAATTCTTAGTCATTTAAACAGCATTCACCCTAAAATGTCATTTACGTACGAGATGGAAAAAGACAGAGGCTTACCATTCCTGGATGTCCATATAAAAATACGTTCTGATACATCGCTTGGTCATTCTGTGTATCGAAAGCCTACACACACGGACAGATACTTACACGGCTCGTCTCATCACCATCCACGCCACCTGGCATCAGTAGCCACGTCCCTTACCAACCGCGCTTATGACCTCTGCGATGATCTGCACATTCAGAGTGAGCTCGACCACGTGCGCAGGGTATTACGGTGGAATGGTCACAACACTCCAATGCAGAACATACAACGCAGACGAAAAGAGCGCCCTTTGGAGGTTGAAAGACAAAGGGGTTTCCTTCCTTTTATAAGAGGAGTGACTGATAAAATAGAAAGAATACTCAAACAGCAATATAATATCAAGACTGTGTTCACTCCTTTACAAAAGATAGCCCATATGATGCGGTCTCCAAAGGATCGCTTGCCGTATCAGTGTCCTGGTGTCTACAAGGTTGACTGCAGCTGTGGAAGCTCCTACATCGGGCAAACAAAGAGATCCATAGCCACCCGTGTCACAGAACACATAAAAGCAGTCAAAAACAACGACATTTTAAAATCTGCGATCGCCCAACATGTTACACAAGCCGGAACAAATCACTGGATAGAACTTCACAGCCCGAAAGTTCTTTCCACTGATCGCCACTACATACCGAGGATAGTTCGCGAAGCCATTGAAATTAAGAAATATAAAAATTTCAATCGCGAAGACGGTTTTAGATTAGCGAACACGTGGAATCCAGTAGTAGAACTGTGTAAAACTCAGAAACGGCGCCAAAATTCAAAATTTAAAAGTGACGTTGTGAGTGTAGTATGCCGAACAATCCGTGACGCACCGATAAAAAGAACGAGACGGCGGGTAGTTAGATACTGCCCCTAACGTCTCAGCTTGAAGTACCGCCTACCTGCAGTTCCGTCGTGACCACGATCCATGCAACTGGGTCGAAATATCGGCGAATTAAAACAAATTACCGTGGTATGTTACCCGAAACTAATACGTTTTAATTATGTCTTCAAACCACGAATATTCAAGTATAAAATCATTACATTACGGTTTTATGTAAATTGTGTTGAAGACGTCTCGCAGTTGTAAAAAACCATCCTGCTGAGAGCTATAGTCGCATGCGCCGCGTAAACCAATAGAGATATACTCAAGTCATATATAAGAGAATTGTAGATCTACAAAAATACTACAAAAAAGTCCGTGACACCATGTCTCTATCTCTTATGGTTAACTCACAATAACAAGTTTTATGTTCAAAATTTCAATTGAATACACCGATTTCCACGCGGGACGCAGCATAGTCAGTTCCATATACATTTATAATTTCTAAGAAAACAAAAGGATGATTGATTTTTGTTTGTGACTAAGCATCTCTTTAAATTTTTCGTGGCCGCAGTTTTAAATAAATGCTAGAACTTACACGTTTAAGTGTTAAATTTTCAGGCAAAATTAGGTCCTGTATACTGCAAACATCATTTAAACTCATTTTCAAAGTGGAAAACCTCACACACTTTAAAATGTCCATTTGACTGTGGAAGGAATGCAAGCTTGATTGGAACTGCGCCATATCATTCATAAATTTGAGGCTTGAAAAGGGATTTGGTTGGAAAAATCGTTTTTGTGTAAGGCAACTTGTATAAATATATTGCTAGGCTATTGCGAAGCGATCTTTTATTCTAGAGACAGACCAAAATATACACATACAAGCTGGGTTCTCGGCTTCATCTGCGTGTAAATTATTATGTCACAAAGCTATCCCACGTAAATCCTGACCCAGCAGTAATTTAATCGTAATATATTAATAACTTAAACCTTTCTCAAAAATTAAATTATCATCATCCTCCTGCCCTCATCCCACTCTAAGTGGGGTAGGCACAACATGTTACAAACACGTTGTCACATGATTTGGCTAGGTATTTTACGACCGGCCGCCTTCCTGACGTCAACTTACCTTAGTCGTCATTTACGACACCTCGGTAAGAAAGAGGGTGGTCTATTTTACCCAACCGGACACCACACGGTGGATCAACTTACCTTATTCGCCTTTAACGACAACTCAGTAAGAAATGAGGATGGTACTATTTTATTCAGCCGGATACCGCACGGCGTTCAAGAATTGAATTATCTTTTAGTAATAACCGTACCAAAATCGGTTCAGTAGATTTCGATCACATACAGACAGATAGTTATATTATGTACAGATTATTAGATGTACCCGCGGCATTGCCCGCGTGGAAATCGGTATCTAAAAGTTTTCCCGGGTAAATGGCGCCGCGGCGCGAAATCTAGAAATAAAAAGAAGCCTTTATATTGCTCCACAACTTCTAAATTTCAATAAGTCTCTTGAAAATCGGTTAAGCCGTTTCAGAGATTTACCTAAAACTATAATATTTATCAAAACCTGCCTCAAGAAATACACTATTTTTTTGTCTCTCCTATTCATCTTAGAGTGATGTTCTATAGCCTACAGCCTTCCTCGATAAATGGACTATCTTACACTACTTCTAAAGCTGTGGTAGCCCAGCGGTAATACAGTCCGCCTCTTTCGAGGAGGTCTAGGGTTCGAACCCCGGGCAGGCACCAATGAGTTTTCTAGTAAAACTTATGTGTCTAATTGATAATTGCAATTTATCACACGCTTTTCGGTGAAGGAAAACATCGTGAGAAAACGTGCATATCTCTAGAGAATTCAGGAGATACGTGTAACCTACCAATCCGCATTGGAGCAGCGTGGGTAGGTCTTAGCTCCAATCCTTCGCCCCAAAAACGGAGAGAAGAGGCCTATGCCCAGCAGTGGGATAGTAACAGGCCGTTACTTACTTTTTTTACACTACTTCGAATAGGTCATTCCTGAGACTAGCGCGTTAAAACAAACAAACCTATATATATTGCTTTATATATTAGATAGATGGCATAAATCCAAAGCTATACTTCGCTATATATTCGCATGTATATGGAAGTGGAGTTTAAGATAAAAGATAACAATACAACTAAACCTCAAAAACATTGATAAGCAAACCTACTCGCGTAGTTGATACTGGAGAACCGAGATTTTCTTTATCAGTGATAATTTTCGTTTGAATAACCATGACCTTAATTATATAATAGACAAGATATATATGTATCACGTTGTTTGGCTTACGTCGAAAGAGTTGTTTTAAGAAAGTTTTTATATATTTTGCTTTCTGTATTGGATAAATTTAACTAGGCTCTTACAATGTACAATTAATATAATTGTTAACGCACAGAATGCAATTACACGATATAATAGAATACCACTATTCCCGCTGCGAGATACTCTTCTCTTGATTGACAAACAAAGACTGAATGTCACTGTAACGTTTTATCAATAGGAAGACTCCACCGGAAACAACAACGGCACAGTGTTGCCACCATTTTAATCAAAAAGGGCGCGATACTCTTGTTTCATGACTGTGTTGCTATAAAATACAAAGCAGAAGTCATTGGTGACAACATCATAAGGGTTATTTACTGAAATAAACTACTAATATTAGAAATGCGACTTATCCCACTCTCAGTGGGGTCGGCAAAACTTTATATAAACATGTTTTCATATAATTTCGCTAGGTATCCGGTTGAAATGAATAGACTACCCTCTTTCTTACCGAGGTGTCGTAAAATACGACTAAGTTAAGTTGATGTCAGGCAGGCGGGCATTCGTAAAATACGTAGCCAAATGATGTGACATGTTTATAACATGTTGTGCCAACCCCACTTAGAGTGGGCTAAGGGAAGGAGGATAACGATATATAGAATTTTTAATGATAAATGACAATCTAGGTGCACATAGGCAAATAAAAAGTTATAGTATCAAGTATTTGTAATGCATGGTCTGTCTGTGTTTGGGACAATTAGCTTCATGCTGGGATGTACTTAATTGTCCCAACAATATTTATCTAACACATTAGTAGATAATTTTTATTAAATAGGTATGGTTATTGTTCATTCGTTGTTAGATTCATTAGTCCTTGAGGTTATATTTCATCATATAAATCATCATCATCCTCCTGCCCTTTTCCCACTAAGTAAGGTCGGCACAACATATCATAAACATGTTGTAACATGATTTGGCTGCGTTTTTACGACCGGCTGCCTGGCTGACTTCAACTTACCTTAGTCGTATTTTACGATACCTCGGTAAGAAGGAGGGTGGTCTATTTTACTATACCGGATACCACACGGTGGGTCAACTTACCTTAGTCGCCTTTTACGACACCTCGGTAAGAAAGAGGGTTGTCTATTCCACTCAACCGGATACCACACCGCGGGTCGACTTACCTTAGTCGCCTTTTACTACACCTCGGTAAGAAATGAGGGTGGTACTATTCTATTCAGCCGGACACCACACGGCGTACGCCTTTTACGACACCTCGGTTAGAAATGAGGGTGGTACTACTAGTCGGATACCACACGGCTAATATTTCATCATATAAAAATGTACCATGTATAAGCATAGGAAATGTGACTTTATTCTTCGGATATAAATTGCGTCAAGCGAAAGTCCTTGCCCACAAGTGGGGTAGTAACTACCTCAATTTTACACCTTAAAAAGAGGTAACCCTGTTACGAATTGTATCACATAACCGCAAGTACATTCGAGCCGGCATCTAGCTCGCCCAGATGTAGCACAATAAAAGTTTTCCCGGCCTTTTAAAGTATACGTACAATAGAAAAAAACTCTCCGTCTACGTCAGTAGAGCTGCACAATTACAAGTGCTTTAGATACTAGAAATAAAATGTTGAAGCATTCAATGAAAAACCCAGACGGAAAAATGGAAATATTTATTCTTTTTCGATGTTAAAAATTTTTGCCGTGTGGTATACGGCAGAGTAGAATAAAACACCCTTATTTCTTACCGATGTGTCGTAAAGGCGACTAAGGTAAGTTAACCCATCATGTGGCAACCGGTTGAGTAGAATAGACCACTCTCATTTCTTACCGAGGTGTAAAAATCGTAAAGGAGACGTGTATCGTGTGAAATCGTGTACCGTAAAGGCGACTAAGGTAAGTTGACTCGCCGTGTGGTATCCGGTTGAGAAAAATAGACCAACCTCGTTCTTACCGATGTTTCGTAAAAGGCGACTAAGGTAAGTCGACCTGCCGTGTGGTGTCCGGCTGAGTAGAATAGATCACCCACATTTCTTACCGAGGTGTCGTAAAAGGCGACTAAGGTAAGTCGACCTGCCGTGTGGTATCCGGCTGAGTAGAATAGACCACCCTCCTTTCTTACCGAGGTGTCGTAAAAGGCGTCTAAGGTAAGTTGACCGACCGTGTGGTATTCGATTAAGTAGAATAGACCATTCTCTTTCTTACCGAGGTGTCGTTAAATACGACTTAGGTAAGTTCATGTCAGGCATGCGGCCGATCTTAAAATACGTAGCCAAATCATGTGACAACATGTTTATAACATGTTGTGCCGAACCCACTTAGAGTGGGATAAGGGCAAGAAGATGATGAACAGGATTTAATAGCCTATGTGTTATTCCGGTGTATTAGGTATAATTGTGCCAAATTACATCGATATTGGTTAAGCGGATTCGCCGCGAAAGAGTAAAAAACATACATTCATACTCAAAAACTTCATTTATAATATTAGTAAGGATTAATAGTATATTTGTCAATTGCTACTGAATTCACACAAAGTCGGGGTTAGAAACTAGTGAGTTGTAATAAAATTTTCCTTTCCATATGATGGTGTTATAAAGCTTTTAGTTTTAATGGATCCCTTTGTTCTACAGTAGTGGCAAAACCACGAAAAGGATATGTACGTTGTAAATCAGTAAATCACTTTACGAGGCCACTAAAAAGTCAGTGTTAGTTTATACTAAACTATTAATCGCCAGCGACTCTGCCTGAGTGGAATGAAAAAAAATGTAATATACTCGTATTATTTTGATAACCATAAGAAATGATTAAAGTGAGTTAACCTTAAAAGCTAGACATATGCTGTCGCGGACTTTTACTAAGAACTTTTAGAGGGGAACAATTTTGAGGGGAACAAAAGAGAACCTGCATATCTCTAGAGAATTCTAGAGATATACGCATATCCCCCCACCAATCCACATTGGAGCAGCGTGGGAGATCTTAGCTCCAAACCTTCTCCGCAATAACTGAGAGAAGAGGCCTATTCCCAACAGTGGGAGCGTAATAGACTTTACTTTTTTTTTTCTATAGGACATTTAAAGGAGAACATAATTCTATCATTACTTTTGTACTAAATTTCATTAATATGACTCATTCCTTTGCATTTATAATATAAGTAAGTATCATTGAGAATTTAACAGCCTATAGTTATAACAGTTTGGGCTCGGTAGCCAAGTGCATGACTAACAAGGTGAGAAATTGACCTAATTATGTTTCATTAGCGGCAAACGACTCAATTAATTTACCTATAACTTACAACGCGAGCCTGAGTTTACGTCTCAGTGTTGTAGATATTTTTTTTTTCTAAATAAATCAAAGGTGTATCGATTTCAGTGCCAAATAATCTAATTGTTTATCTGTTAAGAGATTTATATATCGCCAATGTGGCTTCGAACGCGTAGAATATTAACTCGCAATAATAAATAATTTATATAATTAGGCGTTACTTTGCGGAGATCCATAATACAAAACTAATAATAAAATTATTTTGTTATAATCCTAACCTAACCTAATAATAAAATTAATTTGTTATAATTATTTTGTTATGTGTTAAAGAAGTAAAATAGAAAATATATATAATGCTAAATGTAGAGTGAGGATTCGTAAAAAAACCTGCACAAACCTCCACCACCGCCACCACAATACACAAGCACTACATACGTTCACTATCACAAACTCGACAATCGTTTCGCCCCGCAACCAAAGCATCATCAGGAGATAGACTCCACGACCAATATCGCAAAGCAAGCTTTGCGATTTTGATAACCGATTGTCCACTCTACATTTAGCATTATATATATTTTCTATTTTACTTCTTCGCGGATTATAGCAAAATAATTTTACTATAACTTTCACAATAATAAGTATTAGTATAGTATAGTATAGTATTTTAAAAATTTGAATCTGGGATAAGTTTTGTGACACTGATGGCAAAGCTAGTCATAAATAAATATATTGTTTTCAAAAATAAATATGTAACCAAAACAAATCCGAGTAACAAAAGTAGTTAATAATTTCAATATCGCTCTAATATGATTATTTGTGTCGGGTTTTCTCCTTTGTGAATTTTCGTTTCGTTAGGTACCTATAGAAGTATATTTTTCTTTGTTCTTTACAATTTGTGTAGAACAAAGGTTTATTTTCAGAAGACCTAAAGAATACCATTGAAACAAAAATAGCTTTATACTTAAAATTATTAAAGTCTTAATTATGTAATCGATTTTATACATTACCTAATTTAAATAACAGTAAATTAGACTGACGTAATGTCATTTATTGGATATAAATAATCGTAGAATGTTTTATTTAATATTTATATTGTGTATGTTATATTCTGTCGGTCCGTTTGTGTTGATGTTACGCTTTAATAAGTAATACGTCAATATTGATAAAATTTTGTCTAATAAAATCTTATACACCGGGGTAACATATTTAAATATTCTTATTTTGTATTTATTATTCGTATAATGGAATATCTCGAAAAATTAGTTTAAATTGAATAAAGAATTAAGAAAATTAAGAATTTGTGATAAAATATAAGAAAAATAAGATATTTTCAAATTTTGTTACTTCGATAAATTTGAAAATAGAATGGCTGATTTTTAAAAGAGTAACCATGATTTTGTTAAAATGGAGTTAATATGGCATGAGTATTATTTTATTACATACATGATGATTGAAAATTACGTTTTTTTTCGGGATAAGGGAAAGATAGTGCTTTATATGTTCTTGAGGTTTTAATGGCGGGAACGAAGTCGTGTACAAAACTAGGGCATAAATAAATAAAATTGATCCTCGCAACGCTACGCGTCCCGGGCACATGACTCCCCCCCGCCGCCCGCGACAGATGGCACGCCCATGCCGAAAGCGGTTTTTCGCGTCCAAAACAAACCGTCATCACTCACCAGTCTCCCGACGCACTTGCTAGTCGATATCCTGCGGAGGAGAGCTCTCTTTTCCGTTTCATTCTCGCTGTCCGTGCTGTCATCACAGGCCCTATCTATCCCTCCGGCCACTGACATAACGCCGCGGGCGCTCGCTCGCCAAACACACCCCGCACATCAAATTCGGCTACATCATACAGAATTAACTAACAAACACATTGTATAATGGTACGCTACCTCGCTGACATTCCGAGCGAGCGCCATGACCATTGACATAAGGGATACTGAAAACAAAACATGCTCGCGATCGTGCTACCATCTGTTTTGGACGCGGGGAACTACGAGAGAAAGTTACAGCTTGTAGCCTGACTGTAATTTGCGGCGTTGTTGCTGGGAAATAGGCGGTCAGATGGCGTTTTTCATCTGTATATAACCTTCCCGACCAAATCATCCACCTACTGGTAATGATTTTTAATGCCCTCCTTGCCGGATGCTCCTTTCCTGACGAGTGGAAAGAAGCTACAGTGATAGGTATCCCCAAACCGGGAAAGCCTCGAAATCTCCCGACTAGCTATCGTCCCATTAGTTTGTTAAACAGCCTAGGAAAAATATACGAGCGAATTATCCTTGCCCGATTAAAATCCGTAGTCGATACTTATAACCTCCAACGAACCAACGAACAGTTCGGATTTCGTCCAAAACACACCTGTGTTCAACAAGTGCACCGCCTCACGGAGCACATATTGCAAGGTTTGCAAACCAAGCAGTTTACAGGTGTCATATTTTTCGATGTTGCCAAAGCCTTCGATAAGGTCTGGCATGCAGGCTTAATCCACAAGTTGCTCCTATTAAATATACCTGACAGACTCGTACTTATCATACGAAACTACCTCACTAATCGTACATTTTGGTACCGCGTAGACGGCACTCTGTCGTCTCGCCGCCCTATTCGTGCCGGTGTCCCTCAAGGATCTGTGCTAGCACCCTTATTGTACTCGCTCTACACGAGTGACATTCCACGGGCGCCTATTAAAGAGCGCACTCATGTTGCTCTTTTCGCGGACGACACCGCTGTATTTACCACATCTCGCCAACCTCAAGTTATCACTAGACGTCTCCAGAAAGCGGTAGACAGCCTCGGACGCTGGTTCCGCCGATGGAGAATCGAAATAAACCCTGATAAAAGTGCAGCTATGCACTTTATCGGTAATCGTTTCCGATCTCACATAGACACACACACGGACGACACACCTACGGAAATTTCCCTTTACGATACACCAATTCACTGGCAACAGAAAGTCAAGTACCTAGTTGTCACCTTCCAACCTTCCATGACCTTCCACGAGCACATACGCACAGTCTGCAATAAGGCTGCGTATGTCATGGGACGACTTTGTCCGATGCTATGCAAGAAAAGTAAAATGTCACTCCGCAACAAAGTGACACTCTACAAAACTTGCATAAGACCAATAATGTCCTATGCGAGCGTTGCGTTCGCGTACGTTTCAATGGTCAGATTGCTCACGCTTCAAAGAATGCAGAACCGATTTATGCGTACAGCCACTGGTTGTCCGTGGTTCATGCGGAACGTTGACCTCCATAGAGACCTCGACCTCCCTACCATTACTCACCTCTTTAAACGTTTTTCGAAGTCTTACTTCGAGAAATCCGAGGTACACCCGAACCCTCTAATCTCCACTTGCTTCCACCTACATCCCAATTAGGTCTGACCACCGAAAATATAGGCGTCCAAAAAGCGTCCTATATGACCCTGACGATCAAATAACGATCGCAAACACAAAAACACGTAATACACACACACAGCGTCTTCGCCGGCGAAGACGAGGTCCCAGATTTCTGATATCGGTTGGTCGTGGCTACTTGCCACCCTTCCGTCGTCGTATTGACTAATCAAAGTCATACCATCAGCCCTCCACTACACGTCGTCCTAAGCCGTGGTCCGGCCTCACAGGAGGCACCCTTAGGACGACGTTCCTCGACGCTAGTAGAGCTTCTGCGCTCTACTCTACGCATTTCGCAACCTAGGCGATGCTTCTGCGCTCGCCCGTCCCGCCCGGTGACGCTGTAAAAGCCGTTAGGGCTAACAGCATATTGTCAATTCGAAAAAGAAAAAATCTGTATATAAACGTAGTGAAATCATAGAAATTAAAAAAAAATACAAAATCTTTATCTTTAATATTTAAATGAGTTAATCTTATATATATCTTAATCTTAATCTACTATAAATAGATATTTATTTTTTTCAGAATGTCGGAAACGGCTCTAACTATTTTCCTGAAATTCAGTATGCAGGATTCAAATTCAGTTTTGGGGAATAAAAATTGATCTAGCTGCGTTTTATTTAAAAAAAAACTTTTTATCCCTGTTTTACACATGAACATTAATGGATGGATGGACATTAACGAACACTAAAATTTAAATTAATAGACCATTTTTGCCATTAACTGTCACGTCAGCGTAGCTTATTCGGGGAAAATTACAGAGCCAGGCTCGGTCAACCTGTTACTATTCTTTATTCAAGTAACTTGTAAACAAGTGCTTTTGAGTCAGTCATATCATAAAATCTACCATATAATAAGAGATGTGTAATCATGTGACCAAACGAGTGTTAAACATATTTAACACTCGTTTGGTATATGGATGACTGTATAAAGGGGTTCAGGGCTTTAACTATTTACTATCTTTTTGGGCTGTAGTGTTTATAAACTAATGTTGTATCAATGTAGCACAGGCTCAAACACGCACTAACAAGTAACAACATGTCACTTCACGACCACTCTCACCAAGGGCTCCCGTGTTACTGTCGTGGTGCATCATTAGTGTGACTATGTTCATGTATGTGTTAAATATATGTGTCTTGTATATAAATGTACAAAGTACGTTACACACGTCAATCCGCATACACTACATGGGCAATGCACATTTATTACCGATACGTAGTAACAACAACAGCACCACCCACCTTTCGATGCCTTTTTACTGCCATCATGCACTGGAAGGTTCGAAGTCCTCGATAGGCGCCGGCGGCCGGCCGTTTGACGCCAGGGGATTGTTACTCGAACGAACATTAACACTATTACGAGTCCAAAACTTGACACGACACTTTAAATTTAGACATTGCACTTTATATTGCAAGTCCCAGACGAATTGTTTATGTTTTTACAATAGATTTGATAAGAATATTGTATAGTGATCGAGCGGCCATTAGCGAAGTCTCCGCGCTCACGTAGACACTCGGACGGCGACAAATCGATCGGCCAGTGGCGTTTTTATTGCTACCCACATGTCGGTGAAAAAAATGACAATTCCCCAGAGACAGAAGATAATATGAAATATTATTATATTTATTGACACTACTTAATATTTTTCCTTATTTTTCATTTTTTTACTATGTGCTTTAAAAGCTGCTTTTTAGTTTTATATAAAAGCGCGTATTTGAGTTTATTGAGTTAAAATGTTTTACATTTTTTAATGCAATATTTTTATGTTAAATGAGACAATGATCAAATTATTTTTTTGTCAACAATTCATCATAAGTGAACAAAGTTTAAATAAAATTTGTCCACACAAAGTAGGTAAAATTGAGTTTAAAGGAGTCGATTGCATTTAAAAAAACACATACATGTATGCACGTGAAACTAATATAAAGCTTGTAAAAATCATAAATTTACATTTTTGTGACTTTATACACGTTTAATTTTAAATTTTATTCTTCAATTGAAACGTAGTAAAATTCTGGAATTAATATCTGATTATGATGAAGTATGAAAAACTTCTTCGAATAAACTTATTCTTTTTAATAGAAAATAAAATAATATTCTAGAACGCGTTTTTGAATTTATTGAATTGGGAAAATTTTCATTTTTGGCTCATTTATCTGAAATCCGACGTAAGATGCGCGCAGTGTGAATTTTTCGAGAATTTTTTTTTGTATTTTTTTAGTAGTTTTAAGCTAATGTTAAACATCAATTACCGAAAAGATTTTTGAAGAATTTTAGAAAAATTTACAAGTATCTGGATCAAGAATTGATAAATTTTCAAGATGAGGGAAATCATCAATGTCCAAATCGGTTCGTGCGGGAACCAAATTGGAGGAAAGGTATTTAGGAAAGCCAAATAAAAATTAAAATCTCCATCAAAACTGCCCTAACAGATCATGGCCTTATTTAGTTACTAGCATTTACCCGCAACTTCGTTTGCGTGAACTGTTAACGCGTGATAGCTTGATAATAGATGGGGTTTTTCTATGTTATCCTATTTCTGTAGAATTAACAGGATTTTTATAGCCCATATCTTTCTCTGCCATATAAGGAATAATTCTGCCAAATTTCATCGATATTGGTTCAGCAGATTCACCGTGAAAGAGTAACATATATATATTAATACATATATAACTTGCGCATTTATAATAATAGTAGAATTTCGTTAACATATTGTCTAAGGTAAATAGAACAAATTTCTAATGGTTTTTCGTTTGTTTATAGTTCTGGGAAGTGATATCGGATGAGCACGGCATCGACCCAAGCGGCTGCTACCACGGCGATTCTGACCTCCAACTGGAACGTGTAAATGTCTATTACAACGAGGCTTCCGGTGGAAAATACGTGCCAAGAGCCGTACTGATAGATCTAAAGCCATCGACTATGGATGCGGTGAGATCCGGCCCATTCGGTTGTCTCTACCGTCCTGACAATTTCGTTTACGGACAAGGCGGAGGTGCGAATAACTGGGCTAAAGGACACTATACAGAAGGTGTAGAGATCCTGGAGTCGGCGTTAGATGTCGTCCGACGGGAAGCTGAAGGCTGCGACTGTATGCAGGGTTTCCAAATAAGTCATTCCCTAGGCGGCGGCACTGGTGCCGGCATGGGAACTTTGCTAATCAACCGCATTCGTGAAGAGTATCCGGACCGTATCATCCTATCTTTCTCAATTTTCCCAAGCGCTCGAGTCTCGGACTGCGTAGTTGAGCCATACAACGCCACCCTATCTGTGAACCAGCTTGTGGAAAATACGGACCACACATTCACTTTAGACAACGAAGCGCTTTACGACATATGTTTTAGAACGTTAAAGCTGACAACGCCTACGTACGGCGATCTAAATCATTTGGTCTGTGCCACGATGTCCGGGATCACGACGTGTCTACGTTTCCCAGGGCAATTGAACGCTGATTTGCGAAAGCTAGCAGTCAACATGGTGCCCTTCCCACGCCTTCATTTCTACACACCAGGCTTTGCTCCTCTCACGTCTAGGGGCGCACAGCAATACAGAGCACTTACCGTTCCCGAGTTAACACTGCAAATGTTTGACGCGAAGAATATGATGGCTGCGTGTGATCCGCGACACGGCAGATATCTCACTGTTGCGACGATCTTCAGAGGTCGCATGTCGATGAAGGAAGTCGATGAACAAATAATGAATATGCAGAACAAGAACAGCACATATTTCGTGGAATGGATACCGAATAACTGCAAGATTGCAGTATGTGACATACCTCCACGTGGTCTTAAGATGGCTTCTACGTTTATCGGTAATACAACAGCGATACAGATTATTTTTAAGAGGATAGCGGAACAGTTTGTTGCGATGTTCAGGAGGAAAGCGTTCCTGCATTGGTACACAGGCGAGGGTATGGATGAGATGGAGTTCACGGAAGCAGAGAGCAATATGAATGATCTTATATCAGAATACCAGCAGTACCAAGATGCAACGGCAGACGATGAGGGAGAGTTTGATGAGGAAGCAGAAGGTGAAGAGGGTATGGAAGAATAATTTTTGGTATTTCATTTGTGTATGTCCTTATTTGTTTCAAATAAATTTGCACTTAATATTGTTTTTGCATTGCGTCCTTCTCTACTCAAGTCTTCATTCCAGTTAAATTGACCTTTTGGGCTGTATACATTTTTAAGCAGACTATAGGAGTATAGAACAGATAGGTCATCTGTCCACCACTGTCCACAGTGAGTGATCTGTTAAACGTGTTTAGTTTTATCGCGCAGATAATGATAATGAAGGCAGCATTCATAATGCTCTAAAGGGGAGGTTATAGCTGGCAGCATTCATAATGCTCTAAAGGGGAGGTTATAGCTTAAACGGGGTCGGTATACACTACCAATTCAGATCCAGTAGTTATAATAGTACTTTACTTTGATACAGTTTTATCGATTCTATAGATAGTATTTTCGTTCGATGGTCCAAGCGATATCCTAATTGATTTTTAAAGTAAACTACAGATAGTTACACTATCGATAGTTCGGCATCACTAGTAGTTATTAGTTAGCCACAAGAAACCACTACTAAATAAAAAAGTGAAATCTTATAATTATTTTTATTTAAATAATTTCTAAGCAAATTGGTACACTAAACGGGACAGACACAAATTTGAAACATACAATACATTGGACAATACAAATATTACTCTTCCTCTACCTCTTCGTCGAACTCCCCTTCGTCATCAGCCGTGGCATCCTGGTACTGTTGGTACTCCGAAACGAGATCGTTCATGTTGCTTTCCGCCTCCGTGAACTCCATTTCATCCATACCTTCGCCAGTATACCAATGTAAGAATGCTTTCCGTCTAAACATGGCCGTAAACTGCTCAGATATCCTCTTAAACAACTCTTGAATGGCGGTCGTATTGCCTATGAAGGTTGCGGACATCTTTAGACCTCGCGGGGGAATATCGCAGACGGCTGTCTTGACGTTATTAGGAATCCATTCAACGAAATAGCTACTGTTCTTGTTTTGGATATTCAGCATTTGCTCGTCCACCTCTTTCATAGACATTCGACCTCTGAACACTGCGGCTACGGTTAGGTACCGCCCGTGACGAGGGTCGCAAGCTGCCATCATGTTCTTAGCGTCGAACATCTGCTGAGTGAGCTCGGGCACGGACAGTGCGCGGTACTGTTGGCTGCCACGAGATGTGAGTGGCGCAAAGCCTGGCATAAAGAAGTGTAATCTTGGAAAAGGTACCATATTCACGGCAAGCTTGCGCAGATCTGCGTTCAACTGCCCAGGAAAGCGCAAACAAGTCGTCACACCAGACATCGTCGCGGATACCAAATGATTCAAATCCCCGTACGTTGGAGTCGTCAACTTCAGCGTTCGGAAGCAAATATCATACAACGCTTCGTTATCTATACAGTACGTCTCATCCGTGTTCTCTACTAACTGATGAACTGATAAAGTAGCATTATACGGCTCTACAACTGTGTCAGATACTTTCGGACTGGGTACTACGGAAAATGTGTTCATGATACGATCGGGATACTCTTCTCTGATCTTAGATATTAGTAATGTACCCATTCCAGAACCAGTGCCGCCACCCAAGGAATGCGTGAGCTGAAATCCCTGGAGACAATCGCAGCCTTCCGCCTCTTTACGTACTACATCGAGGACAGAGTCGACTAACTCCGCGCCTTCTGTATAGTGGCCCTTTGCCCAGTTATTGCCAGCACCAGACTGCCCGAATACAAAGTTGTCTGGACGGAAGATCTGTCCAAACGGTCCCGAGCGCACTGAATCCATTGTACCAGGTTCCAGATCCACAAGTACTGCTCGTGGGACATATTTGCAGCCGGAAGCTTCATTGTAGTACACGTTGATGCGCTCTAATTGTAAATCTGAGTCTCCTTGGTACGCGCCCGTAGGGTCAATACCATGTTCGTCGGATATGACCTCCCAGAACTGTAATCAAAAATATGGTGTTTTTACTAATAAGATCAATGATTTTCAGAAATCAAAGTCGAGATAATAAAACTTGATTCACTAAAATGACGTAGGAGAGGTCCAGATAGTTCTTACTCATTATTTGAACATGTCACATGATTTGGTTAAGTATTTTAAAATGGCCGCCTGCCTGATGTCAACTTAGTTATTAACGACACCTCGGTAAGAAAAAGGGCGGTCTATTCTATTCTGGTCTATTCTGCTCACACGGATAGCACACGGCGAGTCAACTTACCTTAATCGCCTTTTATGAAAAAAAAAAAAAAAAACCTCAGTAAGAAATGAGTGTGGTCTATTTTACTCAGCCGGATATCATAGCGCGGAATCGTTTAATACATATTACCTCGTAAATCTTGAAATTTTTGAACAATAGGTAAATGATATATTGTACTGAATACGAATCTGTTATACCCAGTTACTTAGTAATAGTTAGTTTGATTCTACTACCTCAAAGTTTCATGTTAAAATAAAACGGATTTTGTAACATGGCAACATTTTAATATTGTTGTTAATTAACCAAAGCGTAGAAGAATACGACATTGCTGTAAAATAAAAAAATACAAAACGTATACCTTAGCGCCAATTTGGTTTCCGCATTGTCCGGCCTGAATGTGGACGATTTCCCTCATTTTAGTGGTCACGAAAAATTTGGAGCCAAAAATAAAGGTTAAAATTTCAATTCGATAAATTAATCATAAAAAATGTGTAAAAAAAATTAAATGCAAATTATTGCATGTGCATCGTACACCAAATTTACTGGTAAAATGAACTAAAATTGTTCTTTTGTTACTGACAATTGCAAGAAGTATTCGAATTTCAAACTATTAAAACAAGTTTTGATAATAAAAAAAAACGTCGGAAAGGCGTTAATAAAAGGTGTTATATGTTATTTACTTATTTAAAAAAAAGAATATTAAAAAGAAAAAACTATTAATAGAAATAGATATTAATAAACAATAAATTTCAAAAAGGAATTTAATTTAAGACAGTATTAAATTACTAAAGCCCTAATTACAAAAAATAACAGAATAGGCCTATGCCCAGTAGCAGAAAAAAATCAATAAAATAGGTAACTAGTTTATACTGTGTGAAAGCTGCCTATGTTATGTAACTTATACAAAAAAAAGATCAAATTGGTTACTTCTAATCAAATAATGTACGATGCTGCCGAGAGATTATTAGGTTATATGGGAAAAAATACACAATACTCTACAATAATTTAATAAATAATAAACATTGAAAAAATTATTCATCACTCTCCTCGTTTGGCGTGGTCTCATCTTCATCTTCAAACTCTTGGTCGTCAACAGTCGCGTCCTGATATTGTTGGTATTCAGAAATAAGATCGTTCATATTATTGTCTGCCTCAGTGAAATCATTTTCGTCCATCCCTTCCCCTGTATACCAATGGACGAAAGCCTTCCTCCTAAACATCGAGGTGAATTGCTCAGAAATCCTCTTAAAGAGCTCTTGGATAGCTGTAGTGTTTCCTATAAAAGTAGCCGACATCTTCATACCGCGGGGTGGTATATCACAGACGGCGGTTTTAACGTTATTCGGTATCCATTTGACGAAGTAATCCTTGTTTTTACTCTGGATATTGAGCATTTGTTCGTCGACCTCTTTCATGGACATGCGGCCGCGGAAAACAGCAGCAACGGTGAGGTAACGCCCACGGCGTGGATCGCATGCCGCCATCATGTTTTTCGCGTCGAACATTTGCTGGGTGAGTTCAGGAACAGTATACGCACGGAATTTGTGACTCCCGCGAGCGGTTAACGGCGCGAAACCTGGCATGAAGAAATGGAGTCTTGGAAACGGTACCATGTTCACTGCGAGCTTGCGCAAGTCCGCGTTCAGTTGTCCCGGGAATCGAAGGCATGTTGTTACTCCCGACATCGTCGCTGAGACCAAGTGGTTCAAGTCCCCATAAGTGGGAGTCTGCAGTCGTAAAGTCCTGAAGCATATATCGTACAAAGCCTCGTTGTCGATGCAAAAAGATTGGTCCGAGTTCTCTATCAATTGATTAATAGAAAGCGTTGCGTTGTAAGGTTCAACAACGGTGTCTGAAACTTTAGGACTTGGGACGACTGAAAAAGTCAGAATGATCCTATCGGCGTACTCCTCTCGTAGATTTGACAGGAGTAACGTGCCTAAACCTGACCCAGTTCCACCACCTAAAGAATGAACAACTTGGAATCCTTGAAGACAATCACAGCCTTCCGCCTCTTTTCTGACTACATCAAGAATAGATTCAAGCAAATCTGCTCCTTCTGTATAATGTCCTTTAGCCCAGTTGTTCCCTGCGCCGCTTAAGCCGTACACGATGTTGTCAGGTCTGAAAATTTGGCCGTAAGGCCCAGCTCGCATGGAGTCCATGGTACCAGGTTCAAGATCGACTAAAACAGCTCGTGGTACATATTTTGTACCCGCACCTTCGTTATAGTAAACATTGATACGGTCCAGTTGTAGTTCTGAGTCTCCTGTATAGCATCCATTAGGATCTATTCCGTGCTCATCGGATATGACTTCCCAAAACTGTAAAATGAAATGCAGATTTAAAAAATTAAGATAAAGCAAAACTAATGAAAATATTGTTTTGCTATAATCCACGAAGCAAAATATATGTAATGCTAAATGTAGAGTGTATCAAGTATGAGAACGAGTATGAGACTCGTACCGTACCTATATAACACATCAATACCCAAGCACTGCACACATTCACCACCACAATCTCAACTATTGTTTCGCCCCGTGACCGAAGCATCGTCACTAGAAAGACTCCACGACAAAATCGCAAAGCTTTGCGATTGCAAAGCAGATACTAATGTGATTTTAATAAATCCGCCAAAAATTTATACTTTAATAAAGATATAACTTGTACATTTTTGCTTTAATCTGGTATTAGCATTTTAACTTTCTTTTTTTTTAATTTTATAAGAAAATTTATTTTCCTCGTCAAAATAATTATATATTTGCAAAAAATAACCTTCGATCCTATCTGATTTCCACATCTTCCGACTTGAATATGGACTATTTCTCTCATCTTAATTTATTCAAGAATTTTTTAAATAAATATTGATAAAATATGAAATTGTTAAAACAAAATGAAATATAACAAATAAATTATTTCTTACATTAACCTACTTATTCTAAACTAAAACAACGTAAACTAAATCAATAATCATATATCTCGTGGCATCAATTTTATCGGGCTGGCCATGGTTTGCTATATTTAAAAGAATAACTTTTTTTTAAATTGACTGTATGCTGCTAGCCCTAACTTACCTTAGTCGCCTTCTATGACACCTCGGTAAGAAACGAGGGTGGTCTATTCTACTCAGCTGGATACCACAGGGCTTTTAGGCTGTTATATTATGATTTTATAAATAAATAAATATATGGGACACTTACACACACGTTCATCTGTCCCCAAAGTAAGTAACTTAATACTTGTGTTATGGGTGACAGACAACTGGAGAATATATACTTATATATTTTTTAAATACAAATATACACCCAGGCTCAAAGACCAACAAATTCACTTATAGAAAATGTTGGCCCTCGGCGGGAATCGAACCCGCGACCCGGACAGCTGAAGGCACCCTGCCTTCAGCACTACCCACTCTTCCAACGGGCCAGTCCATTGTTTAAAAGTTGATTATTATAAAATTATTAATTATAAATTAACAAAACGATTATTGACCGAAAATTATTTATTTAATCTTAGATTACAATATTAAATTATCTACGTGTTTACATAAACATTCAACAGTAAAATTTGAATCTTTGGTTCCTACTATATTAGACGAAATAATAATAAACATATACATAATCACCTTCCTGCCCTTATCCCACTCTAAGTGGGGTCGGTACATGTTATAAACATGTTGTCCCATGATTTGGCTACGTATTTTACGACCGGCCGCCTGCCTGACGTCAACTTATCTTAGTCGTATTTTACAACACCTCGATAAGAAAGAGGGTGGTCTATTCTACTTAACCGGATACCACACGGTGTTTCAACTTATCTTAATCGCCTTTTACGACACCTCGGTAAGTAATGAGTGTGGTCTATTCTACTCAGCCGGATACCATACGGCGTAATAAACACATACATAATATGTACAATAAAATATAAAAATAATACGGTATTTTTTTTTATTTAATTGGTTTACTTTTATAGATATGGCACAAGCTCTACTCACGAGTGCGTTCGTGACAGCTTAAATGTTAAAACACCCTCAGTTACTATTACTTTTATTTATATTCCAAAAGTAAAAACTAGATTTTTTATCCTTGAAGTTATTCGTAAATTAAGGAATTACCCGGTAAATAGTAACAGTTATACACAATAGACAGACTAACGATTATATAATAATTTTGAATATTAATAAGGATATATCAGTTTACTTTTTAAATAAACAAAAATAAAAGAAACTCTGCTATTTTTTTATGTTTTAAACATAAAAAACAAAAACATCTTTGCAGAACAAGCAAGTTTAGTTCTGTATTTTTTTTCAAACAGTGTTAGCAGAAATTTAAATATTACATATGTTTTATTATGTTATTTCTTAGATAATGCTGTAGCAAACATTCTGATGGTGCCAATACAAAAGTAATGAGAATATTATTTTGCTTTGCGGATTATAGCAAAATGATATTATCATTACTTTTGTATTATGGACCTCCGCAAAGTAACGCCTAATTCTATAAATTATTTAAAAACAGTGCCAATGCCATAATAATATTATAACTTCTTACAGATATTGATATAAATGATTCTAATAGTGCCAATGCTATACTTCTATAAATAATAACATATGTTGCCAAATTTATTACAGTGCCAATGATCTGATAATTCTGTAATATCTAGCAAATGGCAATTATTAAATGTAATAAATTAATACATACATTTCTTATAGTGCCAATGCCTTATTATTATTGTAATTTCTAACAGATATCGATATTTATAATTGTAGTACAATCATATTCTTCTTTGTTCAAGACATTTTGCAGTTTAGTAGACTTTTGTATTACAGAATTTTTACTTTCGAATCGTCAAATGTTTTTAAAGAACTAACAAATGCTAATAGTGCCAATGCTATATTAATTCTGTAATTTATTTATTAGATTTGATATTTATAATTCCAATTCCATTAATTCTTTATTCAAGTAGACTGTTTTCATTACTTTTGAATCGTCAAATGTTATTAAAGATATCAACGCTAATAGTGCCAATGATATAATGATTCTGTAATTTCTAATAGACAGCTGTGATAAGAATTAGGGCCAAAGCCATTTTAATATTGTAATTTCTAACAGATATCGACATTAACAACTTTAATAATATCCTAATGCTACATTAATTCTGTTAACTCTAACAGACAGATTTGTTTAAAATTCTAACAGTGCCAAGACCATGCTAATATAGTAATTTCTAACAGATATCGGTATTAACAATCTAATAGTGCCAATAAATACTATATTAGTTCTGTAATTTCTAACAGATGGTTGTGCTCAAATTTATTACAGTGCCTATGATCTGATAATTCTGTAATATCTAACAAATGGTAATTTTTAAATTGTAATTAACAAAATATTAAGAATTTTAATTCATAAATTACATAATAAAAATGCTTTATCATACTTAAACGGAGATAATTTTTTAATTGGATGAAACTTATAATCTATTATATTTTCAAATTAATTGATATTGATATTAACAATCTAATAGTGCCAATACTATATTAGTTCTGTAATTTCTAACAGATGGTTGTGCTCAAATTTATTACAGTGCCAATGATCTGATAATTCTGTAATATCTAAGAAATGGTAATTTTTAATTGTAATTAACTAAATATTAAGAATTTTGATTAATAAGCGACATTATATAAACGCTTTATCGGATAAACGGAAATATTATTTATTGTATGTAACTTATAAACTATTTTTTTAAATTTATGTAAAGTTGTTCTATACAATAGACATTCATAATATTATTCATATATAACCTTATTATTATAACAATAAATTATTTAACTATACGACTTAAGTTCATTTGACGAGCCTTATAGACGAAAAGTTTTGCTATTTAAAAAATGTGCGAAATTAACGTAAATTTATATAAATTTACGAGAAAGTACGTATGTTTCTTATAAACTCCAAAAGGGCTGGGCCGATTTTGATAAAATTTACAGACAATCTTTAGATTGACACAGCGGCTAATCCTGTAAGTTTAGTCGCGACCGGTACATTTATAACTGCCAATGAGAATTTTGTTTTATGGATAAGTCGAAACCAGACTGAACCACAGCAACTTGTGGCCGTATCGCTGGTTTATTAATATATAATATTAATAAACTAAACTAAAATATATTATTAATATATATACTGTCCTACTGGCCTGTTACTATCCCACTGCTGGGCATAGACCACTCTCCGTTTTTGGAAAGAAGGATTGGAGATAAGAGCTACCACGCTGCTCCAATGCGGATTGGTAGGTTACACATATCCTTAGGATTCTCTAAAGATATGCAGGTTTGCTCGCGATTATTTCCTTAACCTAAAAGCGGAAAGGAGGCCTATGCCCAGCAGTGGGATTGTAACAAGCCGTTACTTTACTATTATATCTTCGTATAAGCATTGGGGGCGTTTTATATACAAACTTACGTAATTACATAATAATATTGGAATGTTTAAGACCCTGAAAAGAAAACTTTCTCTTCATATATATTAGCCTTCAAAAGCTTAAATTGTAACGAATTAAATTAATATTGAAAGCGTAACATATAGACAGCGACATATTTTAGCTTTTATAACATTAAGTACTGATAATTATATACAGATAACCTTCTATAACACGGTTTCGCTATAACACGGTGTCGCTATAAACCGATTTCGCTATAGCACGGTTCAGCTAAAACACGCTTTCGATATATTACGGTCGCTATAACGCGGTTTCGCTATAATACTGTGTCGTTATAACACGGTGTAACTATAACTCGACACAAACGGTTATTACACGCTCATCTGGCTAGATCGTTTCATCACTTGCGAGTCTTGTACTAAAGCTTGACTTGTACGATTAATAAACGTCCACATGTTTATTTATTTATTTATTTTTCTTTTTACACATATATTTAGAAAAGAGAATGAAAAAAAAACACATGTATGTTTAGATCATGTTACAACTTGTCTTAGTTAAAAAAGCGGTGCACTGATACAAGTGAAAAGAAGTGTTAACAGAAGGGTCATCATCACAACATGTTATAATCATGTTGTCACATGATTTGGCTATTTTTACGACAGGCCGCCTGCCTAACGTCAACTTACCTTATTCTAATTTTGCGACAACACGGTAAGAAAGAAGGTGGTCTATTCCACTCAGCCGGATACCACACGGCGGTTCCATTTACCTTAGTCAACTTTTATGACAACTCGGTAAGAAATGAGGATGGTCTATTCTACTCAGCCGGATACCACACTGCGGATCCACTAACCTTAGTCGTCTCTTACGACACCTCGGTAAGAAAGAAGGTGGTCTATTCTACTCAGCCGGATACCACACAGCGGGTCCACTTAACTTAGTCGCCTTTTACACCACGGTAAGAAATGAGGGTGGTCTATTCTACTCAGCTTGATACCTCACGGCTATTTTTAACAGATATGTTTCTTTTTAAATTACACCAAGAAGTTTTTAAATATACACGTGTTATGAGAGGCTTATCTGTACTTACATATTAACATACTAGCTTCTACCCGCGACTCCGTTCGCGTAATAATTTGATAATAGCTGAATTATTAGTAGAATTAATTGATCAATTTATTCCTCAACAAATATATTTTACCAAAAACATTGTTATCAGAAAGCAAAGGCAGAAAGAATGCCCTGAAAATCCTGTTAGACTTCTCCGCGTCCAGAAGTGGTACAGACGCGACCGTCGCCCACGTCTTCGTGTCTTTGTGGTATGGTGGTTCCAATTTGCTGGGGATACCAATATCTGAATCGACTAGATAGTGACAGTCGGTGGGTTTTAAGTAGGAGCTGGGGTCGCCTTTGTTGAGATCGTTGAAATGAGGTTTTATTATGTTGGTACCTGTAAAAAGTTAAAATAATATTTATACGAGTAATTATAAATAAATATAAATATATGGGACACTTACACACACGGTCGTCTGTCCCCAAAGTAAGTAACTTAATACTTGTGTTATGGTAGACAGACAACTGGTGAATATATATATATATTTTCTAAATACATACTTAAATACAAATAAACACCCAGGCTCAAAGACCAACAAATTCATTTTTTTTTTATAAAAAATGTTGGCACTCGGCGGGAATCGAACCCGCGACCCGCGGAGCTGAAGGCAGGATCACTACCCACTGCGCCAACGGGCCAGTCAAAATAGATAGTCAATTATATTACCTTAGTCGCCTTTTACGACATTTTTATTTTGTCACGTAATTTTCCTTTTTACAAACAATACTAACCATTACCGCCGAAGTCATACGGCGCCGGAAGTTGGCCATTAAACTCGCTAGGCACGAACCGTATCCTGTACGCTTCCGGCACGTTGAAGCTGGACGGCGAGCGGTACCAGTCTTTACCGTAACACACGTTTATTATACCATCATCCACGTTACGGTAGGGTAGGTGGTGGAGGATGGTCATTGGCCCATGGTAGTTGTTATACACAGCCGTGATACGCGATACACCTATAAGGAATTTTGAAAATAAATTATAGACAGAGCTACCCTTCTCTTTATATATCCTCCTGCCCTTATCCCACTCTAAGTGGGGTCGGCACAACATGTTATAAACATGTTGTAACATGATTTGGCTGCGTTTTTACGACCGGCCGCCTGCCTGACGTCAACTCACCTCAGTCGTATTTTACGACACCTCGGTAAGAAGGAGGGTGGTCTATTCTACTAAACCGGATACCACACGGTGGGTCAACTTACCTTAGTCGCCTTTTACGACACCTCGGTAAGAAATGAGGGTGGTACTATTCTACTCAGCCGGATACCACACGGCGGGTCGACTTACCTTAGTCGCCTTTTACGACACCTCGGTAAGAAATGAGGGTGGTACTATTCTACTCAGCCGGATACCACACGGCGGGTCGACTTACCTTAGTCGCCTTTTACGACACCTCGGTAAGAAATGAGGGTGGTACTATTCTACTCAGCCGGATACCACACGGCGGAGCTACTCTTCTCTTTGGTGTCATCTATACTAATATATAAAGCTGAAGAGTTTGTATGTTTTATTTTTTATTTATTTTTTTATACATTATTCAGAAAAGAGAAAGAAAAATTTAAAAAAGCACACGTATAAAGGCGGACTTATCCCTAAAAGGCATCTCTTCCAGTCAACCTTTGAGTAACAGAAGGAAAAGGACAAGAATTGAAGAAGAAAGAGAGTACGGGTCATATAGAGATAAAGAAAAAGTTTATATAAATTTAACTATTTAATCATTTTTTGAACGCGCTTATCTCAAGATACCGATTTGAAAAATTCTTTCAGTGTAAGATAGTCCATTTATTGAGGAAGGCTACATGCTATATAACATCACGCTAAGATGAATAGGAGAGGAGCAGCAATAAAAAATATTACGTAAACGGCAAAATTTAAAGCTTTCCTTGCGTGCGCTGAGTAAACGGTAATAGTTATTCAAAAATCATGTAGTACAAAATTGATTCTCTGTAAAATTTCTAAATAAAAGTCTGCGGCAGCATATCTCTAGTTTATAAGGTTAACCCACTTTAACCATTTTTATGGTTATCAAAAGACTATAACGGGTTTATTCAAACACAAAAGTGTTTAAACAAGTATCGATATAAAGTAAAGACGATATAAACTAGTTTCGATATAAACTAGTATCGATATACACCAGTATTTATATATACTAGCGTCAATATAAATAAGTATCGATTTAAACTAGTACCGATATACACAAGTATCCATTTACACTTGTATGAATATACACTAGCATCAATATAAATAAGTATCGATATAAACTAGTATTACAAACGAGTTTTGATCAAACTAGTATCGATATAAACTAGTATCGATAATAAACTAGTATCGATATAAACTAGTATCGATATAAACTAGCGTCGATATACATCAGCTTCAATATAAACTAGTATCGATATAAACTAGTATCGATATAAACTAGTATCGATATAAACTAGTATCGATATAAACTAGTATCGATATAAACTAGTATCGATATAAACTAGCGTCAATATAAACTAGTATCGATATAAACTAACATAGATATAAACTAGTATCGATATAAACCAGTGTCGATATAATCAAACTCACCACCGAGTCCCGCCAGCAGTACCAGCACCACCACCACCGTGCTCGTCTCCCCGAGGTAGTGGTACCTCTTGTCGCTGTCCCGGGGCATCTGCAGCAGCTCTGCGCTGATGGCGAACACCAGCTTCTGGTGGCAGTCCAGGGTGATAGCGGCCGCCAGCAGTATCATATTGTACACGGGGTATAAGAATCTGGAACAACAAACAACCAGAGTTTATAGGCGCAAAGGTAACGGGGACTTTTGGGACCGGAGACCGATGTGAGCAGAAGTCTCAGCCAGACTGGTCAGCATGTTTTGCAAATCCTATGCCCCTGCATTTTAAATCTGTAATATCTTTGAAAATGTTCACTTAAATTACATGCTGCAAACGGCCATATTAATCTATATTAAATCAACAATGTATTTAAGGTACATACTTAATTGGATATGGATTAATGCTGTATAGTTCAAAATTACTTTGAAAATATGGCATTATTTTTCGTAAAAAGAAAATGTCAAAAAAATGGTATTGTAAATTATCCATAAGAGATAGACATATACCATCGCAGAGTTTTCTGTAGACCTTTTCAAAGTGTACAAATACATAGTACATTATTTTGCTAAATCTCGTTTCAGCCTGCGTTAGCAAAGTAAGCGGAAAAAAATGTAATTATTCATCACATTAGAAACCTCAAAAATTACAGTATTTCTTTACTCCATATTGAATGTTATTATACATGTAAACCTTCCTCTTTAATTACTATCTATTAAAACCGCATCAAAATCTGTTGCGTAGTTTAAAAAATTTAAGAATACATAGGGATATAGGGACATAGGGACAGACAGAGGAAGCTACTTTGTTTTATACTATGTAGTGATATCACATTAGAAACCTCAAAAATTACAGTATTTCTCTACTCCATATTTAATGTTATTATACATATAAACCTTCCTCTTTAATAACTCTATCTATTAAGCATACATAGGGATAAAGGGACAGACAGAGAAAGCGACTTTGTTTTATACTATGTAGAGATTCATATGGAATTAAATTGTAAATGGCATGTATGGCTCTTTTTTTGTATTACAGAAATGGCACGTATGAACATTTTTGTTTTTTTTTTTATTATAGAAGTATGACTCTTTATTTGTAATACAATAGAATGGGAATTACCTCTCCTCTTTATGGGACATCACCATGAATACGGCCAGCCATAGGCCCAAGGACATCAGACTCAGCGGGTAAGGTTTGCAGAACGGCGCTCGCACAGTAGAAAAGGGCGAGACCGCTTTACAGGTGCATATTAGCAACGGACACAGCAGTGCTAGACCCTAAAAAAATTTAATATTTAAATGAGTTAATCTTGTATGTATATATATTTTCGGAATCTCGGAAACGGCTCCAACGATTTTCCTAAAATTCAGCATGTAGGAGGTTTTGGGGGAGAAAAATTGATCTAGCTAGGGTTTATGAAAAAAAATATTGTTTTATCCCCGTTTTTGGGCATTAAAAAACACTAACATTTATATTGAATTGAATTTTCGCCATTAACTGTCAAGTCGGCGTAGCTTATTCGGGTAACGGGCAGCCTCAAGAAATGTGAATGCCAAGGATCGATCCCGAACTAATGAATTGTTTTTCTTTTTTTAAGTTTTTTTTTGTAAAAATTTACCGTTACCCAGATATTAATATTTAAATGAGTTAATCTTGTATGTATATATTTAAATGAGTTAATCTTGTATATATATATTTTCGGAATCTCGGAAACGGCTTAACGATTTTCCTGAAATTCAGCATGCAGGGGGTTTTTGGGGATAAAAATCGATCTAGCTAGGTTTTATTAAAAAAAAAAATGGTATAATCCCCGTTTTTGGGCATTAAAAAATACTAAAATTTATATTGAATTGAATAATTTGTGCCATAAACTGTCAAGTCAGCGTAGCTTAATCGGGAGAGCGGACAGTCTCAAGAAATGTAATTTTGTCGCCACTGACTTCCGCTTTATATTTTATAGCAACAAAGTCATGAAACAAGAGTATTGCGCCCTTTTTGATTAAAATGGTGGCAATACTGTGCCGTTGTTGTTTCCGGTTTAGTCTTTCTTTTGATAAAACGTTTCAGTGACAGTCAGTCTTTGTTCGTCAAGAGAAGTGCATCTCGGAACGGGAATTGTGGTATTCCTATTATATCTAGTTATTATATATAGTGTGCGTTAACAGTAAATACCTAGGATCGAGCCCTAACTAAATAATTATTTTTTTCTTTTTTTACCAAGCAAGGCTCGGTCACCCAGATATTTACATCAATTTAATCAATTTAGTCGCTATAGATTAATGTGAGATCTAAGTAAGTTGTTAACAGGAGAGCCGGTACTAGATGCATTAAAAATATAATATACTAGTAATAAACCGCTGTAAGCGCTGTAAAATAAGCTGTGATAGCCCAGCGATAAGCTGTGGTAGACCAGCGGTAACACCGTGCGTCTCTTTCGAGGAGGTCACGGGTTGGTCCTAATTTAATTTCATATAAACCAATGTACATCTGTATAGTGCAATAAGAATATATAAAAAAGAACAACCACATGCACAACTTAACTCACCCAAACAACATTGAAGTTCAAGAATCCGTTAACAAAATAATACGTCCAAGGTTCAACGCCGTACAAATCAGGGCCATGTTCAGTGAACACGTTATAGGCGATTATGTTCCAAGGCGCGATGACTTGTTTGCCGTAGTGCCAAGAGTCCAGCAGTACAGTAGGCAACAATATCACTATTACAGAGATCACCGACCAAAATATAAATGATAGTTGCAATCGATTGGAACGGAGCATATCTACTGCGATTGGTAGACCGAGGAGTGCTGTGAACGGCCAAGCTGAAATAAAACAATTATAGTTACATAGTATAATTGTTAGAAATTAAGTCTTAACTCAATTTAAAATGAATAATAAAAACATAAACCACTTGCACCAAAACTTTACACTACAAAATCCAACGACAGAATGATTCTACCACCAGTACCTTAGTCGCCTTTTACGACCTCCCAGTAAAAAAACGAGGGTGGTCTATTCTACTGAGCCGGATACCACACGGCGGGTCGACTTACCTTAGTCGCCTTTTACGACCTCTCAATAAGAAATGAAGGTCTATTCTACTCAGTTGAATACCACACTGCGTGTCCACTTACCTTGGTCGCCTTTTACGACCCCTCAGTAAGAAATGAGGGTGGTCTATTCTACTCAGTTGAATACAACACGGTGGGTCGACTTACCTTAGTCGCCTTTTACGACCCCTCAGTAAGAAATGAGGGTGGTCTATTCTACTCAGTTGAATACCACACAGCGGTTCGATTTACCTTACTGCCTATGGCTCCCCTACTCTAGTATAATAACTATAAAAGCAGATGATGACGTATGTTAAATTTATATATTTTTAATATAAGCGCCATCTCTTTGGTTATATGCGAATTAAGTCGAACAACACATCATTTTAAACTAATGCCATCTATCGATATACTATAATATTACTTTATCTTATATAAATTATCATTTTTTGACAATCATCAAATATTTTATTGGACAATTTACCGAATTTTATCATAGAATAATATAGAAAAAAAGAAAAAGAACAATGGAGGATTGTAAGCGATACTTTTTAATGCGTATTCTAGATCGCGCTAACGAAGTTTTTTCACTTTTGTAACATATATACGAACGATTTGCGATACAACACGGGGAGTCCGTTTCTACACAGTAAGGCAGTAGTCGCGGAGCACTGCTCTAAACTCCGCTATCGTAATGACTCGGTTTATCGGGTGGGGCCTGAGTCTTGCGATTGTAGCAATGGAAACCAATTGACTAAAGTCAGCAGCAACTTTCGAGAATATTCTCAAGTGTAGCAGCTGACTATATGTAAGCGAAGCAGCCGGCGCACGCAGCAACCCCTACACAGTCTTGGTCCAAGCTAAACCAGCTTTCGTGCTGTTCGGCGCTAGAGCATATAGCTCTCATGCTGAGCAGCGCTTGTAAAGCACTCTCTGGTAACTTGAGCTGAACAAGCTCGAGTGGCCGCCACAATGGGAACACATAGTTTCCTCAACACCACTGATGTAGAAAATTTGACTCCCTTTTTCTTAAACGCAGAAACTCTGAATCACTCCTCCATATAAAAGTCAGATTTAAATCAAAGTAATGTGGTATTCCAGCGATAGCACAGTGCAACTCTTTCGAGGTCATGGGTTCAATCCCGGGCAGACACCAATGAGTTTTTCTGTTAAAACTTATGTGTCTAATTGATAATTGCAATTTATCACACGCTTTTAGGTGAAGGAAAACAGTGTGAGGAAACCTGCATATCTCTAGAGATTTCTAGTGATATGTGTAACCTGCCAATCCGCATTGGAGCAGCGTGGTAGGTCTTAGCTCCAATCCTTCTATGCAAAAACGGTGAGAAGAGGGCTGTGTGAGTGGGAAAGTAATAGGCCGCTACTTTACTTTTATTTACTGTGGTATCCAGCTGAGTAGAATAGGCCACCCTCATTTCTTTCCGACGTCTCGTAAAAGGCGTTAACATCAGACAGGCGGCTGTTCGTGAAATACGTGACAATATGTTAATAACATGCTGTCAGCCCCACTTAGAGTGGGAAAAGGGCTGGATGATGATGATTTGAAGTGTTTCAGTGCCCGAAAACAGGGATAAAAAAGGAAGGCAGAAAGGATAAGTAGGATTTTGAATTCGGCAAGTTTAATACTAAATGTGCGAAATACATATACATCATCTTCCTGCCCTTATCTCACTCCAAACGGGGTTGGCACAACATGTTATAAACATGCTGTCACATGATTTGGCTGCGTTTTTACGACCGGCCGCCTGCCTGACGTCAACTTACCTCAGTTGTATTTTTCGACACCTCTGTAAGAAAGAGGGTGGTCTATTCTACTAAACCGGATACCACACGGTGGGCTGACTTAACTTATTTGCCTTTTACGACACCTCGGTAAGAAATGAGGGTGGTCTATTCTACTCAGCCGGATACCACACGTCGGGTCGTCTTACCTTAGTCGCCTTTTACTACACCTCGGTAAAAAATGAGGGTGGTACTATTCTATTCAGCCGGATACCACACGGCTAGTGCGAAATACATATACATACGTAACTAATAGCTAACTGTATAACTCACCAAGGAAAACAGAAGCAGCAATGAGCATCACAGCATAATTGTACCGCTTTCGCCACCAGAAAGCGTACGCTGCGGACACCAAAGAAGCGCTCCACGAAGAGGGAAGCATTGCTGCTGACGAAGCGAAGCATCCAGCGGCGGGAATGGCCAGGCAAAACCAGAGACGAGCCACGTGAATCCCAAACTCGAAGCATATAGCTCTGTTGAGGGGTAATTACATATAGGGGCTGCTCGTATACAGGTAGGGTTGCCACCTTTTTTTTCAAGAAAAATAGTATTTTTTTTGTTAAATCAAAACTATATAGTACTTTTGAGTAATTCAGGAAAAAAATAGTACACATCTATATTCAATCATTATTTATTTTTCCATGAGCTTTTTTTGAAGCCTTTTTTTTCTTTTCTTTCTTCTTGGGACGCGTGCAAGAAGCATTACCACTCTCCATGTTTTTTTTTTTAATTTTAATCCGATAATCAATAGTCGAAACTAACAAAAGATAAATAAAGAGATAAATAATAAAAATAAATAAAGAGGTTATTTTTTTTCCTCATTAATTGTCAAAGTGACGTTAAAATGTGACAATAACAAAAGTGTTAGTAAGGGTTACCAACTAACTAAGCCCCGTACGTACATGAATGAAATTCGTTGAAAAATTATATATGCAGCACTGCGGGTGCTTTCCATTCACAGTTAATTCAAAAAAGAGTGCGGAAGTTGAATGAGCGATAAAATTATAGTATTTTTTGTCCTATATCATTTTTCTATAATATATAGTACAATTGACTAAAATATAGTACGATACTATATAATATAGTACGGGTGGCAACCCTATATACAGGGGGGGGGGGTGTCTTGCTAAATTAAAATGCCTTGAGATGTGGTATCCGGCTAAGTAGAATAGACCAACCTCATTTCTTACCGAGGTGTCGTAAAAGGCGACTAATATAAGTTGACGTCAGGTCGGCCGTACAATACGTAACCAAATCATATGACGTATTTAAAGCATATAAAGTGGGATAAGGGCAGAATTTCTTAATAACTTGCTTATAAAACAAGTGAACAAGAAGCTGTGATGGCCTAGCGGTGCGACCATGTGAATCTCTAGACACGATCATGGGTTTAAACCCGGGCAGACACCAATGAGTTTTTCTATTAAAACTTATGTGTCTAATTGATAATTGCAATTTATCACACGCTTTTCGGTGAAGGAAAACATCGTGAGGAAACCTGCATATCTCTAGAGAATTCTGGGGATATGTGTAACCTACCAATCCGCATTGGAGCAGCGTGGTAGGTTTTAGCTCCAATCCAAAAAAAACGGAGAGAACAGGCCTATGTCCAGCAGTGGGATAGTAACAGGCCGTTACTTACTTACTTACTATATGTATATAGTGACTGCAGGGGGGGGGGGTCTCACTAAATTAAAATGCCTTAAAATGTGGTATCCGCCTGAGTAGAATACACCACTCTTATTTCTTATCGAGATGCCACGCCGTGTGGTATCCGGCTGAATAGAATAGTACCACCCTCATTTCTTACCGAGGTGTCGTAAAAGGCGACTAAGGTAAGTCGACCCGCCGTGTGGTATCCGGCTGAGTAGAATTGACCAACCTCATTTCTTACCGAGGTGTCGTAAAAGGCGACTAAGGTAAGTTGACCCACCGTGTGGTATCCGGTTGAGTAAAATAGACCACCCTCTTTCTTACCGAGGTGTCGTAAAATACGACAGAGGTAAGTTGACGTCAGGCAGGCGGCCGGTCGTAAAAACGCAGCCAAATCATGTGACAGCATCTTTGTAACATGTTGTGCCGACCCCACTTAGAGTGGGATAAGGGCAGGAAGATGATGATTTCTTATCGAGATGCCATAAAAGGCGACTAAGGTGAGCTGACCCGCCGTGTGGTATCCGGCTGAGTAGAATAGACCATCCTCATTTCTTACCGAGATTTTGTCATACGTTCGCATACGTATGGGGGGTTCTTGCTGAGCGTGACGAGATGTGTTCATTATATTGTAAATTTATGTCTTTCGAGATGTTGTATCCGGCTGAGTAGAATATACCACTCTTATTTCTTACTAAGGTGTCGTAAAAGGCGACTAAGGTGAGTTGATCCGCCGTATGTTATCCGGCTGAATAGAATAACCCACCCTTATTTTTTACCGGTGTCGGAAAAGGCGACTAAGGTAAGTTGAGTGGCCGTGTGGTATCCATCCGAGTAGAATGGACCACCATTATTCCTTACCGAGGTGTCGTAAAAGGCGACTAAGGTAAGTCGACCCGCCATGTGGTATCCGGTAAAATAGACTGCATTCATTCTACCGAGATGTTTAAAAAGGTGACTAAGGTAAGTCGACTCGCTGTGTGGTATCAAGTAGTGTAAAATAGACCACCCTCTTTTTTACTTTGTAGTAAAATACGACTAAGGTAAATTGACGTCAGGCCGGCCGTAAAATACGTAACCAAATCATATGACGTGTTTAAAGCATATAAAGTGGGATAAGGGCAGAATGATAATTAATACTTCTAAAAAAAAATCTTACTTATAAAACAAGTAGTCCGAACATGTTGTCAGCACCGCCAACAGCACACGTAGAGCATTAAACACGCGCGCCGGTGTCATTATAAAAGATAATATCTTAGCCGGTAACGCGAACATCCACAGCGGCATGTAGGACCGGATAGCGTAAGCCGGACTGTATTCCCATGTTTGTAATCCGTTCCCATACACTGAAATATAGATAATTATTAATTTAGTAGCAGTTGGCTACAGATTCGCACTGCTATAAAATATATAGCGTATGTCACTCAGTGAAAAAAAATGATTGAAATATATCCAGTAGTTTTGATTATTATTTGAGTCTTGATAATTATAGGCATTACCGCCGTGTGGTATCCGGCTGAATAGAATAGATCAGGGCTTCTTAAACTGTGGGTCTACTGAAAGCAAAAGGCGTCGCAAAGATCTGATACTTTTCAATCATTATTAATACAACTACATGGCTGCAGCTGTCCTTTAAAGAACTTTTCTAACAAAGATTTATTGATATTTCTCCTCCTGAGTTCCTTCATTACCGGTTAATATGTATTTCATTATACATATTAACCGGGAGGAGGGGATCGTTTAAAATTTCCTAAGCTTGAAGGGGGTCGCTATATAAAAAAGTTTAAGAAGCCCCGGAATACACCAATCTCATAGATAATTATTAATTTAGTAGCAGTTTGCTACAGATTCGCACGGGTATAAAATATATAGCCTGTGTCACTCAGTGAAAAAAAAAATGATTATAATATATCCAGTAGTTTTGATTATTATATGAGTCTTGATTATTACAGGCATTACCGCCGTGTGGTATCCGGCTGAATAGAATAGACCAATCTCATTTTTTATAGAGGTGTCGTAAAAGGCGCCTAAGATAAGTCGACCCGCCGTGTGGTATACGGTTGAATGGAAGACCACCCTCTTTTCTTACCGAGCTGTCGTAAATGGCGACTAAGGCAAGTTGAAACACCGTGTGGTATCCGGTTAAGTAGAATAGATCACCCTCTTTCTTATCGAGGTGTCGTAAAATATGACTAAAATAAGTTAACGTCAGGCAGGCCGCCGGTCGTAAAATACGTAGCCAAATCATGTGACAACATGTTTATAGCATGTTGTGCCAACCCCACTTAGGGTGGGATAAAGGCAGGAAGATGATGATTATTACAGACATTAATGAATAAATATTCATGAATTCCCGTGGCTCGCACGCGTTAAATTTGGAGCAAAACAATTCCTCTTTCCCTATACTAAGATTTCCTGATGGCACGTGGCGCGCTGCCGCAATTGCTGTGCCTCTGCATTTTAAATCTGTAATATCTTCGAAAATATTAATTTAAATTACATGCTGTAAACGGCTATATTGATAGATAAGAATTAATGCTGTATTGCTTAAAATTGCTTCGAAAATACGGCATTATTTTTACGACACCTCGGTAAGAAATGAGAGTAGTCTATTCTACTCAGCCGGATATCACACGGCGGGTCGACTTATCCTAGTCACCTTTTACGACACCTCGATCAGAAATGAGGGTGGTACTATTCTATTGAGCCGGATACCATACAGCGTATTTAAAGAAAAAAATAATTACCTAAATAGTGCAAAGGTTCCCAATAATTGTATGTCTCATCGCAGTCCCCAATTTGGCCCCACAACGCAGCTGCAAGACGAGCAGAAAGCAGCAACCCAAAAGCCGAAGCACCGTCCGGATATGATATCTTGTGTAGATCAGACGGTGAGCTTGTGAAGAGGAACTCTCTGAAAATTTATGTAGTCCAAATAGTTAAAGGGTAAAAATAAATTTATCTTTGAACTATAAGTATAAGTAAACCCATAAACATTTTTTTAAAGTAAAACAGGAATCCAACGTGCGGATTCCTGGTGAGTAGAATTAGACAACTTAGCTCAGTCGCCTTTTACGACACCTCCGTAAGAAATGCAGGTGGTCTATAATACTTGGCCGGATACCACATCACAGGTCAAGTTAGCTTAGTTGCTTTTTACGACACCTCGGTAAGAAATGAGGGTGGTCTTTACTACTCAGCCGGATACTACACCCAAGCTAACTATATAAGTATTCACTATTTCTTATAATTCATTCACAGGCATTAAATCATTTCACAGGCATATAGACATGGTTTCCAGATGTTACCTTAATAACTCAGAGAACGTTTAATTTACATTACACTTTAAAACCTATTCATACCACCTTTATCTGTTCTCTGTCGACAAAATTTACATATCCAAATATTTTTCATACATATATTTGTGCTATGTTTATTCAGATGTGTGTAATTCCAAAGTTATAACGGAGTAAATAGAATATCAATAAGTTCAATATGTTAAATAACATTCAACATATTGATATTCTGTTAACGCTGTGTGGTATCCGGCTGAATAGAATAGTACCACCCTCATTTCTTACCGAGGTGTCGTAAAAGGCGACTAAGGTAAGTTGACCCACCGTGTGGTATCCGGTTGAGTAAAATAGACCACCCTCTTTCTTACCGAGGAGTCGTAAAATACGACTAAGGTATGTTGGCGACAGGCAGGCGGCCGGTCGTAAAATACGTAGCTAAATCATATGAGAATATGTTTGTAACATGTTGTGCCGACCCCACTTAGAGTGGGATAAGGGCAGGAGGATGATAATGATATTGATATTCTGTTAATTCAATACAATTAAGACACCCTCTCATCATAGATACCTATTACACACACTTATATATAGTACCTGGGCGACCGAGCCTTGCTTGGTAATTTTTAAAATGTAGAAAAAAAAAAAAAAAAAATAGGGCAGGTGGGGCTCGATCCTAGGTATTTCACCTCTCTAGACCGCCCGTTCGCCAAATGAACAACCATGACTTTACGTTTGACAGCGAAAAATTGTTATTATTTTACTTCTGTGTCCCCTGTTGGAGTCCCTTAATAATATTTAAATGAGTTAAGCTTGTATATTCATATATATTTTCTGAATCGCAGAAACTGCTCCAACGATTTTCCTAAAATTCAGTGTGTTTTGGTGGCGAAAAATCGATCTAGCTAGGTTTAATTTTTAAAAATTATATATCTAGTTTTATTATTGTTTCTGGGCACTAAAAAAACTACTAAAATAGGAAAAGAAAGCAAAAGATTTTTAACAGTCAAATGCTAAACTGTGATATGCTAATGGTAACGCACGAACCAATAAAGTTTAAAACCCGGGATCGATACCCAAATATCACCCGGCGCGTTTATTCTTTTTTTTTATTGAATTTTTTATATCTTTTCATAAATTTCCGAGCAGTCTCTGTCACCGCGCAAGCACTTTCGCAGGTACTTTGTGTTTATATTACTTATTGATTGTACAAATGAAATAGAAAATCAATAATCACCCTTCACTGAACATACGCCATCTCTTTGCTTTGTTCAAACTGGTCGGTCGTTTTATCCCATTTTTATTGTGGATGCTTCGTTGTCGTGCAGTCAACGGCATTATAGCAGCCTGGTGTATGGTGCTTTGTTTATGTTTTGAAATTTATTAATAATCAAACAAATTTCAGCTTTTAACGGACAACACAATGTTCACCCCTATCTCTTAACAGCTGTCAAGTAGAGATGTAAAAAATAATTTTTTTTTTAGAATAATCGATTTTTTGTTAATCAAAAATCGATTTTTTATAAATCGATTATTTTAATCATCCTCTTACTCGTTTTACTTTTTTTTCTAGTTTATTAAGATTACATATGCACTGTCGGATAAAACCAATGTACCAGTCACATCCCTATTGTCAAGCAGGGGTGTAAACAATTATCGATTTTTATATTAATCGATTATTATAGTAAAATTTTAATCGATATTTTTTTCATTATACATCGATTTTTAAATTAAACTTTTTTCTTCTTTTCTACTAGCTGTGCCAGCGACTTTACCCGCGTGGAAAACATTATGTCACAAAGTTTCATCTATTATATTTGAATTTACATAAAACTGTAATGAACATAAATCTTTCGGAAAAATTGCACTACCTTTTGGATTTTGTGAAAATCTATCACATACAGACACAGCGTTTAGGGACATTGTTTTATAATAAGTATAGAAGATAAGATATGTATTTATGGATGAAACCAATGTAGCCAATTTAATTGAACACAATTTAATCGAATTTCTCTAACAGCGCATCTGCTATTATTTATTGGTTGTCCACTTTAATTGGCCTTAATGAAATAAGAAGTGTAAGTTACATTAAAAAAAATTAGCCTTCAATTTTATTCATTATCATAATTTAAAAAAGCAACTTTTCAAATTGTCATAATAAAATCGATTATTTTGATAAGAATTTATCGATTTATTAGAAATAGATTTATTTAAAGCGAAAAATGAATTATTTATTCATCGATTTTTTTTACTCCAAGTTCATCCCTATTATCAAATGCTATTGAAAAATCATACAGAAACAAAGAGGATAACTTTATATGACTTTTATTAATAGCCTAAAATCCAGTCTTTTAAAGTTTTAAAAAGAATTCATTTTCGGTCAATTGAAGACTCATAACTCACGAATATTCGTTATAAACATATCACTACATAATAAATGAAATAAAAAAAACGTTGCTAAAGATGACAGGTTGCTTTTAAATGTTGAGACGTACATAATATTATTAAAAACATGTCATATAATCTATCCGAATAATAAAAATGATTTTATTTTATAGAACTTATGATAATCGCGTTGTTTAGGAGAGGAATAACTCGGCGACGTTTTGTATGAATCCTTTTCCTGTGTCAAATAAAAAGTAAACACAAACCTCAAAGAATTTTGCATATATTCAAAGGTAATCATACTTTAATTCTTCGACGTAACTCTGTTTTTGTCGCAGATACATTGTTTGATACCAACTCTATATTATTATTATATACATAGTAAATCCATTATTGCGTGCTTTTATTTCATTCATAAATATTATGAGTTGCTTCAAGTGTTGCAAGCATATTACTTACAAATCATAAAAATCAGTGAGAAACTGACAAATCTATTAGTATAGAAGATTAGGATTTACAGAAATCATAATACGTTAAACAATTAGCACATTTATTTAATAATAAAAGTACTTGGTAAAGTCACTACATTATCTTAATTAGTTTACTTTAGTATAAAGTATTTTCCACATAGTAGATTCATAAATTCCGCTATATAAATATTACAATATACTATAACACTACGTTTACATGACACTGTCCGTAGATCAAAAACTTCATTATGACAATCTTTTAAAATCCTGATATGATTATTGTAGGGGCAAACGCAAATTTCCTGTTATAATATAATATATAAAAATTAATGTTGAAATTATTCTGACAATTAAAATCTACCAATCCTTATTAATATTAGTGAATTCGAAAATCTGTCTGTCTGTTACGTTTTCACCAATCCGATCCGCTGAACCAATATCGAGTCTCTGAAATGGCAACAATGGCAGGCTTATGCAGGTTTATAAGGGACAGGAATGTTTTATGGAACTTACATGTTACTTACATACAGTTTACATGTTGTTGGGGCCATTTTGGAGGATTTTGAATAGTTGGGTAAGGTTATAGGCAACGTTGGACGGTAAGGGGATTTCATTACATGAAGCAACAATGCTCAGTAGAAATTCTAAAAGAATTTCTAAAATTTTGCGCTGAGAGGGAGGAGAATAAGTGGGGTCGTCGTTGAAAGCACAACCATTCATTCGGAAGGGATGAGGAGCAATCACCAACAATGTCCTGGTGGGCTCTCTTATCGTAACCTTTCCCAATGGTGTACGAGGACGGAGAGAGTGGAAGGCTGTTTGTCTTTACGATTTATTGGATTTTTTGTTTGAGGAGGGTATGCAGGAGGTGTGAACATCTCTTTTGCAATATCGGCATAGGACCGTCGAGCGGGGGGAAATTGAAGCTTCGATATATGAAACATTATCCTGAGATAGTACCATCTTAATTGATTGTCTAGAGAACTCTGGACAATCCTTGTCATTCGCAAAGTGTTTACCAGAGCAGTATAAGCATGTGGACAACTCTTTGGGGATTTCATATGAATCTCAGAAGGAATCACAGCCAAAAGGAAGCTCCAGAGAGTCAACAAATTCTTCCATTGACCAGTCAACCCTGAAACTTTTAACAAGACCCATTCTAGTGGGGATGTGGGCATTGTGGACTTTATTCCTACCAACGTTGTTGACTCCATCATTTATAATCGAGGTAATCTGATGTTTATGTAAAAATTGGCCAAAAGTAATTGCCCGGAAAAAATAATTTAAAAAATAATCGATTATAAAAATCAATTATTTAAAAAAGAATAGATTGTTGTAAAAATTGATTATTTTTTTAGCTGAATGGAAGCTCAACAAGAGGTTTCCAGACAATCTTTGCTGGTATGAACATGTTGACATATTCACATTTAAATTAGAGTCTCACACACAATAATTAACAAAGAAATAACAGTAATATTGGTTAAAATTCTATTTCCGCCTACGAGTCCTCACAACGGTCCATCCAGGTTCCACATCCTCGTCCATGGGTTCCGGTTCCCCTCTGTCTTTGGAAGATGATGCTGCTTCTGCACCCTCTTCGGCCTCACCTTCAAGATCCTCGTCAGAATCACTAGGTGTATCACCACTGCTGCTTGTTGTGTCGTCATCTGGATTACCATGACACTGTAACAACCATATGTATGTCATCATCCTCCTGCCCTTATCCCACTCTAAGTGGGGTCAGCACAACATGTTGTCATATGATTTTGCTACGTATTTTACGGCCGGCCGCCTGCCTGACGTCAACTTACCTTAGTCGTATTTTACGACTTCTCAACAAGAAAGAGGGTGGTCTATTTTACTCATACCTCAGTCGTATTTTACGACAACTCGGAAGAAATGAGGTTGGTGTATTCTACTCAGCCAGATACCACATGGCGGGTCGACTTACCTTAATCGCCTTTTACGAACACCTTGGTAAGAAATGAGGTTGGTCTATTCAACTCAGCCGGATACCACATGGTGGGTCGACTTACCTTAGTCACTTTTTACGACACCTCGGTAAGAAATGAGGGTTGCACTATTGTATTCAGCCAGATACCACACGGCGTTAACAACCATATGTATGTATAATCATGTAAACTTCTTTTTTTATACCAGATGACCTGGCAAACGTTGTTGCCATATAAATTATTTCTATGGAATTCAAAACTAATGCAAATATTATTTTGCTATAATCCGCGATAAAATGTATTTATCCACAATTTATCGCAGATTATAGCTAAATAAAATTTTCATTCTTTTTGTATTAAGGACCTCCGCAAAGTAACGCCTAATTCTATAAACTATTGAAGTTTTCTTTATTCCTTTCTCTTATACTAAAATCTATTTACATTAATAGAAGCATTACCGTTCAGTATGTGAGTTAAACCAAATTATGGTATAACTGACGGTACTAACGTACTGATGTTCTTACCGAGAAAGTGAACATGTGTTGTGGCAGTGGTGGAGGTTTATGCATGTGTTTTTACGAATCCGGCATGTCATCTGTTATGAAACAGTGCACTATATTCAAATTCAAATTATTCTTTATTCAAATAAACTTGTAAACAAGTGCTTTTGAATCGTCAACTCTACTGTTACGCATTTAGCATTATATATTTTTTCTAATTTACTTTACCGCAGATTATAGCAAAATAATTTTATTTACAAGCTATGACTTGCACCATTAAAAAAGTACGATAATAATTAGTGTGTGTACCCTGTTAAAACTCATAGATACTTACTTGTGGTGGCACAGACTCGTGTATTGGTTCACTGAGCCATTGTTGACATTTTGGCATTGCCTCTATGTGGTTTCTTAATTCATCATGACGCCCTTCCTTTAACAGACCCAGAAAGAAAAGAAGCAATGATGCAACTTCTGTAATAATAAAAAAATAAAATTAGAATAATTGAGAAACAAAACATGATATCAGTCCAAGATAAAGTACAACTAACTTAGGTGATATAGCTATACTTCAGTGATCAAATATGAATGAAAATTGATGGAGAAATCAAACTGAACTATAAGCAATACTAAAAGATGCCCATATCAGTATATATACTTTAAGGGAGGTAACTCAAGACAAAGGTCGACCATTATAGAAACTGAAAAAGTATAGGAAGAAAGTGTGCAAAAAACCTATTCTGTATTGCTTGGATACCCAGATTGGGTACCCTGAATTGGGTACCCTGATTAGATTGATATATAATTATGTAGTATGCAAAGCCCTAAGCACATAGGTCACTCATCAAGCTGGTCTGAATGTGAAGAGCAGATCAGAATTCTACAAACAGAGAAAAAAGTAATACTAACTTTTACTTTAAGTATGGCTTACAGCTTAAGGCTGTATACATGCTTTAAACAAGCTCTTATGGACACATATTAGTGCAAAATCATGACATTCACGGCTTTCCAGCTATCTAGATTGTAGTTAAACACAATAATAATGTTTACCTTTAGGAGAATTGTCATGACACACAGTTTCAAATTCCTCATCCATCAAGTCTTCTAAAGTCTCAGTAAGATCATCTCTGTCCGTCACGTTTTCTACACAATATCTGGCAACATATACACACATTAGTTGTGCGGTCTGAAAAAAAAGAATTAATGAGTGTTTAATCAATGCAAAATGATTCTTTGTTACTCTTGCACAGTGGAATTCTGCAAAGTAACACTTACATCTATGATCAATATAAATATTATATATCCTCCTGCCCTTATCCCACTCTAAGCGGGGTCGGCACAACATGTTGTAACATGATTTGGCTGCGTTTTTACGACCAACCGCCTGCCTGACGTCAACTTAACTTAGTCACCTTTTACGACATCTTGGTAAGAAATGAGGATGGTCTATTCTATTCAGCCGGATACCACACGGCGAGTCGACTTACCTTGGTCGCCTTTTACGACACCTCGGTAAGAAATGACTGTGGTACTATTCTACTTAGCCGGATACCACACGGCTAGATAAATATAAATATTGTAGGACTATTAGAGTCGAGCTTGCATTATCAGTAGAGGGGCGGAGATGCAATCTATATCACGTTTGCATTTATAGCTATATATTTTTTCCGCAGAATATAGATTTTGTTTCGCGCCCGAAATACGTTTGATGAATATAATAAATTTTAAGTGTTATAATAAATTAAAATACTTTTTCGCCGCCTGGAGCTCCCATTCCATGTTCAACAGCTAACTGTAGCGCTGTCCAATTATTAAAAACAAGGTCCACTATAGGTTTAAAGTCATCGTATAACATGTTGGATTATATATTTGTGTCACAGAAACTAGCTAAAATTATAAATTGTAGTGATCGTCCTGAAAAATGTGTTATCATTCATCACATATTTCATTAAAATTAAGGCTAAATTCTTAGTTTAAACAAAAAAAATACACATCATAGAACATACACATGCTTTAACCTTTTTTGCAAACGTCAATAAAATCACAGACAAATATCCTACGATATATAATCGTGGACGAATATCATATAATCATATAGTTAATGCATCAAGCACGTAAATATTAATTTCTCTTTGAGAGTTATATTGATATTTTTGTTACATTTTTAGTTGATTTAGAAATATTGAGCCCAAGTGCAAAAAATTATTACTATTTATTTTGGTTAATTCTCTATAGGTTGCAAGAAGGTTGGAAGTTTTTAACTTGAAATAAATTTATCAAGGACATAATATATTTGTTATCAATCAATATCTGTACTATTTCATTTCAAATGATACAAAACCTTAGGACTAGACCTTAAAAAGACCTAGAAACTTGACTGAAAATAAATCATAGAGTTATGAAGAACCCTCTGAAATAAGTTTATGACATTCTAATAACCTTGGATAAAGAATACACTGGATGCCGCCTTAGCTATTTTTGTGTGTCCGTTTTATGCTTGTGTGAACTTTTAGAACTGCATTGGTGTGCGTGATTAGGGAAGTACTTAGCTTATCGATAAGCTAAACTAGGCGTCGATAGTTATCGAAGCCTAGCTCAGGTACTGTAAAGTTAATATACAGTTGTAACCAACCTAGTTGGTTTACTGTTCAGAATAGATTTAAACATTTGAATAGATTGACATAATTTCCTGAGTGTACAGTCTGCAGTATAATGTCATGAATTATCCATGATGCACATCTTTACTGCATATCTTACTGTGATGGGTGGTTTTCAAAAATGGTATCAGTCAATTGACTGTAAGCCTAGATTTACCAAAGAATCCTTTGAAGCGTTAAAAATAAAGTCGAAGGTGCAGCCCGTACTCGGTACTTTATGTATAGATGAAATGTTAACATAAATGTTAGTGCTTCAGTGGCCAATTGAACAATATCATGATCCACATTATTCCCAACATTTACATATCCGTGAGACCGGTGACAGCTTTTATCCACTGTTCTCTTATATGTGGGCATTTAGGAAACCTAAGAAAATAATCTAAAATTAGAGAATTCGCATTTACTTGGCTAGTAAATATAACTTTGACTGATATTTATCGATACATAATAATTCGTTAGTGTGTACATCACTACGTAGGTAACATAATTCAATCGAATATTTAATGATTAATTTCTATGTTTTATCAGTATCCCACGCTCGTGCCGGCTAGAGAATATCAAACTGTACTGATACATTATAATCTGAAACGCTTTAACTGAATAAAACGCTTTAATTTTGCACGCAAATGAGAGTCAAAGATTTACTTATGAAATGGTAATTCCGTGTTTTTAACTCCTCCTTTCGTTGTTCTTGATGGACAAGTTAAGGCAGCACACGACATATTCCACCTTTTTTGAAAAAATATATCAGTAACACTCGTATTTGCTTTAGATTTCAAGAAATAATCTTCAACAAACCCAATGTTATGGCCTCATTTGGTGTCACCAACTGGACACATTTTTAGCGACGTTGCCAAACTTCATCACAATCTCTTTCACTCTTATGTATAGTTCGCGATAAGAACAGAGACAAACGATAAATCGCTTACACACAGACGCAAGATCGGCAACGTCTTTTGGCGCCGTCCAGTATATACTACGTCCATGCTAATAACAATAAACATAGACTAAAATTTATAAATGAACGTCAATCAAAGAAACAAATCGCGCGCGATTGTATTTTTCTGCATTATTAATATGCACACAGATTTAAATTAAGTAAATTGTTTTAATTGTATTTTAACATTACACCCGTTTATAAAATGAATGAAGATATTAATGTTACGTTTATCATCCCTCGAGATTGTAGCAGCGAGAATGAATGCTCGGATGAAATGCAACTAGCTTTTACGGTAAATACTGATATTAGTGTTGGTAAATAAATACAGAAGAAGAAAATAAGAGGAACTAGAGTCAGTATATACATAAATGTCTTCATAATATACATGAATGTCTTATTAATATACACTAATTTCTTTTTGGATAGGGGTTTTTGAAGCTTAAAATCACCAAGCTACTCCAATGTAGATAGTTAGGTATGAAATATCCCAATTACTCCTAAGATGTGTGAGTTTTCTCACGATGTTTTCTTCCACAGAAAAAAGCGTGACAAATTATGAATGGTAAATATCAACTGAACGTATGTTTCAATAGAAAATCTTATTTGGCAGTATAGTCTTCAAGCTATAAACATTAAAAAAGCTAGTGTTTTCTTGCTTTTCCAAGTTATGGGTCTCTTTACCTTTCACAAGTTTTAAAGGGTCTATGCTAGGCTTTATTGGAATTTGCCGAAAAATACTAAAGTCTGCCATTCTAATACTATATATCCTCCTGCCCTTATCCCAATCTAAGTGGGATGGCACAACATGATATCGCATAATTTGGCTATGTGTAAAATACGTACCAGCCGCCTGCCTGACGTTAACTTATCTTAGTCGTATTTTCACCTAAGAAAGCAGGTGGTCTATTCTATTCAACTGGATACTACACGGTGGGTCAACTTACCTTAGTCGCCTTTTACGACACCCCAGTAAGAAATGAGGGTGGTACTATTCTATTCAGCAGGATACCACAGCATAGCTTATTGTTATTGACAGAGTATTGACATTATTTATTACTATGGGCTACCGTTCGCATGATACATATACAGAATTCGGCAAACCTTAGTCCTGAACGTGTATCACTTAACATTGAGCTCCAGTTGGAGGTGGTGATTTTTTGTCTAAATGAAATTCGAGCTGCATTCTTTGCTTCTTATTCTTGTTAAAAATTATGATCATTTATATTATTTCATCTATTTTGTTTATTATATGCAAAATAATAAGTTTTTGTAGGTATGCGAGCAGCATAGTGGAGGGGGTATTAAAGCTCAGTGGAGCCACGAGACCCAGTGGAAGAGGTTCGAGGGTTTAGCCAAGACAGATGTGTTTGTGCTGTCAGAGTTTGGTGGAGAGTTCTATGAGAGGTTGAGAAATACAAAATGCTTGTGAGTTCATTTTCAATGTATACTAATATATAACACTGAAGAGTTTGTTTGATTGTTTGAACATGCTAATCTCAGTAACTACTGGGCCGATTTGAAATTTTTTTTCAGTCTATTTATCGAGGAAGGCTATAGACTATGTAATATCGTGCTAAGATAAATAGTAGAGGAGCATTAATAAAAAAAATTATGATAATGGTAAAATTTAAAGATTTCCTTGTGTGTGCTAAGTACACAGTGAAAGTTATTCAAAACATGTACTACAAAATTATTCCCTTCTAAAAGCACTAAATAAAATTCTGAGTCTAGACCACCCGTTTCCCGAATAAGCTGCGCTGACTTGACAGTATATGGCAAAAATTCATTTCAATATAAATTTTAGTATTTTTTAATGCCCAAAAACAGAGATAGAACGAATTAAAAAAAATTTAACCTAGCTAGATCGTTTTTTCTCCCCCAAAAGCTTCTGAGTACTGAATTTCAGGAAAATCATTAGAGCCGTTTCTGAGATTCCGAAAATATACATATATATAAACAAGATTAACTCATTTAAATATTAAAGATATACATACAAGGTTAGCTCATTTAAATATTAAACATAAGGAGGGATGCCAACCATACAAAAATTTTTTTAGTAGATTTTGAGAAAATCAATCACATACATACAGATTTTAGGGATTTCATTTTATAATATGTAATATCTGGGTGACCGAGCTTCGCTCGGTAATTTTTTACAAAAAAAATAAAAAAATTTAAAAAAAGGAAGCATTATTTAGTTGGGATCGATCCTTGGCACTCACATTTCTCGACTCTGCCGTTATCCGAATAAGCTACGCCGACTTGACAGTTAATGGCGAAAATTCAATTCAATATAAATGTTAGTGTTTTTTAATGCCCAAAAATAGGGATAAAACAATATTTTTTTACATAAAACCTAGCTAGATCAATTTTTCTCCCCCAAAACCTCCTAATTGCTAAATTTCAGGAAAATCGTTGGAGCCGTTTCCGAGATTCGGAAAATATATATATATATATATATATATATATATATATATATATATATATATATATATATACAAGATTAACTCATTTAAATATTAAAGATAGATTATTTTCTCTATTATACAGGATAGTTGGACCTCGCTGTTTATCTTGCTGCTTAATGGAAGGGTCTCCCATCCCACCAGGTCCAGAGCCTGTATACACTATCGCAATGAAGGGTCTAGTGGTAACTGTGAGTGGAATTACTAAACAGATGAAGGTAAATCATCAATATCAATCATAATAATAAATAATAATTAAGTACCTGGGTGACTGAGCCTTGCTTGGTAATATTTATAATGTTGTAAAAAAAAAATTAAAAAATAATAGGGCAGGTGAGGCTTGATCCTAGGTATTTTCACCTCTCTAGACCGCCTGTTCCCCAAATTAACCACCATGACTTTACGTTTGACAGCGAAAAATTGAGATTGTATTCAACGTAAATTTTTAAAAATTTTAGAGTCCGTAAAGAGCGATAAAACGGCATTTTTAAAATAAAACTTATTTAGATTGATTTTTTTAACCCCTAAACCCCCTACATGCTGAATTTTAGGAAAATCGTGGAGCCGTTTCCGAGATTCAGAAAAAATATATATAAATACAAGATTAACTCATTTAAATATTAAAGATATTCAAAATCCTTATCCTTCTCCTGCCGGTGGGATCACATTGTTGGCATGATTTGGCTACGTATTTTACAACCGTCCGCCTGCCTGACGTCAACTTATCTTTATCGTAATTTACGACACCTGGATAAGAAAGGTCTATTCTACTCAGCCGGATATTACACGGCGGGTCGACTTAACTTAGTCGCCTTTTGCCACACCTCAGTAAGAAATGAGGATGGTCTATTCTACTCAGCCGGATACCACACGGCGGGTCGACTTACCTTAGTCGCCTTTTACGACACCTCGGTAAGATATGAGGATGGTCTATTCTACTCAGCCGGATACAACACGGCGGGCTGACTTAACTTAGTCGCCTATTACGACACCTCGGTAAGAAATGTGTGGTCTATTTTACTCAGCCGGCATACCACACGGCATCAAACGAATAGTCTTAAAACAATAAAATATATTCCAGGAAGAGATTAAGAGGAAAGTGCACTGGATGGGAGGTCTTTACATCACCGTCCTGGCTGAAAGCACCACACATCTAATTTCCAACACTGTTCTATCTGAGAAGTACATTGTGAGTTTATTTTATACTAGCGGCCTGCCCCTGCTTCGCACGGGTATAAAATATATAGCCCATGTCAGTCAGTGTAAAAAAATGATTAAAATCGATCGAGTAGTTTTGATTTATTCATTACTGCCCGTGGCCCGCACGCGTTAAATTTGGAGAAAAACAATTCCCCTCTCCCTATACTAAGAAGATTTCCTGCTATCTTTGGAATATCTAAATTCATATAGTACATTTTTACTTATTTACTTTTACATTTTCCCTATGTATTTTATTTTTACAATTAATTACAGAATGTCTTTAAACAAACTCTTGAAAGAGCGACATAGCTGCTAAAGTCGAAGTGTTATAGGGCGAAGCGATGCGTCCTCACGGCATTTTAAATCTGTAATATCTCCGACAACGTTCACTTAAATTACATGCTGTAAACGGCCATATTGATCTATATTTAATCAACAATTTATTTAAGGTACTTAATTGGATAAGGATTAATGCTGTATTGTATAAAAATTGCTTCAAAAATAAGGCATTATTTTTCGTAAAAAGTAAATGACAAAAAATGCTATTGTGGGTTATCCATAAGAGATAGACATATACCATCGCGGACTTATCTATAGACCTTTTAAGGTGTACAAGTACATCATTTTACCGCATCAAAGTCTGTTGCGTAGTTTTAAAGTTTTATGCATATAGGGATATATGGACAAACAAAGAATGCGGCTTTGTTTTTTTAATATGTAGTGATATTTAGGTGGCCGACTCTTGCTCGGTAATGTTTTACAAAATAAAAATAAAACAAACTTTTAATAAAACGAAATAATAATAGGGTAGGTCGGGCTCGATCTTACATATCGTATTCGATTTATAGGATCTATTTTCTAATAGGACAGTGTAAGTCTTTAATATATAAAATTTATGATTTCTGTTGTTTTTCTTTATAGAAATCAGTGGAGAACGGTATACCTGTAATGAGCGAGAAGTGGGTGGATGCGGTATGGGAGGCGTCGCTGTTACTCAACGTCAATGGTGCATCAGCAGATTTCGATAAATATCGATTGCCAACGTTTGCTAATTTACAGGTAAATATATTATTATTGAACTACGCCGTGTGGTATCCGGCTGAATAGAATAGTACCACCCTCATTTCTTACCGAGGTGTCGTAAAAGGCGACTAAGGTAAGTCGACCCGCCGTGTGGTATCCGGCTGAGTAGAATAGACCACCCTCATTTCTTACCGAGGTGTCGTAAAAGGCGACTAAGGTGAGTCGACCCGCCGTGTGGTATCCGGCTGAGTAGAATAGACCACCCTCATTTCTTACCGAGGTGTCGTAAAAGGCGACTAAGGTGAGTCGACCCGCCGTGTGGTATCCGGTTGAGTAAAATAGACCACCCTCTTTCTTACCGAGGAGTCGTAAAATACGACTTAGGTATGTTGACGTCAGGCAGGCGGCCGGTCGTAAAATACGTAGCCAAATCATATGACAACATGTTTGTAACATGTTGTGCCGACCCCACTTAGAGTGGGATAAGGGCAGGAGGATGATGAGGATGATGATATTATTATTGAACTAGCTGTGCTTGCACTCATTTCTTACCGAGGTGTCGTAAAAGGCGACTAAGGTAATATAAAGTACAAAAAAAAATACTGCAAAAAAGTCCAAGATAGTGGTTCTCTCTTCTGGTTCTGGTCTCTTATGATCTCTTACGGTTAACTCACTTACTTTTGTATTATGGACCTCCGCAAAATAATTCTATAAAATAACAACTTTTACGTTCAATATATCAATTCGGAACAAAATTCGGGATTCCGGGATTCGAACTCACGACCTCTCGATCGTAAGTCCGTTACCCTAACCATTCCGCCGCCGCCACAAGCAATTTGAATTTAAATCTTAGGTCACCACCACGGGGGTGTCGAAGAAGGAAAAGTTGAACGTGATGAAGCTGGTGAACGAAAATGGTGGAGAGTTTACTGGGGCGTTCCAAAGCGAGCTCACCGATGTGGTAGTGCTGACTAAGTAAGTTTTTTTTTTTAATTTGGTAGTGTAACATAACGTAGATAACCACGATAACATGGCCCCTCCAAAATACTGTGTTAATTAGCGATGTGAAAAAATAATCGATTTTTAAAATAATTGATTACTTTTTTAAAAATAATTGATTATTTTTTTCAAATAATCGATTTTTAATAATCGATTATTTTAACACCAAAATCGATTTTAAAAAATCGATTATTTTAGGTATACCCTTTTCTTTTTTACTCTTTCTCTTGATTTTTTAAGATTAGATTTGCATTGTTGGATGAAACCAATTTAGCCAAACTACACATTTTAATCCAATTTCACAAACAGCGCATCTGATATTGTATCTTGGTAGTTGTCCATTTATTGTAATTAATTATTAATGTTAGTAAAGACAACTTTTGAAATAGTCAGAAAAAATCGATTTTTAAAAAATCGATTAATTCGGAACAAAATAATCGACTTTTTAAATATCGATTATTTTAAATGGATAAAAATCGATTATTTATTAATCGATTTTTTCTACTCCACATCCCTAGTTTCAATGAGTGTAGTCACATCCATACGAGAGATAAAAAAGAAAAAAAAATAATTTTTTTAAAATCGAGGTTTTAAATAAAATAATCGTTTATTTTTCACATCCCTAGTCGTTTTCGCGGATTCGGACCGCAAGTAAATAATTCATTTTTCACAGGGAAGGTGTGGGTAGTGACAAATATAAAGCGGCTTTGGAGTATGGTAAAGCGTGTGTGCTGCCATCGTGGGTGGTGGACTCCGCTGCAAAGGGGGTGGCGCTACCCTTAGCCAAGTACCGTGTGGTGGGAGCTGCCACGTCGTCACCACTCGCTGAACATCGCGTACCGGACATGAGTAAGTATTAGGGCTCTAAAGGGCTTAGGGGGGGAGGGTTGAGGGGGGTTTAAAGAAGAATCTTTGAAAAGGGGGTTCGAACGGTTTAAATAGGGTAACCGATGAAAGAGGTGGACGAGGGGAAGGGTTAAAAAGGGTGTAGAGAAGGGGCAATGAGTAAGGGGATGTAAGGGAGAATAATAAGTTGAAAGGGGTATAGAGGGAAATGATTAAAGGAGGTGTGGAGTATATTGAAGGGAGACCAAATAAAATGGACGAATGAAGAAATGGGTGAGTGTATATGTATGTGTGCGTGCGTGTGTGCAGGTAGGCTCGAGCGTGCGTGCATGTTTGATTGGCCCGTTGGCGCAGTGGGTAGTGACCCTGCCTTAATCTCCACGGGTAAACATTTTCTATAAATGAATTTGTTGGTCTTTGAGTCTGGGTGTATATTTGTTTTTAAGAATTATATATGTATATATTCACCAGTTGTCTGTCTACTATAACACAAGTATTAAGTTACTTACTTTATGGACGGACGACCGTATGTCCCAAGAGTCCCATATATTTATTTATTTATTTGTATTTCGCTCCCCCCATATAAACCTGTAGTATATAAGCTAAGGTATTTTTACCATTGTTATTACCTCTTTACTTTTTTGCTTATACTCTCACTTACTCTAACCTGTTATTAGCATGTATAATATAAATATAAATATATGGGACAATTATACACACGGTCGTCCGTCCCCAAAGTAAGTAACTTAATACTTGTGTTATGGGTGACATACAACTGGTGAATATATACTTATATATTTTTACATACTTAAATACAAATGTACACCCAGGCTCAAAGACCAACAAATTCATTTATAGAAAATGTTTGCCCTCGGCGGGAATCGAACCCGTGACCCGTGGAGCTGAAGGCAGGGTCACTACCCACTGCTCCAATGGGCCAGTCAATTAAATATAAATTTGTTATATTTAATGGTTATAAATTGTCCCCAGGTCTAAATTTCTCTCGTATAACAAACGTCAGGCCGCCCAGTAACTTCGTCGACGAGAGCAGGTCCGTGGATCATTCGACATTGTCCGGGAAAATGAAGGTATGAAATATTATCCCACTGTCCCTGACCAATAGTTAGTATGAGGAATAATTTCCATAATAACTATATTAAGTAAACCTCCAAAATCACGTTTGTTCATTACGCATGCCCAAAAAAGTCATCATCATCTTCATCATCTTCCTGCCCTTATCCCACTGTAAGTTGGGTCGGCATAACATGTCATAAACATGTTTTTTCATGATTTGGCCACGTTTACGACCCGCCTGCCTGACATCAACCTAACTTAGTCTTATTTTGAGATTCTAATAACACGAAACACAAAAGAGGTCTCCCAAACACGTCTATTTCCTACTGATGCCGCACACCAAAAGAGAGTAATTTTTTTTATTTCGGACTACCTACTAATGCTGCTAACTGCTACTTACTAATGCTGTTAGCCCAAGAGGCTAACAGCATTAGCAAGCCCGAGAGGGCGGGCGAGCGCAGAAGCATCGCCAGAGTGGAAAAAATGGGAGAGCGAGTCTCGAGTGAGATTCGCAGCATTCTGGGAGCGTCGTCTTAAGGGTGCCTCCTGTGGGTTAGACCTCGGATTAAGACGACGCGTTGAGGAGGACTGTATCGGACTTGCAGAGCGAATGACGTCATGTCCGTTGTGTTACATAGGCTGTCATAGCTTAGAGATCCGGATTCCTAACAATAGCATATTTTGGTGACACTCACTAGTCTCTATCTAGTTATTAATAATGACTGACCCGTTGGCGCAATGGCGTACCTTACAAGTTTACTTGAATAAAGAATTAGATTTTGAATTAGTATAGTAACAGGCCAACGCTGTGTTTAACGGTGCGATAAACGCAGCGTCGATAGACTGCCTATGAGGTGGACAGATGACCTCAAAAAGGTCGCAGGGAGCTACTGGATCCACGTCACCCAAGATCGTGTGGTGTGAAGATCCAAAGAAGAGACTTATGCTTGACTGGCTCGTTGGCGCAGTTGGTAGTTACCCTGCCTTCAGCTCCGCGGGTCGCAGGTTCGATTACCGCCCCGAGGAATTTGAGGTTGATGGTTCGTTTTTGAGGTCCCAATTGGTCTCATGATCTTAAAAGGATCGCGGGCAGCCGCTAGATACAAGCGGGAACAAGATTGTATGTTGTGGAGATCCCATGAGACCTATGTCCAACAGTGGACGTCCATCAGTTGAATATGATGATGATTTGTTCAATAACCTTCAACCTTACACTAGTATTGACATACTTTTACCTTGCAGCTATCACAGGAAGCAAAAAAATCCCATGAAACATCAATGGACAAGGAGATGTTAGCAGAATTCGAGAAGTTTGACATGAGCTGTATAAAGAAGGCTGGGTCTATCTTTGATGGGTTCTGCGTAAGTAAATATCCATTGTTTATTATGTTAATTAATCTTATTATACTTTTTGTTTTAAATATATAAAATGAATAATTAAATGTACGATTTATCACACGCTTTACGGTGAAGTAAAACATCGTGAGGTAACCTGAATAACTCTGGAGAATTCTGGGGATATGTGTAACTTACCAATCCGCGTTGTAGTGCGGTAGATCTAAGCTCCAACTCTCCAAAATTGGGAAATATCTTACAAGTTTACTTGAATAAAGAATTAGATTTTGAATAATTTATAGAATTAGGCATTACTTTGCGGATATCCATAATACAAAAGTAATAACAAAATTATTTTGCTATAATCTCCGATGAAGTAAAATAGAAAATATATATAATGCTAAATGTAGAGTGGACAATCCATTTTCATACCTGATACATGCAGGATTCGTAAAAACACATGCACTAACCTCCTCCACCGCCACCACAATACGCAAGCCAACGCTGCGTTTAACGGCGCGATAAGCGCAACGTCGATAGACTCCCTATGAGGTCGACAGATGACCTCAAAAAGGTCGCAGGGAGCCACTGGATCCAAGTGACACAAGATGGTGTGGTGTGGAGGTCCAAAGAAGAGACTTATGTCCATTGGTTTGCAAAGAAGAAGAAGAAGTAACAGGCCATTACAAAGAAAGAAAGAAAGAAAGAAAGAAATAAAGAAAGAAAAATATTTATTCAAATACTGTATAAAATATAGATGAGAACATACACGTACACATATAATACAATACAAATACATAACACAAATCATTAATCTAAATTTTGGCCTTGGAAAAGGCCACACAGCTCGGCATAAACCGAATGTCATTAGCAATAACAACACTCGGCACCGATTTTCAGCTGCAGCCTAGGTGACTTCACGGACAATAGAGCAGACAACGATACAAAAGCAAATAAAAATAATAAAATAATTACACTTTGCAATAAAATAATTATAAAGATACACACACAAAGAACTAAAATATGTAAAAAATAAATAAAATAAAAAGACAATAATAAAAAAAAAACAAATTAAGATTTTTCGGGAGACTAAATAATTAAAACATTGTATAAAAAGAAATGAAATGGCCTGTAATAAAAAAACATACTAAGATTGAAGTTGTAAATTAAACCATTACAGTTTCTCTCTATGTATAGATATGGCTGACCGGTTTGGAGGGCGTGTGCCGGGAGCGCGCGGCGGCGTGCGTGTCGCGCTGCGGCGGCGTGCGGTACGACTGCCCGCACGAGCGCGTCACGCACGCACTCGCGGGCTCGGCGGCGGCTGCGGGCGCGGCGCTCGCTGCGCTGCCCGCCGTACCCGTACTGAGCCCGCTGTGGCTGTTACGCAGCGTACGCGCTGGAAAGGCTTTGGACGAGGCTGAGGTTAGTATAGCAACGTTATTGTCCCTTTCTTCTTGCTCAGTCGTTCACTCTTGACAGAGTGGTCGTGATTAACGGTTTTCATCTGTTATTGTAGCCTTTGCAATGCGCCTCCATTTGTCCCGGTCTTAATCGTATCTAGCACTCTGGACTACGGAATTTTTGTTATTGATCGTATTAGGTCCGTCCAGCGCGTGGGTGATCGTCCGCGTTACCGCTTGCCTTCAACTTGCCCCTGGACAACGAGTCTTTCTATAGATTGTTCGTTTCGAACGATATGGTCAAAGTATTTGAGGATTCTTCTGCACCGTCGCAGATAATCTCATTGTTCTTTACACTTATTCAATAAAATAAGAAGCAATTTTCCAAAAAGACAACAAAATTATTCTTTTTCAACAATATGTCACATTGACGACAATGTTTCTGGTATATTATATTTCAAGGAGGTTGTATTTGTAACACAACTCAAAAAAATCATGTTTTGAGATAAATGGGCTTAACACATCGACCGACGTGTCGTGTGTGTTGAACACCGTTGACTAACACATAAAACACAATAAATCAGATTCCTTTATAATAAAAACTTTAACACGTTAACCACCAATAGAATTTTTGTAAAATGTCCAAATAATTGTTTTTAAGCTTTTAGATTAAGTTAAGATAATGAGTCTAAATACCATCACCACCGTGTGGTATCTAGCTGAGTGGAATAGACCACCATCTTTCTTACCGAGGTGTTGCAAAAGGCGATTAATTAAGTCGACTCGCCGTATGGTATAAGGCTGAGTAGAATAGACCACTCTCATTTCTTACCGAGGTGTTGCAAAAGGCGATTAAGTTAAGTTGACCCGCCGTGTGGTATCCGGCTGAGTAGAAAAGACCACCATCATTTCTTACCGAGGTGTTGCAAAGGCGATTAAGTTAACTCGACCCATCGTGTGGTATCCGGCTGAGTAGAATTAGACCACCCTCATTTTTTACCGCGGTGTCGTAAAATACGACTAAGGTAAGTTGACTCCAGGTAGGTTTCAAAACACCTAGCCAAATCATGTTACAACATGGATAATACATGTTGTGCCGACCCTACTTAGAGTGGGATAAGGGCAGGAGAATGACGATGATATGTATTTTTTTAATTCCTACAGTACCTTATCGAAAATAAAATCACCACACCGGTTAAGTCGAGCGCTCGCAAGCCGCGAATCGAACCTGCGTCTCCGATGAGCAAGCGGAATCTACAGCTGCTGAGGCACGGGCCCCTGGACCTTCCAGCACCGACGCCCGAATATCCGGAGCCAGAACCGCAGGACGAACTAGTCAATCACTACTTAAGTCGTTAGTATTTTATAGTAGTACTAGCGGCCTGCCCCGGCTTCGCACGGGTATAAAATGTATATCCCATGTCTCTCAGTAAAAAAATTTATTAAAATCGATCCAGTAGTTTTGATTTATTCATTACTGCCCGTAGCCCGCACGCGTTAAATTTGGAGAAAAACAATTCCCCTCTCCCTATATCAAGAAGATTTCCTGCTAATCTAATATCTAAATTCATATACTTCATATTTACATTATACATTTTCCCTATGTATTTCATTTTTAAAATTAATTAAGGAATGTCTTTATATACAACATTCATAGTTTTCTTATCATTAGACAATACAAACATGTTTCCTTTAGAGGTTACACTTGAAAGAGCGACATTTAGTTGCGCGTCCGATCGCTGCTAAATTCGAAGTGCAATAGGGCGAAGCGCGGCCTCCACGCGGGATTTTAAATCTGTGATATCTTCGAAAATGTTCATTTAAATTACATGCTGCAAACGGCCATATTGATATATATTAAATCAACAATGTATTTAAGGTACTTAATTGGATAAGGATTAATGCTGTATTGTATAAAAATTGCCTCGAAAATAAGGCATTATTTTTCGTAAAAAGTAAATGACAAAAAATGCTATTGTGGGTTATCCATAAGTGATAGACATATACCATCGCGGACATTTCTGTAGACCCTTTTGAAAGTGTACAAATACTTAATACATTATTTTGATAATTTGGTTCAGCCTGCGTTTGCAATGTAAACGATAAAAAATGTAAGTATTTACAACATCACATTAGAAACCTCAAAAAAACCGCATCAAAATCTGTTGCGTACTTTTAAAGATTTAAGCATACATAGGGATATAGAGACAAACATAGAATGTGACTTTGTATTATACTATGTAGTAATTATAAATACGAAATCATCTTCCTGCCCTTATCCCACTCTAAGTGGGGTCGGCACAACATGTTATAAACATGCTGTCACATGATTTGGCTGCGTTTTTACGATGATGAGTATTAAACTGACCGAATATTTGTTTTTGCTAAACTTCTAGAAAATGTTCCCGAACCCCGTGAGAAAACGCCGGAACCTGTGGCTATAGAACCTCCACAAGAACGGTCCGATATCACTGATGATTCAGCAGATGAGCCCACCGAAGAAGTGGAGCAAATATTTAGAGGTAAAAATTTTTTTTGTAATGTAAAATATCGTGAGTGTTTATGTATAGAACCGGCTATACTCACGTGTTATTTTATCGGGCTAGCTCGACTAGTTTCGAACCTTATTCATTATTCATGAGCTCTTTACACGAAGTTATCGCAGCGAGACAGCAGCTTACCGGGCACTACTCGTAAGTGGCAGAAGCGTAAAAGGGGGTCACGGGGGGGGATATAGTGAGTGTTACAAAATAGAATCAGTTATACTCAAGTCTTATTCTATCGGGTTAGCCCGACTAGTTTTGAATCCATCTGGGGCACTTATTCATGAGCTCTTTACACGACGTTATCGCGGCGGGAACTGCATCCAGCAGCTCGCTGAGCGCGACTCGTGGGTGGCAGGGGCGGGAGGGGCTGTCATGGGGGGATGTCGTGAGTGTTAATGTATAGAACCGGCTATACTCACGTCTTATTCTATCGGGTTAGCCCAACTAGTATGAACTCATCCGTGGCACTTATTCATGAGCTCTTTACACGATGTTATCGCGGCGGGAACTGCGTACAGCAGCTCGCTGGGCGCGACTCGTGAGTGGCAGGGATAGGAGAGGGACACGGTGGGGGATATCGTGAGTGTTAATGTATAGAACCGGCTATACTCACGTGTTATTCTATCGGGTTAGCCCGACTAGTTTCGAACCCATCCGGGGCACTTATTTATGAGCTCTTTACACGACCAGCGAACTGCGTACAGCAGTTCGCTGGGCGAGACTGGTTCTGGGGTAATAGGGGAAATATCGTGAGTGTTAATGTATAGAATCGCGTGAATTCTTGCGTGCGCTGAGTAAACGAAGAAAGTTATCAAAAAAAAACATGTATTGTTCCCCTCTAAAAGTTCCAAATAAAAGTCTCCGACAGCATATGGGTTAACCCATTTTAACCATTTTTTATGGTTATCAAAAGACTATATTACGGTTTTAATCTTTACACGCGAGCGGAGCCGCTGGCGATTAGTAGTAAAATAAATAAATAAATATATAGGACATTTACACACAGTTGTCCGTCCTCAAAGTAAGTAACTTAATACTTGTGTTATGGGTAACAGGCAACTGGTGAATATATATTTATATATATTTTCAATACATACTTCAGTACATACTTGAATAAATACTTAAATACACCCAGGCTCAAAGGACAACAAATTCATTTATAGAAAATGTTGGCCCTCGGCGGGAATCGAACCCGCGACCCGCGGAGCTGAAGGCAGGGTCACCCACTGCGCCAACGGGCCAGCCAAAATATAAAATACGGTTGGTTGCAGGAATAAAGATTGAAGTGCAAGGTCTGGACGAGGAGGCAATATGTGAGATAGGTGCGGAGGTGGCCGCGGCTGGTGGCTTGTTGGTGGCGTGTGGGGCCGGTGGTGATTACGTCCTGGTGCCACTCAACTGGGACCCCACCATGGGGAGGCAGATAGAGCATATCACATTGTTCTGGATCGTGAGTCATTTGTATATAGCGATTATTATCCTCATGCCCTTATCCATTCCAATATATAATTTCTCATCATCCTCCTGCCCTTATACCACTCCAAGTGGGGTCGGCATAACATGTTATAAACATGCTGTCACATGATTTGGCTGCGTTTTTACGACCGGCCGCCTGCCTGACGTCAACTTACCTTAGTCGTATTTTACGACACCTCGGTAAGAAAGAGGGTGGTCTATTCTACTAAACCGGAGATCCATAATACAATAGTAATCATAAAATTAGGTATGGGCTAAGTTGAATAGACCACTTTCATTTCTTACCAAAGTGTCGTAAAACGCGACTTAATGCTAAGTAATGAGGGTGGTATATTCTACTCAGTCGGATACCACACGGCGGGTCGTCTCACCTTAGTCGACTTTTACGACACTTCGCTAAGTAATGAGGGTGGTCTATTCTACTCAGCCGGATACCACACGGCGTGTCGCCTTACCTTAGTCGCTTTTTACGACACCTCGGTAAGAAATGAGGGTGGTCTGTTCTACTCAGCCGGATACCACACGTTGGGTCGTCTTACCTTAGTCGACTTTTACGACACCTCGCTAAGTAATGAGGGTGGTCTATTCTACTCAGCCGGATACCACACGGTGGGTCAACTTATCTTAATCGTCCTTTACGACACCTCGGTAAGAAATGAGGTTGATCAATTTTACTCAGCCGGATACCACACGACGGGTCGACTTACCTTAGTCGCCTTTTACGACACCTCAGTAAGAAATGTGGGTGGTACTATTCTATTAAGCCGGATACCACACGGCGTATGGTACATAAATAAATAAATAAATAAATTAAATTAATAAAATGATATATGCCATATATAAATTAATAAAATGGTGTATGCCATCCCCACTTACCGTCCCCACTTAGAGTCGTATAAGGGCAGGAAATTGATGGGCACCGAGGAAGCATACTACTGTTCTATTCATTACTATTTATATCTATTCTATAGTCTATGGTTCTATTCTATCTATAGTTCTATTCTACCATATACCATTTTTTTACAGAAAGACTGTCTCTCCCAACAAGAAGTGCTTCCAGTGCAATATTACCACCGGCCAGTGAAGTTGCCACCACTTGATGGCCCCGGACCGTTGGAAGGCGTCGTGGCCAGTCTGAGCACGTACAGCGGCGTCGAACGGGTCTTCCTCGACGAGCTGGCCAAGTTATTGGGAGCTGTGTAAGTGAAGAATCATCATTCATACATCATTCATTTTACTACCAAATAATTTATACAAGTGGGCGTTACTTTGCGGAATTCTTTAGTACAAAAGTAATAATACATTGCGCCCTCAGTGGGCTCAAGGTTGGTGGTGGGCGGGACGTCCATCGAAATCTCGGGTACATTACAGTACCTGGAATTGCTCCTCGACAGCCGATGGACGTTCGAGGCCCACTTCCGGGTGCTTCTAGACTAACGGCGACCGTCGGAGCCCTGGACAGGCTCCTGACTTTGGGAGGGCCTAATGCAGGCTGCCGGCGTCTTTAAGCCGGGGTGATTCGGTCTATGGCCCTGTACAGCGCTCTCCTTGCCCACCGTGGTTCGTGCCATGGTGGACAGGGAGAGTTACGCAGTGATGGCCTACTTTTGCGAGCACGTTATATCGCGGAAGGAGGCGGCGGGGCGGATACGGGAAGTTGAGTCTTCGGATCCGATCCGCCGCAGGCAAGCCGGGCGCAGGCAACTCGCTAGAGACCATCGCAATCCGCCCTAATGGGAACCGTCTGGGCGTTCCGAATGGTGTTTATCAGATGACAATCCTTTTAAGGTCCCCGAGGCGCTCGATGCATCTGTTGCTCCCGATGCATCGATTAGCGGAGGGAGGGGCACTGTTTAGAGAGACCCCGATCCAGAGGTGGAGCACTCTGGGGTTCAGAGTTGCTGCTGGCGGGGATGGGGGCAATGTGTACAACGGTACCCTGTCCCCGCCACCAGCAGCGTAGTGGAGCACACAGGTTGTTTTAGTGGGTGCGAGTCCGACATAACCGACGCCTGTCCCCGTTGGGCGTTGGTAACGATAAGGAGTTTTTTCCTGTAAAAAAAAAGTCACCATAGGAATAGAGCACGCGACCATTACGCTTTGAACTCTGTAACGAGCATTGTCCGCACGCGCCTTAATGAATAATTATCGTATATGTTTCGCATCATACGTGTATTTTAACCTTAAGGACGCTGGAAGCCCAGCTAACCCAGGTACGCGGTTGGCCTCCCTCTTTCTCTTTTTTACTCGGGGTCCCTTTGTGGATCCCTGTATCCTCCAATACCGTACAATTGTGTTGTGTGTGCGCTAACAAGCGACACCCGGATAAGGTCATATGCGCCACCGGGCAATAGATCATACAAAGGCCTTTCCGCCAGCACTCAACTCCGCTTTTGCCGTCGGAACATGGCCAACGCTTTGGCCTCAACCAACGTCAACCTATGCCTTACAGTGGGATAGACACAGGCCTTGAGATAGTAATTTTACTTTTTTCCCCCCAGCACTCAACTCCGATTTTGCCGTCGGAACACGGCCAACGCATTGGCCTCAACCCACCTCAACCTATGCCTTACAGTGGGATAGACACAGGCCTTGAGATAGTAATTTTACTTTTTCCCCCCAGCACTCAACTCCGCTTCTGCCGTCGGAACACGGCCAACGCTTTGGCCTCAACCCACCTCAACCTATGCCTTACAGTGGGATAGAAACAAGCCTCGAGATAGTAATTTTACTTTTTTCCCCCCAGCACTCAACTCCGCTTCTACCGTCGGTACACGGCCAACGCTTTGGCCTCGACCCACCTCAACCTATGCCTTACAGTGGGATAGAAACAGGCCTTGAGATAGTAATTTTACTTTTTCCCCCCCAGCACTCAACTCCGCTTCTGCCGCCGGAACACGGCCAACGCATTGGCCTCGACCCACCTCATCTGCCCAACGCCCACTGGCGACAAGTACCAGGGTGCGGTCAAATGGGGCCTGCCCGCGGTCAACGCTGACTGGTTGATGGACTGCGCCCGGAATGGGGCCAGGGTGAGCGAGAGCCCCTTCCTGGTGGGGGAGACGAAAGGTGGGTGTGCCGACCTGTATTCAACTTTTCTAATTCAAATTCTAAAATATAATTTACCAATATGTCAGCGGCTTAGCATGCGTGTCAAAATATTGTGACAGAAATATTTTATAGAATTACCCGTTAGTTTACGGAGATCCATAATACAAAAGTAATCATAAAATTAGGTATGGGCTAAGTTGAATAGACCACTTTCATTTCCTATCAAAGTGTCGTAAAAGGCGACTTAATGCTAAGTAATGAGGGTGGTCTATTCTACTCAGTCGGATACCACACGGCGGGTCGTCTCACCTTAGTCGACTTTTACGACACTTCGCTAAGTAATGAGGATGGTCTATTCTACTCAGTCGGATACCACACGGCGTGTCGCCTTACCTTAGTCGCTTTTTACGACACCTCAGTAAGAAATGAGGGTGGTCTGTTCTACTCAGCCGGATACCACTCGGCGGGTCGTCTCACCTTAGTCGACTTTTACGACACCTCGCTAAGTAATGAGGGTGGTCTATTCTACTCAGTCGGATACCACACGGCGGGTCGTCTCACCTTAGTCTCTTTTTACGACACCTCGGTAAGAAATGAGGGTGGTCTGTTCTACTCAGCCGGATACCACAAGTTGGGTCGTCTTACCTTAGTCGACTTTTACGACACCTAGCTAAGTAATGAGGGTGGTCTATTCTACTCAGTCGGATACCACACGGTGGGTCACCTTACCGTAGTCACCTTTTAGGACACCTCGATACGAAATGAGGGTGTTCTATTCTACTTAGCTGATACCTCACGGTGGGTCGTCTTACCTTAGTCGCCTTTTACGACACATCTCTAAGAAATGAGGGTGGTCTATTCTACTCAGCCGGATACCACACGGCGGGTCGCCTTACCTTAATGGCCTTTTACTACACATCGGTAAGAAATAGGGTGGTCTATTCTACTTAACTGGATACCACAAGGTAGGTCAACTTACTTTACTTGCCTTTTACGACAACACGCTAAGAAATGAGGGTGGTCTATTCTACTCAGCCGGATACCACACGGCGTGATGAACGATATAATAATGTTCATATAATAAAATCACATTTGTAATACATATCCCTCTTTTTAGCACCAATCACCATAACTGAAGAGCCTCTAATTGAGCAACCAGTGGAGCCAACGAACAAACAGACGGACGGAACAAAAGATATGCCGGATAAAGAGAACGCTATGTTACCACCAAAGGCTAATCTGCTAAGACGCGGCTCGGTACCGAGTAGAGAACAGACGCCTAAAGGGAAAGTCGCAAATGGTAAGATAATATTTATTTATTTATTTATTAGGACATCCAGTAGTTGCTACATATAAAACTTACGTATAATAAGAATTGACACACAAAATAAATTAATATGTACAACTTTGAACGTGTCACGGCATGCACCAAAAAATTTTAAACAATTTAAATGAAAACATAAAAACATAAAGAAATAAGCAAACAGTTTAAAATTAATAGGTAAAAAAAAAAAAACAATTACATTTTCTGTAAACGAAACACATAAAGATATTATATTATTATCGATTGCATCAAATTAACCTTCTCTTAACAATCTTACTGTCTTTTTTTTGAATTTTTGTAAAGAGGCTGGTAAAGTAAAGTCTTTGGAAGTCTCGGCACGCGGCGAGGGACACGGAACTTAATACATTGTAGCAGAGACGAACAATAAAATAATTATTACTACGTTACGTTATACTAATATTATTATGTGGATTTTTTTTATGTATAATTTATAGAATTAGGCGTTACTTTGCGGAGATCCATAATACAAAAGTAATAGTAAAATTATTTTGCTATAATCCGCGATGAAGTAAAATAGAAAATATATATATAATGCTAAATGTAGAGTGGACAATCGGTTATCATACCTGATACATGCAGGAGTCGTAACAAACACAGTCTATCTCCTGACGATGCTTCGGTTGCGGGGCGAAACGATTGTTGAGTTTGTGATAGTGAACGTATATAGTGCTTGTGTATTGTGGTGGCGGTGGTGGAGGTTTGTGCATGTGTTTTTACGACTCCTGCATGTATCAGGTATGATAACCGATTGTCCACTCTACATTTAGCATTATATATATTTTCCATTTTACTTCATCGCGGATTATAGCAAAGTAATTTTATTATTACTTTTGTATGTTTGTAATGTTTTTACACAAAAACTACTTGACCGATTTCAATAATTCTTTCACCTTTGGAAAGCTGTTTCTTTACTGAGCAATATAGGCTGTATTACACGAATAGCAAATATGTAACATTTAAATGCAAATAAATGAATAATAATAATATGTCAGATGGGGAAATGTCACCAGCGTCCCGGTACATAGCGATGGCTCGACAGGGCTTGTTCGGCGGCGACTCGCAGGAGACGCCCAAACGGTTGCAAGAGCTCAAGGAGGATTGTAGGCAAGGTAACTGAGAAGGCAGATATGTGAACAAGAACGTCCATAAAGCAGAGCATAATGAGGCCACCGCTGCCCGCAATAGCTCCCTGCCCACCGTATCTGTTATATCACAGGGAGAGACAGCGCCCTAAGTAGGGACCCTTACGCCGTGGTGGGCGTTTCCGTCCTCAACGGGTAATTTTTTATAACGGTTTTCTTCCTCGAAGCCGAAGGTCCCCGTTCCCATTGCTGCTTCCGGCTTCCGGGCTTGACCGACGCTGGCCGAAACCATGTCCAGCCAGATTAAGTCTGGCTGGACATGGTTGGAGTAAGCCCAACTGAACCCGTCGCTCATTAGAAACTCCACCCTTAACCTCCCCTGAGTCCCCGGCCCGTCCAGATTGCCCTCTGCTAATCGGAAGGACAACTGGATTGGCCACCCCACAGTGGTCCGTTCGCCAGGACTAAGCTTGCCCAGGGTGCGCCACGAGGAGCTCGACCACTTTGGTACCCCGATGATAGCCTTTAATCCGAGAAAACAACTACAGATAACTTCACTACTTTTAACTCAGTAATATATATCTAAAAAAAATATCCCGCTGCTCAGTGTGCCTTACAGCAAAGGCCTCCTCCATCTCTGTCCATTGCCTTCGGTTCCTCGCCACTCGTAACCAAAGAGGACCCAGTCTTTTTTAGGTCATCCTCCCATCTTTTAGTTTTGCGACCTCTGCTCCTAATACCATCTCTGGGTTACTAGACTGTCACCTCTTTTTGCTCCATTTGTCTTCCTTACAACGAAGCATATGGTCAGTCCATCTCCATTTTAGGTGGCCGATACGGTGCAGTATGTGTGTGAGTTTGGTTTTGTTCTTATGTCTATGTTTCTTACTCTGTCTTTTATTATAGATTATATTTAATTATAGATTAGCTCTTAGTTATTGTTATTGTATAGAACCGGCTATACTCACGTGTTATTCTATCGGGTTAGCCCGACAAGTTTCGAACCCATCCGGGGCACTTATTCATGAGCTCTTTACACGACGTTATCGCGGCGGGAACTGATTAGCTCTATTTGAAATGGTAGCGCTTGCTGACCCAAGATGTATGCTGGATAACCTGTTTCTGTATACATTGGTAAAGGGGATCATTGATTGCTCACAGTTGCTATCTTGCATACGAATTACTGCACCTCGATACTTGATCCTGCGCCATCTTGAGAACATCCATCCTGCAACGCCTAAAAAAGGTCCAAAAGCTACGGGGTGGTCCAATCTTAGGTAGAAACCGAAAGCTCTTCACTTGGACGCAGAGATAACCCAGGATACAGCGTCATCATCCTCCTGACCTTATCCCACTCTAAATGGGGTCGGCACAACATATTATTAACATGTTGTCACATAATGTGGCTGGGTATTTGATGAGAATGAGGATGACACAGAATGAGGATAGTCTATTCTACTCAGCTGGATATCACACAGCGTTATTCGGTTAGTCTTTTCAGCTACTGAAATCCCAAAGCGTCACATAAAACACCAGGATACACCATTAAATGAATAGTTAAATAAATAAATAAATATATGGGACACTTACACACACAGTCATCAGTTCCCAAAGTAACTTAATACTTGTATTATGGGTGACGAATATATATTTATATATTTTTTAAATATATACTTAAATACAAATATACACCCAGGCTCAAAAGCCAACAAATTCATTATTAGAAAAGGTTGGCCCTCGACGGGAATCGAACTTTACGCGACCCGCGGAGCTGATGGCAGGATTACTGCCCACTGCGCCAACGGGCAAGTCAATTTGTCAAATGTCCTTATAGAGAATTTTCAATTCTACCAGGAGATGCAGCGTTACGAACACCTCCTCTGGATGATGCGTTGTCAACGCCGAACCTGATGAGACTAAGCCCCACCACCAGGCGGCGGCTGCAGGCCATCAAACGTGGGGAAATACCCTCCGGCACCCTGAGAACACCAGATGATCCATGTGAGTGGTATTATCCTTACATATTAATGATTTTCCTGCTCTTATCCTACTCTAAGTGGGGTCGGCACATCATGTGAACACTTGAAGTAAATAAGGCACTAAGTGCCTAAAAATAAAAATTCGAACTAAGTATGCAATTTGGTTCTAAAAGGCTTTTAGAACCAAATGTAACTAGAATCGAACTAGAACCAAACTAAGTATGCAATTTGGTTCTAAAAGGCTTTTAGAACCAAATGTAACTAGAATCGAACTAGAACCAAACTAAGTATGCAATTTGGTTCTAAAAGGCTTTTAGAACCAAATGTAACTAGAATCGAACTAGAACCAAACTAAGTATGCAATTTGGTTCTAAAAGGCTTTTAGAACCAAATGTAACTAGAATCGAACTAGAACCAAACTAAGTATGCAATTTGGTTCTAAAAGGCTTTTAGAACCAAATGTAACTAGAATCGAACTAGAACCAAACTAAGTATGCAATTTGGTTCTAAAAGGCTTTTAGAACCAAATGTAACTAGAATCGAACTAGAACCAAACTAAGTATGCAATTTGGTTCTAAAAGGCTTTTAGAACCAAATGTAACTAGAATCGAACTAGAACCAAACTAAGTATGCAATTTGGTTCTAAAAGGCTTTTAGAACCAAATGTAACTAGAATCGAACTAGAACCAAACTAAGTATGCAATTTGGTTCTAAAAGGCTTTTAGAACCAAATGTAACTAGAATCGAACTAGAACCAAACTAAGTATGCAATTTGGTTCTAAAAGGCTTTTAGAACCAAATTGCATACTTAGTTCAAATTTTAATTTTTTAGGCACTTAGTGCCTTATTTGCTTCAAGTGTTCATGTTATAACATGATTTGAGGTATTTTACGACCGTCCCCTTGCCTGGCGTCAATTTACCTCAGTCACCTTTTACGACACCTCGGTAATAAAGGCGGTGGTCTGTTCTATTCAGCCGGATACCACACGACGCGTGAACTTACCTTAGTCGCCTTTTACGATACTTCGGTAAGAAATAAGGGTGGTCTATTCTACTAAGCCAGATACCACACGACGCGTGAACTTACCTTAGTTGCCTTTTACGACACTACGGTAAGAAATGACGATGGTCTATTCTAGTCAGCCGGATACCACACGACGCGTGAACTTACCTTAGTCGCCTTTTACGATACCTCGGTAAGAAATTAGGGTGGTCTATTCTACTCAGCCGGATACCACACGACGCGTGAACTTACCTTAGTCGCCTTTAACGATACCTCGGTAAGCAAAAAATGTAGGCCCTCGGTGGGATTCGAACCCGTGACCCGTGGCTGAAGGCAGGATCACTACCCACTGCGCCAACGGGCCAGTCAACCATGTCAGTTCTATTTCCTTGCAGTCGATAAAAGAATCGAAACGCCAGATAGTGCCTTCGGAGCCATATTACGACCGGACTGTGGCCGGATGTCGCCTGAATCCCGGAAGCGGCTTTGGCAGGTCGTTCAGGACTTGCCTTCAAAACAGCACACGCCAGCAGCCGACAGGCATCCAGCTACTGTGAGTTTTGTATCGTTAAGTAAAATATTTTACTGTATGGCAAATGAATCCCCTTTTAATAATGTCAAGAAAACTCATTATGGGTCGTCACCGCCCGACGGGGAAGAGCGGCGGGTATATTGGAATCGGTGATTAATAACCTGACAGTGCACCAGATGCATCGACCGCCTGGGGGACCTTAAAAGGGTGGGTGTCCGATAAACCCAGTTTGGGTCCAGACAGTCCATATTAGGGCGGCTCGCGATGGTCTTGAGCGAGTCTTGCGACGGATCGGATCCAAGGACTCAACTTCCCGGATCTACTCCGCCGCCTTTTTCCACGAAATAATGAGCTCGCAAAAGGAGGCCATCGCTGCCCACGATCTCTCCCTGTCCACCATGGCACTAACCACAGTGGGCAGGGAGAGATCGTGCCCCACCTGTGCCACGAGTTCCGCCCGCTGAACCGCCCAAGCTGGACAGTCTGCGAGCGTGTGCAGCGCCGTGTTGAACTTGAGTTGGCACTCACCAGACGCTGCGCACTGGGCAACCTTTCACAGATACCTCCCCAAACAACCATGTCAGGAAAGCACCTGGGTCGTCCAGAAAATGAGGACACTCCTTCTGGCGACCCAGCCCTGAAGAATGGGCTGGATAACTGAAATCGTCCAGAATCCCGCACTGGGCAATTCCAGCCGCCGCGCCGCCGCCATAAATGAATCCTTAAACTTAACTAAAGCTAATAATTTTAAAATAGAAACACACAAATGAAAATCCGCGAGTTAACCATAGCAGATAGAGACATACTGATGTGGACTTTTTTTGTCACATTTTTGTAGATCTACAATTCTCTAGTACATTACTTTAGTGTATCTTTATTAGCTTACGCGGCTCATTACGGGTTTATGAAAATTGAAAGTGTATAAACTTTGTGACTCACTGTTTTCCATGCAGGTGAAGCTGCTAGCACAGCTAGTAAATCATAATAATACATGGATATAGATTGTCTTCGAACTTATGCAAAATAGCACTGAAAAATGTAATAAGTGATAAGATTTTATATTTTGAAAAGAACATCCATTGAGTTTCTTGTTGGCCCTTTCTCGGTAAGTACTAGGCTTTCCGAACCAGCAGTAGAGTTAACGATTCAAAAGCACTTGTTTATAATTTTAACAGAATAAAGAATAAAGAATTTTGAATTTAGTTATTGTGACTTAATTTCATGTCGCAGCCATTATCCGAGATCAGAAATCGATTCTTGGCCAAGTTTAACTCAGATGCACCAACACCGCCTTCGGAGCACCCAGCTATACCACGGAAGCTGCAACTTGAGGTGAGTGATTTTTCCTTACCGACTCAACTTCCCATTATCGTCATTACATATCGTCAGCAAAGGATACTGAATACAGTATCCTTTGCTGACTCAACTTCCCATTACCGACTCAGTTCTCCTTACCGACTAAATTTCCCCGTACCGACTCAATTTCCTACTTCGTACCGATTCACTTTTTCTTTACTGACTCAACCTATTACCTACTCAATTTCCCTTTACTAACTTAATTTTCTTTTACTGGCTCATTTTCCCCTTACCCACTCAATTTCCCCTTACTTGCCCGATTTTTTATATTTTTTATAAACGCTAAACTGGAAGTATTATATAAAACCTATTTCTTCTCAATCACAGATTGTAGTTTTTTTAATTTTTTATTTATCCCCGGAAATTAATTTTAATAATAATTATTATTATTTAAATTGGCAACCCCTTTTCTGATACACTTTTTTGGTGCCATGTTTATTTTTAAGTAATCAAATTTGAATTTGAATTTCAGGACGACGCCGACACACCGCCATCGAAAATGGCAAAGTTTAACCAAGAACAGGTATATCTTTCTCCTTCTATTCGTCAACTGCAGTTGCTACTCCTTTTGTATGAATGTCATATTTCACTCAATCTATTCATCTCTTTTTCTTTCTCTTTCATTCTCTCCTTTTAGTGGTCAACTCTGGCGCTACTCCTTTTCCATGCATTTAATACTTAGCAAATTGATCCATCTCTTTTTTGGCTTTTCTTTATTCTCTTCTTCTATTCCTCGTATCTAATGCTACACCTTTTAAGTCCATGTCATATTTCTCAAAATCCTTTCTTCTCATTTTTGGACTTTATCTTCTATCCTCTCCTATCATTCGTCTGCTTTATGCCATGATAAGCACATCAGCCTTCACACCGTCCATTAACTCTACACGAAAGTAGTTTATATGTCATATATTTTATTTTATTTTCTTTCTCTTTCAATAGAGTGCAGGTGGTCTTAACGTATCAGCGAATAAAAGCGACAAAAGTGCATCCAGTTCTAAAAACGCTTCAGGCGCTTCAAGCTCTTCAAGCACTTTACCGGCAGCGTTGGACGTTCAATTGCAGAAATTAAGCGCTGCGCTCACTGGACGGCCCAGTTTACAGCGGAAACGGAACCGCGATTCGGTCACTGTACATCCAGGTAATATTGTGGAACAGACTCAGTTTTTTGCATTTTTTGAAAGTACGAAGGGTTGATAACCGTTAGAAGTCTTAAGGTCTTGGAATAGAGACAATACATTGGAAATACCAATTTGAAAATTACTGATTATTATGCGTGTATAAATTTGTACAAACCTATTTAAAATTGTTCATACTTAATAAATTTCTTAAATCTCGTTTAAACTTGTGCAAACATGTACATATACTAGGATCTATAATCATACCATTTTCAATCAAAGGTCCAGAATTAGAAGCTGATCTGGATTCCCAACCTAACACGGTGGGATGGGACGACACCACACCACTTAGGCGGGTCAAAAAGTTCATGCTGTCTTCCAATGTCGATGTAAGTGTTTATTATTTAATTTTCAGCTGAACTGGCGAACGTATTGCCTTTAATAAACATGTTATGGTATCTTATAACATTCCACATTCTAAGAACATCATATATTCTATTTTGTTTTATAATTTCTTTGTATTTTCTCGTATATCTATGTTGCAAAGTAAATCTCTTTCCGCTCTTATCCCAGTATTATAGGGGCGGAAACAACATGTCTTTCTCTTCTATTATCTACTCTTGTCATATGCATGTCATACTTCACACAATTCATGTATCTCTGTTTTGGAATCCTTCTAGTCACTAATCCTTCCACCATATTTAACACTCGTTTGGTCGTTTGATCTCACATCCCTCATTACATGACCATACTATCTTGTATTGGACTACCAGTAAAGAATACTGGGTCCAACTTTAAGACTCAGATGCAAAACAAATCATTTTGTACAGAACCACGAAGAGATCGCCGAAATGATTCGATTCTTGGGCGGAGAGGTTTCCGAAGGCGGAGAGTTGGACCTTGAGGCGACACACTTGTTATGCTCCGCTCCGGGTCGCAGCGAGAAGATGCTGGGCTCGGTGGCTGCTGGCAAATGGGTGCTGCATCCAGCATACGTGGCCAGGAGTAGGGCGGCTGGGAAGTTTCTGCCGGTATGTTGATACTATATTTACGGAGATGTTTTTTGAAGGGGGAAAGTTGGAACTTGAGTCCACACCTAATACGGGCTAGAAGTAGGGTGGCTGGAAAGTTTCTGCCGGTAATTACGTTGCTATGATATTTACGGAGAGGTTTCCGAAGGGGGAATTTTCAACCTTAAGTCGGGACACCTGCTGTGATTTGTGCCAGCATGTCTCATATCACTCTTATGTTCTCATTTTTTTATTGTTAACATTATATTTAATTGTCTTCTTTATTTTTAGTCGCCCTTCATTGGTTATTTATTCTCATAGGAAGAAGAATACGAATGGGGCAATCCTCTCGCGACTTCCTTACCAACGCTGTCCACTACGGAAAACGTACTGGGCAGGGCGGCCCATCGCTGGCGGTCTGCCCGCGCAACCGGCAACCCGGGACCTTTCGCCGGCATGGTGGCCTTATTGCACGTGCCAGAGCCCAGGAGGCGACTGCTCAAGAGGCTGCTGGAAGCCGGAGGCGGTACATCCGTGAATGATGAGTGAGTAAACTAAAAAAAACTGCTTTAGAAGAGAATAATTGGCAATATTCGAACACGAATGACATTTTAATCGCATTCAGCTACGTACCACGCTGCATGCACACGTAGTGTGTGTGTTTTTGTGTGTGTGCGTGCGTGCGTGCGTGCGTGCGTGTGTATTTTCGGAATCACAGAAATAATAATGAAGATAAGATGGGTAAGGTGTGGAGAGGTGAGGTGAGGTGTGGAGAGGTGAGTTGAGGTGCGGAGAGGCGAGGTGAGATGCAGAGAGGCGCTATTACAATAAAAAAAATGTATATTAGCGAGGAGGTTTTATGTTGTCAAAAAAAATTTGACTTATGGAAAAAGCTTCTTATTTCTTATCTTATATAGTATAAAAATAATGCCTTAAGCCAAATGTAGTACTACTTTATGAAATTCTTATATTTTAAATATAAGATAAATTTTGTTTCGTTCCAGACCACCGTACACCGATGACAGTATGGCGGTGTGCTTCGCTGATATAAAACGTATGCCGCTGTCTGACCGTGACGCGGCCTGGCTGGTGTCGAAGAGAATACCGGTCTGCCCGCCGGTTCTCCTCAGCTCCTACCTCACTGAGGACGTACCACCGAACCCCGTTGAACACTGTTTACCCGATTACAGACATTAATGATTCATCGGGCCTCTTAACTGTATTAAAATATCTGACTCTGTTGTTATTTTTATTTATGTCTTTAATATTTAAATTGTTAATCTTGTGTATATATATTACACACATAATAAAATAGCTGTGGTAGTCCAGCGGTAACACCATACGCCTTTTTCGAGGAGGTCTAGGGTTCAAACCTCGGGCAGGCACCAATAAGTTTCCTAGTAAAACTTGTGTCTAATTGATAACTGCAATTTATCACACGCTTTTCGGTGAAGGAAAACATCGTGAGGAAACCTGCATATCACTAGAGAATTCTGGGGCTATGTGTAACCTGCCAATCCGCATTGGAGCAGCGTGGTAGGTCTTAGTTCCAATCCCTTCCAAAAAAAAAACGGAGAGAAGAGGCCTATGCCCAGCAGTGGGATAGTAACAGGCCGTTACTTATAATAAAATAAAGGGTCTCATAGTCATGCGCTAGACCCTTCTTTAACAGCAGATAATAAATTTTAGGGTTGAGTTAGAACTTTATTATTAAATACGATAATTTTCATTATTTTTTTTACGATAGAAATAAGAAGCGTTTTTTCATAAGTCAAAATCAATTTCTTTCTCTTTTTTTGACAACATGAAACCTCCGCGCTATTAACATTTATTTAAAAATGTAATAGCGCCTCTCCGCTCCGCTCCGCACCACACCTCACCTCTCTGCAACACTCCCATCTTATCCCCATTATTACGTCCGTTAAATTATTATTATTTTTTTTTTTACCACTAGTTTATACGATGAATAATAAAATAGTGTAACAACGCCGCCTTGTCGCTATTGCAAGCAAGCAAGCCATGACTTACTTTACTTACAAGCCATGACGTCACGTTGGCCGTTGGCGCCATTTTTGACGTGGGATGTGACAGCCGCTGTCATTAGCAGCTAGCCCGCTAATAGCGAATGAGAGTTAGCTTTGATGTTATTTTTGCATTTCTTATGAAAACAAAACTGATTTAGAATATTTCTTTTATTAACACTAGTAGTTTAGTAACAATAGGTAAGTAAGAAATGGGGACATCTTATTAAGTAATTTTATGATTATCGTAAAATTTCTCAAAAAGAAAACAGGTTTTTGACAAACAAACCTTTTTTTTAATTGGAAGGCAGTTTTGTTTTACAATTTGTTAAAAGGACACATAACTACTTCAAATCATTATGAAGTTTATTTCATCAAGCTAGATTTAGTTTAGAAGCTGTTAGCCGCTTTACTTGCGTAGTGTCAGTAGGGAGTAAAATTTAAAATAAATAAAAAAAACATTTTTTAAAAAGGACTAGAATTTTCTGTCGATAAAACTACATATAGTTTCCCTCTAAGATGGAATCGAATATATGTACACATATATTCCGAATCTCGGTAACGGCTCCAACAATTTTCCTTAAATTCAGCGTTTTGGGTGAGAAAAATCGATCTAGCTAAGTTTAATTTAAAAAATCTTGTTTTATCCATGTTTTTGGTAAAATGCAAATCTGTGACAGCCTAATTATAACGCGCGTACCAATAGAATTTCGAAACCTAGGTTCGATTGCCGCATGTCACTCAGCGATTTTTCTTTTTTTTATCGTATTTTTTTGCATTTTAAAAAAAATCACCAAGTAAGGCTCGGTCACCCAGGTACTCCTATTTATACTATAAAGCCTTGTGTGCGTTTACGTTTTTTGCCGTAAAAGCGTTTACGTTTAAAAAGCTTTTATACTCTGGGTGCGTGCATGAACGCTTTGGCAGCACGTTTAGTAATACTAATTATAACAAAGATATTTTTCCTTCACATTTATTCAATAAATAAGAAGCCATTTTTTCCAACGTTAATCTATTTATTGTTTTTAAACTTTATAATTCCGCGCACAAATAACTACTAACTAAGATAATTGGGCACTACTACTCTCCTCATCGCACATCACAAATTTTATCATAATTTTGAACGAGTTTACGATTAACGGGCCTCATCTTTAGTGCTAAAATATAATTTTATATTTATAGAAAAGTTATACTAAGCCTCTAATGTCTTATTATTTAATCCCTTTTACCATATAATTTAAATATCTTACGTTTTGAAAAATTAAAACTGGCGCGCACGAAATTATACATCACAATATAATATTGTAAATGCGATTCTGTCCGTCTGTAACTGTTTCATTTCTAATAACAAGAGCCTTTTGGAAATTTCTTATAACTGAAGCTTTTATACTGTTTTATTTTATCATTCTTTAATATTTTATTTTAATATTCTCCTTCATTCATCTGCTCTTATTGCACTCTAAAGAGGATCGGCACAAAATGTCACATGATTTGGCTAGGTATTTTACGACCGGCGGCCTTACGTCAACTTACCTTAGTCAACTTACCTTTCTCGACACCTCGGTAAGAAAAGAGGGCGATTTATTCTACTCAGCCGAATACCATACGGCTTGAAGCTATTATACAGTGCTAAGAATAAAAATACCATTTTTCATTCACGTACAGTAAAATACAGCACAATTGCAGATATTTTAACATTTAAGTTGACTCAAACAAATTCTTGGATACATCTATTATTTAATATTTATAGATAGGTATTACTGCCGAAATGGGGCGTTCGTAAAATATAAAATAATTCCAAACGCCCATTTTAGTTCTAACTTGGTAATCATGCGAGTAATTTAGATCAGTGTTTCCCAACCTTTTTTGGTCTATGGCCCACGTTAAAAATTATTTTATCCACCCCCCCCCCCCCCCTAAGTAACATCGATAAACTTTAATATTAAAAATTGTATTGTCTACTTAAGAAACATAAATAGCAGGTTTTAGAAAGAAAAAATAACTTTTTTTTTGTTATGAATCTAGCATTGCACATAAATGGCCCAGAGCGAAGGGCTTAAACTCGTGTCAAGTTGCTCCCCCTTAACCATCAAATTGGCTCCCTGTGGGTCGTGGGAAACACTGACTTATATAGTATTTTTAACAAAATTTAACAAAAATATATACAATTTATGTTAACCTATAATAAAACAATTTTATTTCCCATCATATCGCTTATACATTAGCGCTACACAACGACTTTCGTCTAATGGATAGTCCATGCCGTGCTCAGCCAACTCCTTCAAGGAGACGAGGCACATGGTGTCAAATCCGCTTCTAGCTGCTGATTTTTGTGATGCAGGACCAGTAAACATAGTGGCTGTTGCCTTTATACCATGCGCACGGCACAGAGGTTCTCTGAAAAACGTTATTTAAAAAAAATATTAAAAAAGTTTTAGTTCTATTAACAGCCTGGAATCAAGTCCTTTAATCATTGAAAAATTACAACCTCTGTTACAGACAAACAAATGTAAAACATTGCACCGAAAAGTGGGACAGCATACTGCTACAGGATGCATAATTTAGTATATTTTTATGCATAAATTATTGCTCCTGACAAAATATAACCAGAAAAAGAAGATTAAAGATTTTTTTAACAATTTTTCGTTCTTGTATGGCCTCATTTAATACAAGCAATCTCTAGAGGCAGCCATTTAAGAAAATTCTTTTATGATGGTGCATAGACAAGAATAGAGGATCTACTAATTTACTTGAATAAACAAGATAAACATTTTTAAAATATAATACATATATAACATTAAATAATATAAATATAATAAACATAAATACCTATCATACCTAGTAATAAATTATAGAACATCTTATCTCATGATAATTTTGTATGTACAACATAACAATAGATAACTAATAGATAACATAAATTATAATTGTTAATTATGTTTTGTTTTTGTTAGCAGATATGCAGACTTGTTATGATCACGTGTGCCGCCGATAAGGTTCTGGTGACCGATTATTTTCGGTACAACCATTCGATCTGACTTACATGTCAAATATGAAAGATTTGTCGAACATTACGTCGATTAGTTTAAGAGATATAATCTATCGCAGGGCTTCCTAAACTTTTTTATATAGCGACCCTCTTCAAGCTTAGGTAATTTTAAACGACCTCCTCCTCCATATAATGAAATATATAACCGTAGATGTAGATGTGATATCGCACTATTTTACAATTTAAATAACAGTTTTGCATTGCCACTTTTTAAAAAAAATAGTTATAATAAAACTACAATAGTATTTTGTATGATTTTTATATTTGTACGTAGTGTTTATACTAATTTTAAAATTTTATTTATAACTAGCTTTTGCCCGCGACTTCGTGCGCGGGAACCACAGTCCCGGAATAAAAAGTACCCTCTGTCAACCCTGCAAATATCTCCATCATTCTTGGGGTTAATTTGAATGATGCCTGATTTAATAAAGCCATGGTCATATATGACCGAAACGTCATTAAAAATTTTTACACTTCATATTATAAAACAATGTCCCCGCAGCGTCTGTCTGCTTACAATGAACTTAACAACTAATTTACGGGTTTTATTCAACAGAAAGAGTGATTTATAAAGTAGATTTAAAAGTTTAATTTCATCGCGGATTATAGCAAAATAATTTTATTATTACTTTTGTTAATAAGGTTTTTTGTAAATTTATAGAAAATGACCATAACTGTTACTAAGTTTCTACTGGTTCTATATACTCCCCTAATCGTTACTAATATTATAAATGAGTATGTCTGTGTGTCTGTTTGTTACGTTTTCACGGCGAATCCGATAAACCATTATCAATAAAAATTTTCACAATTCTTCCTTATCCACACGGGTAACATTTAGGCTGTAGAAATCCTGTTAATTCAACGGGAATTGAATGACATTGAAAAACCCCAGTATTATCAGTCTATCAAAGTTTTTTTAATCGCGATTTTTGTTTTTGAAAAAGTTAAGTTGAATCTGTAATTTGAAAAAGGTTCTATATCAAGTTGTTTGGCTTACGTAGATAGTTATTTAAAGAAAGTTTATATATATTTTGGATTCTGTTTACTGGATAAATTTAACTGAATTATCAAAATGTATAATTAATATTAGTCATATTTACTAAAACTCCGTGTGGTATCCGGCTGAATAGAATAGTACCACTCTCAATTCTTGCTGAGGGGTCGTAAAAGGCGACTAAGGTAAGTCGACCCGTCGTGAGGTTTCTGGCTGAGTAGAATAGACCAACCATGAGGTTGGTCACGACACCTAGGTAAGGAATGATTCTTACCGAGGTGTCATAAAAGGCGACTAAGGTAAGTTGAACTACCGTGTGGTATCCGGTTGAGTAAAATAGACCACCCTCTTTCTTACCGAGGAGTCGTAAAATACGACTATGATAAGTTGACGACAGGCAGGCGGCCGGTCGTAAAATACGTAGCCAAATCATGTGACAACATGTTTATAACATGTTGTGCCGACCACACTTAGAGTGGGATAAGGGCAGGAGGATGATGATGGGTTATTTACTAAAATAAATAAATAACTAATATTATCAATGTCAAAGTCTGACTGCTATGTATTCATGGTCAATCCGATGAAACAATATTGATGAAATTTAGCACAATTAATGGCTATATGCCGAGGTAGGTTTTTCTCTTTATATCTTGTAAATTAAAGAAATAGGTTATATATTAAGCTGTTTACATGACGTCGAAAAAGTTATTTAAATAAAGTTTTTATATGTTTCGGTTTTGTTTGGTCGGCACAACATGTTATAAACATGTTGTCACATGATTTGGCTACGTATTTTACGACCGGCCGCCTGCCTGTCGTCAACTTATCTTAGTCGTATTTTACGACACCTCGATAAGAAAGAGGGTGGTCTATTCTACTTAACCGGATACCACACGGTGAGTCAACTTACCTTAGTCGCCTTTTACAACACCTCGGTAAGACATGAGGGTGGTCTATTCTACTCAGCCGGATTCCACACGGCGGGTGGACTTACCTTAGTCGCCTTTTACGACACCTCGGTAAGAAAAGAGGGTGGTACTATTCTATTCTGCCGGATACCACACGGCGGATACATATCCCTATACATTTTCTGGAATATGTTGAACCTGCCAATTCGCATTGGAGTAGCATGGTAGATAGGTCGCCTTCTTAAGGGAGAGAGAAGGCTTTGCCCAGAATGGGAGATATGTTACTATCTCCCATTCTTTACTTACATAAATAATAAATATTTTTTTTCAATTGTACGTTGCTTCATATAATATTACTTTTTCATTTAAAATTTCAAATAAATGCCTTCAATGAATAAAAAGTTTCAAACAACTTGGAAAGACGAAATATTTACTTTTGCATCCTACCTGTTAGTGTGACTCACCATTCAGTTTTGGTAGCCCGTGCATGTATAATGACTATCGAAAAGTGTAAGTTACACTATTGTTATGCCTAAAAAACTCAAATAAAAATGTGCAATTTAAAAAAAAAAAATCAGCTCCAGACAGGCCTAGTTCTCATAAAAATATTTGTACTACTCTTAGATATGGTAGTATACGTATTCCAGTCGCTAATCGCTTCAGGAACGGCGAGAAACGGAAAGAAATTCAAGTACCAGTATCATGGTATTCGACCTTTCAACTTAAAATTGACATATCTTTTTTATTTGCTGACCGATTGAAATTAATTATACCCTATATGTTGAGTGAGGCATTTTGCTACATATAAGTGAAAACAATTTTCAAATCGAATCAGCGGTTTCTGAGATTACCGGGAAAAACCGCACAGTGCCTAAAAAACTGGAATAAAAAATATGAAATTCTTCAAAAAAAATAAGCTTCAGACCGGCTTAGTTCTCATAAACATATTTGTACTACTCTTAGATATGGTAGTATATGTAATCCAGTATGAAAATCGCTTCAGGAACGGCGAAAAACGGAAAAAATGCAAATATTAGTATCGCAGTATACGACCTTTCAACTTAAAATTGACATATCTTTTTTATTTGTTGACCGATTGAAATAAATTATACCCTATATGTTAAGTGAGGCTTTCTTCTATATATAAGTGAAAACCGCGTTCAAATCGGATCAGCGGTTTCTGAGATTAGCGGGAACAAACGCACAGACATACAGACAAACAGACAAACAGAGAAACAGACAAAAATTTTAAAAACTATTGTTTCATGTTTAGAAGCGTGTTTTGAGACGACAACACTAATTTTTTCGTAAAAATATCAAATGTACAGATTTTAACACCTCTATACACTGTCCATTATATTAACCATCTTTTGACAGATTGACGATTTACATATTTAGTGATGTCCTAAAGATTCTCGTATGCGATACCATTCCGATTATAGTACCTACTATCATTAATCGAATTACGTACCTAAGTAATTCGATTAATGATAACCTACGTAAACTAATAACAGATATAGAAATCAACATTTTGATTTAATATTGCCTTAGTTTTTTGAAAATAAATGTTAATCCGTGTGTATTTATTATAATCATAAAAAATATATTATACATCAACTGGCAACATCAACAGACCTTCCGCTCCATGGACGTAGTATATACTGGACGGCGCCAAAAGACGTTGCCGATCTTGCGTCTGTGTGTAAGCGATTTATCGTTTGTCTCTGTTCTTATCGCGAACTATACATAAGAGTGAAAGAGATTGCGATGAAGTTTGGCAACGTCGCTAAAAATGTGTCCAGTTGGTGACACCAAATGAGGCCATAACATTGAGTTTGTAGAAGATTATTTCTTGAAATCTCAAGCAAATACGAGTGTTACTGATATATTTTTTCAAAAAAGGTGGAATATGTCGTGTGCTGCCTTAACGTGTCCATCAAGAACAACGAAAGGAGGAGTTAAAAACACGGAATTACCATTTCATAAGTAAATCTTTGACTCTCATTTGCGTGCTAAATTAAAGCGTTTTATTCAGTTAAAGCGTTTCAGATTATAATGTATCAGTACAGTTTGATATTCTCTAGCTGGCACGAGTGTGGGATACTGATAAAACATAGAAATTAATCATTAAATATTCGATTGAATTGTGTTACCTACGTAGTGATGTACACACTAAAGAATTATTATGTATCGATAAATATCAGTCAAAGTTATATTTACTAGCCAAGTAAATGCGAATTCTCTAATTTTAGATTATTTTCATAGGTTTCCTAAATGCCCACATATAACAGAACAGTGGATAAAAGCTATCACCGGTCTCACGGATATGTAAATGTTGGGAATAATATGGATCATGATATTGTTCAATTGGCCACTGAAGCACTAACATTTATGTTAACATTTCATCTATACATAAAACACCGAGTACGGGCTGCACCTTCGACTTTATTTTTAACGCTTCAAAGGATTCTTTGGTAAATCTAGGCTCACAGTCAATTGACTGATACCATTTTTGAGAACCACCCATCACAGTAAGATATGCAGTAAAGATATGCATCGGATAATTCATGACATTATACTGCAGACTGTACACTCAGGCAAATATGTCAATCTATTCAAATATTTAAATCTATTCTGAACAGTAAACCAACTAGGTTGGTTACAACTATATATTAACTTTACAGTACCTGAGCTAGGCTTCGATAATTATCGACGCCTAGTTTAGCTTATCGATAAGCTAAGTACTTCCCTAATCACGCACACTAATGCAGTTCTAAAAGTTCACACAAGCATAAAACGGACACACAAAAATAGCTAAGGCGGCATCCAGTGTATTCTTTATCCAAGTTCCGCTCGGCCGCCATTTTGACGTGATCTGTCACTCTCAACGAAACGCGCGTGATAGTCACACGCTTTACATTCGCTGAGTGTTCTCTCGCATCTGTTACACCTTGAGTTAAGTAGCTTTATTCCTCGGAAAAACTTTTGTGAAACTTATATTAATTGATCGTGAAAATGCCGAAAGGACGTGTGTTGAAAGCACAATCGAGACAGTTAGTGTTAAAACTTCATGAGTATTTTGAGCAAGAAAATCAAAATGGCGGACCTCTTATACCTATCACGCAAGTCCGAAACCGTGTTGCAGCCGCGTTGGGGATCAGTCTATCAACTGTGACTAAAATCACTACTGATGCCTACGGCAGGAGCGGCTTGGAGCAAAACAAACCATCTACACCAAAAAGAAAGCGCCGGGCTCATAAGGTGACAGCTGTTGATGACTTTGACGCTGACGCTATTCGTCGTCATGTATATGATTACTACTTGAGAAAAGAAATTCCAACTTTGAGAAAACTTATTGTTTCTTTGAAAAGAAGTGGTCTATTTCATGGTGAAAAATCTTCTTTGGTCAAAGTTTTGAACACAATTGGCTTTTCATACAAAAAGTTAAATAAAAGAAAATTATTAATGGAACGCACAGATATAGCTATAGCACGTTGTGATTTTTTAAGAGAGGCAAAGAAAATACAAGATTGGGCAAATATTGTTTTCACGGATGAAACATGGCTCAACGCTAACCACACACTATCTCGTTTCTGGACTGATGATACTGCTGATTCCACTTCCTCAGTACCAATGGGAAAAGGTGAGCGCCTAATCATTTGCCATGCAGGTACAGCAAAAGGATTTGTACAAGACGCACTGTTGGCATTTAAATCGAAGAAATCAAATGACTACCACGAAGAGATGAATGCAAATGTGTATGAAGAGTGGTTCAAAAAAATGCTCATTTCATTGGAAGAACCATCAATAATTTTTATTGATAATGCGCCCTACCACTCCCGTCAAATTGACAAAATGCCAACACAGGCTAATAAAAAGCATGAAATAATTAATTGGCTTCGGGACAATGGAGAAAATGTGGACGACTCAATGTTAAAAGTTGAATTAATAAAAATATTAAAAACCAAAAAGAGAGCAAAACGCTATGTAATCAATGAAATGGCAGCAGAATATGGCCATACTGTTCTTCGGATTCCTCCATACCACTGCCAGTACAACGCAATAGAACTTATATGGGCACAAGTAAAAGGGCATGCTGCGAGATGCAATACAAGCCCCCCATTCACAGCGAATAAAATGTTGCAATTGCTAAAAAATGCTTGCACCCACGTAACGGCCGAGAACTGGGCAAGTGTGGTGGAAAGAACTAAAAGAGTAATATTCTCTGATTGGGAACGTGATATTGCGTTTGATAATATATTATCTACACAAGAGCTAATAATAACTGCTACTGAAGACTCCTCATCGGAGGAGTCTAGTGTTGATTATCATTCCGACGACTCGTGCTAATAAAATAAATTAAAATATCCTGATTGTTTTATTTGTATTCATGTATTAACTAAGAAGAAAGTAAAACTTTATATAATGTTATTAAATGTCTTTTAATACTCGTAACATCGATTTCTACCGATTATTTTTAATCTGTGGCATAATCGTAGTAACCATTATGTGTGACATCACTAAGTGGGCGGTACCCATCCATAAAGTACAAATATTATTTGTATGATATTTGTACGTAAGCAATACAAAACTTAATGAGCGTGAGCTGTCAAAAGACTGATAATATGATGGACGCAGTATACGATTTTATTATATGTATTGATTGTTGTAAACTAACCAATCATAAATTTAATTAAATTTAATGAAAAGGGGTAAACTTAGGAGGAGAAATATCAATAAATCTTTGTTAGAAAAGTTCTTTAAAGGACAGTTGCAGCCATGTAGTTGTATCAATAGTGATTGAAAAGTATCAGATCTTTGCGACGCCTTTTGCTTTCAGTAGTCTCGCGACCCCCCTGGGGGTCACGACCCACAGTTTAAGAAGCCCTGATCTAGCGTATATCTTTACTCATCTTTTCATATAAACACATCTCACCTCGCAGATAAAATCCTGCTGCCAATTTGTTTCCCTCTGTACTCCCTCTTCACACAAAGACCCAGCGCGTGCAGCAATGTGTCCAAACCCAGATATTTGAACGGATCACATTTGATTTCAAGATATTCAAGTGCTTTGTATACATTGGTCCAGGCGACTCCTTCGATCTGTTTAGATATATAAATATACTAGCCAGCGTAAGTATAGTCTTTTGATAACCATAAAAATGGTTAAAGTGGGTTAACCTTAAAAGCTAGAAAATCCATTATGGGTCATCACCGCCCGACGGGGACGAGCGGCGGGTATGTCGGGCTCGCACCGACTAAAAACCTGACAGTGCTCCACCACGCTGCTGGTGGCGGGGACAGGGTACCTATGTAAACATTGCCCCCCATCCCTGGCAGCAGCAACTCTAATAGTGGCCCCTTCCTCCGCTAATCGACGCATCGGGAGCAGCAGATGCATCGACCGCCTCGGGGACCTAACTCCAGCGAGCGTCCGATAAAACCCCGTTCGGATCGCTCGGAGGTCCCCGTTAGGGCGGCATGCGACGGACTTCGGCGGGTCACCTGCGCCCCGCTCGCCTGCGGCGGATCGGATCCACGGACTCGACTTCCCTGATCCGCCCCGCAGCGATGGCCTCCTTCCGCGAGATAACGTCCTCGCCGAAGGAGGCCATCGCTGCCCACGATCGCTCCCTGTCCACCATGGCACGAACCACAGCTAGACATATGCTGACTTTTATTTAGAACTTTTAGAGGGGAACAATTTTTTTTATTCACCGATATGTGGGTAGCAATGAAAACGCCACTGGCCGATCGGTTCGTCTGTCGCCGTGCGAGTGTCTACATGAGCGCGGAACCTTCGCTAATGGCCGCCATATCGCTGTACACTATTCGTATCAAATCTATTGTAAAAACATAAACACTTCGTCTGCAAGATTAAGTGCAGTGCCTAACATTAAAGTGTCGTGCCGAGTTTCGGACTCGTAAAAGTGTTACTGTTCGTGTGAGTAACATTTCCCCTGGCGTCACAAGAAACGGCCGGCCGCCGGCGCATTAAGAGGACTTCGAACCTTCCAGTGCATGGTGGTAGTACAAAGGCAAAAAGGTGGGTGATGCTAAGTTGTTACTACGTATCGGTAATAAATCACGCATTGCTCAGAGAGATAGAAAATAGTTAACGCCCTGAACCCCCCTATACAGTCCACTTCAATTACCAACCACTGACCTAGGGTCCAGAGATCAGGTTCCCTTTAATTAGGGAACATTTTCCTACAATTATAGATAGATCCTAAAGTGTTTCCTGGCATTAGGTTTCTAAGCAGTAAGCAAACACGATCATAAAGTAATATAGCAGCTAGACGTTCGCCAGTGCCGTATAAATAAAACTAATCTTAGAACAGTATTCGTATAAAGATAGCGTATCTGTTTGTCTGTAAGATAAAGGTTTATATTGTAATATATGAGACATTATGGAACGCTGTTAACAAGTGTTATTTATATAACGTATAGACTGTATGCAATTATGATTATAATAGCGTAGAAATCAAGAAAATAGGGGTGTGAATTGGAGTTGAAATAATCGATTATCAAACAATCGATGTTTCCTCAAAAACAATCGATTAAAAAATTGAATAATTAGTATCGAAAAACTAAAAAGCAGTGTTGGGGGCTTTTTTATGTCAGGAAAATCCATTATGGGACGTCCCCCCCCGACGGGGACGAGCGCCGGGTATGTCGGACTCTCACCGACTAAAAATCTGACAGTACTCCACCACGCTGCTGGTGGCGGGGACAGGGTACCGTTGGACACATTGCCCCCCATCCCCGCCAGCAGCACCTTTGAACCTCAGAGTGCGCCAGCTCTAAGTCTGGGCCTCTCTAAAAGTGGCCTCTCCCTCCGCTAATCGATTCATCGGGAGCACCAGATGCATCCAAGAAGGAAAACATCGCGAGGAAGCTTCCATATCTCTAGAGAATTCTAGGGATATACTAACCTAACAATCCACATTAGAGCAGTGTGGTAGGTCTTAGCTCTAATCTTTCTTACCAAAACCGGAGATAGGAGGCCTATGCCGAGCAGTGGGATGGCAACAGGCCGTTACTTTACTTTCCTTTTATAGAAACCGGCTGCTCCGTAAATCCGAGATTTGGCTAGGTATTTTACAACCGGAAGCTGCCTGACGTCAACTTACTTTAGTCATCTTTTACGACACATTGGCAAGAAATGATGGTGGTCTATTCTACTCAGCCGGATACCACAACGCGGGTCAACTTACCTTAATCGCCTTTTACGACAGACACTTGGCAAGTAATGAGGGTGGTCAATTCTACTCAGCCGGATACCACACAGCGCTTAACTTAGTCGCCTATTACGACACTGGCAAGTAATGAGGGTGGTCTATTCTACTCAACCGGATACCACACAGCAAATCTTTCTATTTCGGCTATATAATTTTGTCCATACCGGAGTAGATGGTACCCTGTCTTCTATTGTATCATAGACACAAACGTTTAGGCCCACGAGATCCATTTTCCCGTTAACCTCAGTGTAGCACCCTAGGGACATCCTCTGCAATAGACAATCGCGCCAGAAACTAACGATGCCACGCACGCTCTCCGGATCATCGACAAGATCTGTGGAAAGAAATACTTTGATTAAATAATTAGAATTAAAAAAACAGTTTTAAACTTAAAAGTGAATATAACAGAACTTTTGATAAAATCTTACTAATATAACAAATGGTTTGTGAGTATCGACGTATGTTTGTAACTCTTTCACGGCAAATCCTGTGAAATATATCGATAAATTTTGGCACAATACAATTTTTTTTTTACTTAGGTCATTTTAATACTAAGCACTTAGATAGTATGTCCCTAGTTCGGCGCTGTGATAGCCCAGCGGCAACACCGTGCGACTCTTTCGAGGTCACGGGTTCGAACCCCGTGCAGACTCCAAGGAGTTATATAAAACTTATCTGTGTAATTGATAATTGCAATTTATCACATTCGTTTTGGTGAAGGAAAACATCGCGAGGAAACCTGCATATCTCTATTAGAACTTTACAAATGTCTGTTTAATTAGCCTTTGTTTTCAAATAATATTATAGCAGTTTTCAGTGCTTGATAATAGGGCCAAAACAACATTTTTTTTAATGAAGCCTAGCTAGAAGCTAGATCGATTTATTGCCTCCCAACCCCCTACATAATAAGTTTCATTTAAATCGTTTCTAAAATTTAGATTCTATAGATATATATAGAAGCATCAGGAAGCCTTTATAGAAGCATCGGGAAGCCTTCTATGACGGTCTAGGCAATTGTCCTCCATTGTGGGCGCGATAATGGCAGTAACTCGGAAATAAAACCACGCTTGTACGATGCAACAATTAGTTAGGTATTTAGTTTCCATACAATATACTTCACAATACAATACTTAACGCCAGATTTAATGAGATCAAGAGCCAATAGTATCCTATATAGTGTATTATCTATGGCCAATAGATTAGAATTTCGCCCGTCTTGACATAACAACCCACGTTACCATGCCAACGTCGAACTACTACTCTATTCGGGGTTACCCGCTCTTAATGTTAATTTCTCCTTAGTACGTTTTTCCTAGTATAATCATTGATAAAATAACAATCTCATAACTATTTGTAATAATTAATCAAATAACTTAGTTCACAACTTATAATTACTCCACGCGCCGTCATATATATATATATATATATATATATAAGATTAACTCATTTAAATATTCAAAGTACCTGGGTGATTGACATGCTCAGTAATTTCAATTTTAAAAAATAATTCTATTTCTATTTTAGCAGTTTTTCAGTACCCTAAAACCGGGATAAAATGACTGGGAATCGCCTCCGAAACGCACTACATAATAAGTTTTATTTAAATCGTTGAAGCCGTTTCCGAAATTCAGAAAATATATTAAAGATTTTAATTCAGAAAATATATAAAAGACAAATTAATTTAAATATAAAAGATTTCTACAATCTGACGCTTCGATAGCATGTTGCTTGCCTCGTGTTAACAATTATAATTATGACCACTAGAATACATTATTTTAAGTAATTAACTTTAATTAGGATAACTAGCCAGTAAGCGGTGTTATTCGTGTTGTAGCTAATTGCAAATTTCCAAGGTCGGACGGATTGTATGTCTTAAGTGATACGGTGTTTTCCAGTTCATTTTAACAGCGCCATTTAAAAATGGGGTTATGACTGTATCGAATGGGTTATATTATAGCATTTAACCGATGTTGAAACAGCGCGACTTGTTTATTTTGCTTATTTCACAGCATTATATGGAATAATGCTGTGGGGCAAAAGAGTTGTTGCTCAAAAGAGAGCCGTATGGGCTATCTATAATATGAAGCAACGTCCCTTCGCGAAAAGTTCAAAGAAATAGGCATACTTACTGTAGCATCACAATATATGTATAGTAATATTCTATTCGTACGGAAAAATTACCATATGTATAAGACGAAATTTGATGTATATCATAGACACACGAGAGGTCACAAAATGCTTGTGATACCTGCGTTGCGACTCAGCAGAGTTAGGAACTCAATCGATGGTCTCGGTATTCGCTTCTACAATCTTCTAGCAATCCATGCTAGACCAGTCTATATAGAGGTTTAAATTAGGTGTAAGAGATATGCTTATACGCAAAGCATTTTACAAAATTGAAAATTTAACATCCAAGTATTTCAATATGCAATTGCAAATCCAGGCAAATGCCTGGAATTGAAAGTTATACACACACACTTGACACTTGGTCTGCCTTTTCTTTTATGTATATATTTTTTTGTTGTTGTGTGATATTTGTGAAGTTTTCTGATTTTCAAATTATTTTATTTCTTTACTTTTTATTTTTATTTAATGAATGCAAGCCACGTTTTGTGGCTAAAACGATTTGTGTTAATTACTGAAAAATTGCTAAAATAGAAATAGAATGCAATGCTCAATTATGCTGTCATTAGTAAAGTCGTAATAGCTCGGTGCCCGGTATAGGTACCCGGAATCAAGTCCCACGCGTCACCACCCTTTTTATTTATTTTTTAAATTGCCTTTTTTACAGCTATATCTATACTTATATATAAAGCTGAAGAGTTTGTTTGTTTGAACGCACTAATCTCAGGAACTACTAGACCGATTTGAAAAATTTTAGTGTAAGTTAGTCCATTTATCGAGGAATGCTACAGACTACAATATATATAACATCACGCTAAGATGAATAAGAGAGGAAGGAGCAGTAATAAAAAATATTACGAAAAGGCAAAATTTAAAGCTTTCCTTGCGTTTGCTAAGTATACGGTGAAAGTTATTCTAAAATCATGTACCTATTTCAAATAATTTATATGGTCAGTTAGTCCTTTAATAAAATTACTCAGCAAGGCTTCCAGGTATTAGTTACTTAATTGATAAATAACATACTGCTAGCGCTGCAAAGTGTTTCGTCAGTCGGAAAGTGTTCTTCTAGAAGTTTGAGAGCGATCACGTCATCTTCTGGAGGTATGTCCTGCACCACCCATTTGGCACCATCCTCCTCCCATTGATCCCACACTCGGGGACACGACGCGTCCCACCGTCTGGTGAACACCATTGTTTACCTTTGAAAGTTACTTTAATTTAGTTTACAAACAAAAATAAAACGTGTGGTATTCGACTGTGTATCTTCGTAAAAAACGACTAAGGTAAGTCGACGTCGGGTAGGTGGCCAGTCGTAAAATAACTACCCACATGTAACAACATGTTTAAAAAATGTTGTGCTGACATTAGAGTGTGATAAGGGCAGAAGAATTATGCAATTCTTCCCGAAATGTTTAGGTTAATAGTTAATGTTTTGAGTACGATTTTTTATAAATTGTGCCAAATTGTGACTTATTTTCTAGTACGATTGATCTTGTAAAAGTGACTTACGTTATTCTAATGTACGGAAATTAATACGAAAAAAAAATCACAAAGCACACAAGAGAAATAATCCAACTTGAACCTTACCTTTTAAGAGTAATCGGTCACAAAAGAGCAATGTATGGGACATTTGGTCTCTTTGTTTATTAACTACTGCCTGACTACAGTAACAATTACCAAAATACCACAATTTATATGAAAGTAGTTAATACCTTGATAAACTTGATTTTAAGACCTTGGCGCGTAAAAGCATTTGTTGTCAATAGGAAGTTTTGTAACATAATTTATACATAATACAGGAATATAGGAAATATTAATTCATAGTATTAGGCGTTACCGTTTTTATACCTGATACAAGCAGGATTCGTAAAAACACACAAACCTCCACCACCGCTCCAAATAAAAATTCGCCAAGATAGCAGCATAAATGAATTTTATTTTACGGTCAAAACAAAACCCAGAAACATTTTTTGCACTCACCCTTATACTCTTAGTAATAATATTATATGAACTTACTGATATTAACAAATATTTTAAACGAGAAAGTCTGTTATGCTTCCACGGTTGATCTACTGGTGGAATATTGACAAAATTAGGTACGATTGAAGCCTATATAACTACCATTTATTCCATTGACATATTTAAGTCAAATAAATTCTGTTAATTGACAAAATAAATGTTAGTGTTACACATTGATAACGCCTATAATGACCCAAGGCGGTGGAAAATGGGTCACGACTAGGGCTGCCAACTGTCCCGATATATCTTGATAATAATTCTCATCATTCAAATTCCAATTCAAAATTTTCTTTCAAATAAACTTGTAAACATGTGCTTTTGAATCATCAACTCTACTGCTGGTTTGGAAAGCTGTTCCTACCGAGAAGAGCCAGCAAGAAACTCGGCGGTTGCTCTTTTTACCATAATACTTATAACTAGTTACATAAAGTCATTACTATCTTGTACAGGGTCGGACAGTAGCTATATCCACGCATTATTATCGTTTAAATAATCCTCAATAGTATGGAAGGCTTTTTGTATCAGCCTCTCTTTAATAGTGTTTTTAAACTGCTGTAATTGCAAAGATGTAATTGATTTCGGATGTTATTATAGAATCTTATACCCAAAACCCACAAACGACTGTAGAATTAACAATTTCAATAGCCTATATGTTATTCCGATGTAAGGAATAATTGTGCGAAATTTCGTCGATATTGCTTCAGCGGTTTAGCCGTTAAAGAGTAACAACTACTATACATCACAAACTTTCGCATTTATAATATTAGTAGGAAGTAGTTATTAATTCGTATTAAGTTAAATTAAAATTCAAAATATTCTATAGAATTAGGTGTTATTTTTGTTTCAAAATATTCTTTATTCAACTAAACTAGTAAACAATTGTTTTTGAATCCCTACTCCACTGCTGGTTCGTGCTGTTCTTACCGTAATAAAAAAATAATAAGAATTATTATTTTAAAAAAATAATAATTCTTATTATTTAAAAAAAAAAATTGTTATTATTTTTTTAATAAAATAATAATTCTTATTATTTTTTTTTATTATTTTATTAGTTTTTTTGTTGTTCTATTTAAGTAAAAAGCATTATGTGCATATTTCGTTAGTGCATAACTTACCGGTAATTAAAGAGCGTAAAACAAAGTCAATAGTTTGTTTAACGATGCGTTTTATATACGAAGTAGTAGTGCTAGTAACTAGGCCACTGTCAGTTAATTTCGTTTAGCCGTTCACTGATAAAATGTATGTCTTGTTTCGTCATCGCCGGCGTCAGTACTGGCAAGTGGTAAATTGGCAAGGATTCAGTTTATTGCAAAGGTGGGGATTTATAAAACAGTATTTTATAAGTCCCCACCTTTGCAATAAACACTCAACGATTTATAAAACAGTATTTGGACCTAGTTATTGTATAGAACCGGCTATACTCACGTCTTATTCTATCGGGTTAGCCCGACTAGTTTCGAACCCATCCGAGGCACTTATTCATGAGCTAGTCTAGAGTTAGTGATGAGCTAGAGCTAGAGCTAGTAGATTAACTAGTCGGGCTAACCCGATAGAATAAGACGTGAGTATAGCCGGTTCTATACAATAACTATGAATACTACTCACGATAGTTTAAATTTAAAAGTATTTGGACCTATTTATACGGCCTGGTGTTTCCGGCTGAATAGAATAGTACCACCCTCATTTCTTACCGAGGTGTCGTTAAAGGCGACTAAGGTAAGTTGACCCACCGTGTGGTATCCGGCTGAGTAAAATAGACCACCCTCATTTCTTTATTTATTTATTTATTTAATACATTTGCTTGGAACATGGTTATGAGGTTGACAAATTTAAAAAATCAAAAGTGTTCTCATGCTCCGGCAATACTCTGGCATGCAAAGCTTATGCTAAATTGTACAATTATTCAAAATATTACAAGATAGCGAAAATAATTATTTTGACATAAAAAATCATATTGAGAACTATAAATATTGATATTTGTCCAAAAAATTAATGAAACATTAAAAATTAAAAAACAAAATTATTAAAAATTTACATGTCATAAAATTTAAATAAATTACATTATCCGTCACACATTTTTTTTTATATTATAAATAATTAAATTAAGTAAGTATTTTAAGTTAAAAAATCTCGGATCTCATAGAAATTTAATTCATTTAACAATATATACAGATCAGTTTTAAATTTATTTAAGGTAAGTTGTTTAATTTTTCCGGGAATCTTATTGTATACCGACATTTCTTACCGACGTGTCGTAAAAGGCGACTAAGGTAAGTTGACCCGCCGTGTGGTATCCGGCTGAGTAGAATAGACACCCTCATTTCTTACCGAGGTGTCGTAAAAGGCGACTAAGGTAAGTTGACCCGCCGTGTGGTATCCGGCTGAGTAGAATAGACACCCTCATTTCTTACCGAGGTGTCGTAAAAGGCGACTAAGGTAAGTTGACCCGCCGTGTGGTATCCGACTGAGTAGAATAGACACCCTCATTTCTTACCGAGGTGTCGTAAAAGGCGACTAAGGTAAGTTGACCCGCCGTGTGGTATCCGGCTGAGTAGAATAGACACCCTCATTTCTTACCGAGGTGTCGTAAAAGGCGACTAAGGTAAGTTGACCCGCCGTGTGGTATCCGGCTGAGTAGAATAGACACCCTCATTTCTTACCGAGGTGTCGTAAAAGGCGACTAAGGTAAGTCGAACCAACGTGTGGTATCCGGCTGAGTAGAATAGACCACCCTCATTTCTTACCGAGGTGTCGTAAAAGGCGACTAAGGTAAGTTGACCCGCCGTTTGATATCCGGCTGAGTAGAATATACACCCTCATTTCTTACCGAGGTGTCGTAAAAGGCGACTAAGGTAAGTCGAACCACCGTGTGGTATCCGGCTGAGTAGAATAGACCACCCTCATTTCTTACCGAGGTGTCGTAAAAGGCGACTAAGGTAAGTTGACCCACCTTGTGGTATCCGGCTGAGTAGAATAGACACCCTCATTTCTTACCGAGGTGTCGTAAAAGGCGACTAAGGTAAGTTGACCCGCCGTGTGGTATCCGGCTGAGTAGAATAGACACCCTCATTTCTTACCGAGGTGTCGTAAAAGGCAACTAAGGTAAGTTGACCCGCCGTGTGGTATCCGGCTGAGTAGAATATACACCCTCATTTCTTACCGAGGTGTCGTAAAAGGCGACTAAGGTAAGTCGAACCAACGTGTGGTATCCGGCTGAGTAGAATAGACCACCCTCATTACTTACCGAGGTGTCGTAAAAGGCGACTAAGGTAAGTTGACCCGCCGTTTGATATCCGGCTGAGTAGAATATACACCCTCATTTCTTACCGAGGTGTCGTAAAAGGCGACTAAGGTAAGTCGACCCGCCGTGTGGTATCCGGCTGAGTAGAATAGACACCCTCATTTCTTACCGAGGTGTCGTAAAAGGCGACTAAGGCAAGTCGACCCGCCGTGTGGTATCCGGCTGAGTAGAATAGACCAACCTCATTTCTTACCGAGGTGTCGTAAAAGTCGACTAAGGTAAGTTGACCCGCCGTGTGGTATACGGCTGAGTAGAATAGACACCCTCATTTCTTACCGAGGTGTCGTAAAAGGCGACTAAGGTAAGTTGACCCACCGTGTGGTATCCGGCTGAGTAGAATAGACACCCTCATTTCTTACCGAGGTGTCGTAAAAGGCGACTAAGGTAAGTCGAACCAACGTGTGGTATCCGGCTGAGTAGAATAGACCACCCTCATTTCTTACCGAGGTGTCGTAAAAGGCGACTAAGGTAAGTTGACCCGCCGTGTGGTATCCGGCTGAGTAGAATAGACACCCTCATTTCTTACCGAGGTGTCGTAAAAGGCGACTAAGGTAAGTTGACCCGCCGTGTGGTATCCGGCTGAGTAGAATAGACACCCTCATTTCTTACCGAGGTGTCGTAAAAGGCGACTAAGGTAAGTTGACCCGCCGTGTGGTATCCGGCTGAGTAGAATAGACACCCTCATTTCTTACCGAGGTGTCGTAAAAGGCGACTAAGGTAAGTCGAACCAACGTGTGGTATCCGGCTGAGTAGAATAGACCACCCTCATTTCTTACCGAGGTGTCGTAAAAGGCGACTAAGGTAAGTTGACCCGCCGTTTGATATCCGGCTGAGTAGAATATACACCCTCATTTCTTACCGAGGTGTCGTAAAAGGCGACTAAGGTAAGTCGAACCACCGTGTGGTATCCGGCTGAGTAGAATAGACCACCCTCATTTCTTACCGAGGTGTCGTAAAAGGCGACTAAGGTAAGTTGACCCGCCGTGTGGTATCCGGCTGAGTAGAATAGACACCCTCATTTCTTACCGAGGTGTCGTAAAAGGCGACTAAGGTAAGTTGACCCGCCGTGTGGTATCCGGCTGAGTAGAATAGACACCCTCATTTCTTACCGAGGTGTCGTAAAAGGCGACTAAGGTAAGTTGACCCGCCGTATGGTATCCGGCTGAGTAGAATAGACACCCTCATTTCTTACCGAGGTGTCGTAAAAGGCGACTAAGGTAAGTCGAACCAACGTGTGGTATCCGGCTGAGTAGAATAGACCACCCTCATTACTTACCGAGGTGTCGTAAAAGGCGACTAAGGTAAGTTGACCCGCCGTTTGATATCCGGCTGAGTAGAATATACACCCTCATTTCTTACCGAGGTGTCGTAAAAGACGACTAAGGTAAGTCGACCCGCCGTGTGGTATCCGGCTGAGTAGAATAGACACCCTCATTTCTTACCGAGGTGTCGTAAAAGGCGACTAAGGCAAGTCGACCCGCCGTGTGGTATCCGGCTGAGTAGAATAGACCAACCTCATTTCTTACCGAGGTGTCGTAAAAGTCGACTAAGGTAAGTTGACCCGCCGTGTGGTATACGGCTGAGTAGAATAGACACCCTCATTTCTTACCGAGGTGTCGTAAAAGGCGACTAAGGTAAGTTGACCCGCCGTGTGGTATCCGGCTGAGTAGAATAGACACCCTCATTTCTTACCGAGATGTCGTAAAAGGCGACTAAGGTAAGTCGAACCAACGTGTGGTATCCGGCTGAGTAGAATAGACCACCCTCATTTCTTACCGAGGTGTCGTAAAAGGCGAATAAGGTAAGTTGACCCGCCGTTTGGTATCTGGCTGAGTAGAATAGACACCCTCATTTCTTACCGGGGTGTCGTAAAAGGCGACTAAGGTAAGTCGACCCGGCGTGTGATATCCGGCTGAGTAGAATAGACACCCTCATTTCTTACCGAGGTGTCGTAAAAGGTGACTAAGGCAAGTCGACCCGCCGTGTGGTATCCGGCTGAGTAGAATAGACCAACCTCATTTCTTACCGAGGTGTCGTAAAAGGCGACTAAGGTAAGTTGACCCGCCGTTTGGTATCTGGCTGAGTAGAATAGACACCCTCATTTCTTACCGGGGTGTCGTAAAAGGCGACTAAGGTAAGTTGACCCGCCGTGTGGTATCCGGCTGAGTAGAATAGACACCCTCATTTCTTACCGAGGTGTCGTAAAAGGCGACTAAGGCAAATCGACCCGCCGTGTGGTATCCGGCTGAGTAGAATAGACCAACCTCATTTCTTACCGAGGTGTCGTAGAAGGCGACTAAGGTTAGTTGACCCACCGTGTGGTATCCGGCTGAGTAGAATAGGCCACACTCATTTCTTACCGAGGTGTCGTAAAAGTCGACTAAGGTAAATTGACCCGCCGTGTGGTATCCGGCTGAGTAGAATAGACACCCTCATTTCTTACCGAGGTGTCGTAAAAGGCGACTAAGGTAAGTTGACCCGCCGTGTGGTATCCGGCTGAGTAGAATAGACACCCTCATTTCTTACCGAGGTGTCGTAAAAGGCGACTAAGGTTAGTTGACCCACCGTGTGGTATCCGGCTGAGTAGAATAGGCCACACTCATTTCTTACCGAGGTGTCGTAAAAGTCGACTAAGGTAAGTTGACCCGCCGTTTGGTATCTGGCTGAGTAGAATAGACACCCTCATTTCTTACCGGGGTGTCGTAAAAGGCGACTAAGGTAAGTCGACCCGGCGTGTGGTATCCGGCTGAGTAGAATAGACACCCTCATTTCTTACCGAGGTGTCGTAAAAGGCGACTAAGGCAAGTCGACCCGCCGTGTGGTATCCGGCTGAGTAGAATAGACCAACCTCATTTCTTACCGAGGTGTCGTAAAAGGCGACTAAGGTAAGTTGACCCGCCGTTTGGTATCTGGCTGAGTAGAATAGACACCCTCATTTCTTACCGGGGTGTCGTAAAAGGCGACTAAGGTAAGTTGACCCGCCGTGTGGTATCCGGCTGAGTAGAAAAGACACCCTCATTTCTTACCGAGGTGTCGTAAAAGGCGACTAAGGTAAGTTGACCCGCCGTGTGGTATCCGGCTGAGTAGAATAGACACCCTCATTTCTTACCGAGGTGTCGTAAAAGGCGACTAAGGTTAGTTGACCCACCGTGTGGTATCCGGCTGAGTAGAATAGGCCACACTCATTTCTTACCGAGGTGTCGTAAAAGGCGACTAAGGTAAGTTGACCCGCCGTGTGGTATCCGGCTGAGTAGAAAAGACACCCTCATTTCTTACCGAGGTGTCGTAAAAGGCGACTAAGGTAAGTTGACCCGCCGTGTGGTATCCGGCTGAGTAGAATAGACACCCTCATTTCTTACCGAGGTGTCGTAAAAGGCGACTAAGGTTAGTTGACCCACCGTGTGGTATCCGGCTGAGTAGAATAGGCCACACTCATTTCTTACCGAGGTGTCGTAAAAGGCGACTAAGGTAAGTTGACCCGCCGTGTGGTATCCGGCTGAGTAGAATAGACACCCTCATTTCTTACCGAGGTGTCGAAAAAGGCGACTAAGGCAAGTCGACCCGCCGTGTGGTATCCGGCTGAGTAGAATAGACCAACCTCATTTCTTACCGAGGTGTCGTATAAGTCGACTAAGGTAAGTTGACCCGCCGTGTGGTATCCGGCTGAGTAGAATAGACACCCTCATTTCTTACCGAGGTGTAGTAAAAGGCGACTAAGGTTAGTTGACCCACCGTGTGGTATCCGGCTGAGTAGAATAGGCCACACTCATTTCTTACCGAGGTGTCGTAAAAGGCGACTAAGGTAAGTTGACCCGCCGTGTGGTATCCGGCTGAGTAGAAAAGACACCCTCATTTCTTACCGAGGTGTCGTAAAAGGCGACTAAGGTAAGTTGACCCGCCGTGTGGTATCCGGCTGAGTAGAATAGACACCCTCATTTCTTACCGAGGTGTCGTAAAAGGCGACTAAGGTTAGTTGACCCACCGTGTGGTATCCGGCTGAGTAGAATAGGCCACACTCATTTCTTACCGAGGTGTCGTAAAAGGCGACTAAGGTAAGTTGACCCGCCGTGTGGTATCCGGCTGAGTAGAAAAGACACCCTCATTTCTTACCGAGGTGTCGTAAAAGGCGACTAAGGTAAGTTGACCCGCCGTGTGGTATCCGGCTGAGTAGAATAGACACCCTCATTTCTTACCGAGGTGTCGTAAAAGGCGACTAAGGTTAGTTGACCCACCGTGTGGTATCCGGCTGAGTAGAATAGGCCACACTCATTTCTTACCGAGGTGTCGTAAAAGGCGACTAAGGTAAGTTGACCCGCCGTGTGGTATCCGGCTGAGTAGAAAAGACACCCTCATTTCTTACCGAGGTGTCGTAAAAGGCGACTAAGGTAAGTTGACCCGCCGTGTGGTATCCGGCTGAGTAGAATAGACACCCTCATTTCTTACCGAGGTGTCGTAAAAGGCGACTAAGGTTAGTTGACCCACCGTGTGGTATCCGGCTGAGTAGAATAGGCCACACTCATTTCTTACCGAGGTGTCGTAAAAGGCGACTAAGGTAAGTTGACCCGCCGTGTGGTATCCGGCTGAGTAGAATAGACACCCTCATTTCTTACCGAGGTGTCGAAAAAGGCGACTAAGGCAAGTCGACCCGCCGTGTGGTATCCGGCTGAGTAGAATAGACCAACCTCATTTCTTACCGAGGTGTCGTATAAGTCGACTAAGGTAAGTTGACCCGCCGTGTGGTATCCGGCTGAGTAGAATAGACACCCTCATTTCTTACCGAGGTGTCGTAAAAGGCGACTAAGGTAAGTTGACCCGCCGTGTGGTATCCGGCTGAGTAGAATAGACACCCTCATTTCTTACCGAGGTGTCGTAAAAGGCGACTAAGGTTAGTTGACCCACCGTGTGGTATCCGGCTGAGTAGAATAGGCCACACTCATTTCTTACCGAGGTGTCGTAAAAGGCGACTAAGGTAAGTTGACCTACCATGTGGTATCCGGCTGAGTAGAATAGGCCACACTCATTTCTTACCGAGGTGTCGTAAAAGGCGACTAAGGCAAGTCGACCCGCCGTGTGGTATCCGGCTGAGTAGAATAGACCAACCTCATTTCTTACCGAGGTGTCGTAAAAGGCGACTAAGGTTAGTTGACCCATCGTGTGGTATCCGGTTGAGTAAAATAGACCACCCTCTTTCTTACCGAGGAGTCGTAAAATACAACTAAGGTAAGTTGATGTCAGGCAGGCGGCCGGTCGTAAAATAAGTAGCCAAATCATATGACAACATGTTTGTAACATGTTGTGCCGACCCCACTTACAGTGGGATAAGGGCAGGAGGATGATGATGATTTGGACCTATTTATTTTACAATATGATACTTGACTTTAAACATATTACATGGATTTAAATTTGAATTTTTTGATTTTGATATTAGTATAGGAATACATGTATTATTTTTATTTAATTATTTACAGCAAAAATGTCCAAGTTATATCTAGTTTATACTACTTACACGCTAGGACTATACAAATCATGCCCACGTGGAATGGTACCAAGAATACTGGCAGCGTTTCCGCGCTCAATCGCTAAGCTGGTTCTTTGTGCGAAAAAGGAGCCAGCCCTCTTGTCACCTGAAGAGGCAATTAACCGAGTAGTTAAAACGGTTAAAAAAATTTCACTTTGACTCCATGACCCTAGGATCTCAACTGGAAACGGCACAAATATATAACTCTCTAATATTAATTTATAGAATTAGGTGTTACTTTGCGGAGATCCATAATACAAAAGTATAAGTTGAACCTGTACAAGACAGTAACGACTTAATGTAAATAGTATTAAGAATTATATTTTTAAAATAGCAACCGCCGAGTTTCTTGCTGGCTCTTCTCGGTAGGAACAGCTTTCCGAACCAGCAGTAGAGTTGACGATTCAAAAGCACTTCTTTACAAGTTTATTTGAATAAAGAATATTTTGAATTTAAATTTGAATATAGGTAATAAAATTATTTTGCTTTAATACGCGATGAAGTGAAAAGACAATATACATATATAATGCTAAATGTAGAGTGGACAATCCGTTTTCTTACCTGATACATGCAGGATAATAATTAATATTAAAAAAATTTAATCTCTAGGAAAACATTGTCTCCATGATTGATTTATTTATGCCAAATTCGCAAATCTCAAAATACAATTATTGTCTCGGAGTAAATTCAACATCCACATTGGATATTTTAATCAGAAATAGGTTCTTAGAATATTTAATACCTCCCCGGAAAGTATTAGTTTTGACAGAAAAATTACGTAGTAAGTGCACCAATCCTGATTTCGCCTGCAACAGAGCGTATGTCACACCCACACATTTTCTTTTACCAGTACCAAACGGCATATAGGTTATATCTGAAATAGTCTGCCTATTTTCTCGAGAAAATCTTTCGGGCTTAAAGTTATCTGGATCCGGGAAATAATCTGCATCACGATGAAACTCAAAAATCGGCGTGATTATGTTAGTTCCTTTATCAACTCTGATATTTCCTACTGGCAAAACCGTTTCTTTGACGCATCTCCTTGTTAAGTGACTAACCGGTGGATGCAATCTCATAGCTTCAGATACAACCATATCTAAATATTCCATATTAACGATGACATCATACGTCATTTCTCCATTAAACATTTCGAACATTTCATCAATTTCTCTAAGTAGGCGTTTTTGAATATCTGGATTTTTGCCTACTTCAATTAATGTAGCGAATATTGTGGTAGCAATAGGTTCTACGCCAGCTACGAAAAAAAAGAAAGCCTGGGCTGCAAGTAGCTCGTCACTAGGATCGAGCTCCATCCCAGTTTCTGGATCTTTCAACTTTCCAGCACTTTGAATGGCAACACAGATGTCCGCAAAATCATGACTCCTTACATTCTCACGTTTCCGTTGGCTGATAACATTCTTTATGACTTCTATGAAAAATTTTTCGAAATCGCCGAATAGTTTGATATTGAGTTTCTTAAATAGCCACGCGCATATGTTGCTGATGGTGAATCTAATGTTGGCAACTAATTCGGAACGGAACGCGTTCCTAGCGAGGTAGAGAAAAGGAGAATTAAATATCGATTCAGTGGTGACCCCAAAGACAGTAGCACCAACCGCTGCACTACAGAACGTCGACAACGTATTGTATACATCACGTTTCATCAATTTCGGATGTTCCGTTAAGTAAACGACCAAGTCCTTTGAGCTTTTGTCTAAGATGTAGTACATGTTTTTCAGTTTCGCAGGCGTGAATAGCGGAGTCATACACTGTCTGACCATTTTCCATTTCGTCCCGTGCAAGAAGAGTATGTTATTGGCGAGAAGATCATCTTCGTTAGGCTCGAAACCTCTATGATTGAAGGAATCGAAATCTAATGATAAAATATGCTGGATATTTACCAAGTCTCGTACATATAGCGTCGGAGTAAAAAGGGAACCAATACCTATGACGGGCTCCTTGGGGTATTGTCTGTAAATATCATGCAGTAGCTTAAAGAAAGGTAGATCTTGAGTGAAGAAATCCCAGTACAATCCCATAAGTTTGTTCTTATTGTGAAACCTGACACCACGTTTTTTCCAATAATTCTCATTGCTTAAACCTTTAAAGTAAAGAAACAACACAGTAACGAGAAATAGTAACAGTAAAAACATATTTCCTACGTGTGTTCTTTTATTGAGCTAAAATATATTACAATAAATTGGCTACATTTTGTTATCAATTCGATTGCCATTTATACGTAACATTGACCTGTTTATCACTTCATTGTATAAAACAGAATCCTTAGTCACATCTTTTGTCTGTCTGTTCGTAAACTCAAATACTATTTTACTTATTGTCGTAAAGTTTACCCCAATATTGATTCATGTGACTAAACCCCAATAGTGATTCATGGCAAAACTTAAGACATTTAAGTGCACTAGTAATTGACCATGCACAGACCGTTTTGTATGAAATTTTAAATAATAAGCGTTTTGTTTGTTGTAGCTATTAAAAATAATATTAAATTTTAAATATTAAACAATGGACTACAGTTCTCAGATTTTCGACTGTTATTAATAGTGGCAACAGGTAATTACCAATTTGTTTTTTATTAACTCCAACAAACAAAACGCTTATTATTTAAAAATTAATACAAAACGGTCAACTACTAGTACATGGTCAATTACTAGTGCACTTACCTTAAATTTTAAGGTGGAAATTTGACGATATAATTTACAATGAATGAAAAAACAAACAATATGGAACAATATGAATGAAGCGCTATTCCTCTTTTTTCTGACTACAGAAAATCCGCAATAGTGTCCACATATCTACATTTTTAATGGCTTACTATACCTATTTTGATTAAACAAAACTTAGTTACGTGCAGTAGTAATCGAAAACAGACAGATACATTATTAAATCTTATCACTTTAAATGAGTTCACAGCCTTTTTGACGATTCAAAAGCACACAAAATAGAGAACTAACCCGTAATTCCATCTTATACTCATGCGGAGTAAGTGCAGATTGCTAGTCTAATGATAACTACAAAACGTTCATTAGCCTTTGTTGTTTTGCCATCAAATACAATACATTCAAGGACGTAGCCAGAATTATACGCAGAAAATTCTAGACGAAGTTGTTTAAATTATGGATTTTAACATTTACGCACTTAGAACATTTAAGTTTATATTAAGTATATATTTTTAAATATTCAACAATATTATTTATATTATAAATGCGAAAGTCTGTCCGTCTTTAACATTTTGGCGGCTTCAATATTTTACAGTTATGTAATAATTATATCGCCAATTATGTAAATGGATTTTGACTAAGGACTGACATTTGCTGTCATAGAATTACAAATTAAAAAGTTGAAATACTTAAATCAATAACTTGAGTACTTTAATGAGTACTTCAATAACATCAATAAAATAACAATCATCATCCTCCTGCCCTTTATCCCACTCTAAGTGGGGTCGGCACAATATGTTATAAACATGCTGTCACATGATTTGGCTGCGTTTTTACGAACGGCCGCCTACCTGACGTCAACTTGCCTAAGTCGTATTTTAGGACATCTCGGTAAGAAACATGGTCGCCTATTTTACTAAACCGGATACCACACGGTGGGTCAACCTACCTAAATCGCCTTTTAGTACACCTCGGTAAGAAATGAGTGTGGCCTATTCTACTCAGCCGGATACCACACGTCAACTTACCTTAGTCGCCTTTTACGACACCTCGGTAAGAAATGAGGTTGGAGTATTGTACTCAGCCGGATTTATCAGCCGGAAATCACTTTTTTTACTTACTTATTCAGGGAATGGTACCCTTTAGTAATGAAAATACCTAGGATCGAGCCCCACCTGCCCGATTGTTTATTTTGTAATATTTTTTATGTTGTAAAAAATTACCGAGCAAAGCCCGGTCAACCTGGTACTGTAATATAAATGAGTATAAATCTCTTTCAATATCATACATAAAATGAAAAAAAAGACCAATGGAGAAGTTCATGTTGGTTGGTGAAGTCGAAACATGTGAAATAGTTTATACGATTTGATTGTGCCATCTATCGGTAAAGTATTGAACTACTTAATGTTTCAAATGTTGTACAAAGTTTCTGTTCACTTTAATAGATAGCGCTGATGTAAGAAAATCATGATTTATTCAAACTTTTGAGAACATACTATATTATTATTGAGTGTATACTACTGATATACATGGGTATTACATGTTTATTTTTGACAATTTGTCTCGCTCTGCTAAGATATTATATAGCCTGAGTTACTTTGGGCGTAGAAGAGTTACTAGCTACTACTACTTTAGAGTTACTAGCTCAGGTATCAGTGGTTTTGGTCATTGCTCTGCTCTGGTCTGTAGTCAACTCCTGTTTAAGAGATGTGCTCAGCTGTGATAATAAAGCCGCAGTTACTTTGGGTGTAGGTATATGCAGGTTGAACTTCAGGCCGTTAGTGATTTATTTATTTATATTTGGACGGTCATCAACCCTTGTGGTATCCGGCTGAATAGAATAGACCACTACCATTTTTTACCGAGTTGTATGACTAGTCATGATATCATGAGGGGTAAAATGATTTTATCGAGTAGTAGGGAATTGTGGTTAAAAATGTTGGTAATTTGATATTTGGGTTCAGTTCGTCACAAGATGTAAAAATAAATGAGGTGTTAATCGAAGTGTGTGTCGTTTTAAATGATATCAAGAGTGTTTTTCGTTTTAAATTATATATGAAAGTTTATAGTATTAACATCAGAAGAAAACAAATACGAAGATTTGTAATTCCGGCCATTGTTGGGTGCCTCGATAACTTTAGCTCCTTATACCGGGTGAATTAACTCCGCCATTGCTGGTCCCAAGCCCGGATGCAAAAGGAGGAGGGTTGGTCAGGGAAAGACTTAACCCGGCCGTAAAACAGTCAATGCCGAGCATCCGGCGGCAGTTAATTAACCCGACAACTTCGAAGTCACCTAAGGCTCGAAGCTCGGTTCCGGGAACTTTTGTTCTGGATCCAATCTGCTGCTGGTGAGTCCAGTTGGTAGCAACTCACCTAAGCCCATCGTCTGCCGCCCTGTCAGGGGACCTTCGGACTATCCGAACTGGATATATCGGACGTCTGGCTTACAGGTCCCCGAGGCGGTCGGTGCATCTGGTGCTCCCGATGCACCGGTTAGCGGAGGGGGGCTTCTCTTTCGAGGGGTCCCTACCCGGAGGAGGTGTTCTCTGGGATCAGAGCTGTCAGCGGGGATGGGGGCAATGTGTACAACGATACCCTGTCCTTGCCATCGGCAGCGTGGTGGAGCACACTGGTCGTTTTAGTCGGTGCGTTTCCGTTTTTTTTATACAGGAAAATAACCATAAGGGGTTTTGTCCTGTACAAAAAAAGGGTTAAACAATTCATAACACGTGTAGGTATGGAAGAGAAAATAGTAAGTAATCGTGATATGTTTTAATTGTATTTAACCTCTGCCATTGTTTACAGAAAACTAAGACACAACCAGCATGACTATCGAGAATATTTATCATCAACTGCATTTTGTATGCTCAGCGTGATTAGGCGATGTTCTAGAATTTTCTGCAAACAAAGCCATAATGTACTCAGTCTGAACATGCAGTTCAAAATCTTGGTTTAATTGTTATTTGATTTTACTCCGCAAAATTTAATGTCATCTCGTAATAATGTTCATCCTCACCCCAATATACTAAATTTTTTGAAACCGTTTTTGAAATTCAGAATCTATATACATATCTATTATATTATAAAGAGGAAAAAATTGTATGTATGTTTGTAATGTTTTCACACAAAAACTACTGGACTGATTTCATAAACTCTTTCACCATTAGAAAGCTGCATCTTTACTAAGCAACATAGGTTATATTAATTTTCAAAAAAAATAGGAATCCGTAATTAAAAAATGTGATAAGGTGTCAAAAATTAGTCATATAAATCTGTTATCGCATGCGCTGCGGAAACTATTGATGATGGAACAAAAAATGCTCTACAGTATTATAGAACGTATCAATATCTACAAAAAGGTCTTGTGTGTTTTGTAAAACACTGATTTCCTAGCGAGCGAAGCCATAAGCACAGCTAGTGCAATAAATAAAAAAATAAGGAAGGACTTGATCCCGGGTATTTTGACTTCTATAGCCCGCACGTTCCCCACAGAGTTAACACAACTTAACAAATGACATCTAAAATATAATTTGCATTCTATTCTACATTAAAGCAGTTTTTCAGTTCCCGAAAACATGGATAACGTTTTTTTTAATGAGCCCTAGCTAAATCGATTTATCGTCCCTCAAATACCCTCTACATGCTAAGTTTCATGAATATAGTTGGAGCCGTTTCCGAAATTCAGATTCCTTATAAACATACGAGTATATACAAAATTAACTCAAGAATATTAAATGAGTTAATCTTGTATGTATATTTTCGGAATCTCGGAAACGGCACCAACGTTTTCCCTGAAATTCAGCATGCAGGAGGTTGGGGGGGGAGGGGGCGGAGAAGCCATTTAGCTAGGTTTTATTTAAAAAAAAACTCGTTTTATCCCTTTTTTTGGGAATTAAAAATGCCAAAACTTATATAAAATGAATTTTTCCCATTAACTGTCAAGTCAGGTGTGGTCTCGAGAGATGAAAATACCTAGGATCGAGCCTCACCTTTTTATTCCACTCTAATATTTTTCCTTTTTTGTAAGTTTCTTTTTTTTTATTTAAATTATCGAGCAAGGCTCGGTCACCCAGATATTTAGATATTTAAACGAGATATTTTCTTATGATAAAGTAGCCGTGTGGTATCCGGCTAAGTAAAATAGTACCACCCTCAATTCTTACCGAGGTGTCGTAAAAGGCGACTAAGGTAAGTTGACCCACCGTGCGGTATCCGGTTTAGTAGAATAGACCACCCTCCTTCTTACCAAGGTGTCGTAAAATACGACTAAGGTAAGTTGACCCACCGTGTGGTATCCGGTTTAGTAGAATAGACCACCCTCCTTCTTATCAAGGTGTCGTAAAATACGACTAAGGTAAGTTGACCCACCGTGTGGTATCCGGTCTAGTAGAATAGACCACCCTCCTTCTTACCAAGGTGTCGTAAAATACGACTAAGGTAAGTTGACCCACCGTGTGGTATTCGGTTTAGTAGAATAGACCACCCTCCTTCTTACCAAGGTGTCGTAAAATACGACTAAGTAAGTTGACGTCAGGCAGGCGGCCAGTCGTAAAAACGCAGCCAAATCATGTTACAACATGTTTATAACATGTTGTGTGATAAAGATAGGTATCTCTCTAGATACTCAATCTGAGTTGTACCTAACCTCATTTTAATTAAACTTTTTCATCTGCTTGCAGATTTATACTCTAATGAAACGCAAATATGTAGGTTACAAGTTCTACCCGTAACTACGATTGCAATTAAAATTGAAAACCCCCTCATTTCAGTTGCCGTAAGAATTTTTTTAGTTTTACGAGAATTTTTATTTTATAATATCATATCGTATAATTGTCGATCTGCTGAGAAAGTGTAACAGATAGACAGATAAACATTTAAATTTATAATATCAGATAGACTTTTATGAGCTGTGATGGCCTAGCGGTGCGACCGTGTGAATCTCTAGAGACGATCATGGGTTCAAACCGGGGCAGACACCAATGAGTTTTTCTATTAAAACTTATGTGTCCAATTGATAATTGCAATTTATCACACGCTTTTCGGTGAAGGAAAACATCGTGAGGAAACCTGCATATCTCTAGAGAATCCTAGGGATATGTGTAACCTACCAACCCGCATTGGAGCAGCGTGGTAGGTCTTAGCTCCAACCCCTCTCTCCAAAAATGGAGTGAGGAGGCCTATGCCCAGCAGTGGGATAGTAACAGGCCGCTACTTACTTACTTACTTTAACATACATTTTTCTTTTTTTTCTTTTTATTTCTACCATTTTATTTTGAAATCTTATCTAATTAGGATTATTGATGCACCTATTTTGATTCAAAAAATTCAGTTTATTATAATAATACATTGTGGTATCAAGCTGAGTAGAATTAGCCATCCTCATTTCTTACCGAGGTGTCTTAAAAGGCGACTAAGGTAAGTTGACCTGCTGTGTGGTAATCTGCAGAATAGAAAAGACCAACCTCATTTTTTACCGAGGTGTCGTAAAAGGCAACCCATGTAAGTTGACGTCAGGTAGGCAGCCAGTCATAAAATACCTAGCCAAATCATATCGCAACATGGTTCAAACACGTTGTGCCGACCACACTTAGAATGTAATAAGGGCAGGAGTATACTATCTATCCTCCTGCCCTTATCCCACTTTAAGTGGGGTCGGCACAACATGTTATAAACATGTTGTAACATGATTTGGCTGCGTTTTTACGACCGGCCGCCTGCCTGACGTCGACTTACCTCAGTCGTATTTTACGACACCTCGGTAAGGAGGGTCTATTCTACTAAACCGGATACCACACGGTGGTCAACTTACCTTAGTCGCCTTGTACGACACCTCGGTAAGAAATGAGGGTGGTCTATTCTACTCAACCGGATACCACACGGCGGGTCGACTTACCTTAGTCGCCTTTTACGACACCTCGGTAAGAAAAGAGGGTGGTACTATTCTATTCTGCCGGATACCACACGGCGGAAGGGCAGGAGTATAATGATACATTAAATAATAACTCATATACTTTATTTTATTATTTGAAAGTTTTTTACATGCGTAAAAACGGTTAAAAAAGACTAAACTATTGCAAGTAGTAGAAATAAATACATTAAATTTACAATCTAGGTATAAATTCAACGTCTACATTGTTCAAACGTACTTGTATTTGATCTTTTTTGTATTTAGGACGATCGCTATAAACAGTTGTTTTGACCGAGAAATTCCGTAACAAATGTACCAAGCCAGATTTCGCCTGCACTATAGCGTATCTCATGCCGATGCAATTTCTGTTACCTTTACCAAAAGGCATGTAAGTTGTGTCCATTACGGAATTTCTATTTTCTCTTGAGAATCTTTCAGGATTGAATGTTTCCGGATCCAGGTAATATTTCGGGTCATGATGAAGCTCGTAAACTGATGTCAAGATCTTCGTCCCCTTACTAATTTTAATATTACCGTTGGGCAGAACTGTGTCTTTTGTACATTGTCTTATTAGAAAGCCAATAGGGGGATGCAATCTCATAGCCTCATGAAACACCATTTCAAGATATTCCATATTAGTGACTGCGTCGTATGTTATTGTACCATTATTATCTTCAAAGGCTCTATCAATTTCTTCATGAACACGCTGTTGTATTTCCGAACATTTTCCTAGTTCGACTAACGTACCAAACATTGTAGCGGCTATAGGTTCAACACCAGCTATGAAGAAAAAGAATGCTTGAGCAGCCAGAACTTCATCTGTAGGCTCCAATTTGTACCCAGTGTCATTATCTTGTAAGGTTCCATTACTTTGTAAGGAGACGCATATATCTGCGAAATCATATTTTTTCACCTTCTCCGTTTCCCTTTGACGTACAACTTGTTTGATAGCACCCACAAAGAAATCCTCGAATTCTTTGAAGAAATTCATTTTGAATAACTTAAACAAATACGGTGATACGTTGGCGACGGTAAATTTGAAATCGCGCACGAATCCAGATTTCATGGCACGATGAGCAACTTTCAAAAATGGGGAGTCAAAAACGGATTTTGTCGTAATCCCAAAAACAGCGGCACAAATTGCTGCACTGCAAAACGTTGAGAGATTTTCGAATGTATTACCTTTTAATAGCTTAGGATTCTCCTTCAAGTACACTATAAAGTCTTGGGCGCTTTTGTCTATGATGTAATACATCGATTTCAGTTTTGTTGATGTGAACAACGGCGTCATGCTCTGTCGCACCAATTTCCACTTTTTCCCGCGCAAGAACAGCATGGTCTTTGCTAATGTATCACCTTCGTTCGGTTCTATTCCTCTATGGTTAAAAGAATTGAAATCCGAGGCTAGCACGTGCTGTATGTTAGTAGGATCACGAACATAAAGTAAAGGTCTAAACAGTGAGCCCATACCTACTGCAGGATCGTTTGGATACTGTTTGTAAATATCGTCAAGATGTTCAACAAACGATCGATTCTTGGTTAAGAAATCCCAGAATACTCCCATATTTTTGTTCCTCTTATGAAAAGTGACGCCGCGTTTGTTCCAATAATTTTCATTATACTTTCCATTTAAATAAACAAAAATTAAAACTAATAACACGAATACAAGCAAGAGCAACATTATAGTGATCTTAGAATACAGAATAGCTGAACTTAACTGAATGAAGTGTGCAAGAGAAATTAAGATTATTCTTATTATATAACATTTATAAATGATCGACAAACAAAGTCATCTCATTAATCTTTATCTGTTTAATAGCAATATTATTTACAAAGTAGTATCGTAAGTATCGTAATTTTATCTAAGTTAATTAGATTTGGATTTTAAGTCAATAATTAAGATAGCTAACAAATTATAATTATAGCTAATTAAATAATTATAGCTTCAATAATAAATTAAGATAGCTTCAAAATTTTTTAGATATTTACATTGTCATTCTGTTTTTTGTTAAGTTTAAACATCGGCATACATTGTCGATTTTATGTTAATCTTTAATATTTAAATTAGTTAATCTTGTATACAGATATTTTTCTGAATTTTGGAAACGGCTCCAACGATTTTCATGTAGTTCAGCACGTTCCCAGGCTTTGGCTGGGAGAAATTTTGTCTAACTAGGTTTTATAAAAAAAAATCTCTGTTTTCGGGCATTGAAAAAACTGCTAAAACCGACCCTTTCTTTCATTTTTATTTTTTTAAATGCATTTTTATATCTTTTAATTAAATTACCAAGGCTCGGTCACCCAGGTACTACTTGTTGACAATCCTATAAAGTTGGTTTAGAAGTTCATCATTTTTGGTATAATTTAACGCATATTTAAGTAAACTACATGTTAATATTCTATTACTGTTTAAAGAACTTTTTGAATAAAACAAGTTGTAGAAAGAAGAAATAAGCAGTATGAAGCTAAAAATTGGATTACATTTATCCAAACATTCTTCAGATATTTTATATGTTCTTAATTTTGAATATTAATCGTATACAAGTAAAGTTAAAAAAGCCTTTAAAAAAATTAAAAATAAACAGGAAAACATAAAGAACTGCAAAGGCGGTCTTATCACTGATCTAGAGTGATTTACAATCATCACATATATATATATATGTACAAAATTAGAAAGAAAATTAGAAAGAATTTATATTCTTTACATATATATATATATATATATATATATATATATATATATATATATATATATATATATGTAAAGAATATAAATTCTTTCTAATTTTGTAATAATCGGTAGGCTCACGGTCACCAAAAAAATATTTACATCTTTTGGTGGATCATTTTACAAGATATGCTTATATTGTTACATCAAAAACACAGAATGCTAATGATTTTGTAAGACTAGTAAATGAGGTAACAGAGTTTCATACGATTGGAATCATTCTCACCGATCAATACCCAGGAATAAACTCAAAAGAATTTAAAATATTTTTGAATAGGAAATCAATACCGATCATTTTCACTGCAGTGAATGCCCCATTTTCTAACGGTCTGAATGAAAGACAATCAAACACTTGTAAACAAAATAAGATGTAAAATAAACGAAAAAAGCAATAATAAAAAAGCATGGACATCTATCGCTCATAACTGTGTAGATATATATAATAATACTGAGCATACAGTTACTGGGTTTGCACCAAAGTACCTTTTGGATGGTACGGACGTTTCCTTGTTGCCAAACGAATTAAAAAAAGGCAAAACAGAAGCTGAATGGGTTATAGATAAAAAAATTGCATTTGAAAATTCAATTAGATCACATAATTATAATAAAAAAATGTTTGATAGAAATAGAACACAATTTGATTTCAATGAAGGGGATATGGTTTATGTAGAGAATGGGAATAAACTAAATAGGCACAAATTAGATGAACTAAGAATTGGCCCATTTAAAATTATTGAAAAATTATCAAATTCAATATATAAAATTGATACAGGATATAAAAAATTAGAGTCAAATCTCTTTCATATTACAAAACTTATACCAGTGCCAATATAAAGTATGTAAAGTAAGATTAATGTTGTAAAATTTAGTTTAACGTTATGAAATTCGACTCAATTACCTAATTAAATATAAGTAGCTAGAATTTTTGTTAAACAAAATTTTTTTAAAGGGGCGGGGGAGATGTAAAGAATATAAATTCTTTCTAATTTTGATATATACACATCTTAATTTTAAATTTCGAAAAGAAACGAATTGACGCCGTCAAAAGAAAAATGTTTAAAGCAAATATTAAAAGGATTGATATAATGTAAATATTTAAGGGCAAAATATAAACTTTATTGTCGTTTCTTTGATTTTTCAGAGCAACACACTTTTTTATTTTGCCGCTCCAAAAAAATTACTTTATATATATATACTATGCAAGTTGAATAAAAGCTTTTAATAAATATTTGTAAGCTTAAATGCTTGTCTTAGACCTCTACCCGCTTACTATTGATAAAAACAACCCTCTCTCATCGATAGGTAATCTCAGCTGTAATTAACTTATAATGACCCGTTTATTTGAGACAAAAGTTATCATAATTTATGTTTTCACAAATTAAACATAAATATGTTTTGTTACGACGATAAGTATTTGAAGTTGGGTTACGTAAATTACTTTAAATTATACAAAATATATTCAGCTGATATTTATTTAGCATCGTAACATTTTTGTGTCCCTACATATTCCACATTTAGTACAACACTCAACATTTAGCATACCTTTATCTAAAAGGAAATATGCAGGAAATAAGTTTTTTGATAGAAGTTTCAAACGATTTAATAGCTTGAATTCAGATATTGACGTTTTCATTTCTCCGTCTTAGAATTTAAATTAAAGATTGGAAATTCAATAAACAATGCTATGCGAAGCAGTGGGATAGTAACAGGCCGTTTTTTTTAATAAGATGTTAACCTATTAATCTTGTTTATATTTTTTAATGTTGCCACTTAACTCCTTGATATAAAATAAAATACACATAAATTGTGTATAATAGCTTATTATTCTTAAAATATTACACTCTAGGAATAAGTTCCACATCAGCGTTATTTAATCTCACTTGCACTTGTTCTTTTGTGTATTTAGGACGGTCTTCATAGACAATAGTCTTGAGAGAAAAATTACGCAATAAGTGTACTATACCAGACTTCGCTTGCAATTGGGCATATCTCATGCCGATACAATTTCTGTTTCCTTTACCAAACGGCATATACGTCATATCTAGTAAAGTGTTTCTATTTTCACGTGAGAATCTTTCTGGGTCGAATTTCTCTGGGTCTGGATAATATTTTGGGTCATGGTGGAGCTCGTAAACCGCTGTCATTATCTTAGTGCCTTTGTCAACTTTAATATTTCCATTCGGCAGAACTGTATTTTCTGAACATTGTCTTGTTAAAAAACCAATAGGAGGATGTATTCTCATAGCTTCACAAACAACCATATCCAAATATTCATTGTTAGCGACTAAATCGTATGTGATTTTTCCACCGTTTTCTTCAACAGATTTGTCAATTTCTTTTTGAAGGCGTTGCTGTATTTCTGAACATTTTCCTAATTCAACTAAAGTGCCCAACATTGCTGCAGCGGTTGGTTCTACACCAGCTATAAAGAAAAAAAATGCTTGAGCCGCCAAAATTTCATCAGTAGGCTCCAATTCATAACCAGTTTGTGAATCTTTCAACATTCCATTACTCTGTAAAGAGACACAGATATCTGCAAAGTCATGCTTCTTGACATTTTCTGTTTCACGTAGACGTATAACCTGTTTTATCGCACCAATAAAGAACTCTTCGTATTCTTTGAAAATGTTCAGTTTGAGCAATTTGAATAACCATGGTGACATATTGCCAATAGTAAATTTAATACTACGCACAAAATCAGTTTGTGATGCTTTGCGAGCAACTTTTAGAAATGGGGAGTCAAAAATTGATTTCGTTGTAACTCCGAAAACAGCTGCACCTATGGCCGCGCTACAAAAAGTTGAAAGTGTTGAGAATGTATCTTTTTTCAGTAATTTTGGATTTTCCTTCAAGTAATTAACAAAATCTTGTGCGCTTTTGTCCACAATATAGTACATGCTTTTCAATTTGGAAGATGTAAATAACGGTGTCATACTCTGACGTACCAGTTTCCATTTTCTTCCATTTAAAAACAGCATAGTTTCTGCTAAAGCGTCACCTTCGTTAGGTTCGATTCCTCTATGATTAAATGAATTGAAATCTGACGCTACAACATGTTGTATGTTAATCGGATCTCGGACGTATAAAAAAGGCGTAAGAAACGAACCAATTCCTACGGCAGGATCATCGGGATACTCTTTGTAAATGTCGTGGAGATTTTCAAAAAACGAGCGATCCTTGGTCACAAAGTCCCAGAAGACGCCCATTACTTTATTTCTGTTATGGAAAGTAACACCACGTCTTTTCCAGTAGTTTTCATTGTATTTGCCATTTACGTGAACAAGAAATAATACTACGATCACAAAAAGTAGCAAAAGTAACATAGTTGAAAAACAATATGTAATGAACAACTACTCTAATTAACTGAATCAAGTTAATAAGAAGTAATCATCATAACTTGTATTTATATAATTCACGTAATTATCAGCATGTCGACACGTTGTTATGACGTTGTTATTGTTAAATATTTATTGATATGTAAAAGTTAATGTAACATAGTTTTTGTAAATTTGTTATCTGTCTTTTAGCATCATGCACCTGCCCTTATCCCACTGCAAGTGGGGACAAATCTGTTACAAACTTGTTGTCACATGATTTGGCTACGTATTTTACGATCGCCGCCTGTCTAATATCAACTTACCTTTGTCTTATTTTAGGACACCTCGGTAAGAGGTTTGTTTATTCTACTCAGCCGGATACCGCACGGCGGGTTGACTTCCCTTAGTCACCTTTTACGTCACCTCGGTAACAAATAGGGTGGTCTATTTTACTCAGCCGGATACCAATAGGCGGGTTGATTTACCTTAGTCGCCTTTTACGTTACCTCGGTAAGAAATGAGGCTGATCGATTCTACTCAGCCGGATACCACACGTATTGGATAGTCCACTCTACATTTACCATTATTTATATTTCCTATTTACTTTATAATTACTTTAATAGGGGCTGTCTGTAATAGATCACTTTTAGTGATAGACCGCCCTTGCACTCTTATATGTTCTTCATTCATTTCTACATTCCTTCATTCATTCATACTTACTCTTTTAGTATAAAAATAAATTACCTTCTGCGCGGACAAGCTCGTCATTACACATGGTGATCCTCAGACGTCCTCATAATCAATAGAATTGTATTGTCTTTGTAAAAAACTAAACAGATAAAGGTTTAAAATTAACTTTTGCGTGTCATCGTCATATTTATGTCTTTAATTGCGTTTAATTTTTGTCTTTATTTACATACAAGTGTAAAAATAAAAGCTAGCATGACTAATCAAAATCTTTATCACACATTACAACGTGTCTAGTCAGAATTATCAGACAATTCTAATGTAAGTATTCCAGTGGGATACTCAGCATGGATATTTGTTAATTCCAGTGTATCCGGCTGAGTAGAATAGACCACTTTCATATCTTACCGAGGTGTCGTAATAGGCGACTAAGGTAAGTAGACGTCAGGCAGGCTGCCGGTAAAATAACTAGATTTACGCGGTAAGTTTTGAGACACACATAAAAAAAGACACTTGAAAAAAAAAAAGAACAAATATTCGGGCAGTCGGGCTCGATCCTCAGCATTTACACTTCTCAAGACCGCCCGTTCTCCAAATGAGCTACCATAACCTTTTTAAATGTTTTTCGAAGTCTTACTTCGAGAAATCTGAGGTACACCCGGACCCTCTCATTTCAGTTGCTTCCACCTACATCCCAGTTAGGTCTAACCACCGAAAATATAGGCGCCCAAAAAGCTACCTATGCTCTACTCTCTGCATTTTGCAACCTCGACAATGCATGGGCGCTCGCGCGTCCCTCCCGGTAACGCTGTGAAAGCCGTTGGGGCTAACAGCATACAGTCAATTCGAGAAAAAAAATTACAATTGACAGCAAAAGAGTCTTTTGAATTCCACGTACATTTTAGCATTTTTTCAGTACCCAAAACAGGGACAAAACTACATTTTCCTTAAATAAAACCTAGCTAAATAGATGTTTTCCCTCCAAAACCCGTACATGCTGAATTTCATGAAAATCATTGTAGTCGCTTTTGAGATTCGGATTATATATATTCAATATTTACTCATTTAAATATTAAGGATAAAACAATAAAACAAATTATAGATAAAATAAAAATCAGTAGATTATCATATGACACCTTCTGTCTACCGCCTGTCTGTTATCATTTGCACTAGATTTGCACCAAAACGCACTATTGCTTTAATAATAATTATAAATTTAATAATAATAATACTATGGGACAGAACATTATACTTTAATGTGTATGTATGACTAGCCCGTTAGCACAGTTGGCAGTGACCCTGACTTTAGCTCCGTGGGTCACGTGTTCGATTTCCACCGAGTGCAAATATATTCTATAAACAATTTGTAGGTTCTTTGGGCCTGGGTGTATTTGTAGTCTTTACATATATTTTCCAGTACCCATAACAAGTATTAGGTTACTTTAGTTACATTGGCTACGAACGACCGTGTGTGTAAGTGTATCATATATAAATTTAACAAGATAATTTAAAAAATCTTTAACAAAAGCTTTCATAAAAATTTCATCTCCCTTCTGTTAACCATTCAGGAGTTCCCTTGTCTGGGGCTAATCCTGGCAGCATCAGGTCATGCTTATAATAAACCTGCATTTTTATTGGGACTAGACCAGTATGTAAAAACCTTAACTGGACTCCGGGAAATAGGGCAAATTTAAGATGCAAGATTCCACCTTCCCATACATACAATGCAATTTAAATGAAAGATTTTAAAAAGACATAGATTAAGGCTACAATGGTTATGAGTTAATTGCTAATATATACACTAACACACGCCTCTATGCTTCTCGGAGGATTCCTGGAGTGAATGGAGCCGAAGATGATATTGTAGGCCTTATCATATTTGATTTTATGTATACGGAATAAAACGGCTGCATAGCAATATTGGCAGATGACAAGTCAAGTTAAGAAGTGATGATTTACGCATCAGAAACATTGTAGCTGACTAGGGGCCTTATAAGAAAGCTCAGAGTCACTCAGCGGGCGATGGAGCGGGCTATGTCCTGAGTATCTCTACGTGATCAAATCAGGAATGAGAAGAACCAGAGTTAACATCGCTCATCGTATCGCAAATCTGAAGTGGCAATGGACGGGGCGCGTAGAACCGATGGGCGTCGGGTTCCTAAGGTGCTGGAATGGCGACCTCGCACCGGAAAGCACAGCGTTGGTAGACTCCCAACGAGGTGGACTGACGACCTCGAAAAGGTCGCGGGGAGCCGCTGTTTCCAAGCGGCACAAAATCGTGGATTGTTGCGATCCCTTAAGAAGACCTATGTTAAGCAGTGGACGTCCACCGGTTGAGAAAAAACAAAGAAGAAGTCAATTTAAAAAAGTTTTTAACAACATTTTTTATCCCTACTGTTAATCGTTGATAAGTTTCCTCGTCTGGAGCCAATCCTGGCAGCAGCATCAGATCATGATTATCAAAAACATCCATTGTGACCGGGACTGGACCAGTGTGTTGAATTTCAGCTCAATTGGACACCCGGGAAGTAGATAAAATTTAACTTCCAAGATTCCACCCGTATGGTATCCGGCCGAGTAGAACAGACCACACTCATTTCTTACGGCGGTGTCGTAAAAGGCGACTAAGGTAAATGAACCGCCGTATGGTATCCGACTAAGTAGAATAGACCACCCTCATTTCTTACCGCGTCGTAAAAGGCGTTGAGTGTCTTAACACGAGCTCGAAAAAGGTCTTCAAGTACAAAAGTAATAATAAAATTATATTACTATAATCCGCGATGAAGTAAAATTGAAAATATATAATGCTAAATGTAGAGTGGAAAAACTGTTTTCATACCTCATACATGTAGGATTCGTAAAGACACATGTACAAACCTCCACCACCGCCACTACAATACACAAGCACTACATACGTTCACTATCACAAACTCAACAATCGTTTCGCCCCGCAACCGAAGCATCATCAGGATCTCTTGATCCGATCCAATTTTGAAAATTGGAAATTTGCGATTTTGTCGAAAACGGATTGTCCACTCTACATTTAGCAAACAAACTAAAGTAAAGTAACGGATTGATACTATACCACTGCTGGGCATAAGCCTTCTGTCTCCAACACAGATTGTTAGGTTACACATATCCGCATAATTCTCTAGAGGAATGTAGATATCCTCACGATTTCTTCCTTTGTCGAGTTTAATAATTTAGTCAAATATTTTTTTTATTTCCTGTCAGCGTTTATTAGGATATTAGGTTGAAAAGATTACAAATGCTGTATTGTCTCACATCTGACAGGTTTAAAATAAACGAAAATAATGTTAAAAAATTGTGTTACAAACAAACTTACAAGTAAAACTAATATAAACGTGTTAAAAAACAAATAAATTATATATTAATAAGTTAGATTACAAAAATTAACTCACACAAGTAAACACATATGTACAAATAGCGTTGTACATAAAATGCGTCGATTTTCTGATAATGATTTTTATATAAATACGATCTTTCTTGATTATTTGTCATTAGCTTGATTCACTTCACGAGAGTAGTTGAGCGGTTGTTACTATTAATCCTTTAAAAATGTTGCTTTTGCTGCTTTTTGTAGCCTTAGTTTTAGCTTTCGTTTACTTTAATAGCAAATACAGTGAAACTTATTGGAAAAAACGTGGTGTAGCTTATCATAAGAGAAGTAGGTTATTGGGATTGTTTTGGGAATTTGTAATCAAGGATCGATCATTGTTTGAGAATCTACACGAAATTTACAAGGAGTATCCCGATGAACCTGCAGTAGGAACCGGTTCTTTCCTGGCGCCTTTGCTGTATATCCGAGATCCTCTAAACATACAGCATGTACTGACTTCAGATTTTAGTTCCTTTAGTTCTAGAGCAGTGGAACCAAATGAAGATGACACACTAGCCAACTCTATGATATTTTTAAATGGAAAAAAATGGAAATTGATGCGTCAAAGTATGTCACCACTATTTACATCAGCTAAATTAAAAAACATGTATTACATCGTGGATAAAAGTGCACAAGATTTTGTTCATTATTTAAAGGAAAATCCTAAATTAATGAAGAAAGATACTTTCTCAACTCTAACAACGTTTTGCAGCGCAGCAATCGGTGCAGCTGTATTTGGAGTTACAACGAAATCCATTTTTGACTCTCCATTCCTTAAAGTTGCCCGCGACGCATCAGCAACTACATTAGCAAGAAGTTTAAAATTTGCACTTATGAGTATATCACCAAAGTTATTTAAATTTCTTAATTTAAGATTTTTCAAAGAGCACGAGGAGTTCTTTATTGGTGCGATAAAACAAGTCATACGTCAACGTGAGACAGAAAATGTCAAGAAGCATGACTTTGCAGATATCTGTGTCTCTTTACAGAGTAATGGAATATTAAAAGACACTCAAACTGAATACCAATTGGATCCTACAGATGAAATTCTCTCTGCTCAAGCATTTTTCTTCTTCACTGCTGGAGTTGAGCCTACTGCCAATGCAATATTTGGCACTTTAATTGAACTAGGAAAATGTTCTGAAGTACAGCATCGCCTTCAAGAAGTAATTGACAAATCTGTTGAACAAAACGATGGGAAAATTACATACGACTTAGTCGCCAACAATGAGTATGTGGATATGGTGGTATGTGAAGCTATGAGAATAAATCCTCCTATTGGATTTTTAAGTAGACAATGTTCCGTAGATACAGTTCTACCAAATGGGAATATCAAAGTTGATAAAGGAACAAATATAGTGACAGCAGTTTATGAACTGCACCATGACCCAAAATACTATCCAGAGCCAGAGAAATTCATTCCAGAAAGATTCTCTCGTGAAAATAGAAACTCTTTAATAGATATGACTTATATGCCCTTTGGCAAAGGAAATAGAAACTGCATTGGCATGAGATACGCATTACTTCAGGCAAAGTCTGGCATAGTACATCTGTTACGCAACTTTTCAGTAAAAACTATTTCACGTAATGATGGCCCTAAATATCTAAAAGATACGATACAAGTGAAGTTGAACAATGTTGATGTTGAATTCATTCCTAGAATGTAAACTTTGTAAGAAATATGGCAAAATTATTGAATATATTCATTGCATACCTACTGTATTCTTTATTTATTTAATTTTTTCCTTTTAATACTTATAATTTATTAAATCTATACACTAAATAGGAATCTAATGTGTGACAGTACAAATTAAATTAACATTAACTTTAACATTAACATTAAATTAACATACAAATTAAATTAATTATAATTAATTAATTAATTATAAGACTTATAATTTATTATATTATTATGTAAATTAGCCCGCAAGTTACTCAGAAATTAGGAAGTTATTTAGACTAAAATACAGTATATTTTAATCTTTAACAACTTAAAAACGTCAGATACTTTAAGCATTTATTGGTTACTAAAATTTTCTCTTACACCATCACTACATAGTATAAAACAAAGTCACATTCTTTGTTTGTCCATATTTCCCTATGTATGCATAAAACTTTAAAACTACGCAACCGATTTTGATGCGGTTTTTTTTTAAATAGATAGACATTCAATACGGAGTAGAGAAATACTGTAATTTTTGAGGTTTCTGTAAATAATTACATTTTTTTCCGCTTACATTGCAAATGCAGGCGGATTGGATAAATCTCCATTGGCAAATGGAGATTTATCAAAATAATGTACTAAGTATTTGTACACATTGAAAAGGTCTACAGAAAAGTCCGCGATGGTATATGTCTATCGCTTATGGATAACCCACTAAAGCATTTTTTGTCGTTTTGCTTTTTACGAAAAATAATGCCTTATTTTTGAAGCAATTCTTATACAATACAGCATTAATCCTTATCCAATTAAGTACCTTAAATAAATAGTTGATTTAATATAGATCAATATTGCCGTTTACAGCATGTAATTTAAGTGAACATTTTCGGAGGTATTACAGATTTAAAATGCCGTGAGGAGGTCGCGCTTCGCCCAATAACACTTCGACTTTAGCAGCGATGTCGCTCTTTCAAGAGTTTGTTTAAAGACATTCTGTAATTAATTGTAAAAATAAAATACATAGGGAAAATGTAAAAGTAAATAAGTAAAAATGTACTATATGAATTTAGATATTCCAAAGATAGTAGGAAATCTTCTTGGTATAGGGAAAGGAAATTGTTTTTCTCCAAATTTAACGCTTGCGGGCCGCGGGCAGTAATGAATAAATCAAAACTACTGGATCGTTTTTATTAATTTTTTTCACTGAGTGACATGGGCTATATATTATATACCCGTGCGAAGCAGGGGCAGGTTGCTTGTAATATATAATTTAAAATACCTGTGTGACCGAGCTTTTCTCGGTTTTTTTAAATATGAAAAAAGATGCAATATGCTAAAAGTTACAATATAATTATTTTGCTGTAATTCGCGTTTGTTAAGAGAATACATGCATGCAGTATTAAGCTGACTTTATTTAAATTTAGTTTTAATTGAGTTAGATACTTTGAAATTCTTATTTCAATGCCATCTGTGACAATACGCTACGAACTATTAAAAAAGCCAGTGTTTTCGTGTTCTTCCAAGTTATAGGTCCCTTTAACAATAGTTTGTCTTCACTTCATTGGCCCTCTTCTTATATTAACATAGTCAGTCTTCCTTTTCAATTATCAGTGATTTACGTTTACGTTGCGTTTGAACCTCTTTTCTTTGGTGTGTTCACCAAAGGCCAACCCACTTAGAGTGGGATAACGGCAGATAAAAGAAGATAAAAAGATCGGCTGCTGAATGGAGTCGGTAGTCAAGTATCATGAAACACATCCTTAGGACAGGACATCGCATAGGAAATGTCTCTTTTTCTGACATGAGGATCGAAACAACGAACGACTTATCTATAGGTTACTCCAGATATTTTGTGAAGTTTTTCCACTTGCCCTAACAAGAGCTCTGAAAAGGTCTTAAACTACATTTTATTAAAAAAACTTATTATGTTAGCGATTAGCAATAATACAAAACAGTAACGTAATGACCTGTTACTATACCACATCTGGGAATAGGCTTCCTATCTCCTTTCTTAGAGAAAAGGGTTAGAGCTAAACCACTACACTACTCCAATATAGATTGGTAGATATCTGCAGAATTCGTCAGTGATATGCAGAATTCCTCACTATGTTTTCTTTCACCTAAAAGCGTTTGATTAAACACATATGAGTAAATTTTAACAGAAAAACTCATTTGTGCCCATCCGGGGTTTTAGCCCGCGGCTCACGAATGAGGGTGACGGTCTCACCGGAGGGTATTACAGCTTTTGCAATCAGCAATGCACTAAATTAAATAATATTGTTAAAATCTTAATTGTGTTAAAAAAAATAATATAAAAGCGATCACCGAGTTTCTTGCCAGTTCTTCTCAGAAAGAGCACGTTTCCAAACTTTAGCTTCATTTCAATTTGAAGTTTCCAAACTACTTACTAAAACCATTTTGAACAATGGATATATTGGATTTGCATTAGAAGGTTCCGTAACAGTTGATTTATTGATTTTTTACATTATTGTTTTGTCTTGAAAATTGAATAAACGTGTCAAATTATAAATTAGATGATTTAAAGCGGTATCAATTAGACGAAATTACATAAAAACCCTGTGTTACTAACTTACCGGTTAATAATGAAGGCATGTTAAAAAAAACAAATAAAAAGATAACCAATCAGAAATTGAGTCTCACACGTAAACACATATGTTATAAAAATAGTGTTATATATTATAATACGTCAATTTGCTGATAATGAGTTTCATATAAATACGATCTATTATGATTATTTGCCATAAGCTGATTCAGTTCGTGAAGATAGGCTAGCGATTGTTACATATTGTTTTTCAATTATGTTACTTTTACTGGTTTCTTTAGCCTTAGTGTTAGCTTTCGTTTATATCAATAATAAATACAGTGAAACCTACTGGAAAAGACGTGGTGTAACATTTCATAAGAAAAATAGGTTATTGGGACTGTTCTGGGAATTTATAATAAAGGATCGATCATTTTTTGAAAATTTACACGAAATTTACAAAGAGTATCCCGATGAACCTGCAGTAGGAACCGGTTCTTTTTTCGCACCATTACTCTATGTCCGAGATCCCCTAAACATACAGCATATACTGACTTCAGATTTTAACTCCTTTAATCATAGAGGAGTTGAACCAAATGAAGATGACGTACTAGCCAACTCTATGTTATTTTTAAATGGTAGAAAATGGAGATTGATGCGTCAAAGTATGTCACCATTATTTACATCAGCTAAATTAAAAAACATGTATTATATTGTGGACAAAAGTGCACAAGATTTTGTTCAATACTTAAAGGAAAATCCTAAATTAATGAAGAGTGACACTTACTCAACTCTAACAACGTTTTGTAGCGCAGCTATCGGTGCAGCTGTATTTGGGGTTACACCGAAATCAATTTTTGACTCTCCATTTCTCAAAGTTGCACGCGAGGCATCAGCAACTACAATTCGGCGCAGCTTAAAATTTGCACTTGTTAGCATATCACCAAGATTGTTTAAATTTTTTAATGTAAGGTTTTTTAAAGAGTACGAGGAGTTCTTTATTGGTGCGATAAAACAAGTCATTCGTCAACGTGAGACAGAAAATGTTAAGAAGCATGACTTTGCAGATATCTGTGTCTCTTTACAAAGTAATGGAATGTTAAAAGACACTCAAACAGAATACCAATTGGAACCTACAGACGAAGTTCTCTCTGCTCAAGCATTTTTCTTTTTCACTGCTGGAGTTGAGCCTACCGCCAATGCAATATTTGGCACTTTAATTGAATTAGGAAAATGTTCAGAAATACAGCAACGCCTTCAAAAAGAAATTGACAAATCTGTTGAACAAAACGATGGGAAAATTACATACGACTTAGTCGCCAACAATGAGTACGTGGATATGGTGGTATGTGAAGCTATGAGAATACATCCTCCTATTGCCTTTTTAACCAGACAATGTTCCGTAGATACCGTTCTGCCCAATGGGAATATTAAAGTTGATAAAGGAACAAATATAATGACAGCAGTTTACGAACTGCACCACGACCCAAAATACTATCCAGAGCCAGAGAAATTCATTCCAGAAAGATTCGCACGTGAAAATAGAAGCCCTTCAATAGATATGACTTATATGCCTTTCGGTAAAGGAAATAGAAATTGCATTGGCATGAGATACGCATTACTTCAGGCAAAGTCTGGTATAGTACATTTGTTACGCAACTTTACAATAAAAATTATTTCTCGAAATGATGGTCCTAAATACATAAAGGATGTGATACAAGTGAGATTGAACAATGTAAATGTTGAATTAATTCCTAGAATACAAACTTTGTAGGAATTTGATGTAGCAAAATGATTGAATATATCCATTGCAAAACTACTATATTTTTTTATTCTTAAACTTTGTTTTTGAGTTTATTTAAATTTATCAAAATATAACATACGAGTCAACTTACCTTAGTCACCTTTTACGACACTTCGGTAGGAAAGAGGGTGGTCTATTCTACTCCACCGGATGCTACACGGTGGATCAACTTACCTTAATCGCCTTTTACTAGACCTCAGTAAGAAATGAGGATGGTCTATTTTAACAAGTCGGATATCCCACGGTGGGTCAACTTGCCTTAGTCAACTTTTACGAGAAGTCGGTAAGAAATGAGGTTGATCTATTTTATTCAGCCGGATACCATACGGCGTTGCTATGATCCTATATAATTCTATCCTAAATCCTAAGCTACAATTAATCGCGGATAATAGTAAAATAATTTTATTTTTGCTTTTGTACCATATTATGCATAATTCTTGAGGCTTTTATCTCTAAAGCATCTTAAGCTATCATGATATGGCTGGATTATTTAACCCTGGCTTATGGCGGCTTTATAGGAATATTTTCATTGCTTGGATTAACTTCTCGTCAGATGATATGCCGTTGGTTTATTAACTTCGTACGAGTATATATTATACTAGCTGTGCCAGTAGCTTCGCCCGCTTTTGAACATAAACGTAGTTATCGTGAGTTTATTATAAGATATTTTCGAATAACTTTCATCATTTACTTAGCGCTCGAAAGTAAGCTTTAAATTGTGCCGTTTCCGAAATATTTTTTTTATTTCTCCTGCTCCTCTCCTATACATCTTAGCGTGATGTTATATAGTTATAGTCTATATAACCTTCCTCAATAAATGGACTATCTTACACTCAAAAAATATTTCAATTTTATTAACAATCAAACAAACTATCTCTTCAGCTTTATTTATTACAGTATAGATTTGTTTTCCACCAGAGAGAATCAGAGTCACCGACATAGCTCAGCGGGTCGCGAAGCTGAAGTGGCGATGGGCGGGGCACATAGTGCGGAGAACCGATGGACGTTGGGGTCTCAAAGTGTTGGAATGGCGACCCCGCACCGGAAAGCGCAGTGTCGGAAGACCCCCTGCTAGATGGACAGACGACCTCAAAAGGGTCGCGGGGAGCCGCTGGATACAAGCGGCACAAAATCGTGTGTTCTGGAAATCCCATGAAGAGGCCTATGTCCAGCAGTGGACGTCCATCGGTTGAAGAAGAAGAAGAAGAAGATTTGTTTTTGTATGGGTAAATACTTTAGTATTCAGAATGTCGTGAAAGTTAGTAAGTGCAAGCGTATTCTATTATTTCTTCTTCAACAGATGGACATAAGTCTTACTTGGACATAAAACTTATGACCAATTTTGGACATAAGTCTCATGAATTTTGGAAACGGCTCCAACTATCTATCTAGCTAGGTTTTATTTAAAAAATGTCGTTTTATTCCTATTTTTAAGCACTTGAACAACTGCTATAATATAGCTGCTGTGCGATGTCGAGCCGTCCGAAAAATTAGAATACCCAAGATCGAGTCAACATATCTCATATACCTTTTTTTTCTTGTTCTTTATTTTGCATCTTTTTTTTATTACTTTAAAAATTACCGCGCAAAGATCACCTAGATACTATTTATAACGCACACAGTATTTTCCCAACATCAGTGAGATTGTTCTCGCAAACAATTTCCATTGAAATCCGTTTATTTTTCCAAACAGGACGCCGGCAATGAATGTCTACGCGATTTCCGCGAACTTTCTGTAGTCGTCGAAGTCTACAGACAAACGATCCGTTCAAGGAAATAATACCTTTTGAATTTTTAACGAGTTTTCACGTTCTCGTATAATAGTTTTCCTCTTGAGAAAAGTAAGTAATACTTTACTGTAATTGTCTTACACTTAAGACTTAGTCAGTTGTTTGCGAGGTCCCCGTTAGGTCGGCATACTTCGGGCGGCGACAGGCTTCGGCGAGTCGTCTGCGCCCCGTTCGCCTGTAGCGGATCGGTCGGTCAAGGACACGACTTTCCGAATCCATCTGGTCGTCTCCTTGCGTTGCCCACGATCTCTCCCCTTCCACCATAGCATAAACCACGGCGGGCAAGAAGAGATGGTGCCCCATCTGTGCCACAAGGTCCGACCGCTGAACCGCCCAAGCTGGGCAGTCTGCGAGCGCATGCAGTGCCGTGTCAAATTCGGCGCCGCACTAGTGGTCAACTCTGTAGATCTGCGTTTATTTACATTAAGCGTCCAGTGTTATTAAATTTTACTTCTTTAACTAACTAACTATATATATATATGTGGTATAATCGATCTGGTAATAATTCTAAATATTATAATTCATTAATAAACCTGTTAGAACTGGGTCGCCGTCTTCCTATGTGTATGTTTTATAGGTTATAACTCATCATCTTCCTGCCCTTATCCCACTCTAAGTGGGGTCGGCACAACATGTAATAACATGCTGACATATGATTTGGCTGCGTTTTTACGACCGGCCGCCTGCCTGACATCAACTTACCTCAGTCGTATTTTACGACGCCTCGGTAAGAAAGAGGGTGGTCTATTCTTCTAAACCGGATACCACTCGGTGGGTCAACTTACCTTAGTCGCCTTTTACGACACCTCGGTAAGAAATGAGGTTGGTCTATTCTACTCAGCCGGATACCACACGGCGGGTCGACTTACCTTAGTCGCCTTTTACGACACCTCGGTAAGAAATGAGGGTGGTACTATTCTATTCAGCCGGATACCACACGGCAATTATAGGTTATAACTGTGAGCTATAATAATTGCACTATACTTCCCCTTATATCGCTACTTATTATATTATCGTATGTTATCTGACTGAATAGAATAGACCACTCTTACTTCTTATGGAGGTGAAGTAAAAGAAGACTAAGGTAAGTCGTCCCGCCGTGTGTTATCTAGCTGATTAGAGTAGACCACCCTCATTTCTTACCGAGGTATCATAAAAGGCGACTAACGTAAGTTGACCCGCCGTTTGGTATCCGGTTGAGTAGAATAGACCACCCTCTTTTTTACCAAATTGTTGTGAAATACGACTTAGGTAAGATGACGTCGGACACGCAGGCCGTAAAATACGTAGCCAAATCATGTGACAACATGTTTATAAAATGATGTGCCGACGCCACTTGGATACCCACCGACTGGAATAAGGGCAGGAATTTTTTTTAAATTTTCGGTTAATATTATTCTTACTTATGTTATATAAGTATTAAAGTAATCAATTATGTATTAAAATTCAGGAAGAGATAAAGAACTGTAAGCTATCTCAAGATAAGAATGAAGAGTGATAGTGAAATTTACATTCTACTTGCTGCTTTGTTTGTAGGTGAGGTTTTTAAATTGATTTTTATAATAGGAAGATAACAGGGCACCAATATTTAAAATAGTATAATTTCCAAAACGTAAAGTGAAAGCATGTTAACATACTGCTAGGTATAGACCTCCTCACTCCGTTTTTAGAGAGATGGATTGGAGCTAGGAACTACCACGCTGCTCCAATGCAGATTGGTAGGTTACACATATCTCCAGAATTGTCTGAAGATATGTTTCTGCTGGTTATCTCACGATGTTTTCCTTCGTGTGTATAAATTAAAATTATATAGTGCATAAATAACAATACATTCGTGTGATAAATTGCAATTATGCAATAACACAAGTGACACAAAATTACGCAAGTAATTATTGCAATTACACACAAGTTTTAACAGAAAAATTCATTGGTGCTTGCCCGGGGCTTACCCGTGACCCTTAGAAAGAGTTGCACGGTTTCACTGCTGGGCTATCACAGCGCGGATGTAGGTGGTAAGTTTTATTGATTAAGTCAAGTATTGAACTGAAGATATCATTAGAGATATTAATTTGTAACTCATTTGTAATATTCGTAAAATGATCGAAGAAGTTGACAGAAAGTTTTACCTTGTTTCAGTATGTAAAGGGCAATACATATCAATAAATACAAAAGCATCTAAAATGAATCCATGTGACAATACAAGCAATACAGCTTTAATCGAGCACTTCTTTAATGTCATATTCACGGAGTTTCTAAACACACCGCCAGCTTGTGTTTGCATTCAAATGTGTCCCCTACAACCCACCTATTGTTACCCAAACGGATGTTTAAGAAGACGTGATAGAAAAGAGATAGAAAACACAAATATTCCTAGTAATACAATAAACAAAGTTCAATATGGTGGCAAACCCTTAATGCTTGTTGGTGATGAGCACAAAGATCTTATGGATGATTTGTTGAAAAGACCTGGATTACGTTCCTACATAGGTATGTGACGAAAATATTATACTTGAATATATCAAAAGTAATTTCTAGATTAAGTAGATGTATCCACAATATTCATTAACAGCCTATTTTTAGCCTAGTTTCTAAATTTGTTTTGAATTAAATTGATTGTATACATTTGTAATAAATAAATTGATATTCAATATTATTTCAGAAAAAACTGAGAAACTGCCTTCAAATGATGTCATATTTCGCCCAAATCCGTTAAAAGAATTAGTTTTAAAATACAGGAGAGAACCGAAGTTAGAAATAAAATACAACTTAAGAGAGCAGGTTAAGAATACAAAATTAGATAAATTTAATAAGGACAAATTAGACATATCTAAAACCAGATGGCCCTTGAATAAACATTTACTTCACGGAAAACAACCGTTTCACAGAGTACGTCATTATAAGAAAAACGATGACGAACGGCAAACCAAATTTTTTTTATCAATGTTTCCAGAATATGGTCCATCAAATTACACGCCTTCATTTTATAAAAAATATCTGACGAAGCGTGAAAATAGTAATGGTATTAATGTCAACGCTTTGTACCTATATCAAACAGATAATGCGAACTTTTCTCTAGAAGCACTAATTGACAATTTGATTGAAAGCAGTTTGGATAAAAGCAAAGCTAAAGTCAATTTCAGTGAAGAAGTAGACGATTCTCTACACCAGGAATCAACAATAAATAAAAATTTTACTCCGATAACTTCTGCCCAAGATATAGAAACATCAACAACGTTGAATACAAATAATACATCAGTAAATATAATTTCTATAAACTCAACAAATGAGAATTTAGATATAAATAAATATTTATTCGATTCAAATGTGACTAGGCAAAACACATTCTTAAAAATGATAGCAAGTATGTCGAATGAAATAGAGAAACAAAATAAAGCAAGTCTAGAACTAATGGAAAGAGTAACAGGCAGAAGACATACCATACCAAAAAGTATATTAGTTAGTACTACATATAAACCTTTAGATAATAGCACTACAGGTACTTATTTTAATTTGACTGACAGTAGTCCTGTTATAAGAAATTTGACAACTACAAGTCTCTCAATTAGAGATTTCACAACTACTCAAAAACCTATTCTACTTACCACGCCTTCTATATACAAAAAAAGTAAACAACGAATCGTCCGTAAAATAAAACATAGAAAGCTAAATTAATACATATTAAATTTGATACATATTGAGCGTTGAATATAAGTTTTATTCATAAAATATTAAATTTCTCAAAGTTTTTCTCCTTAATATAAAAAGTTTTATAACGAAGTAATTGCACAACGTTGACAGCTTTCAACTTTTGTCCAAACTATGGTGCATGCTAGTTTAAATAAAATTTTAATTTAAAGTCATAAATGACGTTTTAATTATTTCATGTTTTTGTACTCGTGTTTTAATTTTTTTTTATTGCATTGTAATTGGGACCGTTCAAGTATTACGTGAGTATTATGGGGGGAGACGGGACTTCTTTGCGATACGGATTTTGGATGACGTGGGGGTAGGGAAGCCTAGATGATGATTACGTCATCGGTAGTTATTTACTTTTTCTACACGAATGCCAACCCTCACATATATGTTTGTAATATGTGTACTAAAAATTAAAAATTCTTTGCTATGTCAGTAAGATATAATATTTTTGTCCTTTACTCTATGTTGAATACCGTATCAGTAAAATATAATATCTATCATAACAATAATTATAATATTAAAAAAAACAATACATTGATTGACAAATATAAGCATGCATGGGGGGAGGGGGTAAGAACTTTGCTTACTTTTGCTGACAAGGTGATGGGGGGGGGGGGGGTTAATTATATCGCTTACGTAATACTTGAACGGCCTCATTTGGGTAATTTATAGCATACTTACGTTTAGAATATTACAATTATTATGTTTTTATTTAATTACTATATAATAATTATTATATATTAATCAAATATAAAATTAAAAATATAAAATTAGTTCTACGTAATACTATGACGTTAGTTTGAAATGCTAAGTTGGTATGTTACTTTGCCCAAGTATTTTAGGCATCGCAGATTCCCCTGCACAAATGTAACGGTTTCAGCTATCTTACATCTTAACATTAGCCCGTTTCATTTCAGACAGGTGACAGTCAGGCGTCGACGATAAAAGTTATTAGGAGATTTATGACTACTGATTCTCAGGTGTTTTATTCTTACGTCGCTTAGGTTTCTTGGGCGAGATTGCAATTTCGGCGAGTAATGTTGGGTAAAATAAAAAAGGCTTTTGTCAAACTCATTTGCGCTTGAATTCATTTATGGTTTAGTCGTTAGATTATATTCTAATGGCGGAGCTCTAAAGGGTTAGGTATTACTTTATTAAATAGATAACGGGTTTATATCTGCATATTTACCAGCCATACGTTGTCGCAACTTTGTCCACATGAATTAAGGCGCGCACTAAGGCGTTCTTTACTTTAACTATATTTTAACTAGTTAACATCAAATCCAATCGTTGTTTTGGTAACCGGTCCACTCAAACTTGTGTTTAAGATATTAAATATTGATTGTAAGACTTTGTACATATGTATTTCCAATAGCATTATTAAAAAGCTTGTGGTTAAATTTTTGTTATAAATTTTGTTGAGAACATTTTTAAAGATAGCAGGCAATTGCAACAATTAATGGAAACAATCTAGACATTGTCATGCGACATTTCTACTTTATATATAAGTAGCAGTAGCATAACTATTATTGAAAGATTTGTCAGCAATATTGGCTAGGTAAAGTACAATTTTAAATTTAAACATTGTAATATACTAATTGAACACAATGTCATATTTCATACCATTTTGAGTCTTGACCAGGTTGAGATCTTAGATTGATTAAAGAATATTACACAATAAACACGGCTACGACATTTCTTTTATCTGTAAAAATTCTAAATCATGTCGAGCAAAAAGAGTTATCAGATGGTGGAGTGTAAAAAAATTTGTTTCCGGCGAGATGAAAGTTTGTCCCGCCGCTGTGCTTTAAGGAAAGTCTCTCAGCTTGATTTGAGATATCCACGACCGAAAAATTGCTTCTCTTTAGTTCCGTAGGAAATTAAATATAACAACAGGCGTTACTTGGCGGATTTCCATAGTACAGAAGTTATGATAGAATTATTTTGCTATTATCACAAAATCGTTATGCATTACGTAACGCGTTACAATTTTGTCGTGGAGCCTATCTTCTTGATGATAGCTTCGGTTACCGGGCGAAACGATCGTAGAGATTGTCGTAGTGAGTGTGTGTAGTGCTTGTGTGGAATGGTGGTGATGTTTCGTGATACATCTGACTGGTCTTGCACGTATAAAGTTGCCTGCTTCCCATACTTAGCTACACAGATTCTCCTAACAAACGCGAATTACAGCAAAATAATTTTAGCATAACTTAACCAATAACCATAGGAAATGAATTCTCAAATAACTTCTAGTCTATTATTTTGTTAAATAAAGCCTTTTTAATAGCAAATCATTTCATAAACAATTGTGTTAACTAGCTTTTAACAGGAGTTACTTGTAGATAGGTATTCTCATAATGAAAATGAAACGCAGTAGTGGAAAGTTCTATCGATATCACTGGTGAACAATTTTTTTTTGTCACTCGATATCTGATCTAAGGGTAACTGAAATACACTAAGCTTAAACCTTTATTTACTTTAAACTCTACTCTATGAACTCTAATATATTATTATAGCTAAAACTACAGAGTCGTCAACAGTCATGCGTTCAAATCTGTATGCTGACAATGAGTTTTCAGGTTTTGGATCATCGTTAAAACACCTAAAAAAAATTACTTTTATCGGTCATTTATAATCGTGTCCTGTTGTTTTAGCGTCTCGAGTTGTTGGGATTTCTCTCATCTCAATTAGGACAAGCAGTGATTCAACATGCATAACTCCTCAAGAGTCACTGTGAAATGTACCGTTCTTAACTGGTCAATAGCACGTGATTATCTTTCTGAACTGGCAATCACAGGCAACACGCCCTGTTTAAAGAGATTGACCTGGGGGATTTGGACGATTAGATTCTCGCGAACTTTCCCAATAACTCCTAATCATATCATAGCAAAGGCAGTAATGATAATAACTTAACCTACCTGACAAGTGAGCGTTCCAGAATCGCAATCTAAAAGGTATTATAATAAAAGTTGGATCTCACCGCGACCGCTTAATGGCCCGAATAGAAAAAGTTATCCCGTAACAAGTTCTTCTAACTCGCGTTTGTGCAAATTACTTTTTTATTTATTTCAATGAATGAGGCATAGAGTGAAGTGGGTGCTGAGTTAAGTGGTTTTTGTGTGGCGTTTCCTAGTTTTTAACTATTCACTAAAATTCTTTGAGTGCGACTCATTAGTTTAGTTATGTTTAAACTTTTGGTAAACTTTGGCATGTTATGCGATCTTTCGTATTATTAACTGTTTTTTTATATCAACGCATTAGAATGGTAATCTCTAAAAATAATAGAATAAAGGATGTCTATCTGTCCATTCAAAAATACTAAACGGATTTTCATCCACCGTGTGAATAGACCGGGTGGTCTATTCTACTTTTTCTTACCGATTCTATTCTTTTGTTACCGAAGTGTCATAGAAGGCGACTAAGGTAAGTTAACCTGCCTTGTGTTATCCGCCTTAGTAGTATAGACCATCCTTATTTTTATCGAGGTGACGTAAAAGGCGACTGAGGTAAGATGACTCACCGTGTGGTATCCGATAGAGTAGAATAGACTGCCGTCCTTCTTTCCGATGTGTCGTAAAATGCGACTAAGGTAAGTTGACATCAGGTAGATGCCCGGTCGTATATACCTACCCAAATCAGGTGATTACATGTTTATAACATGTTGCGACAACCCCACTTAGAGTGGGATAAAGAGCAAGAGAATGATGCGATTATGCTTGCTGAGTTTTAAGGCAACCAATTTTAATAAAATTTCGCAGTTTTGGCTAACTCCTCCAAACGCCAAACCTAAGTCATCGCTAGCAGTAGTATGTTAGAAAAATATCGTACGAACTGTGTATAAAATTTTAACTTTACTACAACCTGCCACACCCAAACACTCAAGTCCATTAATTCAGTCTGGACCGAAACTTGGAAAAGTTTCAATGCTGAGATTTCGTATATTATAGAAAAGTTGGAATAATTTAATGTAAAGTGAATTTTGTAGTGTTGTTCTATCCTATCCTACTAATATTATAAATGCGAAAGTTTGTGAGTATGTTTGTTTGTTACTCTTTCACGGCGAATCGCTGAACCAATATCGATGAAATTTGGCACAATTATTCCTTACACATCAGGGTAACATATAGATTAGAAATCCTGATAATTGTACAAGAATAGTTATTGAAAAGTGACATCTATTATTAACCTATCGCGCGAACGAAATTGCGGGTAAAAGCTAGTAGTTTTATAAATCATTATAATAGAAACAGTAAAATTGGTCTTATAAAAAAGTAAGGCGGTGAACTGCATTTTTATTTATATTATTAACAATTTGACATTTTCATCACCTCGGGTTGCGCCCTTGTTGATATACAGCGCCCTCTTGCGATGCGGGGGTGTACTTTACGCTCCGAATCAGCATACAATTTGAGTTGTAACACCGTAACACCGTGGGACCTTTCGAGAGTTCACGGGTTCTAACCCGGGCAGACACCAATCAGTTTTTCTGTTAAAACTTATGTGTCTAATTGATAATTGCAATTTATCACACGCTTTTCGGTGAAGGAAAACATCGTGATTAAACCTGCATATCTCTAGAGAATTATGGAGATATGTGCAACCTACTAATCCGGATTGGAGCAGCGTGGTAGGTCTTAGCTCCAAACTTTCACTCCAAAAAACGGAGAGAAGAGGCCTATTCTCATAGTAACAGGCCGCTACTTACTTTTTACTTTTATATTGTTACGCTGCTGGACGTATCATCGCTAGGAGTCTAGCTACAAAGCTGGACGTGTACGATTATTAAACACCCACAAGATCTTGTTACAACATGTCTAAAGGGAGTCCTGTTGCTGAATGAAACTGTTCTAGTGTTTAGTTTTGGGACTCGCGGCGCTTTTACATTTACACAAGAGTAACATAATCGTGTCAGTGAACTGATTAGAGGTTTTTATCATTGTCCCCCGGGACCCTACAACGCGGAACAGCGGAAGGTTTTATTTTGATCACAGAACAGATAGCAGTATTTCACGACATCCCGCCCTAGACGTAAATTAACGCGATTGTCACGTCCCTTCTGTAACGCAATAATTTGATTTGAGCACCGCGATAAAAACTGTTCTTATAACCGCGATAAAATGGTCGAATATTTCGCAAGATATATTTGAGAACCTTGGCTCCTTAGTTCTGTAAATAGAACCATAGAATAACCAAAGTGACTGATAAAACGAGTCGCAAAGTTGAATATGGAATGAACACTGTTCAGTGTTCGCGCGTGCAATTATAATAATAAAAATGTATTGCTGTTCATTAGTCCAGCTAAAAATCGAGAAATTTGGGTGTTCGATTGTTTGTGAAAGTCCACGGAAATATTTCAAAAGTTGAGTAAATGTGATTAAAAATGCTACGAATTAATAATAACATAATAATTTTGTCTTTCCTTAGAAACAGGTATGGTCTATTATCAAAGATAGACAAGAAAACATCGATGTCTTTCGACGACGAAAACCGACAAAAATCGATTTTGTATTATTAAAATCATTGTTACATCTATCCTTACTAATATAATAAATGGGAAAGTCTGTCTGTCTGTTACGTTTTCAGGGTCAATCCGCTCAATCAATATATATGAAATTTGGCTCAATTCATGATCATACACCGGGGTAACGAATAGGTAAAAAAATCCTGCCATTTCAAAGGAAAATCAGAAGACACTGAGAAACTCCGCCTATTATCAATATATCAAGTTTAGAGTAGCGGAATCATTGCAATAGGATGGAGATATTTGTGGGATTGGAGAATGACAGAAGCTACTGTTTATTTAAAAAAGAAGTTTCACGCAAACGAAGTTGCGGATAAAATCAAATAAAGAATAAAACCCATGAGGCGAACTAGGGATGCGCAAAATAATTGATTTTTATATTAATCGATGCTTTTTCCCTGTTTTTTATAATTTTAATTCGTAGTAATTTTTACTTTACTTTGTTTTTTTCCTAATTAATTATTAATATTAAAACACAACTTCATACAGACTGAAAATCAGACTAGACTACTAGACAAACAGAAGATTATTAATAATCGATTTTTCGATTGGAGTTAATAGTTTCTTTACAAATCGATTTATTTGTAAAGGAGGAACATCGATTGTTTAGTAATCGATTTTTTTTCATTTCAAGTCACAACCCTAAGGGTACGGGTAATAATAAAAAATAAAATATCCATAATTTAAAAAAATAGTAAAATTAGTTCTTGATTTTTTAAACTATATTTATGCTTTAAATAACGGTGTGTTTTCATTTATTTTTGGCTATTAGATATTATTAACTCAATATTGATTTGCATTTTATTAGTTTTTAATACATTTGATACAAAAATTCAATTGTTTTTTTAATAAGTCAAATCGGAGTACCGCTATTATTCACTGTTCTATGAATTTTTTATCAATAACATATTTTATTGCTTTCATGAAAAAAAAAACTCATAAAAGTGAATCACTCACATCGCGTTGCAATAAATTCAGTTGCGAACGAAACCATCCAGATATTTTGTTACACTGGCCTAACGAGATTTTCATATATTCAGTATTTTTTATCAAACTTTCATATTTCATTTATTCGCTGTAGATAGATAATCCAAAAAAGAACTATCATCATCCTCCTACCTTTATCCCACTCTAAGTGGGGTCGGCACAGTATTTTATAAACATGTCGCATGATTTGGCTAAGTATTTTACGAGCGGCCGCTTTCCTGACGTCGTATTTTACAACACCGGTAAGTAAGATGGTGGTCTATTCTACTCAGCCGGATACCACACGGTTCAACTTATCTAAATCGCCTTTTATTACACCTCGGTAAAAAATGAGTGTGGTCTATATTCTACCCAGCCGGATACCACACGGCTGGTCGACATACCTTAGTCGCCTTTTACGACTACTCGGTAATAATTGAGTGTGGTCTATTCTACTCAGCCGGATACCATACGACGGAGTCTAAAGAACTCGGATTTAAACAAATTTTATATTTAGGAAAACTTATCCGAATAGTAGTTTGTGACTTTGTCGTGGAGTCTATCTCTTATTGATGCTTCGGTTGTGGGGCGAAAAGATTTTTGAGTTTGTGTTAATGAACACGTGCAATGCGTGTGAGTTGTAGTTGTGGAGGTTTGTTCAGTTTTTACGAATCCTGCATGTATCAGGTATGAAAACAGATAGTCCACTCTACATTTATATATATTTTCTATTTACTTCATCGGAAATTGTAGCAAAACATTTTAATATTACTTTTGTATTATGGACCTCCGCAAAGTAACGCATAATTTTATTGAAGTTTTCTTTATTCCTTAAGTTCCTTTCTCTTATACTAAAAACCATTTGCACAAAAAGAACCGTCAGTTAAACCAAATTATTCAAATGTAATTTTTATATCCTGTTACAAAATAAAGAACATTCATATTATGAATAGGTACGCTATTAAATAAAGATTTTACAATCTTTTGACAGTACAATTTTCCAGCCGGGTAACTACGCCCATTAAGAAGTCACATAAAATACCGTTGAAAAAATATCCGAGTCAAGAAAAAATCTGTCGTCACCGAATAAATTGTAGATGCCAATAATAAGAACGTACAAAAATGATGTCATCCGAATTTCAATTCAGAGTGGAATGTGCGTTGGACGGCGAGTGAAAATTTTGACCACAGTATAAGTATTAGAAGAAAATCCAATCGGGATTTTTCGATAAATTTTTAAAATTAAAAAAAAAAATAGAAAAATCTTAATCTTAAGTACTTCGTTGACCGAGCCTTGCTCAGTAATTTTTTACGAAAAATAAGAAACTTCAAAAAAAAATGAAAAAATAGGTAGATGGCGCTCGATCATAGGTATTTTCATTTCTCGCGACCACCCATTTTCCGAATAAGCTACGCTGTCTAAAAAGTTTATGGCAAAAATTAACTTCAAAATAAATTTTAGTATTTTTTAATGTCCAAAAACAGGGATAAAACGATTTTTTTTAAATAAAACCTAGCTAGATTGATTTTTCTCCCCCAAAACCCCATCATGCTGAATTTCAGGAAAATTCATTCATTCAGAGATTCCTAAAATATATACATACATACAAGATTACCTCATTTAAATATTAAAGATTTATAGAATTAGGCGTTACTTTGTGGAGATCCATAATACAAAAGTAATAATAAAATTATTTTGCTATAATCCGCGATGAAGTAAAATAGAAAATATATGTAATGCTAAATGTAGAGTTGACAATCCGTTTCCACACCTAATATATGCAGGATTCGCAAAAACACATGCACCACCGCCACTACAATACACAAGCACTACATACGTTTGTTGAGTTTGAGACGATTGTTCATCGAATATTATATAGACATACTGGTCACATCGCGATAAACGCGAGTTACTTTTGTATAGTATTCGAAGTTTCGGCAATTTCGTTTTACAAACACCGTGGTCACCAACTGACCCGGTTGGTAACCACGGTGGATGCAACTCTGCCGAAACGTTGAACCTTATACAAAGGTAACACGAGGTAATCGCGATGTGACCAGTAAGCAGGTAAGAGCTCAGAGTCTGCTTACTGTAGGGGCCTGTTATTATCCCACTGCTGGGAATAGGCCTCTTCTCTATGTTTTGAAGAGATGTTATGGAGAGAAGGATTGGAGCTAAGACCTACCACGCTACTCCAATGCAGATTTGTAGGTTACACATATCTCCAGAATTTTCTAGAGATATGCAGGTTTCCTCACGATGTTTTCCTTCACCGAAAAGCGTGTGATAAATTTCAAGTATCAATTAGACACACAAGATTTAACAGAAAAACTCATTCTCCTCAACTCCTCGAAAGAGTCGCACGGTATTACCGCTGGGTTACCGCAGCATATGTGACCTGTATGTTTATGTGATAATAAATATGAATGGTGAAAGTTTAAAATCTGCTATCTTCATCGATGTTAAAAATGAATCTGCTGCTACAATATAGACTGTGTACATAAGTTATTTCATGGCGAGAGTTGAAAATGTAAAGTTGGTACCGTAAAAGAATTTTCGTTAAACTTAAGTTTCATTGGGATACACTCGTCGCCGTTTAAATTAAACTTTGCGGTTTAGAGTTTAGCTGTTTCTTATTCTCGAGGTATTTCTGTTATTTGAGTTTTATTTGGATTATATATACCATTAGCTACATCCTGAAATCTTATCTAATTTACATCAAAAGTAAAGTAATGTTTTCTCTGGAAAAACGGATTATCAAGGAATAAACAAATTGCCATGGGTTACGATAAACCGGTAAGTAAACAAGCTAAAGAATCACTAATAACTACAAATAATATTTAACATTTAGACTCAAAGAAAATCAAGCATAACAGAAAAAAATGAGCACTATCTACAGTACTTACTCCTAAACTTAATCCTAGGCAATACTAGGCACATTTAATAAGTAGTAAATTGCAAAGTTTGACTTAAAAGAATGTCAAATATACTCGTATATCAGACTTAGGTCAAAAGTAACTGTCTATATAATCTATAGAATTAGACGTTACTTTGCGGAGGTCCATAATACAAAACTAATGAGAATGTTATTTTGTTATAATCCGCGATAAAAGAAAATACATGTAATGCTAAATGTAAAGTGTACTATTAGTTCTCATACCTCATAGACTTCACGATAAAAACCGCAAAGCTTTGCGATTTTGTCGTGTCTTTTGCGAGTCCTGACGATGCTTTGATTACGGGGCGAAACAATTGTTGAGATTGTGGTGGAGAATGTGTGCAGTGCTTGTGTATTGTTGTGTTATCGGTGTCGGGTAGTGCATGAGCTCTTACAAATTCTGTATGTATCAGGTATGAGAACGAATAGTACACTCTACATTTAGCATTACATATATTTTCTTTTATCACGGATTATAGCAAAATAACATTCTCATTAGTTTTGAACTATCAATATTTTAACAAACAAAGGTCAATGCCGGTGAGGCTTGATGGTACTTAAGAACACCTGCTACATTTCGCGACACTAATGGACGAGGCTTGCCCTATTAATTTGAATTTAGGCGCTTTCTAAAAAAAGCTTTGTAAAAATTACTTATTTGCTCAATCTAATCAATATTACATTCTTCAGATTCTGAGTAATTATTATTGTCATCGTGTAAATGTCGGTGATCAATTTAATAATCGGAAAATAGTCAGTCCATGTGAAGTGATTGAAAGTATTAGTGGAAACCATTAGGAGAGTCCTCTACTCCTTTAACTGCTGAGCATAGTGATTCCCGCCATAGTTTTTTTTGAAAACAAGTTCCCGCCTGGTTCGGTCGCTGGCACAGTTAGTGTCATCCTAATACTGTAGAATTAACAGGATTTCTATTGCCTATATGTTGTAGGCTATAGAAATCCTATTTATTACCTGTAATCTGGTGTATAAGGAATAATTGTGCAAAAATTCATCATGTGGCTCTATTCCACACGTCAAACTCTTACTACAGGCGTTTGATTGTACGGATATTTTTTTTCTGAATTAAGTGTCGTTTTGAATCGTTATTAAAGCCCCTACATAAATTCTTTAATTACACCCATTTAGCATAGCATTATCTCATACGTGAATCGGCGTGTGTAGAAATTGTAGTTTCTCATTGTCTGTGATTCTTGTTTCTAGCTCAAACAAAATGCTCAACAAATAAAATCATTTAATAACGCTAAGTCAATAGACGCCGCGAATTACACGTTACAGAGAAAACATGGGCGTCGTTTGCGTTATAACTTATGTCTCGTTTAATTGCTAAGAGGCGATATGTATCGCAAACAGTAACTCTAATTTATATACGTGAGTAAGAACGATAATTTGTGTGTAGGACAATTAAAGAATTATGCGTGTTATTTTGGCATTGAAATTTTCGTAACTTATATTTATTGGCAGTACACAGACTGATACGATATCAAATAAATCCACTAATCAGTTAAAGGTATAAGATAGTTTTGGCACAATTCGATTTTCTTAAATATGATTTTTTTTAAATGTATTTCCGAAAATAAACATAATTTAATTAAGATCTGGTTTTTTTAAAATTATAGTTGGCTATTCTAGCGCGGTACGATTCTTCGAAAAACAGGAAAAAACAATAAAATTATAGTTTTGTCTCCTTTTCACTTGATGTCGGAACACTTTAGTCTGTAGGTCAAGGTATGCATTACTTACGTAGTGCATTAGTACGTAGGGTACGGTCATTCACATTTCCATATTTTGTATTTTTTATTCAAAACAAAATAATTTCTGTGGCTATATTACTTCATTAAATTAACTGTTTTTTTTATGTAAACTGCTAAGGTATTTGGATTTAAAATTACCGTCGTATGGTTCCGTACCACCCTGTATAGTAGTCTTGCGCGTGTCTTGTTTTGTGAAGTTTAATTGTGAAAGCGTAAGCAAGTCAGCGGGCGATGGAGTGTGATATGTTTGGCATATCTGCGTGATTAAATCAGAAATGAGGAAATCCGTAGAAGAACCAAAGTCACCGATATAGGTCAGCGTATCATGAAGCTGAAGCGATGGGCGGGCACATAGTGGGTTGGGGTCTTAAGGTGTTGGAATGATGACTTCAAAAAGGTCGCGTGAATTATTTTTGAAAAGAGTTGAATAAGAATGTTTAAATAAGGATGTACTAGAGGTGCTCTTACAGAGCTTTTTATATGGAGCTTAGATTTTTAAATGGCAAATTGATGGTTGTTGATGACTTCTTAATAAGAAGCGGTATCAATCAATTCGTAAGCTAAGTGGGTAATTTTTATGGTGTAATAAATTTCCGAGGATGACTATGTTCAGTAGTAAATTTAGAAGTTTATATGAACTAAATATATTTTCTTAATATCTAGCACATGCCTTCTGTAACGGTTATAAACCCTCTGCTAGGCATAGGCCTCCTCTCTGTTTTTTGGAGAGAAGGATTGGAGCTAAGATCTACCACGCTGCTCCAATGCAGATTGGTAGGTTACACATATCCAAAGAATTCTCTAGAGATATGTAGGTTTTCTCAAGATGTTTTCCTTCACCAAAAAGCATGTGATAATTTGCAATTATGAATTAGACACAAAGTGTTAATAGAAAAACTCATTGCTGCCTGCCTGGGGTTTCAACCCATGATCTTCTCTAAATTGTCGAACGGTCTTACCACTGGGCTTATGAACATTCTTACATTATAAATTTATGTCAACGGTTCGTATTTTAACGGTTAAATGTAGTTTAAACATTCCGAATGAATAGATAATGAGAGCTCATTATGCTGTTTTAAGGGCAACGTACACTGTGCTGAAAAAGGATGTTAGAAAAAATAGTGTCCACTTTTATCACTTTTAATTTTTCCTGATTAGTCTTATGGGTATGATAGGTGCGATAGGCGTCAGGAACTATAATTTCAAATCAAATCAAAGAAAAATAATCTTTTGAATCGTCAAGGATCAATATGATAAATGAACCTACAACTGGTTCGGAATGTTGCTCTTACCGAGAAGAACCAGAAAGAAACTCGGCGGTCAATTTTTTAAACATTTTCAATTTTTTATTATTCAACCGCAGTCCTGTATGAAGCTGAAGTGTTGTCTGCTATTGAAAGTATTAAATGGACAACTTGTATCTATTCAATCAATACAAGATTTACTTCGTTTCCATAAATTGTCTATAGTATGCCATGAAAGTCTTCAAGCGATAAGTAATTTTTGACAAAATAATTAGGATTTTATTGAAGGCTTGCTAGGAGATTGAGATTTTACGTTTAATTTTTTGAAGTAAAATATATGTACGCACTAGAATACTAAACCAAATTATGAATAAATAATTAACGGTCATCCGTTCCTAGTATGTTACATATATTATTTAAAATAAATCCTACCTTACTAATATTACAAATGCAAAAGTTTCTTAGTATGAATGGTTACACCTTCACGGCGCTGAACCAATATCGGTGAAATTTGGTACAATTATTCTTTATATACCGAAAAAACATATAGGCTATAGAAATCCTGTTAATTCTACAGGAATAAGATGACATTGAAAAGCTCCATTATCGCCCTATCACACGACAACTGTCATCGAACGACGTCGCGGGTAAAAAGCTAGTACGCTTCATCGAACCTCCTACCCATAAAAATGCAGGCAGGGTCACTCCTAATATATATTATTAAATATTCATCTGTGATCCCAAAGTTGAGTTAATATCGAGTCGGTTATAATCTATAGTCAAAATTATTTCTCATTTTATTTACTCTTGAAAGTATAGTCAAAGAAAAATGAAGTGATATTATAAAAAGGCCATTGAGCGTCGCGCGTTAAGCCCACAACTGTCGCCGAGGTAGTTTTCTTTGAAAACACTGTGCTTTAGTATTTATAAGAACGTTGGATGAAATTATTATTTGAAAGTTCATTTTAAATTCATCCTCGTATCACGAAAATTAACAACCGCAATGTTTAATGCGGATTAAAGGGTATTGACTTGTGATCTTAAAACTGGGAAATTAATCTCGATCTTGTAACAATTTCATTAGAACAATGAAAGTTACCCTTTAATAGTAACAGAACGTAAATGACAGTTATCCCTTAACTAAGAGTTGTAGATTGTTTCTTTTTAGTTGTTGTGAAGATATTTTTAGACGCTAGTAATGATTTATAAAATTAGGCGTTACTTTGCGGAGATCCATAATACAAAAGTAATAATAAAGTTATTTTGCTATAATCCGCGATGAAGTAAAATAGAAAATATATATAATGCTAAATGTAAAGTGGACAATCGGTTATCATACCTGATACATGCACGATTCGTAAAAAAACACATGCACAAACCTCCACCACCGCCACCACATCGCTTTGCGATTATGTTATTAAGATGATAAACAGTTATACAATACATAATTATAAGAGAAACAAAACATAAACATAAACCAAAAAAGTCTTCACAGTGTTAACGTCAACAAAGGTCGTCTATTCTACTCAGCCGGATACCACAGGGCACTTACCTAAGTCGCCTTTTACAATACCTCGGTAAGAAATAACGAGGGTCTATTCTACTCAGCCTCATACCATACGGTACTTAGCTTAGTCATCTTATAAGACACCTCAGTAAGAAATGATGGTGGCCTATTCTACATATTCGGATATCACATGACACTTACCCTAGTCACGTTTTACGACACCTCGGTAAGAAATAAGGAGGGCATATGCTACTCACCCGCATACCACACAGTTCTTACCGTAGTGGCCTTTTACGACACCTTGGTAAGAAATGAGGGTTGGTCTATTCTACTCAACCGGATACCACACTGCATAATATTTGGAATAGGAATTTGAATTAAATCATCAGGGTGCGATTTGGGCTAGCTATATGTACGATTATCTATAAGTCTGAGTGACCTAACTTTGCACATGTTTTATGCAAATGATGAGCTTAGACAAGTGTTTAACACATAGCCTTTCCAATTAAACAGGCCCGTCGAGTCCTGTCCTTGTTAAGAACTCTTGATTGAAGAGAGTCACTTTACAATTTGGTCGATTTCCCTTTATTAAGTTCACAAAGGACTTTGGTAGATTCGCGAACTTTGTAGTAGCGTACATGTTCTATAGAGGCAGGACGTAAAGCAATTTCCTTTTTGTCATAGGGTTTCTGCGTTGATATGACATTATTATGAAATACTAGTTTTACCCGTGACACCGTTCGCTTTAACATAAACGTTAAGGAACCCTCAGTTATGTTCAATATGTTTTTCCTATTCCCGAAGATGTGAAAAGAATTTTTTTATTGTATATGTCTGTTATACAAGCTTTAATTGTACAAAATTTTAACAATATTCCTTCACTGGATTAGCCGTGAAATCGTGACAGACAGACACAAACCGAGATTGTTTTTGCATTTAGAATACAGTATGGATTTTTCGATCGATCTTTATTATTTAAATGAATTATATATATCAACAACTCCGATTTTTATGAAATTCAGCATGTATGGGTATTTGATCTGTCTATATTTTATTTAAAAACAAGGCGTTTAATCCTGTTTTCAGGCATTGAAAAATTGCTTTTATGTTAGAATTATATTGATTAAAAAAAGTAATAGGTCCAATTTACTATACTTAGTAATATATAGAAGAATGTTCAAATATAAACTCTCCATTAGAATCTCAGCAACATAGAATATCTGATTTTTAATTTTTTTATGGAGAGGGGATTTTTGGTCAGAAATGTAATAGGGCCAAGGCGTTATTAAACTTTCACTTGAACCCATAATGTAAAATTTCATCATTCATTTTATATACTCCGTGACACTTTCAATATAAGACGTATATTAAAAACGTCGAAAAACGCCGTGTGGTATCCGGCTGAATAGAATAGTACCACCCTCTTTTCTTACCGAGGTGTCGTAAAAGGCGACTAAGGTAAGTCGACCCGCCGTTTGGTATCCGGCTGAGTAGAATAGACCAACCTCATTTCTTACCGAGGTGTCGTAAAAGGCGACTAAGGTAAGTTGACCCACCGTGTGGTATCCGGTTTGGTAGAATAGACCACACTCATTCTTACCAAGGTGTCGTAAAATACGACAGAGGTAAGTTGACGTCAGGCAGGCGGCCGGTCGTAAAAACGCAGCCAAATCATGTAACAGCGTGTTTATAACATGTTGTGCCGACCCCACTTAGAGTGGGATAAGGGCAGGAGGATGAGGATGATGATTAAAAACGTCGAATCGTCCACAAATCGTCAAAAAATTTAGATAAAATGCATCATTCCTTTAATAGTAATTTAGTAAAACTTTCAGCGCAGACTAAGAAGAATTTCATCAGTGGAAGTATTTTAATAAAACTCTTTATAGCGCACGACTGACTAAATGTCGCTTTTATTAAACATCCCCAAAGTTTTGTCGAGACCAAAGAGCATGCAGACTGTTCAAAATGAAACAAAATATTCTTCCGAATTTGTTCGTGACAAATTAAGTGTTAAAATACCTATATTGATTATCAATTATATACAACAATATAATATATTATATAACAATACAAATAAATTACTTACTTTTTATGGCCATGAAATAAACGCCATTTTATCATCAAATTTGTTACTATCTCTCTGCAAGGAATAAACCACCTTCACCTTTTAGAGTAAAAGGTTTGAGCTTAGATCCATTACGCTCTAATAGATTGGTAGGTAACATTTTTAAGGAATTCTATTACGTGGATGGGATTCTCTTCTCTTATGAAATAGCACTTGAAAAATTGCTTTAACAATCACTCTAATAAAGTAACGGTCTGTTTCTGACCCACTGCTGGGCATAGACCTCTCTATTTTTGGAGAGAAGGATAGAACATGTTCCAATGCGGATTAGTAGGTGACACATACCCCTATAATTCTCTAAAGATATGCAGGTTTCCTCACGATGTTTTCCTGCATAGAAAAGCGTGTTATACGTTGCAATTATAAATTAGTTCAACATATGTTTTATTAGAAAAAATCATTAGTGCCTTCTAGGATTTTAACCCATGACCTCCTTGGAAGAGTCACACGGTGTCACCACTGAGCTATCACAGTTTATAAGTGTCATAAATTTTAGTAAAAAAAAATATGTGCACATGGTGCCTGCACGGAGTTCAAACTAGTGACCCATTGGTAAGAATTACAGTTATCACCAATCTGTTATCACGGGTTTACGCGCCTTTTAAATGGTCGAAATACAATTTATACTTACAACGCTATAATTGCAGCGGAGATTTGCAAGGATTTCGCGGAAACTTTGTTACAATTTGAATAAGTACCTCGCAAGTGCAAAGACGGCTTGGTCGCCGCCATTTTGGAAAAGTTTTTGATCGTTTATAGTTATGAATTGTATAACTATAAATTCATTGAATTGCGAAGTTTTTAAAAAATAGACAATGACGTTAAATTTTAGTATACCAATTGAATTTCTTTTATATACTTAGAAACGATATGACCTTAACGTCCACCGCTGTCCTACCGGATAATGTAGGCCGAATTTATTACCAAGGAGGGTTGACGTCAGGCAGGCGGCTGGTCATAAAATATTTGCCAAATCTATTACAACATGGTAATAAGAAAAAAGATAGAAGAGAAAAACTTGTTGTGCCGACCCCACTTAGAGTGGGATAAGGACAGGATGATATATACATAGAACAATTACATATATACATGGAACAATTACAACGCCGTGTGGTATCGGGCTGAATAGAATAGTACCACCCTCGTTTCTTACCGAGGTGTCGTAAAAGGCGACTAAGGTAAGTTGACCCACCGTGTGGTATCCGGTTTAGTAGAATAGACCACCCTCTTTCTTACCTAGGTATCGTAAAATAAGACAGAGGTAAATTGACGTCAGGCATGTGACAGCATGTTTATAAAATGTTGTGCCTACCGCACTTAGAGTGGGATAAGGGCAGGAAGATGATGACATCGACCAATTACACAAGATTAACCCATTAAAATAATAAAGATAATGCTACTTAATGATGTTTATAATACGTTTATTCGATTCCATGAATACGATACCATATTAAAAGATAAAGACAAAGCTTTTTTGATAGCGATAAAACATAACGCCTGTAATAATTTCACTAGCCATAAAATTTCCATACTGTGAGCGTTATATGAAAATCGATATTTAAGGAGTAAAATCCGCAGCTTAAAGTTCTTTCTAAAGCTTAAAAGTTTAGAACCGAGTAAGTCATAAATCGCGAAAGATAGTTGCAGGATGAAGACATTAAGGCAACCTGCGGCACGCCTGCTAATGAACGAGACGATCGTGTGTAAACCGCCTTTGTAACAGTGTCATGAGCTTAACAAAGTAAGCTTTTAAAATTCGAAGAGCAGCTTTCATAACACATCATGGTTTTCTACATTATTTTCATAAGTGCTCTGTCTTCAACCAATGGATCTATCTCTTTTTCTCTTTAAGATAATTCCGCTTGAATCCAAAGATGTCTGCGATATTTTTGGAATCATCTTTGCATTTGAAGAGCAGTTTTAATAAAAAAAATATCTCCCTCTGTGAAATGACCTCTTTAACATAAAACCTTAATGTACTATTAACTTAAACCTTCCGGAAGAATTGCTCTACCTTTTAGCTAAAACCGTACAAAAATCCATTAAGACTAAGAAAATCGAAAGCATATAGACAGACAGCTTTTGGTGACTTTGTTTCATAATAAGTATAAATATGTAGTAGTAGCGGCCTGTTACTATCCCACTGCTGAGAATAAGCCTCTTCTCTCCCTTTTTTTGAGAGGTTTGGAGCTTAGACCTACCACGCTGCTCCAATTGGTAGGTTACACATATCTCCAGAATTCTCTAGAGATATGCAGGTTTCCTCACGATGTTTCCCTTCACCGAAAAGCGTGTGATAAATTGCAATTATCAATTAGACACATAAGTTTTAACAGAAAAACTCATTGGTGTCTGCCCGGGTTTGAACCCGTGACCTTCTCGAAAGAGTCGCACGGTGTTACCGCTGGGCTACCACAGCTTAGTATAAATATAAAATAGATATAAATAATAGATCCATTAAAGCAGGGAACACTAAAAAATGTAAAGACTGTCCCAGTTTTATCTCTGGCAAGCGCTTGGCGAACTAATATTTTAGTTTTACGACGCTCGTACATTACTTGGATATATAACGAGCTTATCCTCTCTTAGTAGGATAACATTGAGGGATACACGATTTGGTAAATGCTAAAGAGGCAACGTGTGGTATAAAAGGTGGAGGTGTCGTAAAAGACGACTAAGGTAAGTTAGTAAGTAAGACCCGCCGTGTGGTATCCGGCTGAATAGAATAGTACCATCTTCATTTCTTACCGAGATGTCGTAAAAGGCAACTAAGGTAAGTTAGTAAGTAAGACCCGCCATGTGGTATCCGGCTGAATAGAATAGTGCCACCCTCATTTCTTACCGTGATGTCGTAAAAGGCAACTAAGGTAGGTCGACCCGCCGTGTGGTATCCGGCTAAATAGTATTGTGCCACCCTCATTTCTTACCGAGGTGTCGTAAAAGGCAACTAAGGTAGGTCGAATCGCCGTGTGGTATCCGGCTGAATAGAATAGTGCCACCCTCATTTCTTACCGAGATGTCGTAAAAGGCAACTAAGGTAGGTCGACCCGCCGTGTGGTATCCGGCTAAATAGTATTGTGCCACCCTCATTTCTTACCGAGGTGTCGTAAAAGGCAACTAAGGTAGGTCGAATCGCCGTGTGGTATCCGGCTGAATAGAATAGTGCCACTCTCATTTCTTACCGGATGTCGTAAAAGGCAACTAAGGTAGGTCGACTCGCCGTGTGGTATCCGGCTGAATAGAATAGTGCCACTCTCATTTCTTACCGAGTTGTCGTAAAAGGAAACTAAGGTAAGTTAGTAAGTAAGACCCGCCGTGTAGTATCCGGTTAAGTAGAATAGAAAATTCTCTTTCTTACCGAGGCGTCGTTAAAAGCGACTAAGGTAAGTAGACGTCAGGCAGGCGGCCGGTCGTAAAATACGTAGCCAAATCATACGACAACATGTTTGTAACATTTTGTGCCGACCCCACTTAGAGTGGGATAAGGGCAGGAGGACGATGGGGTGCCAAAGTGGTCGGCCTCCTCGTGGCGCACCCTGGGCAGGTCTTCGGAATTTCTAAATTCCTTAGTCTTGGCGAACGGACCACCGTGGGGGTGTCCAATCCAGTTGTCCCTCTGATTAGCAGATGGCAATCTGGATGGGCCGGGGACTCCGGGGGGTGGAGGTTCCACTAGGTGACGGGTTCGGTTGGGCTTAATTTAAGCCTGGCTGGATATGGTTTCGGCCACCGTCGGCCAAGCCCGGAAGCCCAGCAATGGGAACGGGGGCCTTCGGGTTGCGAGGAAGAAAACCTCTATAAAAAATTACCCCAATCCTAAGGTCAAAGCCCGCCGAGAGGATGAATGGCCGGGGGGGATCCGGTCGCTAGGGCTTCAAACAAACAAAACAAAAGCATGGGTAAAACGAACGTAGAAAAAACTACCCAGGAGGGTCCCGGTTCTACCGGGGAATCCCTCACCATGACTGGTGATTCCGGTTGTGGTCGCCCCGACGTATCTGGGGGGGCAACACATGCTTCGGAGATAGTGGGTGCTAGCGGAATTGAAACCGGCATGGCTGGTATTTCTGCTAGTACGAGTAGTGGATCGCGGCGCAAGACTGCGCGTGGACGTAGGGACAAGAAGGACACTCGGAGTGCTAGTTCCGGCTCAGATAGGAAGATCAGCGAGAACTCCGGGATGGATATATCCAGAAGTGTGTCCTTGGAGAGTGTGGACGGCGTGCATACACGTGCGCGCTCTAAGAAGAGAACGAGGGAGGAGATTGAGAACTCTGCGGAGTCGGATGAGGACCTTGGCGCAAAAAAGCCAGATATCAGGCCCTATCTGCGGGGTTCCAAAATGGGTCTACGGGAGGCTCGCAACGCTGTGAAGCGTGGTGGCCTCCTCGAAGATTCCTTACCGGACGCGACATGTGGTGAGGCAAGTGGCCGGACGATGAAGTCATCATCGACAAAGTCTGTTGATCGGCCGGTCCTGAACATGAGGGATCTAGACACCTCGAGGGTCTGTGACGCCTTAATTAAGAACGCAGAGACAATGAAGGCGACTGTAGGAAAGTCGAAGAACCTCAATGGAAAGTGCAGAGGGACTTTGAATATGGTCGCTCAAAGTATGGAGGATGCTGCGAGGGCTCTCGCCGAGAGGACAGAGTCGGAGGAAATCCGGCTCTTAAAAGAAAACAACGCCCGATTGACACAGGTGGTCAACAATCTCTCAGTAGAAATTATGACTCTAAAAGAGATGATCACCTGTGCCAACAGGGAAACCGGGAAAGGGATTTCCGCTGACAGTTCACAGGCCGTGAAAGGCCTAACCATAGAGGAAGAATTGGTTAGGCTCCAAAACATGTTCACGGCGCGACTGGACAGCTTAGAGACTCGCCTGCCTCCCGAGGAAAGAATACGACCGCCACTTGCTGCTGATAAAAGACGAGCGGCAGCGGCCAAAGAAAAGGAAAGAGAGGAGGCTCAAGCAGTCGTCAAGCGAAAAGGAAGGGGGGAGGCTCAGACAGCTCGGGATCTGCGGCCTGAAATACGGGTTGTTGATCCTGTAACAACAGGATCGGCAAGCCATAACAAGAGGGGCACGAAGAAGGGGAAAAGGAAGGCTGGCAAGAAGAAGGAAGGGGTGCAGCCTGAAAAACAGCCAGAGCCTCGACTGCTGCCGCCAGCCCCTGCTTCTATGAGCGAAGGCTGGAATGTGGTGGCTCGGAGGGGCTTGAAGAAGGCGATGCCGGTGCCTACCACCAAAGAAGGGCCTGTGGTTGCCACAGCTAAAGCGCAGCCGAAACGGAGGGGTAAGCTTAAGACCCCACGTTCGACTGCGGTCGTGGTGACCCTAGATAGAGAGGCCATTGAGAAAGGCCTCTCTTACATGGATGTACTGACCCGGGCTCGTCGGTGCGTTAAAGTGGACGACCTGGGTCTGGAGGGTGGTATGCGGATGAAAGTAGCTGCCACCGGGGCCCGGATGTTTGAAATCTCCGGCCCCACCAAGGAGCAGAAGGCGGGTGCCCTTGCTAGCCGGCTCCGCGAACTTTTTAAGGAGGAGCCAGCGGTGCGTGTTACTACGCCCACGAAGTGCGCGGAATTGCGCATCATGGGCCTTGATGACACCGCCGATGAGAGTGATGTGACTGTCGCCGTCGCCCGGATTGGGGAATGTCCTTATCAGGATATTCAAACCGGGTCGATTCGCAGGGTAGAAGGAGGTCTAGGCTCCCTCTGGCTTAAAGTCCCTGTGGCGGCGGCCAAGAAGGTGATGGCGGTGGGAAGAGTTTTGGTAGGTTGGGTTTCGGCCCGAGTCCACCTGCTTGAGGCTCGCCCACGCCGTTGCTTTAGGTGCCTGGAGACGGGGCACCTACGGGCGGAGTGTGGTTCGCTAATTGACCGCAGCGATGAGTGCTATCGCTGTGGTCAAAACGGCCACAAGGCCCAGTCTTGCTCGGCGGCTCCGCATTGTGGGAGCTGCCAAAGAGCAGGTCTCAGGGCCGATCATCGGGCGGGGAGCGGGCAGTGTAAAGCACCACCCGTTCCTAGGAGGAGGGGTAGGGGGAGTGATGGCCCGAGGGTCCCCTCGCCGCCCACCGCCAGCTCGGCTACTATAAGCCGGGCGATGGAGGAACCTATGGAGGTAGCCAAATAATGACCTCTATGAGATTCCTCCAGGCGAACATCAACCACTGTGCCACGGCTCAGGATTTACTTTTCCAAGCCTTGGCGGAGCGGTTGGTGCACGTAGCTGTGGTCTCCGAACCATACTTCGTTCCGTCGGGCGATGAATGGGTCGGTGACCATGATGGGATGGTGGCCATCACATCCAGGGCGGCAGTCGGCTCCCCAGCCCTGGAGCGCGTGGAGAGGGGACACGGATACGTCTCCGTTAAGATTGGGGATGTATCCGTAATCGGGGTGTACTACTCACCAAACAAACCGTTCTCTGACTTCGAGCTTTTTATGGCTGAAGTCGGCGATTTGGTGAGTAGGTTACGCCCCGGCAAGGTGCTCCTGGCTGGAGACCTGAACGCAAAATCCGCTGCGTGGGGGTCTCCAGTCACGGACGTGAGGGGGAGCTATATGGACGGTTGGTTGGCCTCGACCGGGATGGTCGTCATGAACCGGGGGACGGCTGACACATGCGTGCGATGGAATGGCGGCTCCAAAGTCGACGTTACCTTTGTCGACGCCGCCATGTCACGCTGTGTTAGCAATTGGGAAGTGATTGTGGGTGTGGAGTCACTCTCGGACCATCGCTACATATGGTTCGAGGTCTCCACATGCCCTACTCCCATTTCCCCCCGGTCTAGAAGAGGTGGTGGCCCTCGGTGGTCCGTCAAAAAGATGGATCCCGAGGTCCTGGTCGAGGCCGCAACCGTCCAGGCGTGGGTGGCAGGCCCCACGGATGGGGGTGTCGCCGCAGAGGTAGAAGACCTGCAGCGACGGATGTTGCTCGTCTGCGATGCCAGCATGCCGAGGGTGCGTAGCACAGGACCGGCATGCGGGGTGTACTGGTGGTCTGAGGAGCTGGCATGCCTGCGCGAACAGTGCGTGGCTGTGCGCCGCCAGTACACTCGGTACAGACGTCGCAGACTACGTGACATCGAGGAGGAGAGGCGCCTATATGAGGCATATAAGGCCGTCCGCGTCTCCTTGCGGACAGCCATCAGGGTGGCTAAGGACAGGGCCCACAAGGAGCAGGCCGAAGAGCTCAACCGAGATCCTTGGGGGAGGCCGTACAGAGCGGTGCGAAAGAAACTTCGCACCCGCGCCCCTCCCCTTACCGAGAGCCTTCGGCCAGACTTCCTGGATTCAATTGTGGAAGCCCTGTTCCCGCATAGAGCTGAGATAGAGCCACCTCATATGGCGCCTCTCGAGGAGGAAGGTACTGTGCAGGATACGCCGGTGGTGTCGGAGGGGGAACTAACGGAGGCGGTGATTCGCATGAAAGCGAAAAACACCGCCCCTGGTCCTGATGGCATTCCCGGCCGCGCCTGGGCACTTGCCCTGGGCCCACTGGAGTCGTGGCTCAGGGCGACGTACAGTGCCTGCCTTGAGCAGGGACTGTTTCCCCGTAGGTGGAAAGCGGGGAGACTGGTCCTGCTCAGGAAGGAGGGAAAACCGGCCGATACACCCTCCGCGTATCGGCCGATTGTTTTGCTGGACGAGGCGGGAAAGCTACTTGAGCGTATCGTGGCTTCCCGCATTGTCAAGCACCTCCAAGAGGTGGGGCCTGATCTCAGTCGTCTCCAGTGCGGATTCCGGCGGGGCAAGTCCACCCTCGATTGCATTGAGGGTGTGAGAGTCCTGGCGGAGGAGGCGGCAGCCAAGCGCGAGGTGGTGTTGGCGGTGTCGTTAGACATTGCCAATGCGTTTAACACCTTGCCTTGGAGTGTGATCAGGGAGGCCCTACGCTTCCACCGTATCCCTTTGTACCTGCAGCGCGTTGTCGGCGACTATTTGGCCGACCGCGTTGTCAGGTACCCGACGGCTGGGGGTAGGTGGAAGGAGCGGAGAATGTCGTGCGGTGTTCCCCAGGGGTCGGTCTTAGGCCCCCTCCTGTGGAACATCGGCTACGACTGGGTGCTGCGTGGTCAAATGCTCCCGGGAGTACGTCTGTTCTGTTACGCAGACGATACTCTCGTGACTGCCCGCGCAAGCACTCACCGGGAAGTCCGTATACTGGCGACCGCGGCCACGGCTCATGTCGTGGCCCGGATTCGTCGGTTAGGTTTGGGGGTGGCGTTGGAGAAATCCGAGGCTATTTGTTTCCACAAGTCTCGGATGGCGCCCCCAGCGGGTTCCCGGTTGATGGTGGGCGGGACGTCGGTTGGAATCTCAGGTACTTTACAGTACCTGGGACTAATTCTCGACAGCCGATGGACGTTCGAGGCCCACTTCCGGCGGCTCGCCCCAAAATTAAAGGCGACCGCCGGAGCCCTGAGCAGGCTCCTCCCGAATGTGGGGGGGCCAAATGCAGGCTGCCGGCGCCTTTACGCCGGAGTGGTTCGGTCAATGGCCCTGTACGGCGCTCCCGTATGGGCGGAGCGGCTGACCGCCAAGTCCCTGCCCCTGCTGCGCGGGGCGCAGAAGATTGTGGCGGTCAGGCTAGTGCGGGGCTACCGGACTATCTCTGGCGAGGCGGCCTGCGCCTTGGCTGGGTCCCTTCCATGGTCCCTGGGTCCCTTCCAACAATCGTTTCGCAAAGCTTTGCGATTTTGGTCGTGGAGTCTATCTCCTGACGATGCTTCGGTTGCGGGGCGAAACGATTGTTGAGTTTGTGATAGTGAACGTATATAGTGCTTGTGTATTGTGGTGGCGGTGGTGGAGGTTTGTGCATGTGTTTTTACGAATCCTGCATGTATCAGGTATGATAACCGATTGCCCACTTACATTTAGCATTATATATATTTTCTATTTTACTTCTTCGCGGATTATAGCAAAATAATTTTATTATTACTTTTGTATTATGGATCTCCGCAAAGTAACGCCTAAATCTATAAATTATTCAAATGTGATTAGTTAGTTAAGTACCAGGGTGACCTGGGGTAAATTTTTTTTAACTATAAAAAAAGTTGGAAATAAAAAAAGCAAAAAAAGTCGGTATTAACAAGGGCTTGAACTAGGGTATTTTCACTTCTTTAGTCCACCTGTTCTCCACTGAGCTATCACAACTTAACAAATGACAGTTAAAATTTCATCTACTTTCCATTCAATATTTTAGAATTTATCATTAGATTTCATCTTTTATTTTAGGTAGAGTTGACGATTCAAAAGCACTTATTTACAAGTTTATTTGAATAAAGAATATTTTGAATTTGAATTCGAATATCCAGTGCCCGAAAACAGGGATAGAACTACCCAAGAAAATAGAAATAAAAAAGAAAGAAAGCGCCGGATGACGTGTGATAATCGATCCCAGGTTTCAACTTTTTGGTCGTTACCATTAGGCTATCACAGCTTTGCGTTTGCCAGCTCAAATAACATTTGGATTCAATTCTACATTTAAGCATTTTTTAATGTCCAAAACAAATATAAACGACATTTTTTGTAATAAAACCCAGCTAAATCGATTTACCGAAAAACTTCCTACATGCTGAATTTCAGGAAAATCATTGATTTTAATGAAACTTAGTATTGCGGTTTCAGGGGCGATAAATCGATCTAAGTTTCACAAAAAAAAATGTCGATTTACCCCTGTTTTAGGTATTGAAAAGCTGCTACTATATTATTAGAAAACAAGGACTAATTACACAGTCATTTGCATTTGCAAGTCATGATAGCTATGTACTTATGGTTATATCACCTGTGACTTGGTTTTTTTTTTTTCTTATTACTTAGCAAGTATATTTAAAAACGAAAAAAAAACAATACTTAATTGAGGATATTTTGACATTAAAATTGAAATGTACCTGGTAGAATATATTTAAAACTGTCTAAAAATTCATATACCAAAAATTTCTAAATATATGAAGTGACAAAAACCAGCACAATAGGACCGCGGAAAGTGGCAAATGTGCGAGAAAAACAAGCATGAAAATATAAGACGTCAAAGGAAATTGTTTGGAAAATTTTCAAAACTGTAACAACTTCCTTTGAACAAGTTTCATCCGAGTTACTATATTGGGTTTCTTTAAATTCAGTTGATACTTTTCACAAACCTTATTTCCACAAGTTCTCGAAGCTTTTGTGTTGTTCAAATTTATTCTGGGTTTTTTTTACTTTGTGAATTAGTCCTACCCTCAACTTGTTTCGCGTCAGCTTAGGAGTTAAAGTACCCTCAGTTATGTATTATGAGTTATTTTGGTTCTCAAAGGACAAATAGTATTTATATTTATTTCTAGCTGTATTTATTATAGAAAAATATAAATCCGGCTGAATAGAATAGTAGCACTTTCATTTCTTACCGAGGTGTCGTAAAAGGTGATTAAGGTAAGTCAACCCGCCGTATAGTATCCGGCTGAGTAGAATAGGCCACCCTCATTTCTTACCGAGGTGTCGGAAATCTCGACTAAGGTAAGTTGACCCACCGTGTGGTATCCGGTTAAGTAGAATAGACCATCCTCTTTCTTAGAGTCGAAAAATATGAGTAAGGTAAGTTGTTGTCAGGCAGGATGCCAGTCATTTTAAAATGAAACCTACCTAGATCGACTTATCGACCCTAAAACGCTGTACATACTAAATTTCAAATTTCAAAATAGTTGGAACCGTTTCCGAAATTCAGATTCTATCCTTCTAATATTATAAATGCGAAAGTTTGGAAGCTAAAGAAGTAACTATGAAAGAAGAAACTATGGAAGTATGTTTGTTACTCTTTCACGGCACAATTATTTCTTGTACACCCGAATCCTGTTAATTCTACATGAATAGGATAAATTCTATAGAAATAAAAACCTAGCTAAATAGTTTCCTAAAAGACCCTTCTGCATGCTGAATTTCAGGAAAATCGTTCGAAGATCGTAAAGTGTAGAATTAAAAGCAAATGTTTTTTTTAGTTGTCAAACGTAATGTTCTGATAGCCAATGGGTAATGGGCGGACTGAAAACGTTAGAACATTTCCACCGGGGTAAGAATCCCATATATCAATGGCGCCATCTTTCTTTTTTCCAATTTTCTCCGTATTACTTATTATTAAATACACAGTTTTCTCTTTTCTACACACGCGATTACACGTTACATTTAAAATACCATTAGTAAAACTATTACATTTAAAATGAACCTGTAATTATACAGTCTACTGCGAGTTCTTTTTATTACAAATTGCCTACTTTGTGACGTCCGGTTCATGTATGGCTGAACCATATTTTAACGTTGACATTTGTAACAAGTCATTTTCTTGAAATTTTATTTAGTTTAAGCTATTGCAGTTATAAAAATCATTGTAAAACCATTGTAAACTTTACTGTATTATTTCTGAATTAAAAAAAAATGGATTTAATTTACATTTATTTACAAGAAAAGTTGTTGCGAAATAAGGGAAACTGTTCTCATTGTGTATCTTATGTACAAAAGTATTAATAAAATTATTTTGCATTAATCCGCGATGAAGTAAAATAGAAAATATATATCTAAATAAAGAGTGGCCAATTCGTTTTCATACCTGACACATGCAGGGTTCGTAAAAACACATGCACAAACCTTCACTACCGCCACCACAATACTCAAGCACTATATACGTTCACTATCACAAACTCAACAATCGTTTCGCCCCGCAACCGAAGCATTATCAGGCGATAGACTCCTCGACAAAATCACAAAGCAATCGCTCTGTGGAGGATGTGTGGTGGAGGTTTGTGCGTGTGTTTTTACGAATCCTGCATGTATCAGGTATGAAAACGGATTGTCCACTCTACATTTTGCATTATATATATTTTCTATTTTACTTCATTGCGTATTATAGCAAAATAATTTTATTATTACTTTTGTATTATGGATCTCCTCAAAGTAACGCCTAATTCTATAAATTATCTAATGCACCATATCTCAAGCAATGAACGATTGTGTATCTATTTTAAATTTACTTTCAGAGATATTCAGTCTAACCCCGGGGCTACATAAGCGCGTGAATCGTGTCGCGTTGGCGCGCAAAACATCGTGTGTCGGCCACGCACGATGTTCTTGTATACATTAGCGGGCGAAGATTCGGAAAGCGGTCTACGGAGAATATTCGTTGAGTTTTGTGCGTCTGTCCCCCCACTTAAAGTGGACGACAATGAAGAGTCGTAAGTGCGGCCACTCAAGCGAATGTTGTCGCGACAAATCCCTTTGATACGCGTCAGTTTACCGACAGTGCCGCGATGCTACATCGTCTGCGCCCGAATACATCGCGTTGCGACGATGTATCCGGCCACATATATCGCCGTAGCCCGAATATTCGCGCTAGCCCGCTAATGTAGCCAAAGCGTTAGAGTAACTGAACGTTGATTGACATCGACTTTTATATTCTGAGCCTTTTGAATTCTTCCTTATACAAATATTGTCCGCTGGGCTTGTCATGAATTATTAATCTGACAGACAACAAAATAGTATTAGTAAACAAGTGAGTCCGAAATAATCTCTTTGAATATCGTTAGAAATATTTTGGCAGCGTCTATTATTTATAACGAGCGTTTGCGTTTTACGCGTATAATGATTTCATACAGGGTGCTTGCTCTCACATAATAGCGAGAGAATAAAATAAAACTAATTTTCACGCTCTATATAATATCGATCTAGCTAGGTTTTATTTAGAAAAATTCAATTTATCCCTGTTTTTGGGCATTAAATATACTATAATTTATATTGAATTGAATTTTTGCCATTAACTGTCAAGTTAGTGTAGCTTATTCGGGGAACGGGTGGTCTCGAGAAATGAGCCCCCCCTACCCTACGTAAAAGGCGACTGAGATAAATTGACCCGCCGCGCCGTGTGGTATCCGATTGAGAAGAATAGACCACCTCATTTCTTACCGAGTGGTATTATACTCTGCAGGATACACGGCACATGATTCAGAAGTGCTTGACAAAGTTTAGCGGAATAAAGATTATTTTGATTTGATTTGCAAAATAGAACGGCAAAGTTTAAAAGTATGATACTAAAGAGATAAAAGTACGTCAAACGTCGAAATTGATTCAACGCTTCAAAGGAACGAAGTGAAATTGGTCCCTCGAGGGGTTTCTCTTGAATTAAACTCGGAATTAATTTTACTTAATTGTAATTTACTGGAACTCGTGTGTGTAATGTTACTTCATTTAGTACACTTGAAATTTAGGTGAGTGCCTTTTAAAATGGTCCTGTAACATTAATTACTTGCCGAGGGTTTCCGGAAGTAATTTTGATTTTACTTGTGTTAGGTATGTAACGTACTGTTAACTACACTCTTTTATATGCTATACATTAGCGTCATATGTATGTATTCTTTATATATGATAGTGTATTTAGAACTTGAATTACGAAAACGGTAAAATTTAAAGCTTTCCTTGCGTGCGCCAAGTATACGGTGAAAGTTATTATATATTATGTAATAATATATAATGGCTGAAGGAAAAGAATCTGACTCTAAATTTAAATCTCCGCATAAAGATAAAAAACGTTTAAAGAAGTTAGAATTAGACAACCTTAATGATGTTATACATTCATAATGTTCAGTAAATAAAAATGAAATTACTAAATTATTCTTTTTTTAAAAACCCCGAATATAGCCGCGCATAGCATCCGCCACGGACCAGTGTTACCAACTTATTAGATTTGTAGTTTTTCCACTAAAACTGGTGGTTTTGAATTTGATTTAGTGGCGGAATATTGCTTTTAGTTAGTGGAGTTTTGGTGTTTTGGTAAAATATTTGAGTACTTAAAAGGTAAGATTCATTTCCATTTTTCGATTATATATATATATATATATATATATATATATATATATATATATATATATATATATATATATATGCTCGTTTTTGCTTTTTTATATTCATATGTAGATATTTACTTTTCTTGAGTAGGCGTAACTGATCGGCAAAAATAAGTTTTAGTTTCTCTATACGCGTCGATTTCCCACAAATATTTTTTTCTGATACTTATACTTAGAAGCTCAAGCGTTCAGTGAAGCTCATATGCTCACAATTTGTGGTTTGTGTTATCTGTGCGAATTAATTAATAACCCAACAGTTTAAGGATTTTTGGCTAGTAGTAATCAAAAGTAGCAAAATGTAAATGGTAGTATTGATTTGTTAATTTTTTTAATAAGTAAGGCTGACGGAAACTAGTAATTTGTATGTAAACTAAATGTGTGACATTTCATTTAATTCAAATTTGCCGTGTTCTTTGAAGTTGATTTGTCTGGATTCATGGATTTATGGGGCGGATTGACGTAAAGACAGCGAGCCAAAAAAAAATGGTTATAAAATTGTAATTATTTTAATAGATTAATTAATAATAGTTGTAAACTTATAAAATTATTTTAAAAAGCTATATTTAAAATAATTTACTACTATTATTAAAAAGTTAATTACTATTATAAATTAATCAATTAAAACAATTATTTTAAATAGCTAGCTGTTAACCTAACTGTTTTAAAATCTATAAGCGGCTTTTATTTCAAGCAAATGCATATCCGAGGAATAGTAAAATTATTTTTTCTATTTATTAAAAATATTTCTTTTATAAAATCTTATTATTTTAAATTATCGGTGTTTATGTGTATTTATCGGCTGTGACTGTTTTATATTTCAAAAATCGAATTCGGATTACTACAGATCAGGAACGTAAACAATTAAAATATTTTATATTTTTATTATCGATGTTTGTGTTGTATTATTGATAGGGATTTGACATGGAGTTAAAAAAATCGATAAAAAAAAAACGATTGTTTTGATACGTAATAATCGAAGTTTTAAAAATCGATTTTTTTGTGACTGAAAACTTGCCTTTTCAAATAATTATTAATATTATTAATTATTTACAATAAAGCCGCATGAAAGCGGACAACTGCCAAGAAATAATAACAGGTGCGCTGTTTGTGAAATTCATTACTTACCGAGGTGTCGTAAGGGGGACTAAGGTAAGTCGACCCACCGTGTGGTATCCAGTAGAGTAGAATAGACCACCCTCATTTCTTACCGAGATATCGTTAAGGCGACTAAGGTAAGTCGACCCGCCTTGTGATATCCGACTGAGTAGAATAAACCACTCTCATTTCTTACCGAGGTGTCTTAAAGGTAAGTCAACTCGCCGCATGGTATCCAGCTGAGTAGAATAGATCACCCTCATTTTTTACCTAGGTATCGTAAAGGGCGACCAAGGTAAGTGGATCCGCCGTGTGGTATCCGGCTGAGTATAATAAACCACCCTCATTTCTTACCGAAGTGACGCAAAAGGCGAGTAAGATAAGTTGACCCGCCGTGTGGTATCCGGATGAGTAAAATAGACCACCCCCATTTCTTACTGAGGTGTCGTAAAATACGACTAAGGTAAGTTGACCCACCGTGTGGTATCCGGTTGAGTAAAATAGACCACCCTCTTTCTTGTCGAGGTATCGTAAAATACGACTAAGGTAAGTTGACGTCAGGCAGGCGGTCGCTCGTAAAATACGTAGGCAAATCATGTGACAACATGTTTGTAACATCTTGTGCCAACCCCACTTAGAGTGGTATAAGGGCAGGAGGATGATGACAAATGTTTACGTAAGCTTGAAGGGAGGAGTAAGAGCTTTGCTTACTTTTGCTGACAAGGGGGATAAGGGGATAAATAATTATAATAAATCTACTTACGTAATACTTTAACGGCCCCTTATAATGTATCTAACTCAATTAAGCCTTATTTAACTGGCCCATTGGCGCAGTGGGTACTGACCCTGCCTTCAGCTCCGCGGGTCGTGGTTTTGATTCCCGCCGAGGACCAACATTTTCTATAAATGAATTTGTTGGTCTTTGAGCCTGGGTGTATATTAGTATTTAAGTATGTATTTAAAAATATATATAAGTATATATTCACCAGTTATCTGTCACCCATAACACAAGTATTAAATTACTTACTTTGGGGACGGACGACCGTGTGTGTAAGTGTCCCATATATTTATTTATTTTAAATTCGGTAACTTTAATACTAAAATTAAGATATATTAACGCCCTGATTTCTGTTTATCAATATGTAATCCGCGCACCCATTACCTAAATGGGTGTATGTCTGTATAAACAAGCGCAACACGCAAACAGCTCTCAGTAAACGCTTTCAAGCGGGATTTAATGGTACTAAAGCAAGATTACCGTCAGCATACAGTATTGCTTCCTTAATGTAATTCAAATCAAAACAAAACTTTTTATTTATAACATCACAGTAAATTAACAAAGTAAATAACAGTAAATTATAGAAAGAAGAAGTATTATAGAATAAAATTAAGACATACAAAATATACAGAAGTGTGACGTTATAAATTGGACCACCATTCAGCTTAAGTTGAGGAGTACCTCAACGCTGATTTTCAATGGCGACCATTTTTACTTAAAACTAAAACTTAAATCTAAACAACAGTAAAAACGACAGTGACAGACAGTTACAGAAGTGATTAAAGACAAAGAAGTTATACACAGAATCAAAGAAAGAGATAGCAACCGTAACTAGGTAATTCGTTATCGTTACAATTATTCGCCATAAGAAGTATCAGATGTGAAATGAAATGAAATGAAATGAAAATTATTTATTTCTTCCCCATGTGAAACGAAGACTAAATGTAGCTTATTCTAAATTTCACATGACAAAGAAAGGGCAACGGCTCAGTGTACGCCACATGTCACAACAGAAAACTGAGGTGACACACAGCACTGGTTTTCAGCCGCGGCCCTTTGAGTGTCATCCCGAAAAACATTTACTAATACTTACTGCTAACTATGAAAAAAATAATAATAATAATTTATGCAACGAAGAAAAAACTTACTTACAAACCTTAAATAACTTACCTTAATTAAATTAATTCAACGTACAAATGTAAATAATGACTAAAATATTTTAACTAGTATTTGTTTTACTATTTTTATTATATTAAATAAATAAATAAATATATGGGACAATTACACACACGGTCGTCCGTCCCCAAAGTAAGTAACTTAATACTAGTGTTATGGGTGATAGATAACTGGTGAATATACACCCAGGCTCAAAGACCAACAAATTCATTTATAGAAAATGTTAGCCCTCGGCGGGAATCGAACCCGCGACCCGCGGAGCTGGAGGCAGGGTTACTACCCACTGCTCCAACGGGCCAGTCAAACGAGGAAACGGAAATTTATAAGATAGAAATGTCAACTTGAAATTTCTCATAAAAAATTTGATTTTGAATTAAAAACTGTTTTAAGTTTAATTTAAAACAAGTTTTACTGCATAGATCTCGAATAGGTGGTGGAATATTATTCCAGCAATGTGTGGCAGTGTATTTAAAACTGCCTCTGAAAGCAGCAGAGGAATGTCGCGGAACTCTTAATTTTTTCCGGCATCTGCGTAAACGGTCCGATTCTCCATCGCCCGCCCAGTCTAGTTTAGAGTAGAGATACATCGGCTTACCTGTCTTAATTATACCAAATAAGAGAGAAGCTAAGTGTAGCTTCCGTCTGGCTTTCATTTTCAATAAATTATGTTTGTTGAGATATGGTGTAATATAGTTTCTCATAGGTATGTCAAAGCTAAAACGTATACAGGCATTTTGTACTCTCTGGATGAGACGACTGGTCCTAGATAATAGCCGTGGTCCGTATACTACATCCGCATAAGCCAGTTTAGAGAGAATTAGTGTTTCTATTAGCTGTACCCGAAGTTTTTCAGATAGATACTTACGTAATTTGTAAAGAATTTTTAACCGGTAGAAACAGTTACGTACTGAACCGCAACTCCGAATCAATGAGAAGACCAAGATTACGGACTTCGTATACCCTATTCAGTTTCTGCCCTTTTATAGAAATATTTAAATGCAAGGGGTTTAATTTGCTTAGTTGAGGTTTTGAGCCAAATATTATAAACTTAGATTTTTCATAGTTTAAAGCAAGTGAATTCTTCTCTGACCAATCAGCTATGCGTTCAAGATCTGTATTTATTAAGTCGACTGCACTTAAGAAGTCACAGGGCTTGAAGGTATGGTATACCTGAACATCATCTGCATATAAGTGCGATTTACAATTTTGTATGCAATTTACAATATCCGCGCAGTATAAAATAAAAAGTAGTGGACCTAAAACGGAACCTTGCGGGACACCTCTACATACAGGGGTTGTGGACGATATATGCCGTTTTCCGTCTTCGTGAAATAATTCCACAAACTGCTTCCTATTACGAAGATAGCTATCAAACCATTTCACTGTACGAATGTCCAGGCCATAATAAGAAAGCTTGGACAATAATAAATTTATATTTACGCAATCAAACGCACGGGAAAAATCAAGAACGACTAATATCGTACACATCCCCTTGTCCAGACCTGCCAAAATATTATCAGTCACGTCCAAGAGAGCCGTGACCGTACTTCGACCAGATCTAAAACCAGATTGATTGTCAGGCAAAAGGCAATTGTTTTCTAGGTACCTTGCCAGCTGGGAGCAAACTGCTTTCTCTAAGATTTTGGACATGCACGGTAAAATGCTGATGGGTCGTAAGTCCTTAACCGTTTGAGGATTAGAGTTTTTGGGTATTGGACGAATGACGGCTATTTTCCACTCTTCAGGGAAGACTGAAGTCCTTATAGACGTATTAAAAATAGAAGTAATTAAATCGAGGCTCTGAGGAAGTGTGAGTAGTAACATATCTAATGTTAGTTCATCGACCCCCTCAGCATTAGAATGTAATTTTTTAATGATTTTATATATTTCCGATTCGCTTATTTCGCTTAGAGAAAATTGTGTATTGATTTTATGAAATTCATAATATGATAATTGAGAGATGGATATTCCTGAGTTTCCAGGCACATCGAGAAAGTGTTTGTTTATAGCGTTGGCATTGTCAAAATTGGGAGGTAACTGAGTAGCCTGTTTAGGAATTAGATAGTTTTTAAGATTGTGCCACAGTGTTTTTGGAGTTCTGAGTTTATTATTAATGTTAAATTTGAAATAAGCACTCTTTTCATTATTAATTGACTGTATTACCAAACTTTTGTATTTTTTGTAAACTAATTTATTTTGATCGGACCTCACGTTTCGCCAACGCACGTGTGCCTCATCTCTAAATTTCATCATAAGCTTAACACTAGATGTCAACCAGGGGCAATGTTTATCTTTAGATATTTTTGTGTTTTTAGGAGCATGTATATCAAAAAGTTGTAATATTACGTAGTTAAAAAGTCTTACCATTTCATTGACATCACTTGAAGATAAAATTACGTCCCATGGAATAGATTCAAGGCCTCTATTAAAATCATTCATTGATATTTTTTTAATGGCCTGTACGAAAAAACTTTCGGTGATAATTTATCTTTTTTTAATTTAAACGTACAGGTTAAAAAAGCGTGCCTGCCTAAAACTGCTATCGGATGAACACAAGAACTATGAACCGGTAGATCAGTGCAAATAACATCTATAAGAGTTTTACTTCTTTCAGTGAAATGAGTGGGAGACGAAATTACCTGTGCTAGGCGCAGAGATTCTAAAAACAAATAAAATTTTTTTTGCTTTGGATTCATTAATATTAAGTAAATCGATATTAAAATCACCTAGCAATATCGTATAATCATGACCAGATAAGTGTTGAATACTTCCGGTTACAGTGTCAAGAAAAGTATCTACATCTTGCCAAGGTGGTCTGTAAGCCGTACCGACAGCAATTCTTTTTGACTTGATATACAAGCTTATCCACAGTTGTTCTATATTATCATGTGTGGGAAACGAACACGAGCGTGCGTTCAGTCCTTTTTTAATATAAAAAGCAACCCCCCCACCTCGGCCTCTGCGCACGGATAGGGGGCGCGGTATATGTAACAGCCGGTAACCGGGTACTGAGGGAGCACGGCCTTCCTCGCGATCGCGCAGCCAGGTCTCATTTACTGCCATTAGATCCACACGGAAGCGGTCCATGGCTACTAAAAACTCTTCATGATTATTACCCAATGAGCCAGCATTGAGAAGACCAACTGTAAGTGATTTATTGTAACTTATTTTGGACGTAGTATAGATAACCGAGGTAACTAAACTTTTTTTTATAGCAAAAGGCATGTTCATATCGAGGCCACGTTAACATATAAAGTAATAATTCAATATTTCCATACAAGTTTCCTACATAATATGAATCGGTATTAGTAAAATTAGATTTTGAGTGGATATACAAAGACAATATTTTTATATAACTAGTTAAAGACATGATAGGCATAACCAAAACTACCTCTATAGCTATTCTCATATTACAAAAATATACATTAAAATACCCACCTACAGTAACAAAAACATATAGTAATTGATAATATGATACATATAATATAAAAGAAAAGGATGACAATAGAATATTACATCTAACATAACATCTAAGGCCTTTGAAAATCATATGTAAGTTGTAAAATACGAAACGCAACAACGTCAAACTGCAATATCTATAAAAACCCTTGTAATATCAGACTCAGTACGTATCGGGTGAACTATAGCATTAGAATCGCGACGTGCGAAAACATGTCCTCCGCGGGTCCACACGAATCTAAAACCCTTGCGTCGACCCTCCTCACGCGCATCATAGAATAATTTTCTGTTGTGGCGCGTAAGATGTTCGTTGATGTACATCCGGCGCGGCTCCCCGCTCGTTATAATCCCAGAGGTATCTGCGCCGCGGCGAGCGGCGCGTAGAAACTCATCACGAACCGTCCTTCTTGCGAGGCGCACGACAACAACGCGCGTCCGGGTTCGCGCGCCACTCTCCGACATAATTCTTCAAGGGCCCGATCGCTCGGCCGACACAACATCTCGTTCGTCGAGTTCAATACCCAATTTTCTTGCTATCAAGCCAGTAATATGCACCAGGTTTTCGCCATTATTCTCTTGGATCCCGGCGATCTCAATGTCGTTGGATAGATATTCTTGTTCGCGGCTATTTAGTTGTGCCTGAAGCTGAGCAATAGTTTCGTTGATAGCGGTGACATCTTGATTTAATGATATATTAGTTTTAGTTGACCCTTCGAGAAGTGATAGTCTGTTCTCGATGCTTTCTACTCTCTTACTAAATGTCGACATGGTTGCACTTATACTGGCTAACTCCTGTCTGAAATATTCCATCTCTGACCGTATTACTAATCGAATTTCAGCAGCAATAGAATTTGACGTGCTTTGTTCGACCAATTTTGGATCCAAGAACACTTGTTCCTCCGGCCCGTCCGAGGAGAGGTTAGGTGTACTAGGGCTTCTAGAAGGCGCTTTAGAAATATTTCCATCTTTGCAAGTGCGACATAACCATTTTTTGGAAAGACGATGCTCTGGACTTAGCTTCAAGCAGGCGTGGTGGAATATAGCTGCGCATTTTGTACATTTAACTCCATCTACAGGTGTTAAGAACTTTCCACATACGTTGCACTTATTAGCCATGTCGAAGTTGCAACTGTTTTCTTTATGCTAAGATAGATGGCGCTGTTATGGAGTTATTATATATATTTCAATATTTCTTATATAATTGTTGAGCGTTTTTAAATTAATAATTTCTTATACTTTTATTCGCTCAAACCTATATTGTAACAGTATTCATAAAAAAAAAAAGATTGTTTGGTTTTTTTCTTAAGGAGGTAAATAAATAAATCTTCGCTTACTATTGAAGTGTCATCAGCTGTTCTTGTTATCGCATTTCATTAATTATCTTTTTATAAAGGTCTCAAACACAATCACAAATATTCGTACGTATAACACACTACAGACTATTGAAACTTAGACACTTTTTACTCATAAAACTAAGATATAATATTAATTATGACAAAATAAACGCAGCACTAATCAACTGTATGTCACAATCGTGACGACACTCTGTGCTTCTTTATCTTCACTTATGTCGATCATCATCATCTTCCTGCCCTTATTCCACTCTAAGTGGGGTCGGCACAACATGTTATAAACATGTCACATGATTTGGCTACGTATTTTACGACCGGCCGCCTGCCTGACGTGAACTTATCTTAATCGTATTTTACGACACCTCGAGAAACGAGGGTGAGTAGAATATACTCAGCCGGATACAATATGGCGGGTCAACCTACCTTAGTCGCCTTTTACGACACCTCGGTAAGAAATGAGAGTGGTCTATTCTGCTCAGCCGGATAACACACGGCGGGTCAATTTACCTTAGTCGCCTTTTACGACACCTCGGTAAGAAAAGAGGGTGGTACTATTCTATTCAGCCGGATACCACACGGCGTATCTTCACTTATGTCGATATAAGAAAGATTTCTTTCTGGTAAATAAGATCGCTAAGCTGTGAAAGCCCAGCGGTGTGACCGTGCGACTCTTTCAAGAGGGTCATAAGTTCAAACCTGGGCAGGCACCGATGAGTATTTACTGCCGACCGCAGAATGTACAGTGTTGAAGTACCGAACAAATAACATATGACTAAAATTTAACATCCACTTGAAAAATATAGTAATTATTTAACTTAAACCATCAAATAATAAAATAGCAAACAAAATATCTAAGCAAATCTACCGCGAAAGTGACTTGCGAAATTTCAAATATCACTCACAAAGTTATTCCAAATAAGTTTCACCCGAGACACTGAACTGTTTCGAAACGAAGTTTAGAGTTTAGATATTTGTGTTCATAAAACCACATCTGCGGGGTCGAAAGTTTTAAAAGGTGGCGAGCGAGTGTGAGTTTTCTAATTTGTGGACTTATGAAATAATAGCTTTTACCCGCAACTTTGTAGTAGCAGGGTCTTCTCGTTTACTCCCCGGGTGGGAGTAAACGGGGTGCGGGCCTCGAAGAATTCCTCTCTACCCGGGCATCTCCTCGCGGGCACTTAAGCCCGGCATGTGTTCCGACCGTAGGCGGAGGTCACCTAGGTGACCCAAAGGTGTCGGTATTTGGGCCGTAAGCCCAGGTCACCTAGGTGACCTAATGGATGTCTTGTTCGGTGGGGAGGTCTGGGAATGGTAGCTCCCAGACCTCGGGGTCAATTTCGGTGGTGTCTCGTCCGGTGGTGTCCTGATCAGGTAGGTGTGTCATGTCCGGATCCGCAACTTTGTTCGCGTGGACTGTTGGAGCGTGATGGGTTGATAATAGATGGCGCTTTTCAATGTTATCCTATTCCTGTAGAATTAACAGGATTTTTATAGCCTATAATGTTACACCGGTGTATAAACAATAATTGTGCCTAATTTCATCGAATATTGTTGAAATTTGGCACAATTCAGCGGTTCAGCGGATTCGCTGTGAAGGCGTTACAAACCTCATTTCTTACTGAGGTGTCATAAAAGGCGACTAAGGTAAGTTGACACACCGTGTAGTATCCGGCTGAAAAGGCGCTACTTTGCGGAATTTCAAAGTACAAAATTTTAATAGAATTATTTAGCTAAAATCCGCGTATGTTAAGAACCGATTTGAATATAAGAGATTCTTCTTTAATTTTTTAAACTGCAAGTTCAAGACAGATTGAACTTAAACTCAACTATTACAACTTTCTCAAACGACAATAATCGTCTTTAATGTTTAAATATCATCTTCCTGCCCTTATCCCACTCTAAGCGGGGTCAGCACAGCATGTCGTCACATGAGATGGCTAAGTATTTAACGACCAGCCGCCTGCCTGACATCAAATAAGAAATGAGTGTGGTAATTCTACTCAGCCGGATACCACACCGTGGGTCAACTTACCTTAGTCGCCTTTTACGACACCTCGTTTAGAAATGAGGGTGGTACTATTCTATTGAGCCTGATACCACACGGCTCTCTTTAATGTTTGAATTAAATTGGATTTATGAGATAAATGAATGAATTATATATAATAAGCTTTGACTTGCAACTTCGTTTGCGTGGACTGTTGTCGCGTGATAGGTTTGTGATACATAAAGCTTTTTAATAAGACCTTATTCCTGTATTATTTAGAATCAACAGGATTTCTATAGCCTATATATTAGCCTGGTGTATAAGGAATAATTGTGCCAAATTTCATCGATATTGGTTCAGCGTATTTGCCGTGAAAGAGTAACAAATATGTATCCATAATCACAAACTTTCGCATTTATAATATAAACAGGATTGGATGCAGCGGCTTAAAATATTGCAAACTATAACGGCAAAAGTGGTTCAATACATCGCTCAACATTCCGCACATTCCAGTTGGAATTGGAACAGTGAGTTGCCACTTTTGTCACCGTCCGCCTCACGTGTGCAAATTGATTCGCATTTTTTCGCAAACGCCGCGTCACGTGGGAATAGTTGCAAGTTTTGGATTCACCTATTTTTGAGAGGACTACAGTGCGATTTATAACAATTTTGTTTATGGACTTTTATACTGACAAAGTATTTAGAAAATTGGTAACGGCCTATTACTATACTGTTGCAGGGCATTGGTTTCCTCTCTCCGTTTTTGGAGTAGGACTTAAGACCTACGCTGCTCTAATGCGGATTGGTAGGTTACACATACTCATCTTCCTTCCCTTATCCCACTCTAAGTGGAGTCGACTCAACACGTATTTTTCAAACGGTCGCTCGCTTAGTGTTAGTACCTTAGTCGTATTCTACGACACATCGGTAAGAAAGAAGGTTAGTCTTAGTCTACTCAACCGGATACCGCACCGTGGGTCAACCCACCTTAGATCCCTTTTACGACACGTCGTTAAGAATTGAGGGTGATCTTTTCTACTAAGCCGAATACCACACGGCAAACATGTTAATAATTAAACAAGCTTTAAAAAAATAGATTAAAATAACCCTCCTCTCCTATAGTGACAGACCGTTACTTTACTTTTTTTTATTAGTGTAAACTAGCTTTTAACCGCAACTATGTTTGTGCGGACTGGTGTCGCGTGATTGGTTGATGATACTCGTACATGTCGTTTTTCAACGTCATTCTATTCAAATTCAAATTCAAATTCAATATATTCTTTATTCAAATAACCTTGTAAACAAGTGCTTCTGAATCGTCAACTCTACCGCTGGTTCGGAAAGCTGTTCCTACCGAGGAGAGCCAGCAAGAAACTCGGCGGTTGCTCTTTTAAAAATATAATTCTTAATACTATTTGATTCTTAATACTAATATAATTCTTAATACATATATTCCTGTAGAATTAACAGGATTTCTATAGCCTATATGTTATTCCGATATAAAAGTAATAATTGGGCCAAATATCATCGATATTGGTTAAGCGGATTATCCGTGAAAGAGTAACAAACATACATCCATACTCACAAACTTTCGCATTTATAGTATTAGTACGATCATCATCCTCCTGCCCTTATCCCACTCTAAGTGGGGTCGGGAGAACATGTTTGTAACATGTTGAGCCGACCCCACTTAGAGTGGTGATGATTTGGCTACGTATTTTACGACCGGCCGCCCTTACCTTAGTCGTCGTCGACTCCACGGTAAGAAATGAGGTTGGTCTATTTTATTCAACCGGATAGCACACGGTGGGTCAACTTACCTTAGTCGCCTTTTACGGCACCTCGGTAAGGAATGAGCGTGGTCTATTCTACTCAGCCGGATACCACACGGCAGGTCGACTTACCTTAGTCGCCTTTTACGGCACCTCGGTAAGGAATGAGGGTGGTACTATTCTACTCAGCCGGATACCACACAGCAGGTCCACTTACCTTAGTCGCCTTTTACGACTCCTCGGTAAGAAACAGGGTGGTCTATTTTACTCAACCGGATACCACACGGTGGGTCAACTTACCTTAGTCGCCTTTTACGACTCCTCGGTAAGAAAGAGGGTGGTCTATTTCACTCAACCGGATACCACACGGTGGGTCAACTTACCTTAGTCGCCTTTTACGGCACCTCGGTAAGGAATGAGGGTGGTACTATTCTACTCAGCCGGATACCACACGGCAGGTCAACTTATCTTAGTCACCTTTTACGACACCTCGGTAAGGAATGAGGGTGATACTATTCTACTCAGCCGGATACCACACGGCAGGTCGACTTACCTTAGTCGCCTTTTACGGCACCTCGGTAAGGAATGAGGGTGGTAATATTCTACTCAGCCGGATACCACACGGCGTTTATAGTATAAGTACGATGAATATTGGAATAAGTTTAGAGATGAATGTGCGTAAATCTAGAAGCATATTATCACAATATTTACATTTTTTACACAAATTATCTTCTCAGATTGTACAGGATGTTTAAAATTTATAAGATTCAGAAATAACTTTCATTCCAATCACCCTGATCCACTTAGCGACTTTAAACCAATTGAATTTAGGTGATCACCGCCTGGCTCCTTCAAGTTTTCCTTTGATTTAAGTAAATGAATATTTTATGACCTATTTCTTACTTTATAATATAAAATATCTGGGTGACCGAGCTTCGCTCGGTTATTTTTACAAAAAAAAACTTAAAAATAAAACAATTATTTAGTTGGGGATCGATCCTTGGCATTCACATTTCTCAATTCTGCCCGTCACCCGAATAAGCTACGTCGACTTGACAATTAATGGCGAAAATTCAATTCAATATAATTGTTAGTGTTTTTTAATGCCCAAAAACAGGGATAAAACAATTTTTTTTTACATAAAACCTAGCAAGATCAATTTTTCTCCCCCAAAACCTCCTACATGTTGAATTTCAGGAAAATCGTTGTAGCCGTTTCCGAGATTCCGAAAATATATATATATACAAGATTAACTCATTTAAATATAAAGATATATTCTTTATTATTATTTCGAATCGCAATTATAATTTAATTGTGACAGTAAACTTAATAGTTAATTTAAATGAATTTGTTGGTACTAGAGTCTGGGTGCATATTTGTATTGAAGTATGTATTTAAAAAATATATAACTATATATTCACCAGTTGTCTGTCAACCATAACACAAGTATTAAGTTACGTGTGCGTAAGTGTCCCATATATGCTCAGCCTGCTTGCTTGCTTTTTTGTACTTTTGTATTTTTGTACTTGTCTGTAAATTGTGACAAATATCAAACGCAATTAAAGACATAAATATCAAGATGACTCGATATCATTTATATAAATATTCTTTTAAACAAGTGCTTTTGAATCATCAACTCTACTGCTGGTTCAGAAAGCTGTTCCTAATAATAAGAATAAAAGTATAATTATTAATATTAGTTACATTTTGTCTTGTTGTACAGGGTCGAAGGACACATGTTCTTATCTTCTAATTAATCTTCAACAGTATAGTAGGCTTTCTTAATCAGCCTCTTTTTAACAGTGTTTTTAAAGTGCTATAATGGCAAAGCTAAAATTGGTTGCGGAATTTTATTATAGAATCTTATACCCAGACCCACAAACGAATTACGTAATTATACATACATGAAGTGCTTCGAATGCTGTGATGGCCTAGCGGTGCGACCGTGTGAATCTCTAGAGACGATCATGGGTTCAAACCCGGGCAGACACCAATGAGTTTTTCTATTAAAACTTATGTGTTTAGTTGATAATTGCAATTTATCACACGCTTTTCGGTGAAGGAAAACATCGTGAGGAAACCTGCATTTCTCCAAAGAATTCTGGAGATATGTGTAACCTACCAATCCGCATTGGAGCAGCGTGGTAGGTCTTAGCTCCAATCCTTCTCTCCAATAACGGAGAGAAGAGGCCTATGCCCAGCAGTGGGATAGTAACAGGCCGCTACTTACTTACATACATGAAACAACTTTTTTGACTTACGCCACTTTAATACTAAGCATGATATATAAACAATTATTACCATTCAAAGCGCGTTCGACTGAAACAATTATCTCAGCCTATAGTGAGCTTCATTAAAACCCTATAATAAATGGAAACGATGTCGAAAGGCGAACGAGAGAAAAATACAGTCGCTGAAATGAATTAAATTGAACCGTTAAAATCCCATTACTCTATTAATTCTCAAAGGATCAGCGAATAATTAACGTATACTGCAAGTGAAAATTCGAGACTGCGTCATTAAAGAGTTTCCGGACTCACGGTAAAGTGCTTCGAATAAACAGAGATTTTTTTATTAATGAAGTAAAGTTATAATACAAATTATTTTGCTATAAACCGATATTCAAATACAAAATCCAAAATATTCTTTATTCAAATAAACTTGTAAACAAGTGCTTTTGAATCGTCAACTCTACTGCTGGTTCCTACCGAGAAGAGCCAGCAAGAAACTCGGCGGTTGCTCTTTTAAAAATATAATTCTTAATACTATTTACATTAAGTCGTTACTGTCTTGTACAGGTTCAAAGAGAGCTATATCCACACATTCTTATCTTCCAAATAATCTTCAAGAGTATAGTAGGCTTTCTGTATCAGTAAATAAATAAATATAAAGTAAATAGAAAATCTTTAATATTTAAATGTGTTAATCTTCAAAGATTTTCATAAACGTAAGCATGTAGGGAGTTTTGGGTAAGAAAAATCGAAAAATTTAAAAAGATGTTGTTTTATACCTATTTTGAGGCATAGAAAAGAAATGCTTAAATGTAGAATTGAATGCAAAAGTCATTTTTTGCTGTCAAACATAATACTGTGATAGCCTAATGGAAACGGGTGGACCAAAAAGTTCCGGGTTCGAGTCCCATTTATCGTCGGACATTTTTTTTATTATTTGCATTTTTTATATATTTCAAAAATTACCGTGCAAGGCTCACCCAAGTTATATATACAAGCTCATTAAAAGTTTAAATATGATAAATATATAAAATTAAATAATCTTCATTTGTGCTAAGTAAATTAGCAATCGTAACAGACAGACTTTAAACATTAATAATACAGTATAGATTCCCGCCGTGTGGTGTCCGGCTGAGTAGAATAGACCAACCTCATTTCTTACCGAAGTGTCGTAAAAGGCGACTAAGGTAAGTTGACCCACCGTGTGGTATCCGGTCGAGTAAAATAGACCACCCTCTTTCTTACCGAGGTGTCGTAAAATACGACTAAGGTAAGTTAACGTCAGGCAGGCGGCCGATTGTGAAATACGTAGCCAAATCATATGAAAACACGTTCGTAACATGTTGTGCCGACCCCACTTAGAGTGGGATAAGGGCAGGGGGATGACCGTGCAAGGCTAACTCAGGTACTATGTAGGTATACAAGCTCATTTAAAGATTAAAGATATAAAATTAAATCTTTAACACAACGTACTAGGAACACCTGATTCCGCAATCAAAACTAGATGGCGCCACTGATCGTTTGCTCCGCGATATCGAAGTGCTTTCATAGTAATATAAGAAATCCCCATACATTATGTTATTAGATCAACATCGCCTATCAGTTCCTAAGCTTACACAGTGTATCCTACTGGAACACTACGCCTAGCGCAACTGTAAACGGCGCATCTTCCAATTAAGGAATGCCTTGAAGAACCCCTTCCGCGATACTCTATGTAAAAGTGACGATTACCTGTCACCTGTACGAAGTCTTCCCCCCATCCGTCGAGTACCCGTATTACAAATCTATATTTGTCCTAAGTAAATTAGCAAACGTAACAGACAGACTTTATACATTAATAATACAGTATAGACTCATTTGTCATTCAAATACGGAGACGTATTTGCTAATATTACGCTACCAAAGATATTATAATTACTGGATAAATAACTAATTAGTACAAATCTTCTCCGTAAATGCTCCACATCACTAATTAGTGCTAATCTGTAATTAATATTCAGTTCGCTTATAAACTACTCAATAATAAAGAGTAACTAAGTATAGATTGTAAATAATTATAGATTATTAATATTGCCGTGCGGTAGCTGAATAGAATAGACCACTCTCATTTCTTACCGAGGTGTCGTAAAAGGCGACATAGGTAAGTTGACCCGCCGTGTGGTATCATGCTGAATAAAATAGATAACCTTAATTTTTGTCGAGGTGTCGTAAAAGGCACCTAAGATAAGTTGACCCGCCGTGTGGTATCTAGCTAGGTAGAATAGATCACCCTCATTTCTTACCGAGGTGTGGTTAAAGGTGACTAAGGTATGTTGACATGCCGTGTGGTATCCGGCTGAGTAGAACAGACCACTCCAATTCTTACTCAGGTGTTATACAGGCGAAAAAGAGGTAAGTCTACCTGCTGTGTGGTATCCGGCTGAGTAGAATAGACCACCCTCTGTCTTACCGAAGTATAAAATAAACAACTAAGGTAAGCTGAAGTCAGGCAGGCGATTCTAAATTCTTGGGGAACCCCTACAGAGGTATCGCAGAACCCTAGGGTTCCGCGAAAAAGGCAAAATTTTAAAAGCTTTCCTTGAGTGCGCTGAATAAACTGTGATAGTTATTTAAAAATCATGTATCACAAAATTGTTCCCCTCTACAAGTTCTAAATTAAAGACTGCGACAACATATGTCTAGCTTTTAAGGTTAACCCACTAGAACCATTTTTAAGGTTATCAAAAGACGGTTACGATTTTAATCTTTCCACGCGTGTGGAGCCGCTGCCTATTGCTAGTTTATAATATTAGTTTGAATTGAATGTATACGTCTAACTGTAAAGGCTGCGTTCCGGAACCTACAGACTATTCAAGCACATGAAACGGCTTGGTAATTTTGTTTGGCTCATTCATGAGATGAGTGTATATAATTGCGTATCTACATTCAAAGGGTGCTCCTGTGAATGGTTTTGAGAGCCGTTGCAAGGATCATGCTGTATATCTATTATTTACTATCTAGTACCTGGGTAATTGAAACCAAGTAATTTTATTAAAAGATATAAAAAATAAAAACAAAGTAAGGGTCGGTGACATGTGGGCGTTGAATCCACATGTTCACTTACTTGATGCGCCCATTTACCGTTGAGCTATTAAAACTTGACAAATGACAATATTTGAGCTTTACGATCTAATTATTTTTGAATTTAAACTATCGTGAGTAGTATTCATAGTTAATGTATATATCGCGTGCACAAACTTCATCCGTGCATGCGATGACGAAGACCAGAGCGAAAGGGAACACTTGGAAGAGGTACGGTCACCGCCGCCACCGTGTCCCCCCGCACCCCCGCCACCCACGAGTCGCGCCCAGCGAGCTGCGGGACGCAGTTCCCGCCGCGATAACGTCGTGTAAAGAGCTCATGAATAAGTGCCCCGGATGGGTTCGAAACTTGTCGGGCTAACCCGATAGAATAAGACGTGAGTATAGCCGGTTCTATACATTAACGATCTAATTATTATTTTTAGCAGTTTTTTTTGTAATAAAACAACATTTTAAAAGAATAAAACCTAGCTAGATCGGTTTTTACTACAAGGTAGTAAAAACCGATCTAGAGTAGGTAGGTTTCTATATTACCCTATCACTTATTATCACTACTTGTCCCTTTTCTTCTGTTACTCAAAGGTTGTCGGGAAGACATCCCTTTTAGGGATCAGTCCGCCTTTATACATGTATTTTTCTTTCTCTTTTCTAACAATATTTATGTACATAATCATCATCATTCTCCTTCCCTTATCACATTCTAGTGGGTTCGGCACAACATGTTTAAACATGTTGTTTATGATTTAGCCAGGTGTAGAATATCCGTAACACAGGCTCAACACGCGTAAACCATTTACCGCACGCCCACTCTTGCCAACGGCTCTGGTGTTACCAGCGTGACGCGTTTGAGATAGTGTTTTGTTTCTGTCATACGTTAGTGATAGTTTGTATATGTATATATAATACATTTGTATAATGGAATATACATTAATCACATACACTACACCAGGTATTATACGACCGGCCGCCCGCCCGACGTCATTTGCTTTAGTCACCTTTTACGTTGCTAATAAAGAGGACGGTCTATTCTACTCAGCCAGATAACACACGTTGGGTCAACTTAACTCAGTCGCCTTTTACGACACCTGAGTAAGAAAGAGGGTGGTCTATTCTACTCAGGCAGATACCACACGTTGGGTCAACTTAAGTCAGTCGCTTTTACGACACCTCAGTAAGAAAGAGGGTGGTCTATTCTACTCAGACAGATACCACACGTTGGGTCAACTTAACTCAGTCGCCTTTACGACACCTCAGTAAGAAAGAGGGTGGTCTATTCCACTCAGGCAGATACCACTTGTGCTGGTAAACCTAATAAAGAAAAACATAAACATAAGTTTACGGTTAACTCACTGGGTCTATTCTACTCAGCCGAATACCATACGGCTTTAGTATGTTTATGAATCCGTCAGTTTAAAATCATAAAACGTAAAGTAGGTTCTAAAAATCATAAAACTTATTCCTCTAACAATACGTTTTGTACATCGTTTACCGCATATAAGCTGTGATGGCCCAGCGGTGCGACCGTGTGAATCTCTAGAGACGATCACGGGTTTGAACCCGGGCAGACACCAATGAGTTTTTCTCTTAAAAAAACTTATGTGTCTAATTGATAATTGCAATTTATCACACGCTTTTCGGTGAAGGAAAACATCGTGAGGAAACCTGCATATCTCTAGAGAATTCTGGAGGTATGTGTTACCTACCAATCCGCATTGGAGCAGCGTGGTAGGTCTTAGCTCCAATCCTTTTCTCCCAAAACGGAGAGAAGAGGCCTATTCTCTGCAGTGGGATAGTAACAGGCCGTTACTTACCGCATATATGAAATATATTATTTTATGATCCATTAAACCTGAGCGAGATTTACATTATGTATTCTTATACCAATGCTTAAATTATTTTGATGGATTGCGCAATAAATCGCTTGCTCATAAATAGTACGTTTGCCTTTTACGGAATCCTAATAATATATATATATATATATATATATATATATATATATATATATATATATATATATATATATATATATATATATATATATATATATATATATATATATATATATATATATATATATATATATATATATATATATATATATATATATATATATATATATATGTAGACTCATCAGTATCTTGGGCATTATTCTTAGGCATTAGTGGGCGTAATTAGGGTACCGTGCATATGGAAAAGTACAACGCTTATCTTCAACTTTATATTCTTCTTAACAATTTTCACAACTGCGCCATGACACGGATCTGTCTTCATCTCTCACATGCGCCGTCTGCACTCTGTCACCGCTGCGCCTTCTATTTTCAATGTTTTTTCAGTATATTTTTAATGATGGAACGTTGGTTGCCAGGATGCGACATATATATATATATATATATATATATATATATATATATATATATATATATATATATATATATATATATATATATATATATATATATATGTATGTATGTGTGTATGTATGGATGTATGTTTGTAACTCTTTAAGAGCGAATCCGCTGAACCAATATCGATGAAATTTGGCACAATTATTCCTTATACACCGGGGAACATATAGGCTATAGAAAGCCTGTTAATTCTACATGAATAGAATGACATTGAAAAGCGTCATCTACTATCGTCCTATCACGCGACACCAGTCCACGCAAACGAAGTTGCGGGTCAAAGCAATAAAGAAGAAGAATTTGATATCAAACAGATTTTCATAACGTACGCGGATTTTAGCAAATTAAATTATCCTGGCACCAACTACTTTAAATTTAGCCGTGTAGTATCCGGGTGAGTAGAGTATACCACCATATATACCACCTTTTCTTACCGAGGTGTCGTAAAGGGCAACTAAGGGAAACTGACACACCGAGTGTTATCCGGCTGAGTAGAATAGACCACCCTCTTAAAAACTGACTTAGGTACATTGAGTCGCCTTTTTTTATCCGGCTGTGTAGAAAGAGCAAACTCTTACCGAAGTGTCGTAAAAGACAACTAAGGGGAATTGACTCGCCCTGTGGTATCCGGCTGAGTAGATTAGACCACATTCTTACTTGCGGAGATGTCGCAACAGGCAACTAAGATAAGTTGACATCAGGCAGGCGGCCGGTCCTAAAATACCTAGCCAAATTATGTGACATGTTTATAACATGTTGCGCCGACCCAAAGTGACAGACAATATATTATTAATAGAGCGACGATATTTCTTTCTTATTAAATAAATAAAAAAACAGTTTTCCCAGAGTCAACCCATTTACTCTTTCAACAACAACTCAAATGAAATGACACATAAAAATATATATGACAGCCACAATACTTTTTCATATTAATCGCCAACTCTATGAAGGAGGTTGTATTAAAAACATGTTGTAACAGTATACCTAAATACTTAAAATTTTAATAAGGCCGTCCCCTCTAACTCATGTATACATCTTTTGTTGTTTTAACAATAAGTACTCGTATATTTCTGTTCAAATCAAATCAAATCAAATATTCTTTATTGTACAACAACAAAAAAAAGTTAATAATAATACATAATGTACTAAAGAGACATAATTAAAAAAAAACCTATATATTGTCAGTTGCACAACTGGCGGCCTTATCGCTAAAGCAGCGATCTCTTCCAAGCAACCTGCTCATAATGGAATCATCTAATAGTTTATATAGGCAGTGTGTACTTTTAATTACTATTTTAGTAGCAATGTAATATAATATAACTGTTTCATTCTACATTCTATTCTATATTTTATCCAGGTTAATACACTACCAATAAATGGTTGGATCCATCCATCTGGAAATTGCTTATCCATCCATCTCGGCCGGATCATACGAATGTTTTATTAAAGGAAGTAATCCAAGAATTTGCTTTCGCGAAAATGATGTATACATAGATATCTCTCGATTTGGGAATTCATCCCGGGGATTATTATTTCTAAAGCGTAGCGGTTTACGTTAACATCTTTACTAATTCAAATATAATGTTTATGAAATTGCTATATGATTGGAAATTATACTTTGAAGTTTTTATTATTCGTTTTCAAATGAATGTTGATATTTCAATACATCTTTTATATTTAAATGAATTAATCTGCCAACATTCTTGGGACAATTTCACTTGGGCATGACTTGTATAGTCCTAGCGTGTAAGTAGTTTAAGATAGATATAACTTGTACATTTTTGCTTAAAAAAAAAAAGTTAATTTTGTATGTATATATATATTTTCGGAATCTCGCAAACAGATCCAACAATTTTCCTGAAATTCAGCATGTAGGGGTTTTGGTGGAGAAAAATCGATTTAAGTTTTATTAAAAAAAATCAAAAGTAATAATAAAATTATTTTGCTATAATCCGCGAAGAAGTAAAATAGAAAATATATATAATGCTAAATGTAAGTGGACAATCGGTTACCATACCTGATACATGCAGGATTCGTAAAAACACATGCACAAACCTCCACCACCGCCACCACAATACACAAGCACTATATACGTTCACTAACACAAACTCAACAATCGCACCAAGATCGCAAAGCTTTGCGATCTTGGTCGTAGAGTCTATCTCCTGATGATGCTTCGGTTGCGGGGCGAAACGATTGTTGAGTTTGTGATAGTGAACGTATATAGTGCTTTTGTATCATGGTGGCGGTGGTGGAGGTTTGTGCATGTGTTTTTACGAATCCTGCATGTATCAGGTATGATAACCGATTGTCCACTTACATTTAGCATTATATATATTTTCTATTTTACTTCTTAGCGGATTATAGAAAAATAATTTTATTATTACTTTTGTATTATGGATCTCTGCAAAGTAACGCCTAATTCTATAAATTATTTAAAAAAAAATCATTTTATCATTGTTTTTTGGGCATTCAAAAATACTAAAATTCATATTGAACATAAAACACTATTTTTGTCATAAGCTGTCAAGTCAGCGTTGTGTATTCGGGGGACGGGCAGTGTCGAAAAATGTAAATACCTAAGATCGATCTCCAACTACCTCATTATTTTTTTTAAAGTTCCTTTTTTATTTTGTAAATATTACGTAATAGCCATGAAAGTTTAATAGAAATATAAAAAGACATTCACATTTTAATATTAGTATGCATCATTCTCGTGCCCTTCTCCCACTCTAAGTAGGGTCGGCACAAGATGTTATAAACATATTGTCACCTGAATAGGGTACGTTTTATACAACCGGTCGCCTGGCTGATGTTAATTTACCTTAGTAGTCTTGTACAACACCTCGGTAAGAAACATACTGCCCCCATCCCGCCGACAGCTCTGATCCCAGAGAACAAACACCTCCGGGTAGGGGCCCCTCGAAAGAGAAGCCCCCCTCCGCTAACCGGTGCATCGGGAGCACCAGATGCACCGACCGCCTCGGGGACCTGTAAGCCAGGTGTCCGATGTACCCCGTTCGGAACACCCGAAGGTCCCCAGTTAGGGCGGCAGACGATGGGCTTGGGCGAGTCACTAACACCTGGACTCACCAGCAGCAGATTGGATCCAGAACAACAGTTCGTGGAACCGCTCCGCCGCCTCCCTCCGCCCCCCTCTGCAGAGCAAAGGGAGGCCATCGCTGCCCACGATCGCTCCCTGCCCACCGTACGGTGGGTTGACTTACCCTAATTGCCTTTTACGACACCTCGGTAAAAAAGAGGGAGGTATATTCTATTTAACCGGATACCACACAGTGGGTTGCCTTAGCTTAGTGGCCTTATACGACACCACAGTAAGAAATGTGGGCGGTCTATTTTACTCAACCGGATACCACACAATTCCATTTGGGTCCAATTACTTTAATCGCCTATAACGACACCTCGGTAAGAAATGAGGGTGATACTATTCTAATCAGCGGGATACCACACGGCGTAAATAACAAAGCTCTGGTAGAAGTGGTTATTAGAAAGCGAAATAGATTGGAATGTACTTTCTGTTATTTCTTTTTTGTATATGCTTTAAAATATTCACACAGATGTCGCGAAAAATAACTAGTATTATTATATAAGCTGTAAACCCATTAGGTAGATGAAGATATGTCTGAATAAACAAGCAAACATGACAGACGCACATTTACATTATTGTGCAAACGCTTTTAGACAAGATTTAGTGGCATTAGAAATGTCTATGATAGAACTCGAATTTATGTTTGCTTTGTTTTACAAATCTTTTGTCTTCCTTAGAATTTCTTATTGACAGTGGACGCTATCTAATAGCTTTTAAAAACACTCTGAGTCACTCTGCAGCTTTGAATCAAGAACTTTGCAAAAAGGGCAAAGCTTCCACTGATTTTTTGTAATAAATACATAAGACAAAATTTATGATATAATTATTTTGTTATAATCCGCGTTTGTTAAGAAATTTTGTTCAGTTTAATAATACAATTATTAAACGGAACAAAATTTCTTGTGGTGTGTGGAATAACAGAGTATGGGAAGAGCAACAGAAAGACCGACAATATCATTCCTGTATTCCCTGTGGGAGAAGTTTGAGGAAATAAATTTGCTTCACAGTATATTTTTAGCAATTTAATTTTTGAACATAAAAATATTAAAAGATATAGAACGATAGGTGATGTTTATAATAGACAAAGTAGGAAACGACATTGTTAGTATTGTTAAAAAGAGCAACCACCGGGCTGGCTCTTCTCGGCTTATATGTTTATTTGAATAAAGAAAATTTTGAATTTGAATTTGAATTTACAATTTACTTCAGAATGAGTTAGAAAGGATGACAAGCTTTTACCGACAACATCGTAAGGATCAATAACTTTCACTGTTTGGCCCTCAGGGCTTATTTTTAAATTAGCTACAACATTTTAATACCCACGAGCTGTCACCTACAACTTAGTAAGGATCACGAGCTGTTATTGACAATTTAGTAAGAATCACAAGCTGTTACCGACAACATTGTAAAGATCATAAACTTTCTCTGTTAAGCCACCAGAGCTTATTTAAAAATTAGCTACAACATTTTAATACCCACAAGCTGTCACCAACTTAGTAAGGATCACGAGCTGTGTGATTCTCACTAAGCTGTTGATAACAATCAACAGCTTAGTGAGAATCACAAGCTGTTACCGAAAACATTATAAGCATGATCAGCCACTGGTCACCAGGGCCTATTAAAACTATGTGTCAAACAGTGATCTTTTTTGTGGAACAAGAGCCTCCTATTTACTTCATATAACTTTCTAATTCATTTTCACCCACGCTCGAAGTATTAACGATTGAATCACTTAAACACCGTCAAAACGATGCATACATTTGCATCACTCCGCAAATCTACCGGGAATTATGAATCGTTATGTAAATGGGATAGCCACTGTACACTTCAAATAACACTCGTAGCGAGGTTCAACTATATGCAAATAACGGAGCATAGGAATATAACTGGCATAGTTTTGATAATATATGGCATGCTATAAATAGTACCTTTGAGGGCTATACCGTCTCCTTATAGCTATTATTAAGATTCGATACAAGTAATAAATATTGTTAGAGTATTAAAAGAGAACAAAATTAATACATTTGTATCCAAACACACAAAATCAAAATGGCCGACGTGAACAGTTCAACTAACAGAACTTTCGCACGCGAGAACTAGTCGTAAAAGAGGCTTTTGTTCTTGACCTGATCACTTTTATACTCCTGGATGAGAGAGAATGATGAAGTGTTGCTAGCAATTTAAATTTGTAAACAATTGCTTTTGAATCGTCAACTCTACTGCCGGTTCAGAAAGCTGTTCCTACCGAGAATAGCTAGCAGGAAACTCATCAGTTGCTCTTTTAAAAATATAATTCTTATTACTAGTTACATGTATTGTTTACTGTCTTCTACATTACTTACATGGAACTTGGCACTTACATGGAAGAAATATATTGATGATTATAAAACCGAAAGTAATTTTAATGTAATTTTTGACAATTTCTTTGATGACTTTAATTTATTTTATGATCTCTGCTTTCCTAATATAAGAATTAAAATTACTAATCGAAATAAAATGACAAAATGGTTGACACGAGGTATAAAAATATCATCCAAAACAAAAAGAAAATTGAGATATAGATGTTATAAATATAAAAGAGCCGACGATAAAAAACATTATTTTAACTATGAAAAACTATTAAGATTCTGCATTAATAAAGCACAACAGAATTCCAATAAAGCCTATATCGCAAAATCCACTAATAAATGTAAAGCCGCATGGAGATTAATAAAGGGAGATGACAAAAAATGTTTTAATCAAATAAAAGGAATAGAGAAAATTGAATACAATAATACGAATATCAGTAATCCTAATGAAATGGCACAAATATTTAATAAAGTATTTATAGATATTGAGAATAAATCAAAAATGTTAAAAAATAACTTATTAACTTTAAATAGGGCTCAAAATAGTAACTCAATCTTTTTAGAACCATGCACCACAGAGGAAATTAAGACTGTTATTCGTTCGTTGAAAAATACAAATTTAGTTGGTGTCGATGGAATTAGTACTAAAATTTTAAAGGAAACTGTTGATGAAATATCACCGATTTTAAGTGAATTAATAAACATTTCTTTTGTATGTGGCACTTTTCCATCACGGCTCACTACGTCTATAATTAAACCTTTACATAAAAAAGGATGCACTACTGATCTGAATAACTATAGACCAGTTTCACTACTCTCCGTATTTTCAAAAATTTTTGAAAAAGCAATGGCTAAGCGAATAAATAGCTTCGTGAAGAAATATAAGATACTTAAACACGAACAAACTGGGTTTCAGAAAGAAAAATCAACTACTATGGCAGTATTTATGCTAGTGAAAGAGATTATTAAGCACATTGATACAGGAAATCCGGCTTGTACTATTTTTTGCGACATGAAGAAAGCTTTTGATTACGTTTCACACAATTTATTATTGACAAAATGTGAAATTTACGGATTACGGGGACAATGTTGGTCATGGTTAAAGAGCTATTTAAGTAATAGGACACAATTGGTTGAAATGTCAAAGCTCAATGAAAAAAATTATGTTACAACGTTTAGATCAGGGTTAGAAGTTAATCCTTTTGGTGTACCTCAAGGTAGTATATTGGGTCCACTTCTTTTTTTATTATATATTAATGATCTCCCAAATTGCACTCAACATAAATGTATAATGTATGCAGATGATGTATCAGTTGTCATACCATGTGAGAAGAATAATGACAATTCTAGTGTAATAAATAAAACATTAAATGACATCAATAAATGGCTAATTAATAACAATCTTATTTTAAGTTTAAATAAAACGAAATATATAACATTTAAAAATAGAAAAATGAGTGTTCTTAAAAGCACAGTGTTATATTCCAATAAAATTATAGAAGAAGTACAAACAATGACATTCTTGGGTATAACTGTTGACGAATACTGCACATGGAGGTATAATATTAATAATATTTGCAATAAAATAAACAAATTCGTATATGTGTTAAGAAGGATTTCTAGAATAACTGACTTGAGAACAGCTTTAACAGCGTATCACGGATACGTAGCATCCGTCATTCGGTATGGTATAATACTATGGGGAAATGCTAGTGATGTCGATAGAGCATTTATAATCCAAAAAAAGTGTATTCGTGCAATATGTAATAAAGCCCCAACGCAGTCCTGTAGACCACTGTTTCGGAATCTTAAAGTATTGCCGCTTCCGTGCATTTACATCTATGAGATAGCATGCTTTGTAAAACAATATAAGACGGAGTTCTTTGAAGTGTGCTCTAACATTGTTTCATTCAACACGCGATATCCAGACAAGTTGCATTACCCATTTTGTAAAACCGCTCTCAGCTCTAAGAGTTGCTATCATATGATGATTCGTATTTATAATAAATTGCCCCAATCCTTAAAAGATATGCCTTTGACTCAATTTAAAAATCAAATACATTGCTGGTTAACAGATAAATGTTTTTACTCCGTGGAAGATTTTTTTGAATTTAATAAATAAATAAAGTATAATTAAATAATAATAATATATAATAATAAAATAATTCATAATTTCTAAATATACCTATAATAATATTTGCATGTCAGCTAAATGACTAAACGTGTTGTTACTATTACTATTTTATTACACCTTTGTTACCATGTTTTTTGCAAATAAAGTAATTTGAATTTGAATTTGAATTTGAATTCTACAGAGTCGAAGAGTAGCTATATTCACGCATTCTTATCATCTATGTAATCCTCAATAGTATAGTAGGCTTTCTGTATTAGCCTTTTTTAATAGTGTTTTTAAATTGATGTACTTAAAGCTATTATAATATTTCAGACGCGAATAAAATTGCAGGTGAAGTTTGTATTATTTTACCAATGTGTGTATAAAATATATGCAAATTTAAATTTGAATGTAAAATAGGAATTGTTAGATATTGCGATGGCCGCGGTTTTAGAAATTAGCCATGTCGGCTTACTTTACATGCTATTCGCGTCATTCGATCGGCATTATAGCTTGCAATAACATTAAAACGTTTGCGGCCTGTTGGTTAAAAGCATTACCGAATTAGGACAGTGGTTCTCAAACTCTTCCTGTCCTTATCCCACTCTAAGTGGGGTCGACACAACATGTTATAAACATGTTGTTACATGATTTGGCTGCATTTTTACGACCGGCCGCCTGCCTGAAGTAAACTTACCATAGTCGTATTTTACGACACCTCGGTAAGAGAGAGGGTGGTCTATTCTACTAAACCGGATACCACACGGTGGGTCAACTTACCTTAGTCGCCTTTTACGACACTTCGGTAAGTAATGAGGTAGGTCTATGCTACTCAGCCGGAACCACACGGCGGGTCGTCTTACCTTAGTCGCCTTTTACGGCACCTCGGTTAGAAATGAGGGTGGTACTATTCTATTCAGCCGGATACCACACGGCGTACAGTGGTTCTCAAACTAAATTTGCTAAATAGATTTTATTTTTGTGATCATTAAATTCAAATTCAAAATATTCTTTAATCAAGTATATTTGTAAACTTGTAATGTGCTTTTGGATCGTCAAATCTACTGCTGGTTCTAATGCTAGTCGGAAAGCTGTTCCCACCGAGAAGAGCCAGCAAGAAATTTGGCGGTTGTTTTTTACAAAATATATCTTCCTGTCCTTATCCCACTCTAAGTGGGGTCGGCACAACATGTTTTTCTCTTCCATTCTGTCCTATCTTTCGTCAACTCTGGCGCCACTCCTTTTATATGCATATCATTCTTCACACAATCCAACCATCTCCTTTTAGGCCTCCCTCTAGGCACATATCCATCCACATTCAAATTTAACGCACGTTTGGTCACATGATTTTCATCCCTCCTCATTACATGTTTTTTACAAAATAACTTTTATAATTAGTTACATTTCGTCATTATCTTGTACAGGGTCGAATATACGGCAGGCAGGTGGCGGGTCATATAATAAGTAGCGAAAACATGTAACAAATTGATTTAAAATATGTTGTGCCGACCTCACTTAGAGTGGGATAAGGGCAGGAGCATCCTATTTATATTGTAAATGCGAAAGTTAGTGAGTATGGATGCTTGTTTGTAACTCTTTTAAAGCGAATCCGGTGAACCAATATCGATGAAATTTGGCACAATAATTCCTATACACCAGGGTAACATGTAGGCATAGAAATCCTGTTAATTCAACAGGAATAGGATGACATTGAAAAGCGCCATCTATTATCAACCTATCGCGCTGCAACAGTCCATGCAACTTCTGACTCCTGGTGCTGCTGAAAATTCTTTCATTTTCATACAGGACTGCGGTTTAATTATGTAAAATTGAAAATGTTTGAAAGATTGACCGCCGAGTTTCTTTCTGGTTCTTCTCGTTAAGTGCTACATTCCGAACCAGCTGTAGCTTCATTAATCATATTGATCGTTTACTATGCAAGTGCTTATGTAAATAAAGATTATTTTGATTTGATTACATCTCTCGTAGCCGTCCTTTCAAGTGTTCTGTAGTAATCAAATGGAGAACCTAAAAGCGACTTTATTCAAATTCACATTACACCCTCCGCACACCTGCGCCATATGTTCCCCGCGCTTGGGCGAATCCAATTTTCAAAGTCAATCATAAAACTTTATGAATAAACATTGTACGGTAAGGTGGGGCGAAGGAAAAAAGTTCGTACGGGAACTTCCAAATTACAAGATGCTGTGTTGTTTTACGCACAAATTAATTTAGATGCAAAAAATATATCGGTACAAAATTCTATAATAGAACTTCCGCTGTGTGGTATAGACTAAAGAACTGAGTAGTGAATTAAATTAAACTTCCATAATTCCATATTCACATACAAACATACATCCAAGGCAAGTGAAATAAAAGCTTTTAAAAATTACGCAAGTTTGTTACATTTATCATTCCTTTATAATTTTACTAATATTAATACGGATATCGACTGAAGAGGCAAATTTAATTTCGTTTGCAACAGCTTACCCGAATTATGTATGCGAGATACGGTTTTCATATTCAAGTGAAATAATTAAATGTCTAAGAGGCTGGGGAATTATGCTCGCTAATCTCACGTTATATGAACCGTTGAAATTTTGTTAAAAATTTTCAATTATTAATTATTTCAGGAATTGCACTTATGATTTTTAGCGATCTCACGTAGAAAAAGCTACCAAATAATACATCAACAACAGATATCAGGCCGAACAAGTATTAACAAGTTAAGTTAATGATAATTTGGAATTGTTATGCCAGGACGATTCTACCACCAATTCAGAACGCTGTCTGCCACTGAAAATAACTGGCAAGAAATTCAGCGGTTACTCTTATCACGAATGTTAACTATTTGAGGTTAGATTCTAATAACACGAACAATTAATGTAGCTAGATGCGAATTAACCCAAAATCATCATTAAGACGTCCCAGTATCTAAAGATAGATTAGTAATGATTTAACTAGATTTACCCATCTCGTCCCATCATCACAAATTGTGACACTAATCTGAACACGCGGATGTTTTATAACCGCTCCAGTTGAGTTATACAACAAGACTGACTCCGCTTTTTTTTTTTTTTCGAACACTAACTAAGGCTGTTAGCCGTGAAGGCTTTGACAGCGTCACCGAGAGAGTGGGCGAGCGCAGAAGCATCGTTGGGTGTTGAGCTGGGAGAGCGGGTCTCGAAAGAGGCCCGCAGCATCCTGGGGGCGTCGCCTTAAGGGTGCCTCCCGTGAGGCCGAACCTCGGCTTAAAGCGACGCGCTGTGGAGGATTATTGTCGGACTGTGGAAGAGTCCTATTGTCATAACGGTCGGGGTTGGACGCCCCTTCCGCTAGACGTGAGAAATCGGGGACCTCGCCTTCGCCGGCGAAGGCGCTGTGTGTGTATGTGTGTGAAGTGTTTGGCGTTTGCGATCGTAAGATGATCGTCAGGGTCGTATAGAACGCTCCTAGGGCGCCTATAGTTTTTAGCTCTGAACTTATTTTCATAGCATTTGTATTGGACCATTTTAGAAATGAGCGGGTTCGGGTGCGCCTCTGCCTTTTCAAAATATTTCTTCGAGAAACATTTGAATAGGTTGGCTATGGAGGGGAGACCTAGTTTCCGACAATAATAATAATACATTACCAATAATATCTAACACAATTGATCTCTGTATTTTGATTAGTGAATCTAAGAACGTAGGAACGCGTACAAACGCACGCATAAACAAATCATCCTTGGTAAAGACTTGCTTGCTTTTAACTCTATAGCGATGTAGCATAAGTAGTATCTGTATACAATAGTTATTCCTGTTAATAAACAACATAAGTCCCTAACTGAGCGCTCTTCCCGGACGCGCCGGGCATAAAGTATGAAATACAGTCCCGTAACGACGTTGTAAAATGTAACGCGGCGTCCGAGCGCCTGTACATGACAATTAAATTTTAGTTACGACATTGTTACTGCTTACAGAAGAAAGATTGTAATATATGGTGTTGTAATTGTACTTTAAAGTCGTAAAAGTTTAAAATCAAAATAATCATTTTTCAAATAAGCTCTTTCAAGCAATTTTGAATCGTCAAGGAACAATATGATTAATAAAGCTACAACTGGTTCGGAATGTTGCTCTTACCGAGAAGAACCAGAAAGAAACTCGGTGGCCGATTTTTAAAACATTTTCAATTTTACATTATTAAACCGCAGTCTTGTATGAAGCTGAAAGGATTTTCGAATCCAGGCTTTTTTATCATGCTTACGTATGCTTTACGTATAAGGATTTCTCTTATACTTAATTTAAACCTTTCTGTAGATTGGTCTAATATGGAATGGTTTTTTGTTTTTTTTCTTATGATCACGATGATAGATACTAGACAAATAAATTTGCAATAGTTATGTGGCGTCCGCTGTATAGAATAGAACACCCTCATTTCTTATCGAGGTGTCGTAAAAGGTGACTCAGGTAAGTTGATCCACCGTGTGGTATCCACACGTTGAGTAGGATAGACCACTCTCATTTCTTAACAAGGTGTCGTGAAAGGCGACTACGTTAAATTCACCCGCCGTGTGGTATTCGGCTGAGTAGAATAAGACACCCTCATTTTTCACGAGGTGTCGTGAAGAGGACTACGTTAAGTTTACTCGCCCCGTGGTATCCAGCAAAGTAGAATAGACCAGCCTCATTTTTTATGAGGTGTCTTGAAAGACGACTAAGGTAATTTGACCCGTCGTGCGGTATCCGGCTGAGTAGAATAGACCACTTCATTTTTGACGAGGTGTCGTTAAAGGCAACTAATAGGTAAGTTGACATGAAGCAGGTGGCTGGTAGTAAAATACTTAGCCAAATCAAGTAACAACACGTTTAAAACATGTTGTGCCTACCCCACTTAGAGTGGGATAAGGGCAGGAGAATGATGATTTATTTAGATAATGATTAATAGGTACTGAATTTAAGAAAACAGTTTCGAAAATAACGTAATATTTTTAATTGTAATATCGAAGTAGTTAATATGAGTGACTATAAGATATAGAGATATGCTATTGCGGACTTTTCTTGCGGAGAAAGAGGATGGTCTATTCTACTCCTGCTGATACAACATGGCGGCGTTATCTAAATAAATGAGTTCGGTTAATTAATTTCCTACTAGACAATTTCAAAGCAAACGTTATTAATTCACGTTAAACACCAACTGGTACTATGTTGGGAACAAACTCGTTTAAGAACCACAACGTTAAGCGAAAGCCTCTTTATTAAAACTTGCGCTGCGTCGATTCACAAACGCTCGTTTTGCATACAAAATACAGTTTAGCTACAAAACTTAGGCGTAATAAGATCAAACAAAGTTCGTGTATTGAACGAGAACTTATAAAATTGTAACTTAAGATAATTTTTAAGCGTTTTATACACTGCTTTCCCATAGCCGCGACTTTGTCTGCGTAGATTTTTGTTTTGAGATAGATATAGCTTGATCGCTTCAAACAAACCAGTATGACGAGGCATATTCCAATGCTTCAAAAGCATCAATATTTTACTCTTCTATATCTTACCTTCTTTTCTATAAATATACTTTACTGTTATCAATACTCTTCTAAACCTTACCTTGAAGTATATTTTCATGTTTAGAAAGCATACAATACTTTGCTCCTCTGTATCTTATCTTTTTTTCAACAACTACTACTTATTCATCGACACTTTACTCTTCTATACCTTAGAAGCATTATCCAACGCTATTTGAGCATCAATACTTTATTCTTTTATATCTTACCTCCTTTTTTACAAATATACTTTACTGTTATCTGTACTATACCTTACCTTGAAGTATATTTTCATTTTTTGGAAGCATACAATACTTTGCTCCTCTGTATCTTATCTTTTTTCAACTTCTTCTTACTATTATTCATCAATACTTTACTCTTCTATATCTTAGAAGTATTATCCAACGGTTCGAAAGCTTCAATACTTAACTCTTCTATATCTTACCTGCTTTTCTACAAATATATATACTTTACTGTTATCAATACTCTTCTGTACCTTACCTTGAAGTATATTTTCATTTTTTGGAAGCATACAATACTTTGCTCCTCTGTATCTTATCTTTTTTTAACTTCTTCTTACTATTATTCATCAATACTTTACTCTTCTATATCTTAGAAGTATTATCCAACGGTTCGAAAGCTTCAATACTTTACTCTTCTATATCTTACCTGCTTTTCTACAAATATACATACTTTACTGTTATCAATACTCTTCTGTACCTTACCTTGAAGTATATTTTCATTTTTTGCAAGCATACAATACTTTGCTCCTCTGTATCTTATCTTTTTTCAACAACTTCTTCTTACTATTATTCATCCATTCTTTATTATTTTATACCTTAGAAGTATTATCCAACGGTTCGAAAGCTTCAATACTTTACTCTAACTATAGTTTTCTGTTATCATAAGTATTTAAATTTATTTATCTCAAACGAATAAGGCGAGCGGCCGCTTAATTTCCAAAATAATCTACATTATCGTCGTATTTCAATTAATTAACACCAAACTCAAAAAAAATATCCATTTCATTTTTCTCGTAAACTACCCTTCTCTTGATGACAACTATATGATAGTTCTGTAGTTTTTTTGTGAAAAAATTAAAGACAGTCAGACGCGTAAAGAGAACTTTGTTCTCTACAAAGATTTTTTTAAGCATAGTTTTAGCAATAGTTAAAATAGCTCGTATGACTTACATGAAATATATACAAAAAAACCCATTTCAATTTATTTAATAAACAAAAACCGAAATATATAACTTATAAACTTTCTTAAAATAACTTTTTCGACGTAAGGCAAACAGTATAATATCCTATTTCTTTACCTATTCCTTTAATTTACAAACTTGACTTTAACAAATAGTGAATAAAAAACCTTGATATATTGATAATATACGACGTCTCTCAATTTCTCACTTTTCCCATACAAAAAGAGAGTTTTTATAGTCTTTATTTTATAGCCCCCGTATTAGTATTATTATTGTACATTTATTGATCAAAGCAAACATCTAAATTTTATCTATATTGGTTGAGCGGATTCGCCGCGAAAACGTAACAAACAGATAGATTTTCGTATTTTAATATTATTAAGGATATATGAATAATGCAGTTTATCGCAGTTTCTAATTAAATATTCCAGTTATGTGATATTGCCTTTTTTATAAAAACATGTTTGCGCTTAGAGTTTGATGAACTAAGTTTCGAGATATGACAGTAAATTTTTAGACTAGATTACTGCAGACACCCATTTGGGGTCGTCTGCATATAAACAGCTTCATTAGAATAGTACGTGTTATTAATAAATGTAGTCTCTCGCGACATGAATATTGAAGACGGGGAAATTTATTCATAATTGTTTATTTTATTAATTGGAACTTTGTGCTTGATTTAGATCAATTAACTTTGAAGGGATGTGGAAGTTATTTCTCCGACAAAAGTAATAATAAAAGCGATAAAGAAATATCACGGATTAAAGCAATATAAAAAGTAAAGTATGTAGCGGCCTGTTACTATCCCACTGCTGGGAATAGGCCTCTTCTCTCCGTTTTTGTAGAGAAGGGTTAGAGCAAAGACGTACCACGCTGCTCCAATGCGGATTGGTAGGTTACACATATCCCTAGGATTCTCTAGAGATATGCAGGTTTCCTCACGATGTTTGCCTTCACCGAAAAGCGTGTGATAAATTGCAATTATCAATTAGACACATAAGTTTTAACAGAAAGATCATTGGTGTCTGCCCCGGTTTGAACCCGCGACCTCCTCGAAAGAGTCGCACGGTGTTACCGCTGGGCTACCACAGCTTTATGGTAGCTTTTTTTTTACAAAAGCCATATAGTTTAATTAAATTTTATTATAAAAAAAATTATTACGCCGCGTGGTCATCATCTTCCTGCCCTTATCACACTCTAAGTGGGGTCGGCACAACATGTTATAAGCATGTTGTTACATGATTTGGCTGCGTTTTTCCGACTGGCCGCCTGCCTGACATCAACTTACCTTAGTCGCCTTTTACGACACCTCGGTAAGAAATGAGGGTGGTACAATTCTATTCAGCCGGATACCACACGGCGTTTATTACGCCGTGTGGTATCCGGCTGAATATAATTGACACCTCAGTAAGAGGGAGGGTGGTCTATTCTACTCAGCCGAACACTACATGGCGGGTGAAGTTACCTTAGACGCGTTTTACGACACCTAAGTTAGAAATGAGGGTGGTCTATTCTACTCAGCCGGATACCACAAGGCGGGTCACTTACCTTATGCGCCTGTTACGACACCTAAGTAAGAAATGAGTCAACCATAAGAGATAGAGACTTGCTGTCGCGGATTTTTTTGTACTATTTTGGTAGATCTACAATTTTTTTGTACTTTAGTTTATCTCTGTTGGTTAACGCACGCGACAAAAGCTCCCTGAAAGCGAGTTTTGATGCAACGCGCGACTTCTTCGAAACAATTTAAATAAAACTGAAATTTACTATTAACCTAAACCTTAATGAATGAATGAATGATTTATTTGGTACTAGCGGCCTGCCCCTGCATCGCACGGGTATAAAATATATATCCTATGTCAGTCAGTCAGTGTAAAAAAAATGATTAAAATCGATCGAGTAGTTTTTTATTTATTCATTACTGCCCGTGGCCCGCACGCGTTAATTTGGAGAAAAACAATTTCCTTTCCCTATACCAAGAAGATTTCCTGCTATCTTTGGAATATCTAAATTCATATAGTACATTTTTACTTATTTACTTTTACATTTTCCCTATGTATTTTATTTTTACAACAGAATGTCTTTAAACAAACTCTTGAAAGAGGGACATAGCTGCTAAAGTCGAAGTGTTATAGGGCGAAGCGCGGCGTCCTCACGGCATTTTAAATCTGTAATATCTCCAAAAATGTTCACTTAAATTGCATGCTGTAAACGACCATATTGATCTATATTAAATCAACTATTTATCTAAGGTACTTAATTGGATAAGGATTAATGCTGTTTTGTATAAAAATTGCTTCAAAAATATGGCATTATTTTTCGTAAAAAGTAAATGACAAAAAATGCTATAGTGGGTAATCCATAAGATATAGACATATACCATTGCGGACTTTTCTGTAGACCTTTTCAAGATGTACAAATACTTACTACATTATTTTGATAAATCTCGTAGGTTTTAGCCATCGTTTGCAATGTAAGCGGAAAAAAATGTAATTATTTACAGAAACCTCAAAAATTACAGTATTTCTCTACTCCGTATTGAATGTTATTATACGTACAAACCTTCCTCTGGAATCACTCTATCTATTAAAAAAAACCGCATCAAAATCTGTTGCGTAGTTTTAAAGTTTTATGCGTACATAGGGATATAGGGACTTTGTTTTATAATATGTAGTGACTAAACACTACTATTTAAACTATTAACAAATAAACTATTATTACTAGAAACAGACAAACACAAGTATGACTATAGATTTACAATAAATCTAAAAACAGTATAGTGTGTTGTCCCAAAATGGATGATCTACTCAGCTTTTTCAAAGGGGAAGCCTCTGACGCTGGTTTTCAGCGGTCAATACGGAAGATAGACCAGACTAAAATATCTAATTTAAATTTACCGCCGTGTGTTATCCGGCCGAGTAGAATTGACCAACCTCATTTCTTACCGAGGTGTCGTAAAAGGCGGCTAAGGTAAGTTGACTAACCGTGTGGTATACGGTTAAGTAAAATAGACCACCCTCTTTCTTACCCAGGTGTCATCAAATACGACTAAGGTAAGTTGATGTTAGGCAGGCGGCCAGTCTTAAAAACGCAGTCAAATCATGTGACAGTATGTTTATAACATGTTGCGCCGACCGCACTTAGAGTGGGATAAGGGCAGGAGGATGATGATCTAATTTAAATTTAATATTAAATAATAATAAGATAATCAAGACTTAAATTTTCTATATGAATATTACTATCTTTAAGTAAAAACCATACAAAAATTCGTTCAGTATTTTGAAAAAATCGATCACATACAGACAGACAGCTTTTTGGAATTTTGTTTTATAATAAGTATAGATAAATACTGGTATCCCTTAAAATTTATGAAATGGATGAAATTAAGATAACTTTTTGAATTTTAAAAAAACACGATGTTTTATAATAAAATATCATAAAAGCACCTTTGAGATACGTTGTATGAGAAGTTTTTTCTAAAAAAAAGCTCTCGACTAAAACTTTCACAATTATGTTTTGTATAACGTTTGACTTTATCAAAGGGATTTATTAAAGCATCATTTTAGATTTTGTTAACAATTTTTCCACGGTGAAAGTTCTCGCGGGAGAAATAAGCGACTGAATTAGTTTTGTGTTTTATTTAAAATGCAACTATAACTTTCACCAAGCTTCGCATGGGTTCAAGTTAATTTTCTTTTCTAAATATGATATCCTTTAAAGTAATAATAATAATGATAATTGGACCCCTAACCACCGGCAACTCAGGCAACATGTTCATAACATGATTTGGTAGATATTTTGCCTAACGTCAACTTAACTTAGTCAACTTTCACAACTCCGTAAGAAATGAAGGTGGTCTATTTTAATCAGCTGGATACAACACAGCGTATTGACTTTCGTTAGTCATCTTTTACGACAACTCGGTAAGAAATGAGGGTTGAAAATGTTTGAGCTACCTGTGTCGCTACTCAGCAGAGTTAGCAGCTCATTCGATGGTCTCGGTATTCGATTCTACAATAAAATATCGCAATCAATACTAGACCAGTCTACAGAAAGGTTTAAATTAAGTGTAAGGCATATGCTTATATGTAAAGAATATTACAAAATTGAGGATTATTTGAATGATATAAATGCCTGGATTTGAATATTCTTTCAGATTGATACAAGACTGCGATTTACTAATATACCGCCGAGTTTCTTTCTGGATCTTCTCGGTAAGAGCAACATTCCGAACCAGTTGTAGCTTTATTAATCATATTGATCCTTCACGATTCAAAAGTGCTTGAAAGAGCTTTTATCCGAGAGAATTAACGCTGGAAAAAGCTAGTGATAATGTAGTTTGCTTTAAGCGGCTTAAAGATTTAACGTAATGAAAAAGCTGACCATTTCGTGGATGTATTCGAAACGTCTGTCTGTATTGATGATCCCCACACATTACGTTCGGGCAGCACATTTAAACTGAACGCCCGGGGTCTGGGAAATGTGTTAATTGTATACAATTTACTACTGCAGGTAAATTCTTGCAGTGTATACGGAAAAACAGTTCTAATATTTTAGGCATTTTCATACATAATTATGCATGTAAGGTTAACCGGCGTGTGGAATCCCGCTGAGTAGAATAGACCACCCCCATTTATTACCTAGGTGTCGTGAAAGGCGACTAAGGTTGACCCACCGTGTGTTATCCGGTTGAGTAAAGTAGACCACCCTCTTACTTACTGAGGTGTCGTAAAATACGACTAAGTTAAGTTGACGTCAGGCAGGCGGCCGGTTATAAAATACGTAGCCAAATCATGTGATAACATGTTTGTAACATGTCGTGCCGACCCCACTTAGGGTAGGATAAGGGCAGGAGGAAGGAATGAATATTGATGGACTAAATTTTCTTACCGGTTATAGAATTAGGCGTTACTTTGCGGAGATCCATAAAAGTAAAAAAAGAAAATCGTGAAGGAAAAAACGACAAAATCCAGATGATGCTTCGGTTGCGGGGCACAACGATTGTTGAGTTTGTGATAGTGAACGTATGTAGTGCTTGTGTATTGTGGTGGCGGTGGTGGAGGTTTGTGCATATGTTTTGACGTATCCCGCATGTATCAGGTATGAAAACGGATTGTTCACTCTATATTTAGCATTATATACATATATTATATATATTCTATTTTACTTCATCGCGGATTATAGCAAAATAATTTTATTATTACTTTTGTAAAAGTTACTCAGTAATCTCTAACTAAAGATTTCCAAACGCCTCAATGTCAATTTGAAAAAGCATTCAGAATCCCAATCAAAAGTTGCGCCTAAACAAAAATCGAAGTCGGCTGTAACCGAGTGATGCAATGAATCGCGCTTTAGTTGGCTTCAGTTGTAACTTTGCAAACACATCGCGTTTTCTACATAAATCATCGCGAACAATCGGCCAGCGCTGAGTGGTTTACAGTACACACGTAAAGGAAAAACTACCTGAAACGCTGCTTTCCTGTCTTTTCTGGCTTATGGTTAAATAAACAGTCACCTTTACCAATGTTGCAAGTTTAAAGTTGTGATATGAGTATTTTTTTACCCAAGGCAATCCTAGAGCTCCCGATGTATCGATTAGCACAGGGAGAGGCAACGACCTAGAGGTAGCACACTCAGTTTAGAGTTCCTGCTGGTGGGGATTGGGATTGATTGGGGCCACCAGCAAAGTGGTGGAGATCAGAATTTCCATCATGAAACTTGCTCATCATCATCGCTCATCCCCGTTGGGTGGTTATACCCCTAATGAGTTTTCCTGACATAAAAAAAGAAAAAATCAGTATTTTTTAAACCTATTCTTTATTAATCTTACAATTTATTATTTAAAGGAAACTTAGATCTTCATGTCTGGAGATTTCTGGGTTTAGGTGAAATCTGAGGATTACAAGCATGGTCTTAGCTTCAATCCTTGTTGCGAAGGAGAAAGAAGGCTTTTCCCAATAGTGGGATAGTCTCAAGCCACTACTAATTTACATGACGAAGGTTTTTTATCTATGTTGCTATAAAATAACATTAATAAATTGAATTGTAACTTTCGAAAATATGCAATATTTTATTTTGTCAACGACTATGTTATGGTGTTCAGCACTGGAATGAAAAAATAGCAATTTTATTAATTATCTGTATCAAAATATCCAAATCTCTTCATCTGTGTTTGGGAAATGAAGTTGTAAACGACAAAACGGTATTTCACAGTGCTACACTTAGATAAGGCTCTTTTGATTCAAACGACTAATAATCGTGCGGCTTGTAACGCCCAAGGATTTCTGTACAAAACTATGGAAATTATGGAAATCATTTCTTGAAAAGAGAGAAAGAGAGAGTTGTATTGAATATTAAATACGTGTTATATGTATATATCAGTGTAAAAACGTCGCGTTTTAAAGACGAATTATCAATCGTGTTATTACAATCTCATCAAAGTTAGAACTAGTTAAGCTTTCACCAGTCCAAAGGGAAATTTCTATCATTTACCCATTGCCACGGCTTTTAAACATTAGAAAACTATAAAAATAATTTAACGATTTGATTTGCAAACATATATTAACTTGCAGACCAGTTCGGATCCTTTCGGTATCATATTATGCCTAAAATGAGACTTACGTTATTTTCACTTACGTTAGTTTTCATTAAGCGATAACTCCCAAGATCATCATCCTCCTGCCCTAATCCCACTCTAAGTGGGGTCAGCACAACATGTTATAAACATTCAAATTCAAATTCAAAATATTCTTTATTCAAATAAACTTGTAAACAAGTGCTTTTGAATCGTCAACTCTACTGCTGGTTCGGAAAGCTGTTCCTACCGAGAAGAGCCAGCAAGAAACTCGGCGGATGCTCTTTTAAAAATATAATTCTTAATATTATTTACATTAAGTCGTTACTGTCTTGTACAGGTTCAAAGAGAGCTATATCCACACATTCTTATCTTCTAAAAAATCTTCAAGAGTATAGTAGGCTTTCTTATCAGCCTCTTTTTAACAGTGTTTTTAAACTGCTGTAATGGCAGTGCTGAAATTGATTGCGAAATTTTATTATAGAATTTTATACCAAAACCCACAAACGAGTTACGCACTTTTGCAAGGCGCAAAGCAGGAACCGCAAGCTTATGTCGGTTCCTGCTTTGTCTATTGTACACATCACCTATCGTTTTATAATTCTTTATATTTTTATGTACATAAATTAAATTGCTTAAAATATACTGTGAAGCAAATGTAAGAATACCAAAGCAAATGTAAGAATACCTACATGTTGTCATACCGCAAATTCGAAGTCCGACAGGCACCAATGACTTTTTAGAATCTTTTGATTTTAGTATTTACAATTCATAATTTCGCTTTTCAGTAAAGAAAAATATAGTTAATGTATCAAAACTGACTATACGTCACGTCTTATTCTATCGGTCCCGACTAGTTTCGAGCACATCCATCCGGAGGCCTCGAAAATATGCGTAAATGTGTGGGATGACCCACGTTTGACCCACGGGTCAAATTTTACTAGCAAGATTCCACCGTCATATACATACACTGCGAGTTAAATGAAGGCTTGTAACAAGTGCAATTTTTCCTTAAGGAATAGAAAAATGAATTAGTTTTTAATTAAGGGTAACTAAATACAAGTTAATATAAAAATTTAGAACATAAGGTTCACTTACGTGTTTAAACTCGTAAACTTTTCGTAAGCTCCACTTCCCATTGCTATTGGGGTTCTTTAATTGTGGTTAATTGTCAGAACGCTATAGTAATGATAATGAAATGAACCAAAATGTTTCTAGATCCGTAATTGGTAGGGAATGATCAAAGCGGTGTTGGTGCATATCATTGCCGCGTTTAACTAAGTTAACGTGTAATTAAGTTCGATAACTGGGTGAAACGCTAACGAGTTGGCTGTATTGGGTAATTATTCATAATGTTACTGCATATATGATGCCAAGACTAATATTATAAAGTACTAAAAGACTAATAATAAAACTAATATTATATACTTATTATAAAGTCCCCAAAAGTCTCTTCGTGTGTGATCGATTATCTCAAAATCTACTAAAATGATTTTTGTATAGTTGTTACTAAAATGTAGTGCAATCCTTCCGTAAGATTTAGGTTAAATATAATCCATACTTCTATACTAATATATAAAGCTGAAGAGTTTGTTTGTTTGTTTGAACGCGCTAATCTCAAGAACTACTGGACAAATTTGAAATTATAATAGACCATTTTATACATTAGACATTGAAATAAAAAAAAAAAACTATGCCCTTGTATTTCTATCCCAGCCTCATAATCCAGCCATCAAAATAACCACTTAACAAGTAAACTCCAAAAAAATACCCTCTTTTACTAATATATAAAGCTGAAGAGTTTGTTTGTTTGATTGTTTGAACGCGCTAATCTCAGGAATTACTGAACCGATTCGAAAAATTATTTCAGTGTAAGATAATCCATTTCTCGAGGCAGACTATAAGATATATAATGTGCTAAAATGAATAGGAGAAGAGCAGTAAAAAAAATATTAGGAAAACGGCAAAATTTAAATCTTTCCTTTCGTGCGCTGGCTAAACGGTGCTAGTTATTAAAAAATTTTGTATTACAAAGTTGTTCCCCTCTACGACCTTTACGACATCTCAATAACAAATGAGGGTGATCTATTCAACTCAGTCGGACACCACAGGGCGGGTTGTAAAGCTATAAATAAATTACTTGGACCCTTAACAAATTCAGAATTTATTTTTAAAAAGTAGTATAATTTTTTGAGGGTAATAAGGGGCGTATTTTATTAAAATTTCGCCGGGAATTTCTCGATAAACGCGTCCTCCCAAACTTTCACAATTAAGCGATGTTGTACCTCGTTCGACTTTTCGAGGGGATTTATTAAAGTGTTCGCGATTTTTGTTTATAATTTTTTTTCCGTTGCGAAACTCCTCCGGGGAACAATAGGGGTCTTTAATTAGTTTGTGCACGTGCTACTAAGGTATCGGTGGATAAAGTCGAGTGAAAATTCTGTATAACGATCGACTTTTTGCCGAGTTATGTACTTTTAAAATAATTGGATATTTTTTTGGAGTTTACTTCTTAAGCGGTTATTTTGATATAAGGCTGGCAAATACGGGGCCATAGTTTTTTTATTTTCGCCCGGCGTGTGGTATCCGGCTGAGTGGAATAGACCTCACTCATTTTTTCTCATTTGACGAGGTATCGTAAAAGGCGACTAAGTTAAGTTGACCCACCGTGTGATATCCGATTGAGTAAAATACAACTAAGGTAAGAAGATGTGAGGCAGCAGATGGACCTTAGATACGTAGCCAAATCATGTGACGGCGTGTTTATAACATGTTGTGCCGACCCCACTTAGAGCGGGATAAGGGCAGGAAGACGATGACTTAAATAAAAATATACACCCCGGCTCCAAGAATCAACAAACTGTTTATAAAAAATTTTGGCCCTTAGCGGGTATCGAACCTGCGGTCCACGGAGCTGTAGTTTCACTACCCACTACGCTAAAGGGCATCATTCTAAAATTATTTTTCTTTTTTTGTACTAAATCACAATGTATATGAGAAGAAAATATACATTGTTTTACTCAACAGAGTGTTAACTAGATTTACAGTCGACCGCCATTTTGCTAAGTAATATAATACATCCGGCGGTTTTTTTTCCGTTTAGGACTAAATTTATACCTCACTGGGGCCAAGGTTTTTGGGGGAGTCGACCTTTTTATCACAATGTACTGCGCAAAGTGACTTTTGCCTGTTAAGGCTCTCTTGTTTTTAGAAAAATCATGTTCGCACCACAGTAACAAAATAGTAATGTACCAAAGATTATATTTAAGCTCCCGATGAGAAATGAGTTTGTGGGTATTTTTTTATGCGGACATATGTACGGCTTAGGGTTGTTTCGTGAAAAATCTCTGCAAGTGAAGCTTTACTGCATTAACATTGTTGTATGTTACTTGGGTAAATGTTTAATTAGAAATTCTATTCTAACTGACCAACTAATTAGTTATATTTTTAGGCTTAAATCTATATACCTAATACTAATACTCTAATCTAGAGAATTCTGGGGATATGTGTAGCCACTAAAATCCACATTGGAGAAGCGTGGTAAATATAATCTTGTAACGATCTACCCCTCACCATCTATATTTGACGGCTGACGTGACGATCGGCGCTGATGAAAAATTTAGTATGGAGAATCCGAAATGTATTGACAAAATTTTATTAAAATTAATTTTTATGAAAAAATGTACATATATATGTATGTAACGAGTATCAAATATTCGTTCCAAAAATCATATATCATGACATACAAATATTTTTATTTTTATACCTTCCTTATCATACTACCATTTCAGTACTTAATTTAATCTACCAATATGTATGTACTCGTAAGGTCGAGACCGTCACAAACTTCAACCCTTCTCTTCTAAAAACGGAGAGGAGGTCTAGCAGTGAAAAAGTAGTAAAGCAGTCCTCTCTCCGTGTTTGGAGAGAAGGATTGGAGCTAAGACCTACCATGGTAGGTCCATGCGGATTGGCAGGTTTCACACATCCCTAGGATTCTCTTCTTCTTCTCCGTCGATACGCTCTTGTCAGAGCGGTCGTGGCCGTCACGAAGTTGAAGCGCTTATCGCTCGCCTTATGATGTTACGCCATTTCTCTCTGTTTGCCGTCTTCCTGGCGCATTCATGAAGAGGGCCACCAACAGCAGATTTTATTTGGTCGGTCCACCGCATAGGTGATCGACCGCGAGGTCTGGTACTCTCGACCCTGCCTTGGACTACAAGGCGTTCTATGGACTCTTCGTTTCCGCGCGAGACGTGGCCAAAATATTTTAAAATACGTGCTCGGACTGTAGCCGATAGACGCTGCCTGATGCCTAGCTCTTCGAGTATGGATATATTAGTCCTGAATTCAGTCCAAGATACTCGAAGCATTCTTCGCCAGCATCACATCTCCAGAGCGTCTATCTTCTTCTTTTCCGATTCACGCAATGTCCACGTTTCAGCAGCGTATAAAAAGATTGGGAATACCAGTGAACGTACCAGACTAATTTTTGTGGCTTTTGTCACTTTCCGGCTTCTCCATATTCTTTTTAATTTGTCCATAGAACTCCTTGCCATTGCCATACGTCTCTTTATTTCATCTCTAGGATTCTCTAGAGATATGCAGGTTTCCTCTCGATGTTTACCTTCACCGAAAAAGTGTGATAAATTGCAATTATCAATTAGACACATAAGTTTTAATAGAAAAACTCATTGGTGTCTGCCCGGGTTTGAACCCATGATCGTCTCTAGAGATTCACACGGTCACACCGCTGGGCTATCACAGCTTATAATATAGTAACATTAGTTTGTTTTAATACAAATAAAAACATTGAAAGCTTAAAGAAGGCATTCGAGGTAGCAACATTTCGTGTTACTGTGTAAGTAGGTTTTATATGATGTAAATAACATTATTACAGCATTAAACAGATTTACGAGTGTATTCACGCTTAGCTCGCGCCCGTTTAAGGGGAACGTGTTCAATCCAGGCTTTCAGGGTCTTATTAAACGAGTCGTAAACATTACTTTGTTGGTATTTATCAGAAATCAAGTTGAATCGCTGTTATAGCCCACACTGTTCCAGGCAGGTAAATGAATACCTGCCTGAATGTCTGGCTCACAAGTTCAAACCTAGGGCAGCCAACAGATTTCCTTTTAAAACCTATGTGTCTAATAGATAATTGCAATTTATCATACGCTTTTCGGTAAAGGTGACATCGTGAAGAAGCTTGCATATCTCTAGAGAACTCTGGGGAAATGTGTACCCTATCAATCTGCAACGAGCAACGTGGTCTACTGCCATTCTCTTCAAAAATCTATCTCATTGCCTGCATGCCAATAGCCATATAATTCAATTTTTATCCAATAATTCCTATGGAGTAGAGATTTACGCGGAAACTTTATTCTATACTGCATTCCACGCAGGCAAAGCCTCAGGCACATCTAGTACTTGATAAAAAAAACCGCATTCCTTTGGAAATAGGAAAAATACATTTGACGTTTAAAAAAAGATAAACAATCCTGATAACTGACTTATAACGACTTTAAGTATTATATAATGTCAGAACACTAACGAAGGCTAATCTAACAAGAAAAGTCCGGTCGAAAAACGTCTAACACTTCGCTCAAAGCATCTCATTAAAACTTCGAGCTAAACAAATCCGTTTACTACGTGAGGTTTATTTTCATTTTACTCCATTACCTTTAAAAATACCTTTAATATTACCTTTGTAAAAAAATGTCGTGTTGTATCCGGTTAGAATAGACCACCCTATTTCCTACCTAGGTCGTAAAATACTATTAAGGTAAGTTGAAAACAGGCTGGCGGTCGGCCGTAATATGCGTAGCAAAATCATATGACATGTTTATGACATATGGGATAAGGGCAGGAGGATGATGAGAAAATGTTGGTCCTTGGTGGAAAGCGAATCCGCAATCTACGTAGCTAATGGCAGGGTTACTGCCAACTGTGTTAACGGACCCGTCAATCCCTGATCGTCAAATCCAACGTCCAACGGGATAGTTGGTGTGGTCAGAATTTTTCAAATCGGTCCAGTAATCCAGAGATTAGTCGTCCATCGTCCGTCAGTGCATCTCGTGGGTGGTCTACCGACGCTGCGTTTTCCAGTGCAGGGTCACCATTTCAACACCATAAGACTCCAACACCCATCGGTTCTCCGCACTATGTACTCCGGCCATCGCCACTTTGGCTTCGCAATGCTGAGCTATGTCGGTGACATTGGTTCTTCTACGGATCTCCTTGTTTCTGATCACGCAGAGATACTACAAGAATTGCCCGCTCTATCGCTCGCTGAGTGACTCTGAGCTTTCTTATAAGGCCCATACCACGTTTCAAATCCATATGTTATCACTGGTAACACGCACTGTTCAAAGGCTGAGGTATTTTGGACGAAAAGATCTTGCCTAGCTCCCGAACGCTCTGAGTTGGGTCCGGCGACTGACCCCTTTTTATGCATTAGTATAGTATCGATTCTTGTTATATATATGTATTGATTAATCAATGGGTTTGATAATGCCGTGCCAAGATAATTGATAAGCCGTACGTAACGTCAAATAATACCCTTTGCACACAGCATTGGAGCAAACATTTGATCGTAGCAGAAATAGAAAAGCATGAAATAGCTGTTATCTAGTTCCAATAAGAGACCAAGTTTATTGTCCCCGAATCGCACAGCTGCACTAACAAGCACAAGTTTGCGTTACGTGAATTTATTGCTTTGTGCTATTGAGTTTCGCTCGTTTCGATTTTGGCCAAATTATCTTGAGACCGTGTATTTTAATGCCATATAAACAAAGGTTGTTAAGATTGTGGCTAGTGGAGGAAGCTAAATGAAATCAATATTTAGTTAAGAGGGGGTAACGAGTTTTGCAGAGTTTTTTTGGAAATATTCTGTTGTCCTATTGCTGCCTTAAAATTGCAATGCGTGATGAACTTAAATCTTCCATCCAAAGATTAAAGTTACCTCTCCCATGTATAAACATAGGAAATGTTACTTTATTCTTCGGATGGGGCGAAATTTTGAGCTTCAATTACTAAGCCAATTATACAATATATAGAAGCAGGGATTACTCTGCGGAATTCCATAGTACAGAAGTAACAATAAAATTATTTTGCTGTAATCCACGTTTGTTAAGAGAATATATGTAATGCTAAGTGTATGAAGCAGGCAACAGTTGCCTACACCACCGTGTGGTATCCGGCCGAGTAGAATAGACTACTCCCAATCTTACCGAGGCGTCGTAAAAGAGGACTAAGGTAAACTGAAGTAAGCCAGGCCGCCGGGAGTAAAATAACTAGTCAAAACATGTTATGCTGACTCCACTTAGAGTTGGTTGGCCTCGACCGGGATGGTCGTCATGAACCGGGGGACGGCTGACACATGCGTGCGATGGAATGGCGGCTCCAAAGTCGACGTTACCTTTGTCGACGCCGCCATGTCACGCTGTGTTAGCAATTGGGAAGTGATTGTGGGTGTGGAGTCACTCTCGGACCATCGCTACATATGGTTCGAGGTCTCCACATGCCCTACTCCCATTTCCCCCCGGTCTAGAAGAGGTGGTGGCCCTCGGTGGTCCGTCAAAAAGATGGATCCCGAGGTCCTGGTCGAGGCCGCAACCGTCCAGGCGTGGGTGGCAGGCCCCACGGATGCGGGTGTCGCCGCAGAGGTAGAAGACCTGCAGCGACGGATGTTGCTCGTCTGCGATGCCAGCATGCCGAGGGTGCGTAGCACAGGACCGGCATGCGGGGTGTACTGGTGGTCTGAGGAGCTGGCATGCCTGCGCGAACAGTGCGTGGCTGTGCGCCGCCAGTACACTCGGTACAGACGTCGCAGACTACGTGACATCGAGGAGGAGAGGCGCCTATATGAGGCATATAAGGCCGTCCGCGTCTCCTTGCGGACAGCCATCAGGGTGGCTAAGGACAGGGCCCACAAGGAGCAGGCCGAAGAGCTCAACCGAGATCCTTGGGGGAGGGCGTACAGAGCGGTGCGAAAGAAACTTCGCACCCGCGCCCCTGCCCTTACCGAGAGCCTTCGGCCAGACTTCCTGGATTCAATTGTGGAAGCCCTGTTCCCGCATAGAGCTGAGATAGAGCCACCTCATATGGCGCCTCTCGAGGAGGAAGGTACTGTGCAGGATACGCCGGTGGTGTCGGAGGGGGAACTAACGGAGGCGGTGATTCGCATGAAAGCGAAAAACACCGCCCCTGGTCCTGATGGCATTCCCGGCCGCACCTGGGCACTTGCCCTGGGCCCACTGGAGTCGTGGCTCAGGGCGACGTACAGTGCCTGCCTTGAGCAGGGACTGTTTCCCCGTAGGTGGAAAGCGGGGAGACTGGTCCTGCTCAGGAAGGAGGGAAAACCGGCCGATACACCCTCCGCGTATCGGCCGATTGTTTTGCTGGACGAGGCGGGAAAGCTACTTGAGCGTATCGTGGCTTCCCGCATTGTCAAGCACCTCCAAGAGGTGGGGCCTGATCTCAGTCGTCTCCAGTGCGGATTCCGGCGGGGCAAGTCCACCCTCGATTGCATTGAGGGTGTGAGAGTCCTGGCGGAGGAGGCGGCAGCCAAGCGCGAGGTGGTGTTGGCGGTGTCGTTAGACATTGCCAATGCGTTTAACACCTTGCCTTGGAGCGTGATAAGGGAGGCCCTACGCTTCCACCGTATCCCTTTGTACCTGCAGCGCGTTGTCGGCGACTATTTGGCCGACCGCGTTGTCAGGTACCCGACGGCTGGGGGTAGGTGGAAGGAGCGGAGAATGTCGTGCGGTGTTCCGCAGGGGTCGGTCTTAGGCCCCCTCCTGTGGAACATCGGCTACGACTGGGTGCTGCGTGGTCAAATGCTCCCGGGAGTACGTCTGTTCTGTTACGCAGACGATACTCTCGTGACTGCCCGGGCAAGCACTCACCGGGAAGTCCGTATACTGGCGACCGCGGCCACGGCTCATGTCGTGGCCCGGATTCGTCGGTTAGGTTTGGGGGTGGCGTTGGAGAAATCCGAGGCTATTTGTTTCCACAAGTCTCGGATGGCGCCCCCAGCGGGTTCCCGGTTGATGGTGGGCGGGACGTCGGTTGGAATCTCAGGTACTTTACAGTACCTGGGACTAATTCTCGACAGCCGATGGACGTTCGAGGCCCACTTCCGGCGGCTCGCCCCAAAATTAAAGGCGACCGCCGGAGCCCTGAGCAGGCTCCTCCCGAATGTGGGGGGGCCAAATGCAGGCTGCCGGCGCCTTTACGCCGGAGTGGTTCGGTCAATGGCCCTGTACGGCGCTCCCGTATGGGCGGAGCGGCTGACCGCCAAGTCCCTGCCCCTGCTGCGCGGGGCGCAGAAGATTGTGGCGGTCAGGCTAGTGCGGGGCTACCGGACTATCTCCGGCGAGGCGGCCTGCGCCTTGGCTGGGTCCCTTCCATGGGATCTAGAGGCCAAGGTGCTTGCTCAGGCCTACCGCCGCAGAGTTGAAACCCGTTCATCGGGGGCAAACTCTGCGGCGGTAGATGTGGATTGGCGGAGAGCAGCTCAGGTAGAGCTCCTCCGCCAATGGAGGCGGCGGTTGGAATCGCCCAGTGCGGGATTCTGGACGATTTCAGCCATCCAGCCTATTCTCCAGGGCTGGGTCGCCAGGAGGCATGGGGTCCTCACCTACCGCCTGACTCAGATCCTTTCCGGACATGGCTGTTTCGGGAGGTATCTGTGGAGGGTGGCCCGGCGCGAAGCGACCGGTGAGTGCCACGAGTGCGGCGCCGAGTTTGATACGGCGCTGCATACGCTCGCAGACTGCCCAGCTTGGGTAGTTCAGCGAGCGGAACTTGTGGCTCAGGTGGGGCACGATCTCTCCCTGCCCACCGTGGTTCGTGCCATGGTGGACAGGGAGGAATCGTGGGCAGCGATGGCCTCCTTCTGCGAGGACGTTATGTCGCGGAAGGAGGCGGCGGAGCGGATCCGGGAAGTCGAGTCCTTGGATCCAATCCGTCGCAGGCGAGTGGGGCGCAGGCGACTCGCCGAAGTCCGTCGCATGCCGCCCTAACGGGGACCTGCGAGCGGTCCGAACGGGGTTCATCGGACGCTCGCTTGAGTTGGTTCCCCGAGGCGGTCGATGCATCTGGTGCTTCCGATGCATCGTCTAGCGGAGTGAGGGCCTAGTCTAGAGAGGCCCCGACCCAGAGGTGGCGCACTCTGAGGTTCAGAGTTGCTGCTGGCCGGGATGGGGGTAATGTGTACAACGGTACCCTGTCCCCGCCACCAGCAGCGTGGTGGAGCACTGTCAGGTTTTTAGTCGGTGAGAGTCCGACATACCCGCCGCTCGTCCCCGTCGGGCGGTGACGACCCATAATGGGTTTTCCTGACATTAAAAAAAAAAAAAAAAGACTCCACTTAGAGTAGGATAAGGGCAGCGGAGTGATGAAATGATGATGAGAGAAAAAAAAATAACGCACACGCACAAACAAGGACGAGCCCTAATGTGGGACGTAACATGCTTTGATGAGCCTCGTCCCATATCAGGGAAACAGCGTCAAGACCTGGAGCTGCGGTGGAAATGTTAATATAACTTATACATTTCTGTTGTAAATAAAAAAAAACTAAAAAAACACACACAAATAAATTTAAAATAAACAAAACTATCTATAGAATATAACTCAACTATCCAACTTTAATTTACGAGCCAAGCTGTATGAAAGATATAATAATTCTACAAAAACAAATACCCTATATTTTCTTTTCTATTATGGCCTCACTCATTGTTATTATCTAGACCGGGTTGATGGATGCTGTTTGAATTTGAGAAATGAGTACATAAACATCCAATTTGGGAACAAAGCGTTTCTTTGTTACGACGACTCGTCCATAAATCTAGGTTACATTATTAGTACGACCCTCAACCTTAGGCTGGGAGATACGGAGTAAGATATTTTAAGTTGGAAATTTAAGTGTTTATGTAAAGTGGTTTTTAATGTTTTAAGTTATTTTTACTGTCAGTTACGAGGTTAAGTAAAAAGAAATGACGTCGTTCTCAAAATTCGTTTAGTAAAGTAATAATAAAATTATCTATACTAATATATCAAGCAAAAGTGTTTGTTTGTCTGTTTGTTCGTTCGTTTGTTTGTTTGTTTGTTTGTTTGTTTGTTTGTTTGTTTGTTTGTTGGTTTGTTTGTTTGTTTGTTTGTTTGTTTGTTTGTTTGCTTGTTTGTTTGTTTGTATGTATGTTTGTTTGTTTGTTTGTTTGTTTGTTTGTTTGTTTGCTTGTTTGTTTGTTTGTTTGTTCGATTGTTTGAACGCGTTAGTCTCAGGAACTACTGGACCGATTTGAAAAGTTTTTTGAGTGTAGAGTAGTTCATTTGTTGAGGAAGGCTATAGGTTACATAGCTTCAAGCTAAGATGAAAAGGAGAGGGGCAGCAATAAAAAATATTACGAAAACGGCAAAATTTAAAGCCTTCCTTGCGTGCACTAAGTAAACGGTCGAAGTTACATAAAAATCGTGTATTACAAAATTGTTCCCCTCTAAAAGTTCTAAATAATAGTCCGCGACAGCTTTTAAGGTTAACCCACTTTGACCATTTGTTATCAAAATACTATATTACGGTTTTAATCTTTCCATGCGGGCGAAGCCGCTGGCGATTTCTAGTTTAGTATGATCCACGAGAAATCTATCGCGAATTATAGCAAAATAATTTAATTATTACTTTTGTATTATGGATCTCCGCAGAGTAACGCCTTATTCTATAAAATATTCGTTTAGAAAGTGAGTTTAAAATATTAAAACCACTAAATAGCTAAAGAACGTCAAAAAAAAAAGATGGCGGGGAAAATTCCACTCCCTTGCTACGCGTAATATACATGAAGATGTGGTAAATAAACCTGCATGTATAAGGTATTAGAATGATTTCTGTTACACTAAGCATAAGATAGATTTTCTAAACAAACGCGGATTATAGCAAAATAATTCTATCATAACATTTATAAAATAAAGATTCTGCGAACCGCTCTAAGTACGCCCCGCAAGTCGCACTTAGAACCGAGTACGATTTACGAGGTACTTACGTAGGATGCAACATGTCCAAGCGTAAAATATGTAGACAGATACATTATAAGGCTCGGCGCGATATTACGACAAACTTCTAGAATGAATATCGCACGCTTAGTATTAAAGTGACCTAAATCAAAAATGTTGTACTAAATACTTTGTACCGTGATGTTCATAAATGACAATGAAAAATGAATAACATTATCCTCCGCCCTTATCTCACTCTAAGTGGGGTCAAAATAGGAAATATAAACATGTTGTCATATGATTATATTTTCCAACTGGCAGCTTGCGTAACGTCAACTTACCTTAATCACCTTTTACGATACCTTGGTAAGAAATGAGGATGGTCTATTCTACTCAGCCATATACTACACGGGGGCGACTTACCTTAGTCGCCTTTTAGGACACCTCGGTAAGAAATGAGGGCGGTCTATTCTAATCAGCCGGATACCACATTTAATTTAATTAAAATTAGGTAATTTAATATTATAAAATTTATCTAATTACAACAAACTCTGATAAGTCTAAAAATACGACTAATGCATCACTAAAGAAACTTTTCTACGAATAAATATGGTTAGGAACACGTGTTATAATAACCATAAATAACGGTTAAGGCGAAGTTATTTCAAGCAACCATTCCAGAATTTCCGACATAACTTATGTACAACATACACAAGTTATGCAATTAACATCACATAATCGTGAGCGATCATGTCTAGGGCATAATTTATTGCAATTTTCCTCATTAACCGTTTCATAGCTTTTCTTCTGTTCAAAATTCTTCTTTTTCTCATTCAAGGACAAAGTCTCCATCTTTTATTCCACTCCAAGTGGGGTCGACCTTCCCACCATTGCTCATCTCTTTAAGCGCTTTTTGATGTCTTACTTTGAGAACGCTAAGTTTCACCGGAAACCACTTATAACAGTGGCTTCCACTTACATCCCTGTTAGGTCGACTCACCGAAAATGTAGGCGTCCAAAAAGCGTCCTGTATGACCCTGACGATCAAATAACGATCGAAAACACACACATATATGATACACGCAAACAGCGTCTTCGCCGGCGAAGACGAGGCCCTAGTTTTCGGACGTTGGTCGGCTGTGGCTTTCCACCATACTCCTGACGCCATGATGACTAATCGTCATCCTATTAGCCCTCCACTACACGTGGCTCTAAGCCGTGGTCCGGTCTCACAGAAGGCACCCGTAGGACGACGTTCCCCGACGTTAGTAGAGCTTCTGCGCTCTACTCTCTGCATTTCGCTATTTCGGCGATGTTTCTTGCGCTCGCCCGTCCCACCCAGTGACGTTGTAAAAGCCGTTAGGGCTAACAGCTTTCACCTAAAATCACCAAAGTGGGGTCGAACGAAATGATCGTAGAGGCTGTGGTACTGAATGTGTGTAGCGCTTGTCTGGAGTGTTGGTGTTGTCAATATTTGTGATACGTGTGGTGACTTGCCCTGCACGTATAAGGAATGTGTAAGATGCCTGCTTCATACACTTTACATAGATTCTCTTAACAAACGCGGATTACAGCAAAATAATTCTATTATAACTCCTTTGAAACATTAAAACTTGCTTCGTAATATTTAATCAGACATGATGCACGTAATGCACACACCTAGTTATTTGCATCCGGATCTAAACACGAGACCTGAGGTGGATTATGTAGTTACTGACCTGGAACATTTACGCTACCGTTGAAAATTCAGTACACTGTATATTCAAGTTTGTTTAATGTTATTAATTTTGCTAAAGATAATTAATCTGGCAACATCACTCATACATTAAATTGGAAATTTCTTATTATTTATGTCTAAAACAAGTCATGTATCATCTCTTTAGCTATTTATACCGGATGTACTGACAACGCGATAGTCACATGACCGGTAGAAAGGGGGACTGGTTTGTGACTATAATAAATGGCTGATTTTCTCAAATACTACTGATTTTCAATATATGTTGGTGCTATTCTTTTTTCTTTTAATATTTAGGTTAATATTACATTAAACATGTTTGTAAATTATGTTGCATAAGTCGCGCAGTTAAAAAAAACTCGTCCGTTCAGAGCTTTAGTCTCGTGTCCCACTTAAACTAACATAGATATACTAAAATAGTGTAGTAAAGAATTGTAGATCTACTATAATACTTCAATAAAGTCCACTATAGCATGTCTCTATCTCTTATGGTTGACTTAAGTAACTATATTTATGTTCAAACATTTATACACTGATTGAAAGCATAGACAAACCCTTGGCGAGTGATATTTGTTGGAAAATCGTTTGTTGGATAAATGTAATAGACACCAGCCTTACTCACGTCTTATTTTATCGGATTAGCCGAAACTAGTGTCATTTCACGAACTCGTTCACTTCCCGCCGCGATTTCGTCGTATAAAGAGCTCATGAATAAGTGCCCCGGATGGGTTCGCAACTAGTCGGGCTAGCCCGATAGAAAATGACGTAAGTGTAGCCAGTTTCTGTAAATTAACTATAATACTATGCACTATTAAAGTAAGTCCTTCATTCGGTGTAATGTTTGCTGTTATATTATAATTGACCAAATATAAGGTCTATGAAAAGTAGATTCTTGTAGCAATAGCAATCCAATTGTTCGCGATGATTTATGTAGGAAACGTGACGTGGTAGTAAAGTTTCGACCCGAGTCGAGAACAAAAGCGCTATTCATTCAATCACTCAGTTGCAGATAACTTTGATTTTTGTGTTGGACCAAGTTTTTATTGTTGGAAATGTTTGAGCGAAGTTTCATTAGATTGGTTTTAGAAGAGTTAACTTGTAGGCTAGACCTGAGCCTACCATAGTAGAGGTTTAATTTTCTATAGATTTCTTTTGAAACTATGTTACCATTATGGAATTTAATACTTTGAGAATGGTTCTACATTTTTAACTGTAGTCAAATGCTTCAAATTCAAATTCAAATAATTCTATATTCAAATTGGCTTTTACAAGCACATTCGAAACGTCATGTTACAATGAAGCTACGACTGGTTCGGAAAGGTGCCCTTACCAAGAACAACTAGCAAGGCACTCGGCGGTCACTTTTTTTTAAATGTTGTGATCGATTTTCTCAAAATCTATTGAACGGATTTTGGAAGGTTTTTATAAAAATGTAGTGCAATTATTCCGGAAGCTTTAGATTAAGTATATTACGGTTTTATATAAATCGTATTAAAAATGTAGCGCAGTTGCTAAAAATCGCCTGCTGGAAGCTTTAGTCGCGTGTGCCACGTAAACCAATAGAGATACACTAATGTCATGTACAAGAGAATTGTAGATCTACAAAAACACTACAAAAAAATCTGCGATAGCATGTCATCTCTTATGGTTAATTCACAATAACTATTTTAAACAAAATGTTAATTAAAAATATTACGTTATTTCCGCGGGAAAATTTGAATTCCATGGCCGACGCCGAAGGCACAGCCAGTTTAATTATACAAAATAAATTACGATTAATGACGATATAATATAAGATTTACTCATTAAAATATTAAGGACTTCCTTTAACAAAGATTTGTTTACAGTAACTAAAATCGTAACAGTTGGTAAATGTTGTTGAACGAAATCTCAGCGGCCTGAATAACCAGTACAATATAAATAGAGCTTGTTACTGAGCGTAATTGGGTGAGGCGGATAAATCGGTGTCCGGAGTCCTATGTACCGAGCTAACGGACGGACGATACAAAACTTTCGTTTAACATGCACATAATGTTAATTACTCACTTTAAATACTAAATCACTTTGGCTCAGATTATTTTATAAGTAGCTTGGTAATTTTTTAAACATATAAGAATGCAATTAAAAATAGAAAGAAAGCGCCATTACAGCTTTGCATTTGACAGCTCAAATATCATAAATATAATTTGCATTAAATTTTTCAATACTGCAATTTATCATTTTTTTTATGCCCAAAAACTATCCCTACTAAACCCAAAGATATTAAAGATTTGTCTTAAATACAGACTTTCTGTCTTTCAATGTTGTACAGACTTTTAAAGAGTTAAACGAACATCGCAACCTTTCGTCTAACAACCTGACATGACGATCGGCTAATAGAGTGTTTTTGTTAATACATGCACGGATCTTATATTTGTCTTCTGTTATTTAGATGTTTTATGTATTTATATGTTATGAACAACATCTAAATGAATAACGTACTGGATTCTATTACAAATTGTACCTGTGATCGTTCGCGTCTACTTTATTTTTAAAACATCTTCCATTATGTATGTGTTTATCTTGTACCATATGACAAAATGGGAATTTATATCCTACTATATGCCTGATATATAACCTTCAATTCTATGCCGTGTAGTATCCGGCTGAGTGGAATAGATGACCCTCATTTCTTACCGAGGCGTCGTATTCGAAAGTGGAATCTTGCAAGTTAAATTTGAACCATTTCCCAGGGTTCGAATAGGTGTAATTTTTTATATTCGCCTACTCCTAATGACAATGTTTATAAGCATGACCTGATGCTGCTACCACTATTGGCTTAAGACTAGGGAACTGCTCAAAGGTTAACAGTAGGGACATGAAATTTTCTTATAAGCATTTTTTAACTTGACTTGTATAATATGTAGGTGATTTAGGAAAACTTAAATCCCCTTTAGAAGCGAAACTTAGTGAACCCCTAACGTAACTACACTCCGGGCCCGTACGTGATTTCAACCGACGTTCCACGCAACAGTACTAAAGCTTGTACACTTGTGAAGACAATTGTTCAACTTGAAATGCAGGTCCCATCCAGGCCGCGCTACAATTCTAAACTAAAGCTTAGGTTATATATATTACTAGCTTTGCCTGCGGCTTCGCCTACGTGGAAATCCGTGTGTCATTATATAAAGTTTGTTTGATTGTAATCTCTTCATTGTATTAATTAATATAAAATTGATAAAAAACAACATAGTGCGCAATGGCGGACTTATTCCAGAATCGGAATCTCTTTCAGTCAACCAGTCTAAAATTAAAATAAGAAGTAAATATTAAGTGAAATTAATTAAAATAATAATGAAACTTATTTTATAATGACTAAAATAAATTACTCAAAGGTTGAATGGAAGAGATCCCTTTTAGGTATAAGTCTTTAAGTATACATGTGCTTTTTCTCCTTTTTCTTTTCTAACTATATATATAAAGAAATAAAAAATATAAAATCTTGCTTTTCCCGTCTTTTCTATAGCGGGCGCAACGTTCAGAATATGGCACATACCAAAAAAAGTAGTATAATGTCGCTGAGTAAATAGCAACGGCCTGAAAAGTGCTTGTGGCACTTTTCCTCATTACCCTCAGCGGGCGGCTTTTATGGCTCCCATCAAAGGACAAACATATTTTTCCGTACCCACACTCGAAACGTTTTTTAGGATATGTGAAAAATTTTTGATGTTCCTACTAGAAGATACAATCAAATCAAATCAAATACATATCATACTGCCATTATTCTACTTTAAGTGGGGTGTTGCAACATGATTTTACATGTTGCATATAATATGTTTAGCTGTCATTGGTAAAGTTGTGAGAGCCTAGTGGTAACGAGCGGACTAGAAAAGTAAAAACAAACCTGGGATCGTTTCCTACATGTTAACCGGTACTTCTTTTTATTTTTTATTTCATTTTTTATACCTTTTAAAATATTACCGAGTAAGGTCACCCAGTTACTATAATATAATTAGACATCATCATCCTCATCCTCCTGCCATTATCCCACTCTAAGTGGGGTCGGCACAACATGTTACAAACATGTTGTCATATGATTTGGCTACCTATTTTACGACCGGCCGCCTGCCTGACGTCAACATACCTTAGTCATATTTTACGACTCCTCGGTAAGAAAGAGGGTGGTCTATTTTACTCAACCGGATACCACACGGTGGGTCAACTTACCTTAGTCGCTTTTTACGACACCTCGGTAACAAATGAGGGTGGTCTATTCTACTCAGCCGGATACCACGCGGCGGGTCAACTTACCTTAGTCGCCTTTTACGACACCTCGGTAAGAAATGAGGGTGGTCTATTCTATTCAGCCGGATACCACACGGCGTTATAATATAATAAGACATTTTTTCTTATTTACGTAAATACGTAGTGTACTAAAATCATACTTCCTCAGTCGAATAAAGTCAAAACATTCCCGGAAGAACAACACGACGTTCCGTAACGAAGTTTACGGAACGAGCTTGAGACGGCTCGAGTAGACACAGGTACGTAAACAGCCTCCGCAAATAATCAGAAACATCAATATAACTCGATATACCCACTACGCCGTTTATTTTATTTGTGACGATAAATAGTACCAGTTTAAACAGTGTGGTATCCAGAGTAAAATAGACCACCCTCTTTTTTATCGAGGTGTCGTGAAAGGCCCTTAGTCGCCTTTGTTGACCCAACATGTGGTATACGGCTGAGTAGAAAAGACCACCTCCATTTCTTATCTAGTTATCGTAAAAGGCGAATAAGGTAAGGTGACGTACCGTGTGGTATACGGCTAAGCAGAATAGACCACCCTCATTTCTTATCTATTTGTTGCAAAAAAGCGACTAAGGTAAGTTGGCCCGCCGGGCTGTATACGGCTGGCTAGAATAGAATGAAATGAATGAATGAATGAAATATACTTTATTGTACACCAATATAAAAATAACAATAGACATAGTATAACTTAGATGTACATTGGGCGGCCTTATCGCTACGCAGCGATCTCTTCCAGGCAACCCATGGGTAGAGGACACATAGCATTAGAGATGGCATATGGGCGTACGTAAAAATAAATATATTATAAATATTATATTTATAAAGATACATAAACTAAGAATATAAATGTACAGTTAGACCATTTGATAATGTTTTTTTAACAAATCTTTGAAAACAAGAAGGGACTTTGCACATCTTACTGAAGCCGGTAGCGAATTCCAGAGAAGGACAGCTTTAACAGAAAAGGAATTACCATAAAAAGAGGAAGAATGAGAAGGTATTTTTAGGGTGAGCATTTCACGAGTGCGAAGTGAGCGCTGATGAGACTCACAACGGAAATGAAACCGCTCCTTTAGGTAAGAAGGTGTATTAGGATTGTAAAGAATGGAATAAAGAAGAGAAAGTATATGAGTATTCCTGCGAAGTCGGATTGGGAGCCACTTGATTTTATTGCGAAATTGGGAAACATGGTCATATTTGCGAAGTCCAAATATAAACCGAATACAAAAATTTTGGAGACGCTCAAGTGTATTTAATTGCTCCTCAGTTATGTCAAGATAGCAAACATCAGCATAATCTAAAATTGGTAAAAGGAGTGTCTGTGCTAGCGCAATTTTAGTCGATACGGGGAGAAAATTTCGCAATCTACGGAGTGAACTAGCAGCCGCAAAAACTTTTTTGCTTACTTCTGATATTTGTGAAACCCATGACAAGTGCTTATCAAAAGTGATACCCAAATTCTTTACTTTGTCGCAATAAGGTATCGAGACACCATTATAAGTAACAGAGGGTAGATCAGACATAGTAATTTTGGACATTTGTCTTGAACTTCCAATAATGATGACCTGAGATTTATCTGGGTTAACTCGTAAGCCTACAGAATTACTCCAGTTAATTATATTAGACAGATCTTTGTTCATTAAGTTTATACTTTTTGGCAAATCAAGTATTGAAGACTGTAAATAAATTTGAAGATCGTCAGCATACAGATGGTAGGAAGAAGAGATGTATTGACTGATAGAATTAATAAATATTGAAAATAAAAGAGGAGACAACACGCCACCTTGAGGCACTCCGGCATTAATAAGAGACCAATCAGAATATACATCCTTGACGCGTACTCTTTGCCGTCGGCCATGCAAGTATGAATGAAACCAATCAATCACCTCAGGAGATATGTTAAGAGAAATCAAAATGCCTAGTAAAATATCAAAATCGACAGAACTGAATGCATTGCTAAAATCAAGCAAAGTCAGTATCGTAACGTGTTGATTATTCATACCCCATCGAATGTCATCAGTAATCTTTACTAATGCCGTAGTCGTACTATGTCCGCCCCGAAACCCAGACTGAAAAGGATTAAGGAGATTACGCTTAGTAAGAAAGAGGGTTAACTGATTTTGCACCAAGCGTTCAAGCACTTTGGATAAGAAAGGAAGAATAGAGATAGGACGGTAATCAGAATAACTTGAAGGGTGATGTTTTTTAGGTAATGGTATCACTTGGGCGTCTTTCCAGGAATTTGGGAAAGTAGAAGTGAGGATGGAGTTGTTGAGGATTGCTGTAATAACAGGAAGTATAAAATCTAGTATGGGTACGATCATCTTACGACTAATGCAGTCAGTGCCAACGGCATCCGATTTTAAAGTAAGAATATTTCTCTTAACATCACTTACAGTGAATTGATTAAAGAAAAAAGGTGGGATATCAGGAGTTACTGAAGCAGAAAGTTGATTTAGTGTATTTAATTTAATTGTTCCATCCATGGTCACACAAAAGGAAAAGTGCTGATTAAGCTGATTTAAATCTAAAGTATTAGTATCAATATTATGATTTGCTTTTCCAACTCCGAGTGATTTGAGGAATTTCCAGACTCGTCCAGAGTCTTCTTCCTCGATGACAGATTTATAGATATGGCGTCGTTGTTTGTCCCTACACAACCTGTTGCAACGATTCCGAATGGCTATGTATTTTACTCGATTTTTTTCAGTAGCATTTATTTTATATTTAGATTTAGCGTTAATTTTCTGTTTCTGTAATACTTTGATGTCCGGGGTAAGCCAAGGGGCAGGTAAATGTTTTAAGCGAACTGGTCGTAAGGGTGCATGTTTGTCAAAAATCTTAATCAAGAGTGAATTAAAAGCAGTAATCTGTTCATCAACAGAGTCGATATTTAATATTGCGGCCCATTCTGCTTTTTCAGCATCGTGTCGGAGTTTATGTAAGTCCATATTACTAAAATTGCGCTGCAGAAGAATTCTCGTCTTGGCTTTCGGAGGTCTTATCTTGTACGATAAAAAGAGAAGGTCATGGTAAGAAAAAGCAGAAGCATCACACTGACCATATTTTTCAACATGGTCAGAAGAAGAAACTATGATGAGATCTAAGAGAGAAGGAATACAGTTCGGAAAAGTGTGAGTAGCATTTAAAGACAGGATATGTAAATTAGTAGCAGAAATCACATTGTGAAGACGGGATGCCCGGTAATCACTCTTCAGAAGGCACGTATTAAAGTCACCCATTATAATAGTATGGCTATAAGAAGGAGAAAATTTATGTAGTAAATTTTCAAAAGAACCAAAATAATCTATCGTACGGCAAGGACTGTAGTAAACACCAAGTAGTAGCTTCGTGTGCGAGAAACATACCTCCACAAAGAGATGTTCTGCACCGCCGTTAGCCTGTACCTGCGAAAAATCAATTACCGTGCTAGGAATATGAGAGCGAAGGTATATTGCAACCCCTCCACCCGCCCTTCCAATGCGATCATTTCTTATTAGTTGAAAACCCGGAAGAGAATAACACACAGAAGGCAAACAAGGTTTCAGCCAAGACTCAGAGATTAATATAGCATGAATATTTTTATTTTCGAAGGTCGATAGAAAATCAGAATAATGTGCAGGAATACTTTGAGCATTTATATGGACGACATTGAAATTCTTCAAATCGTCTGAAAACTGAGTGTCAAGAGTGTCGCTTAAGGTAGGAATGCTAAGGAATCCGTCATCACTACTTACTACAGAAGACGAGGAATTAAGTGACATAGAACTGTCTTCTTGCATGCTATTATTTAAAAACATTATAAAACGATGGAAATCCAAAGAATACAATAAGTATATCTATGTTTTTATGAACAATATTAGATTAAAAAAAAAAAATAATAATAATAAATTAAATTAAAAAAACAAATAAATAATGATATATGAAAAAGAAAAGAATCAATAATGGAAACAAAAATATATATGTATATATATATATATAAATATATAGAAGAAAATTAAAAATAAGTAAATAAAAATACTTTTACAAAATATAATAATAATAAATTTAATTGAATATGTTCACGTACCCACCAGCTGCTTGCAGAGAAATATACTTATAACTAATGGAAACACCAAAATAAAATAAAAACAATAAGGATATAAACTAAATTTTCAATTTTTAACCGTCGTAAATACTAAACGAAAAACAAAAAACATTTAAAGATAGCAAATAACATATGATATTTTTGTCATTATGAGAGACCTAAATAACATCCTTAATAAAGACCAACAAGTTATATCTTAAGAAAGACCCAAGTTAATTCATTTGACAAAAATAATTCATTCGACGGTAAAAAGAAAAAGAAGTTGATAAAAAATAAAAAAATGCAGGTACAAGTAAAGTAGTCAGCTATGAGTAAACAAACAGGAATTATCAATTTTTTACTATTCTTTTGGAACGAACAGTAACTTTTGATATTGGCTGTTTAGCTGAGAGCGCAGACGTCATGCCTTTATTATCAGCTATTGTTGGTGAGCAGGGAATACTATCAAGGTCAAGTAAACAGTCCACTCGATGTCGGGATCCATTTGGGTCCACAACATAAATGTCACCATCACGCGTCCAGCACTTTCCGATGCCAAATCGTTTTCTTGCAGCCAGGAACACATCATGACGAACCCTCGTCAAAAATTCTGATTGAGTGTAGCCAGTGCCTTTGAACTTGGTTTTGGCAAACCATACCCTGTCTCTCGTGGTAGCATCGCCGAATTTAATAGCAATAGGTCTGGTTTTCGATGCTGACGCCCGACCCAATCTGAACGAAGATTTGATGCTAGCCGGAGAAAAATTAGATAATTCTAAATGTTCTGAAACTAAATCCGAAACCAGAGTAGCAGCATTTTCAGAATCAGATTCAGGAACTCCATGGAACAAAAGCATTTTTCTTCTTCTGCGCATCTCCTGGCGATCAATTTCCCGCCCCATAAATTCAACTTGCCGTTGTAAGGTGTTCAGTGCTGACAAGATGAAGGTTTTGAAAACAGAAAATTCTGATGCCAAAGAAGTGGGCGTCGGTACTTGACTTACCGAAGAGGAAGCTTCTTTCTGAAGTTCTTGCTGGAACTCATTCATCTTATTGTTAAACAATTCGGCCATGGATGTCAAAGACTCTTTAAGTGTATCCATAGTGTAATCCAGTGATAACCAGAATGTATTAGTATACTGTTGTAGGAAATTCGTTCTGAGGAAACTTGTAGCTGGTAGGTAGCGTTTATATCAAATATCACACATGTACGAAATAGTAAAGAGAACTCATTTAATATTTTAAAATTATAAAATTAATGTGTTAAAAATAAGTGTTACGGTATTCAATTAAAAAAAAAAAAATTGTCGTAAAAGGCGATTACCTTAGTCGCCTTTTACGACAACTTTTTTTTGTATACGGTGACCCAGTATGTTGTATACGGTTGAGTAGAATAGACTACTCTCATTTCTTATCTATTTGTTGTAAAAGGCGACTAAAGTAAGTTGACTCGCCGTGAGGTATACGGCTGAGTAGAGTAGACAACCCTCTTTCTTACCGAGGTGTAGTAAAACTACTAAGGTAAATTGACAGGCAGCCGGTCATAAAATAACAAATCATGTGACAACATGTTTATAACCTGTTATGCCGACCGCACTCTAAGTGCAATAAGGACAGGAAAATGATGGGACTATAAATGGTAGCTATTTCTATAGCATTTTGGTACTGCTGGCAACTTTCTCTGTCTTTTGGAGGAAAGTTGAACTTCCAATAATCATCACGGTCTAACATGGATTTGCAAAAAACATATTGGCAGGTAAAAATCGCATGGTCCTTGACCATCCTCTTTGTACCAATTTAGATAGTCCTTTAGTCCTCCGACAGAATGGTTGACGGGAGCATCCATATGCAGATGTTTTGCCCAAATACGGTTGTGTGTGTGAAAGTTTACAAAATTACACGCACACATTGACAAATATAAACTCGGGCGATAGACTATAGAATATATTCTCATTGTAGTGTATGCACGTACAGTCAGTTCAGTTGTCGGCTAGCAGTCGAAGACGACGGACGTGAACGCGTGCTTACATTACGTTCGAGTGTACCTATTTAAAGTGTTTTATTTATCATAAGCAGTCCGTTACAACTGGCGACGAGGATAAAAGTGAAATCAAAAATACGTAAAAGGAGACAGGCAAGTGCAAAGTTTAATGAAGGCCACGCTTATTCTAATTTTGTGTTAACAAAATCTAAGGGCCATGCAAAAAAAAAAAAGAATAATAATAATAATAATAAATAAATAAAAGTAGTTTACAATGTAGTGAAATGGGAAAGAGGTGAAGGATAATAATATCATATTTATATCCATGAACGCCCGATCTTAAGCAATTAAATTATTAAATAACTAAATTTTCAGTCATATGAGAAATTTATTTTAATGATTTTTCATGAATAATATTTTATTGAATTTCAAACTACCAATTAATATACCGACATTTATTATTTTAAACAATATTCATATGAAATTATTTACAGGTTGGAATTAAAATTTGTTATTGATTTTGTATGTTTTATGCTTAGATTGAGGCACGAATTTTCACTACATTCACAGCCACGCACTGAAACTAGGGCTACGCAAATCAAATATGATACAGGACCCTCTAGAATATTTGGGTCACGCTTTATAAGGGCTATGCAGTTGTAATACTGTTGCTTAGTGTAAGCAAAGAGCCATGCAAACATGTTCTGACATGATCTAACTTTCACTTGCAGGACGCGCTAATATGACGCATGTTTCTACCACATTACCCATTTTAGATTATTTTGATTGTGAGGGTGATCCGACGTCTGTTGGTTCACGTTGGGAAAAATGGAAACGGGCTCTGGAGATATATCTTTTGGCCGCCAATATAGAATCTCCGGCAAAAAAGCGAGCCACGCTTTTACATGTAGGTGGATTGGCACTACAGGAGATTTTTTACAATTTGCCTGGAGCCCATGCCAATGATGATAGTGGTGAATTAGATGTATATGAAATCGCTATTCAAAAATTAGATTCTTATTTTGCGCCAAAACAAAGTCGAATTTACGAACGCTATCTTTTTCGGCTTATTAAACAAGAAGAAGGAGAAAAGTTTGAAAAGTTTCTATTACGACTAAGAAACCAGGCTGACAAATGTCAGTTCAATGATAAAGACTCTCATTTGATCGATCAAATCACCGAAAAGTGTCGGTCAGGTGATTTAAGGAAAAAAATTCTTGAGGTTGGTGATTCTATAGCACTAGATGATATTATCGTTAAAATGCTTTAGAAATTGTAACCAGGCAACTGGAACAATTTAAAAAGCCAGATGGTACTGATACCAATAGCAAGATAGAAGTAAATAAAGTGGATTTTAAGAGCAATTTCCATGCAAAGCAGGGAAAAAATCAATTTTCAAAAACAGCATGTGGTCGTTGTGGCAGTAATAAGCATTCTTCTGATGATTTCAAATGTCCAGCCCGTGATAAACGTTGCAATCGATGTGGATTTATTGGGCATTTTAGAGAATGTTGTAGGACTCGACAAAAAAGACGGTTAGTAAATAACAGGACTGAAAAAATAAACAAAAAACCAAGATTAGAGACAAAAAGGGTGGAAAATAAATCTGAAATTGATTATATATTCAATTTAGATGAAGATGCTAACGTGGAATGCAAAGTAGGCGGAATAAAGTTAGAAATGCTAATAGACTCGGGTAGTAAATGTAACGTTATAACAGAAAAAACATGGCGTACATTGAAAGACAAAAAAGTACAAGTATATAACCAAGTAAAGAATCCGGAAAAGATATTGCTGCCATATGGTAGCACGGCACCGCTGGAAGTTATTGGGTCATTTGAGGGGACTATATCAGCGGGTGTAAGAAGCAAAAACGCCACTATTTATGTAATAAGAAACGGCACTCGGGATCTGTTAGGAAAGACCACTGCAATTGAATTAGGTGTACTGCGGATAGGCCTTCATGTCAACGCAGTAGGCACAAGAAAAGTGGAGGAAGTTTTTCCTAAATTCAAAGGGATTACCATACAGATTCCAATAGACAAAACTGTTAAACCAGTCGTTCAACCATACAGGAGAGTGCCCATTCCCCTAGAAGAAAAAGTTGCACAAAAGCTAAAGGAACTTAAGGACGCCGATATTATAGAGGAAGTAGACGAACCTTCACCATGGGTATCGCCTATGGTTCCCATTCTTAAGGAAAGTGGAGAGGTACGGATATGTATTGACATGAGAAGAGCAAATGAAGCGATAGTTAGAGAAAACCATCCACTTCCGACTATGAATGAACTATTACCGAATTTTCGTCAAGCTAAATATTTTTCCAGGCTGGATGTCAAACATGCTTTTCATCAACTAGAAATTCATAGAGATTGTCGATATATAACCACTTTTAGTACCAGCAAAGGTATGTTTCGGTATAAAAGATTGATGTTTGGCATCTCGTGTGCTCCGGAAATGTTTCAAAAAATCCTGGAAAAAACTTTGTTAGGTTGTGAGGGTACATTTAATTTCATAGACGATATTATAGTTTATGGGGCCACAGAGCAAGAGCACGATGAAAGATTAAGTAAGGTGCAAAAAGTTTTAAAACTAAATAATGTTCTCTTAAATGAAAGTAAATGCATATATAAATCCCAAAAAATTGAATTCCTTTTCCATGAATTATCAGAGCATGGTGTGAAGCCCCTTGCAAAATACCTAACCTGTATTAAAACCAGTCGTGCTCCAAAAACAATTGAAGAAATTCAAAGTTTTTTAGGTTTAGTCAATTTTTTGGGTAAATGGATTCCAGATTTGGCAACTCTTACTGATCCCCTTAGAGAATTATTGAAATTAGGTTTAGGAAAATCTGCAAATATTGAAAAAATTTGGACTTTCAAACAAGAGGAAGCGTTTAAAATTTTGAAAACTCGTTTATGCAATGTTAAAAGCTTAGGCTATTATAATCCGACTGATAAGACTCAGGTCATAGCAGATGCATCTCCAGTTGGATTAGGTGCAGTACTAGTTCAGGTTGATGCAAGAGGACCGCGTGTGATTGCTTATGGTCATAAGGCCCTTACTGATTGTGAGAAAAGGTATTGTCAAACGGAGAAGGAAGCTTTAGCTCTTGTTTGGGCTGTGGAACATTTTAAAATTTATCTGTTTGGCAAAGAATTTGAGCTCATAAGTGACCACAAGCCGTTAGAGACTATTTTTGGACATCATTCTAAACCATGCGCCAGAATTGAACGATGGGTACTGAGACTACAATCTTATAGACATAAAGTAGTCTATCGCCCAGGCAAAACCAATATCGCGGATTCTATTTCTCGACTCTGCCAAATGACTTCACCAAAACCATTCGATACTGAAAATTACATTAACCAGATCGTTAATTTTTCTTGCCCAGTTGCAGTTCCGCTTAATGAAATCGATCAAGATTCAGCAACAGACCAGGAATTAGTTAGTGTTAAAAACGGGATTTTCAGTAATGATTGGCACGAATCCGTTAATAATTATAAGATTATGCAGAATGAACTTTGTTTTCATGGTAACATTCTTCTCCGTGGAACCAGGATAGTCATACCACATAGTCTTCGCCAACGCGTATTAGTAGCAGCTCACGAAGGCCATCCTGGGATAGTCGCCATGAAAGCCCGTCTCAGAACAAAGGTGTGGTGGCCTAGGATTGACAAAGACGCGGAAAAAATAGTGAAATCATGTAAAGGTTGTACGCTGGTGTCAGCGCCCAACCCACCACATCCAATGAAGAGACGGGTACTCCCCTTAGCACCATGGATAGATGTTGCAATTGATTTTCTTGGACCGTTACCAAGCAGAGACTACTTGTTTATAATTGTAGACTATTACAGCCGATATAAAGAAATTAAGATTATGAAAAGTATTACTGCGTCTGATACTATAAAGGTTCTTAAGGAAATATTTTCCAGATTAGGTTACCCTGCAACTATCACTTGTGATAACAGGAACCAATTCACTAGTGAAGCTTTTAAGATTTTTTGTAAAGACTGCGGCATCATCATTTGCAACACTATTCCATACTGGCCTCAAATGAATGGAGAAGTCGAAAGACAGAACAGAGACGTTTTGAAAAGACTTAAAATAAGCCAAGCCGAGAAACGCGACTGGAAGGAAGACATTTTAAAATATCTAATGATGTATAATAGTACTCCACATTCGGTAACGGGGAAAACTCCATCTGAGTTATTTTTTAAAAGGCAATTTCGAGATAAAATTCCCTGGGCACCGGATGTGGAGCATAAAATATTTGATACAGATGTTAGAGACAGAGATATTGAAATGAAGGAAAAAGGGAAGGATTATGGGGACAGGAAAAGAAAAGCCAAAGAATTAAATTTAGAAATAGGTGAAAAAGTGCTACTTAAAAACTTCAATAAAGAAAATAAATTATCTTTAAATTTTAACCCTAGTGTGCACACAGTTACACGAGTTAACGACAGCGACGTCACTGTGCGTAACGATGAAACGGATAAAGAATATCGTAGAAATATAATTCATTTGAAGAGGGTAAACGATTCATGGAAAATTATAAACGGCGATCGTGAAAGCGATACCTCAAGATGTGATGAAAATCAGTCACCAGTTAATGATTGATCAATGATTTAAAATTATTTCCTAGTACTTTCAATATCCTGTGATTAGTTATAATTTAATTATACAATACTTTTAATTTCTAATAAGGGATATGCTAAATTATTATAAAATTACTATTGTAAAATATTTATTTGAATTGTTTTATTGTCATAGAAATCATTTATCTAAAATCAAAATAAAGAAGGGATGTAGTGTATGCACGTACAGTCAGTTCAGTTGTCGGCTAGCAGTCGAAGACGACAGACTTGAACGCGTGCTTACATTACGTTCGAGTGTACCTATTTAAAGTGTTTTATTTATCATAAGCAGTCCGTTACACTCATCAATATAATTATTTTTGGTATATTTTCTCTAACAAAAATTTGTTTTTATAATTATTCCCTTTAATAAATAAATCATCATCCTCCTGCCCTTACCCCGCTCTAAGTGAGGTCGGCACAACATGTTACTAATATGTTGTCACATGATTTGGCTACGTATTTTACGACCGGCCACCTGCCTGACGTCAACTTACCTTAGTCGTTTTTTACGACACCTCGGTGGTCTATTTTACTCAATCGGATACCACACAGCGGGTCGACTTACCTTAGTCGACATCTCGGTACGAAATGAGGGTGGTACTATTCTATTCAGCCTGATATCACACGGCATATTCCCTTTAATAAATAAAGATAATAATTATGAACAATTATTTATAATTGTAATATTTGTAATTTGTAATCACTACATAGTATAAAACAAAGTCACATTCTTTGTCCATATATCCCTATGTATGCTTATTTCTTTAAAACTACGCAACAGATTTTGATGCGGTTTTTTTAATAGATAGACTGATTCAAGAGGAAGGTTTATATGTATATTAATTTAATTATCTTCACTGAGTGACAAACTATATATTTTATATAGCCCGTGCGAAGCAGGGGCAGGCAGCTAGTTATAAACCTTTATCGATATCACAACTCACAAGAAATATCTAATTTAAGCAGTAATATTTGGTAAATGTAAAGCTTCTAGACATTTAAGTATATAAGTAACGGCCTGTTACTATCCCACTGCTGGGCATAGGCCTCTTCTCTCCGTTTTTGGAGAGAAGGATTGGAGCTGAGACCTACCACGTTGCTCCAATGCGGATTGGTAGGTTACACATATCTCTAGAATTCTCTAGAGATATGCAGGTTTCCTCACGATGTTTTCCTTCACCGAAAAGCGTGTGATAAATTGCAATTATCAATTAGACACATAAGTTTTAGTAGAAAACTCATTGGTGCCTGCCCGGGGTTTGAACCATAGTCCTCCTCGAAAGAGGCGCACGGTGCTACCGCTGGGCTACCACAGCTTTTAAGACATTTAAAGTCACCAAAATGGATGTGGGGTTTTGTATTATCGCGGGACAAAACTTCAATTGAAAGCGTCTGCGCAACAGAATAGTTTAGAAACTGTTATAGTTTTTAACTCGTTTCTCGAATTTTGAAACTTTGTAAGGTATCCACTCGTTTGTGTTTTCGGATTTCTGCTTTTGTATATCGAAATACAATTCTCAAGAATTCTTTAATATATATACAGAATTTCTCACAATGTTTTCTTTCACAGAAAAGACCATGATAAATCTTAATATTAGAAAATTAATGTTTTTCTCTATGTCCTTCATAGACTTTGAAACGAAATTTTCCGACTATCTTTATCTTTAGCTGTGATAGCCCAGCGGTAATAACTAGCAACTCTTTCGAAGAGGTCCTGAGTTCAAACCGCGGCAGACACCAATGAGTTTTTCTGATAAAAATAATAATGCAATTTATCACACGCTTTTTGGTTTAGGAAAACATCGTGAGGAAAACTGCATATCTCTGGAGAATTAAGGAGATATTTGTAACCTTCTAACCGCATTGGGGCAGCATCTTAGCTCCAATTCTTCTCTCCAAAAAAAAACAGGGAGGGAAGAGGCCTTTTCTCATAGTGTGATAGTAGTAGTAGATAGTAACAGGCCGCTCCTTTTTTTATCTTTAATACCCATTTTATGACCCAGCAGACGATCCAGTAAAGTTTGGTAAAGATCAGATCTTGTTATTTACTGTTAAGTTCTGTTTCGTGGAATTCGAAACCAGGCTGAGCCACAGTAACGCGTGGCCGGATAGCTAGTGAATAAATAATATCTGGGTGACCAAGCTTCGCTCGGTAATTTTTTGCAAAAAAAAACTTTAAAAAAAAGAAAAAAACACTTATTTCGTTGGGATCGATCCTTGGCATTCACATTTCTCGAGGCTGCCCGTTAACCGAATAAGCTACGTCGACTTGACAGCTAATGGCGAAAATTCAATTCAATATAAATTTTAGTGTTTTTTAATGCCCAAAAACAGGGATAAAACAATATTTTTTTTACATAAAACCTAGCTAGATCAATTTTTCTCCCCGAAAACTTCCTACATGCTGAATTTCAGGAAAATCGTTGGAGCCGTTTTTGAGATTCAGAATATATATATATATATATATACAAGATTAACTCATTTAAATATAAAGATAACATTCGCTTAGGAATCCTTTCCCAAACTTAACAACTATAATAAACGGAACGATAAAAAAGGTATAAACTTTGAAACGTATCGAGTGAATGAATTTTGTATTTTTTTAAAGACCTAATAAAATTTGAGGACATTTCCACGTTGCACTTAAATAAATTGAACTCAGTGTTAACATACGATATAGTTTAGTGGTTAAAGTATATGGCCCGAATACAGACGATTCAGGTTTGATTCTTGGTGTCGGAATATCGGGTAGACACGAAATAAACTTACAGCGTATTTCCTTTTGGCAAAATTTCCAGTCTTTAGGTTAGGTTAATATTTTAATTTTTTCAAAGCGCTGCTCTAGTATAAAGTAAGTGATGAAACCTTTCATTACAATGAAAGCCGAAGTTCACATCGCTTTTGAGTATTAAATTGAACTTATTCAAAAAAGTTGTGTTTTGGCAAATTACAATAAAGCGTAGCGTAGAAATTTTGAACACAATAGCAGTTATTATAAGTTAAACATAGGAGTCATACTATTGCGTACTTTTTTGTAATATTTTTGTAGATCTACAATTCTCTACTACATTTTAGTGAAGCCCTGCAAGTTAAAGCGGTGAACGCTTGAAGGCGAGTTTTTGACTGGTGCGTTGGCGTAGTGGGTTACCCTGCCCTCAGCTCCACGGGTCGCCGGTTCGACTCTGCCAGAGCCAACATTTTCTGTAAACAATTTGTTAGTTCTTCAAGTCTGGGTGTATATTTGTATTTAAGTATGTATTTAAAATTATATATGTATATATTCATCATTTGTCTCTCACCAATAACACAAGTATTAAGTTACTTACTTTGGGGACGGACTACCGTTTGTGTAAAAGTCCCATATATTTATTTATTTATTTATAATCATTAAGGGCATTTAAACGCTTAAGTTCACGCAAACGAAGTCGCAGATACCACTAGTGTAAAATAATGTCACTAAAATTTCAGAAGCCTTAAAAATAATTGCATTAAACCGCAGACACCTCTAGCGAAATGATCATTATGTGCATAATTTGCATGCAAAAGCGAGACCCGGTTTGGTGAACGGGGTAAAGGAGCGAAACGTGATTGAGCTTAAACTAACGTCTCTAACGCTAAAGGCTTGCTTTAAGATAGCTTAGCTTCAATTGCTTCTCTGGTATGCGCAAAGCTATTCTACGTTGGCACGTAACACGCAGTTATTATGTTGCCATTGATTTCCGCCTTATATTTTATAGCAACACAGTCATGAAACAAGAGTATCGCGCCCCTTTTTATTGAAATGTTGGCAACACTGTGCCGTTATAGTTTCCGGGGATTCTTCCTATTGATAATATGTTTCAGTGACAGTCAGTCAGTTCGTCATTCAAGAGAAGTGCATCTCGTAACGGGAATAGTGGTTATTCCTAATATATAGTGTTATTGTATATAGTGTGCGCTAACAATCATTTTCCTACACACTCAAAGTGGCTTCTGCACATGTTTTTAAATGTTTTGGCTAATTATTTTATGACCGGCCGCCTGCCTGACGTCAACAAACATGTTGTTACTTGATTTGGCTAGGTATTGTAAGATCAGCCTGTCTCACGTCAACGTACCTTAGTCTCCTTTTACAACGCCTCTGTAAGAAATAAGGGTGGTCTAAACTACTCAGCCGGATACTACACTTTAAGTTACTGGTAATAATAATAATAATAATAATAAATTCTTTATTTAAGACATCTATGGCCCAACAAATTTACACGAAAAAAATAAATAAATAAAATAAACTTATAAAAATTAAAATCAAAATAAAAATACAATAAAAAATTAAAAATAAAATTAAAATCAAATAAAAAATATTATATAAAGAATGGGTGAATAGATTTAGGACTGCCTCACAAGCACCTTAGTAAAGTGATGCAGCACAGGCGAGTCCATCTTACCTATTAGCGTCTTAAGAATACTGTTGGAACTGGACCGCAGTCTTGTTAATAACGATGCGGTCTTGTTCCTCATTACGGCGTGAAAACCATTTGTATGCGAGTGAACAAACATATTTGAAGCGGAACAAAACCGCGGCAACCCCAACAGTATTCTAAAGCCGTTATTGTATTGCACCCTTAGGGTATCTAGAGCTTTCTGCGAATATCTTGTCCACAGGCTCCCCGTGTACAGTGTTTGGCAATATGCTTTAAACAGATGTATTTTTACTTGAATGCTACAACGGTAAAACCTGTGGGCCAACATATTGCATCTAGCCGCTAGTGCCCTTCTCTCACGCTCTATGTCTACATGATCCTTGAGATCCTCCGCAAGACAGTGACCTAGATATTTAAATTGTGTTGTCCTTTTTATTCTAGTCCCGTTAAGTGTAATGATGGGATCGTACACTACTTTCTTGCGAGGGGTCCCAAAGATCATGTATTCAGTTTTTTTAACATTATATACTAAGCCATGTGATTGTGCATAACGTTCACATACCAATAACATATCCCTAATAGAGCCGGCCGTGGGGCTCAGCAAAACCATATCATCGGCGTAGCTGAGGTTGTTAATACATAAACCGTCTATCCAACAGCCGTGTGGCTTCTTGCTGAGCTCCTCGATTAGCCCATCAATATAAAGATTAAAAATCTTAGGAGAGGTTAACCCACCTTGCCTTACTCCACACTCCAATTTGTAGGCATCAGAGATCTCATTTCCCCATTTTACATTATTAGTTTGATTGGCATACCAATACTGCATTATTCTGAGAACTGCCGGCTGTACGCCTGCCTTCTCCATCTTCTCCCATAGCACATCATATGAAACTAGATCAAAAGCTTTGGAGAGATCAAGAAAACATGCGTACACCGGTGTTTCTCTGTTGGTATAGTACTGGACAGTCTCCTTCAAACTATAAATTGCAGTCTCAGTTGAAAGTCCGGGTCTAAACCCAAACTGTGCATCGTGAAACTTTAAAGTTTCACTAAGACTTGTGTCAAGAAGACTGTCAAGTACTTTAGCAGTTGTGGTAGCAAGAGAAATGGGCCTATAATTTGATAGATCAGACAGATCTCCTGTTTTGTTCTTCGGAATTGGGATTACCACTGTTCGCATCATGGCCTCAGGAAGATAAGAGTGGCTCATGCAAAGTGAATAGAACAGCGATAGAACCCGTGGCAAATGTGCTCCCGCGTATTTAAAGTGCTCAATACTTAGACTATCGTGACCAGGAGACTTGCCTCTGGTCATTTTCTTAATGACCTCTCCTACTTGCTTATCAGAGAATCGAAGCAGCTCTAAATCACTATCTGATTCAGCATTAAACGCCCGTGCAGAAGGACTCAGAGTTGATGAGACTCTGAAATGATCCTTAAATTTGTTAGCTATCTCCCTCGGCACATTGCAATCCGCTACACTCACTGGTAAGCCCGGCTTGATATTCAAACCTTTGGTTTTTTTCCAAAATTGTGAGAAATTTTTATTAGCTCTGTGTGAAGCTATTATATCCATTTTGACTTGGTCTTGATGTGTCTGGCACCACTTTAACCTGCTTTTAAATATTTTCCTACTTTCACACATTTCCTCCCAGATTTTACCAGATTTGGGTTTATTGTGTATCACCCAAGTTTGATACTTAAGCCGAGCCTCACAGTGAGCATCTCGGATATGTTTATTCCAACCAATGACAGTCTTTTTCTTTGAAAATTTAGAGACAACATAGGTTTCTAATGCTGATTGAGACAATACATCAACGATATCTCTATAAATAATGTCTAGGCAGCGTTTATGTTCCGAGACGGTACAAAATTTTCCCTGACATACTATAAATTCGTCTGGGATAACGATATCCCTGAGCCTACCACAACACAGATCCTGATATCTTGTAATCTGCGCATCCGTCCTCTGTCCCCAAAGTACTTTGTTCTTTATTTGATAACAACTATTTACCTTTGAAATAATAGTGTTTAAGTTGCATTGAATGACGAGAGGTAGATGATCAGACCAAAAGACATCATAACATACCTTCACGTTCACAACACTTTGCCAAGCAGACTGCGTTACCAGGCAGTGATCTAGCCATCTCAGACTACCATTTATATCGCTTTTATAAGTGTATGTTCCGGAAGATAACCCTAGTTTTTTAACATCTGCACATAACCAACTTTGGTCCAAGCAATAGTTAGTGAGTTCATTCCAAAAAGGCTCGGTAGGATGAGAATTGAAATCTCCTAACATATATGTAGCCTCAGCGTCATTATTTTCCATTACAGCTTTAATTGCACCTAAACAGTCTGTAAATTCAACTATATTTTCTGAGATATCAATTGGCATGTAAACGCTAAACACAATAATGTATCGATCATTTAACATAGCTTTTATAGCGCACAGTCTATCACTATTACAATTTAAGACTGATACCGACTTAAACAGCCCCTTTCGCCAAAGAATAGCAACCCCACCATATGGCCTCCCTTTTAAGATCCCTTTTGATGTATCTACTGCTGATTTCCCTGTATACTCAAAATCATCATGTATTGTTCCAAGAAAGGGAATATCGTGGGGCAGCAACCATGTCTCCTGAAGCGCCAATATATCCGAAGATAAACAAATATCTCTTATATTACCTAACGAACGTTTCACAGATTTACAATTAAAACTTACTAAATTTATTAATTTTTTCGTACTGTCCATTAACTAAATTAATTTATATCCCTAACACTCGAATCGGTAGTCTGTTTGTTTTTATTATTAAATAATATAAAACGTCTAAAAGAAATACCTTCTGGCCATATGTCGTTATTCATAAACAATGACAGTTTATATTTTGGCACATAAAGCTTATAAGAATTGTAATCTCTTTTTATTTTTGAGTTAATTCTCTCTAAAACAATTTTTTCCTGGGTTTTATTAAAGATATACTCAACAATATCGTTCTCATTTGTTTCTTTACACACGTTAGAAATGTAAAGCGGTACCTTGCTCGGTGCGGCCTTGAAATTCGTATCATAACAACCACGTCCAATGTCACTAATAAACCTATTTTTAATTAAATTCTTTTTTCTTTGCACTAATGTCCACTCGCTATTTACCTTATCATCCCTTTGTTTACATTCCTTATTTTCCCTCAACACATCTGCCATCGTCTTACACTGTTTGTCAATAGAATGATTCGATATTCTATTATTATTTAAAATGTTTACTGAGGAAACGGTATCGGACGATGCGCAAGCGCTCTTCATAACCGGTTTGTAGTTCGAAACCGCGGTGGCCTCCGTGCACATCGGTGTTACTGTCTCCTTCGCACGCTCTTGAGCAAGAGAGATACGCAAATCGGCCGAGTGCAGCGGCGCCGCAGTCTCGGTGCACACCTCCACCTGTTGTAACGATGAATCATAGACGTTCGGGATTACCTCGGGCGACGATTGTTTGTGTGACAAGTAAGGACTATTACATTCGCCACTCAACATGCACCCGACGACTTCGGTCATTGACCTGTCGTTACCGTTCTGCAAACTCATCGGCCCGCTATCATAATCACAATCAATGCTCTTCAATAAGAATGCCCCTCTTTTCCTATTTATGTTATCAGATGGTTTCTCTTCTCTAACTTGCTTTAAGAATTTCTGCAGTTCTCTTTGTGTAACAAATTCCTTCTTAAATTCAAATATATCTTCCTTTAGCGATGCAATATCCCTTAATAATCTAGTCGCATCTAAGTGATCAAAGGTCACTGGAGGTAACCTGTGTAATTCTCGTGCTACGAAAATAGGCAACCGTTCAGGGTCTGTCGCGTCCGTGTATTTTAATAATTCAATGATATCTTCCAAATCTTTTTTGGATTTTTCTTCCTTTTTTCGTACCTTCAGTTTTTTTGTTTGCACAGCTTCAAAAATAAGTTTTTTTGCTTCTAATATCTCTTCACTTGTATATGCTGTACTGCAAATTCTAATCAAACTAGTTTCATCCATGACTTTAATTTTGTTTTGCATAAATGCAAGCAATTCACTAATTACTATATTGCACGTAGAACATTTCACAACGTTAGAGGTCATTGTCCTCTCACACAGCGCGGTGTGTCACCGACCTTTCGCACGCACGATCAGCTGATGACTGATGTAATATTTATGTTAAATTATTTAACCTTGCAAAATTTTATAACAAAATCGGCCAATTGTTAACTGTTATCCCCAAAACACACAGATTTAACCCAGAATCAAGTACAAAAGTAATAATAAAATTATTTTGCTATAATACGCGATGAAGTAAAATAGAAAATATATATAATGCTAAATGTAGAGTGGGCAATCGGTTATCATACCTGATACATGCAAGATTCGTAAAAACCACATGCACAAACCTCCACCACCGCCACCACGATACACAAGCACTATATACGTTCACTATCACAAACTCAACAATCGTTTCGCCCCGCAACCGAAGCATCGCAGGAGATAGACTCCACGACCAAATTCGCAAAGCTTTGCGATTTTGGTCGTGGAGTCTATCTCCTTGTTTTGTTTGTCCTTGTTTGTGCATGTGTTTTTTACGACTCCTGCATGTATCAGGTATGATAAACGATTGTCCACTCTACATTTAGCATTATATATATTTTCTATTTTACTTCATCGCGGATTATAGCAAAATAATTTTATTATTTCTTTTGTATTATGGATCTCCGCAAAGTAACGCCTAATTCTATAAATTATCCAGAATCAAGTATTACACAACAAAATTGAGAATATCGATAAAACCTTGAACTGATTTGACAAAGTGAAATGATTACGTCCTTTAAGAAGACGCAATCAAATCTAATGGAGACGTTTCGAAGCGACGTCGCTTTCAGGAAAATTAAACACGTTATTCCGAAACCGCAGTCGATTGTGACTAAATTGAGATGAATCAAAAGAACAGCCCTTAACAATAGAAGACCAAAGTCTTCGGACATCGTGTCACTTTGAATTCAAATTCAAAATATTCTAAATTCAAGTAGACTGTTTGTAATACTTTTGATTCGTCGATGTTTTCTAAAGAAGTTTGGTATCCGGCTGAGTAGAATAAACCACTCTTATTTCTTACCGAGGTGTTGTAAAGCTGACTAAAGCAAGTTGTCCTGCCGTGTGATATCCGGCTGAGTAGAATGACCACCCTTATTTCTCACTGCGAAATTTTAAAATGTTTTTGCGACTAAAATTCATCATTATCGTCATTCCCCTGCTTTTATTCCGCTCTAAGTGGGGTCGGAACGACTTGTTGTCACATGATTTGGCTACGTATTTTACGACCGGCCTGACGTCAACTTACCTTAGTCGTATTTTACGACACCTCGGTAAGAAATGAGGGTGATCTATTCTACTCAGCCAGATATCACACGGCGGGTCAACTAACCTTAGTCGCCTTTTACGACACCTCGGTAAGAAATAAGGGTGGTCTATTCTTCTCAGCCGGATACCACACGGCGGATCAATTTACCTAAGTTGTCTTTTAAGACATCGCGGTAACAAATGAGTGTGGTCTATTCAACTCAGCCGGATACCACACGGCGGGTCGACTTACTTTAGTCACCTTAACGAAACCTCGGTAAAAAATGATGGTGGTCTATTCTACTTAGCCGGATACTAAGTACTATTCTATTCATCCGGATTACCACACGGCGTTGTAGATAAGAATAATATGTATTTGGAAAGTAGTAAATTATAAAACGATTCCGCTACAATGTTTCATTTCTTTGGTATATGATTGGGGATTAAAGAGGAAAAACTCAATAACGATAATCGAATATTGCCTTCACGCATAAAATAAGGAAAAACGAAGTACCATATTGGGAATGGCGATAGTGTATTTGTTCGTAGCTTGTCGAAAAATGCTTTCGAAATTTCCTTTTTATCTTCCGGATAGATTGCTTAGTTATTCGAATTTCCTCAGAAAGGACGCGTATAAATTATAGTTTCTGGTACACTAGTGTAGAATGGAATAACCTTACGCAAATTATGATTTCCCATGTGACCACACAGCTTTTTTAAAAACCTTTGATAGCCCAACTGTAATACCGTAAGACTCTTTCGAGGAGGTCACGGGTTCTTACACGGGCAGACACCAATAAGTTTTTCTGGTAAAACTTATGTGTGTGTCTAATTGATAATTGCAATTTATCACACGCTTTTCGATGCAGGAACTCATCATGATGCATATCTCTAGAGAATTCTAACTACCAATCCGCATTGGAGCAGCGTGGTCTTAGCTCCAATCCTCTTTCAAAAAACGAAGACCAGAGGACTATTCCCAGCAGTGGGAGAGTAACATGCCTCTACTTACTTATATGACCACAGTATGGTATCCGGCTGAATAGAAAAGAACGACTCCTTGGTAAGAAAGATAGTGGCTTTTCACCAAGATGTCATTAAAGTCGACTATGGTAAGTTTAACTATGGTAAGACTAGAATAGACCAGCCTATTTCTTACCGAGGTGTCGTAAAATACGACTAATTAAGTTGACGTCAGGCAGGTCGCCGATTCAAAAGTATTGAAAACAGTCCACTTGGATAAATAATATTTTGAATTTACACTAAATCAACGTGTAATCCAGGAATACGAGTTATATATCGGATCCGCAACGATGAGCGAAACAGGGGTGGGCCATAATCCGAGGGCGGGTTTTGTAAGCAAACGAGACCACAACAAAGACATTTAAGCAACAAATTGGGGTTCACTATGTGTGGAGACGTCATAGGGATCTATTTAGTTTTAATTACGACCCACGTCTCAAAGCCGAGGCCGTGAATACGCAAGATTTTGCGTTCGCCAACTAGATATCCTGTAAGATTAAAATTGCCCAGTGAAAGACAAATTTTAGTTAATTACAAGGGTTAATGGGAACTTCGGGCGAATAAACTTAAGTTTATTAGTCTTTGTTGCTTAAATTTCTCTGACACCGATAATGGTTGCAACGTTATTTGCTATTTATTAAAAAATACAGGGTTGTATCATACTGAAAGGCATATATAGTACTACTTATTTATACCCAAAAAAATAATTAAATATTAAAGGAAAAATCGTATTTCTAAGTATCATACTTCCAAAATTGCGCAATCCATACTAGAACATAAACAGAAAGGTTTAAATTGACTTTAAGAGATATGCTTATACGTAAAGGATATTACAAAATTGTTGATTATTTGTGTTAGTTACAGGGGCTTTCGATCTTCTTATTTTCAATGTAAAAACTGTTTTAATATGCGTAACTCCGTTTATTACAATTATTTTTAAATTATACAAAGGACAAGACGTTTAACGTGTAGATCAAATTGGAAGAGAGAGAAAGAAGATGTCCGAACGCCAATAGGTGGCGTTAGTCGTTACAGCCATCGATAGATGGCGTAAGTTGCTGCGCCAACATGCCCCGGGCCTTGGAAGCTCCACTTTCAAGATGATGAAACTGCTTCAGGGTTCGTCTTCGTGGTGCTCTGATTGAGGCAGAGGAGATAATTTTTGGAAAGATCTTCGTATCGTTCCCGATGAAGTGCGTACGTCGGCGACACGTGAAACACCGTCCGCACCAGGAAAAACTTTTATAATTCTTCCCAACTTCCACTTGAGGGGAGGAAGGTTATCTTTTTTGATGAGAACCAAGCTGTCCACGGAAAGGTCGTTCTGGTGAGACTTCCATTTCGTTCTACGTTGTAGTTCGGACACGTATTCCTTGGCCCATCGTTGCCAGAACTGTTGACGAAGCTGTTCAATTCGTTTATAGCGATTGAGTGGTGTTGTTGTAGTATCAACAATATCTTCACACGCCGGAGCAGCCAACGGTCGGCCGATGAGGAAATGACCAGGAGTCAATGGAGTGAGGTCGTTAGGATCGGCGGACATGGGAGACATAGGACGAGAGTTGAGGATAGATTCGATCTGTGTCAAAACTGTGCTAAACTCCTCGTACGTTAATCTAGCGTTTCCTACGATTCGTCTAAGATGATGTTTACACGACCTTACTCCTCTTTCACAAAGTCCCGCAAAATGGGGCGAATAAGGTGGAATAAAGTGGAATTTAATACCACCGTTTGCGGTTAAATCCACAATTTCCCTCGAATGAACTTTAAAAAACCGGGAAAGTTCTCTTTCGGCACCCACAAAATTTTTACCGTTATCCGAATATAAAACTTCAGGTTTACCTCTTCTACTAATAAAACGTTTAAGAGCGAGTATATAATCGTTAGTAGAAAGACTGGTAACTAGTTCCAAGTGTACGGCTCGCGTCAAATAGCAAACAAAAAGACATACATACGCTTTTTCCAAACGCGCGCCTCGTCCTCTTCGGTTCAATATGTACATAGGCCCTGCATAATCCACAGCCGTTCGTAAAAATGCATGACCAACGTCTAATCGTTCACGGGGTAAACTTCCCATTATAGGATTTACAGTTTTTCCCTTCATTCTAGCACAAATTACACATTGATGCACTATTTTACGCGTCAAGTTTCGCGCACCGAGCGGCCACCAACGTTCTCGTAAGTTATATAATAAAAGTTGTGGACCGGCGTGGAGAAGTCTTTTATGTTCACTTCGAACTATGAGTATAGTTAAATGATGTTTATTGCACAACAAAACGGGATATTTCTTATTAAAATCAAAGTTATTCATCAAAGTTCAGTTATAAATCAAAGTTATTCTATTCATTAATCTACCACCCACACGAATTAATTTATTTTCATCTAAAAACACATTAAGACCTGAAATTTTATTGAATTCTTTGTTATTTGATTTCAACGGCATGTTATTCACTAAGTTATGATAGACGCTCGCAAACGACTGTCTTTGCGCGATCATAACTAGCATGCGTTCCGAGGCGAGTAATTCTTCCACTGATAAGGAACCGGTTTTTTGCTTACGCTCGGATCGACTTCGAATATTGTTTATGAACCGTAGTACGTATGCACCTATGCGTTTTAATTTATTAAAACACGAATAATTTTCGAAATGAAAAATATCATTTTCAGTCGTAACGCAGCTAAGATTAAATGATTGTGATTTTAACTCGGGAAGGTGATTTATATTAGTTGTCGTATTTATTAAATCGGTAAAAAATTCGTTATTACGACAATGTAAATAAGACGGCCCACTCCACCATAAATCACAACTAATTAATAAATCCGCATTCATACCTCTGGACAGAATATCAGCTGGATTATTTGTACTCACAACGTGTAACCACCTGGAGTCACCTGTCAATTCGTTTATTTCGGTAACTCGGTTCTGTACGAATGTTTTTAACAAATGCGGAGACATTGTAAGCCAACCGATAACTATTGTTGAGTCAGTCCAGAAGTATGTTTTGGTGAAGGTCAATCTCATAGATTCCGAATTTTTTTTATATAATTTCGCACCTACTAGCGCAGCGCATAGTTCGAGTCGGGGTATGCTAAGCGATTTTAAGGGTGCAACTTTAGTTTTCGCGCACAGTAATTTGACGGAGACCGGTAATTGATCGTCGTCGTTGTATGTCCGTATATAGGCACAGGCTCCATACGCGTCCTGTGATGCGTCCGAGAATATATGCAGTTCCGTGTAGTGTACGCAGTCGCTTCTAGCATAACGAGGGATTTTAAAATTATGTAACTGGTTTAAGGTACAGTAAAATTTATTCCAAGCCAATTCAAGATCGCTCGGTACGGGTGTATCCCACTCGAGTTTACTGAGCCACAGCTTTTGTAATAAAATTTTCGCGATAATTACTGTAGGGGAAAGTAAACCTAATGGGTCGTATATTTGAGAGATTATTGATAACATTACGCGTTTACATAAAACAGGTACAGGACAGTCTACATTATTTTTTGTCGCGTAATATAACTCGTCACTATCGCTGTGCCAACCTATGCCGAGTGTTTTATTTTGCACATGTTCACCAACAAACATAGTACTTGGAGTGTTTCGTGTGACGTCAGAGTTAAATGTCCATTTACGAAGTGTGAAACACCCAGATTGCAAAACTTGAGAAACCTTTTCGCAAATAATCATTAATTTTTCGCGATCGTCATCACCCGTTATCAAATCGTCTACAAATATGTCGTTTAATATGACACAGGCTATGCTCGGGTCACCACATTCGAACGCCAATTGTCGTATGCAGCGCATACTGAGATACGGCGCCGATGAAGTTCCGTACGTAACAGTATTTAATTGATAAATCTTCAAAGGATCTATCGGCCGCTCTCGCCACAGTATGAGCTGCAAGGACCTCTGATCCTCTTGAATCAGCACCTGCCTAAACATTTTCTCCACGTCCGCACAAGCTGCATATTTATATTGGCGAAACCGTAAAAGCATCGAGAAAATGTCATTTTGAAGCGCTGGACCTGGAAACTGGATGTCGTTAAGCGACTTATGAGACGTGGTCTCAGCACTGGCGTTAAAGACCACACGCAATTAGGTCGTCGAACTACTTTCTTTAAGAACGCCGTGATGCGGTAAGAAGTAGTTAGATTCGTTTATTTGTTCAATCTGTGTCATATGACCTAGCCTCTCGTACTCGCGCATGAAATCACAGTACATACGTTTATAGTCAGGTGAACGTTCAAGTTTTCGCTCTAGAGACAAAAACCGATTTTTAGCTAAAATGAACGAGTCACCCAGACTTTCTGGGGATTCCTTTAACGGAATGCGAACAGAAAACCTACCACTAGCCTCGCGTTTAGTCGTATTCGTAAATAAATCCTCACACAAACGCTCGTCGTTAGTGAGGACTTCATGTGGCTGTGGCACATTTTCGACTTCCCAAAATCGTTTAAGTTGTTCGTCTATACATTGGATAAAATTACACTGAGTTTCGTCTAATTCATATTGACTCCTTTTTATTAAAGGGCCAGATAACAACCAACCTAGTTTTGAACTTTGAAGGTATGGTCCGTTTACTAATCGTATTCTTTTATCCGATAATATTTCCCAAAAAAGATCAGCACCTATCAATAAATCGATTTCCGCAGGACTATGAAAGGTGGGATCGGCTAGATTAATATTAGGCGGAATTCGTATAAGTTGGGTATCAATGTTTGTCGTGGGTACACTGGACGTTATACGCTGCAAGACAAAGCATCGAACCCGTGTACAATAATCGCTTTGTTTAGAACGTATAGTTATATTACAAGTAAGATTCGATTGCGTTACAGATCCTGCGACGCCAGAAATCTGTACAGTGGACTGTATCGTACGTATATCTAACAATTTCGTTACCTTATCCGTTATAAAGCAGTGTTGACTGCCGCTGTCTAAAAGCGCACGGGCTGTATGGACACGTTTATTATCGTCTATTATTTCCACTAAAGCCGTGCATAGTAAAAGTTGCGGCATCGCGACAACTTCCTTCAAATTACTCGAGTGGCGATGTAGTAAGGATGAATGAAGCGCGGTCGAAGCAGCGACGGCGGGTGAGTCATAACTGCACTCGCTTCGCGCGCGCTCTGCTTTGTTATTATCCGAATCGTTTAAATGTATCAACGTATTATGTTTCCGTTGGCATTGCTTGCAGGGACCGAATAAACAGTCTGAACTGCTATGTCCCGCACGTAAGCAATTACAACACAAATTGTGTTCGTTTACGAATTTAATTCTGTCCTTTATTGATAAATTTAAAAATTTAAAACACGTATATAAATTATGATTACCGTTGCAGGAAGGGCAAGTCCGATTTGAAGATTTTTTAACGTTCGTTGTGACCTTTGAACTCGTGTTCGAGGTACCAACATAGCTGTGAATAGATACACTATTTTTGCTACTCGAAAGTTTATTCTCAGTTGTTTTCGGTTGAGATTTATTACTACTAATCATATCCAACATATCCGCTTTATTTCTAAGAAACGTAAGCAAATCGTCTAATTTTAATTTTCTAAAAGGCTGAGAACAAACGGTACCTATGTGGTTCTCCCAGTCACGCTCAGTGGAAGAATCAAGCTTCGAAACGATTAAATATATCACTAATGTATCCCACGAGTCAGTGGGCTCGTCTAAAGTTTTTAAGGCGCGTAAATTTCTTAGCACAGAATCGATTAATTTTCTAATCTGTAAAGCCGATTCGTTTTTTAAACTAGAAATTGAAAATAACGATTTTAAATGATTATGCACCAAAAGTCTTGCATTATGAAATCTATTTTCGAGCAATTCCCAGGCATGTATATAATTGGAAGCTGTAAATTCCAATGCACTTATTACCTGTAATGCACTGCCACTGAGTGAGGATCGTAAATAGTGAAACTTTTGAATTGAATTTAATTCGGAACGGTTATGAATCATGGTAACGTACGAATTTTTATACTCAAGCCAATGATCATATGAACCATCAAACGTAGGTAACTTTATTTCCGGTAATTTCACGTTAGCAGTATGTATGTCTTTACATCTAGAACTTGCACCAGTCTCATCACCTTCGGTAAGGGTTTCTGCTAATGCCAGAGTTGTAAAATACAAGGATTCAAATGATTCAACGTATTCAATATTTAATGGAATGTCTGAATCCGGACATATAAGTTCGATTTTATTTTCTATGTCGTTAAAAAATTTAAAATGTTCGTTAACTGACATAATTCGAAATTTAATTTCTTTAATTTGAAGTTGAGACAGTGAAATATTTTGTAATCCGTCTATATATTTCCTAAATTGAGTTAATCTACCCCTTAAGTTACCGCGCTGTCGTTTAAGGTCATTCAAATCACTTGAATGTTTCCTTGAAGGTGAAGGTTCGCGAGACGGCACTATAAGTTTATCCTCAATGCCCATTTTTAACCGGGATACGTGTAAAAGAAATAAGGTACTTACAGTTTCTGTTGACTCGAATTTGCACACAAAACACAGTTTTAACACACTTCGTTACGTTTATGATAGGAAAAGATGGAATCAAAAACCTGACCGTTGAACTAATAATCGACGTATTATTTCGTATAATTTCTTCGTATTCCGGCTCGCAGGAACAAATGTTAGTTACGGGGGCTTTCGATCTTCTTATTTTCAATGTAAAAACTGTTTTAATATGCGTAACTCCGTTTATTACAATTATTTTTAAATTATACAAAGGACAAGACGTTTAACGTGTAGATCAAATTGGAAGAGAGAGAAAGAAGATGTCCGAACGCCAATAGGTGGCGTTAGTCGTTACAGCCATCGATAGATGGCGTAAGTTGCTGCGCCAACAATTTGGATGATAAAAATGCCTGGATTTGATGAATACCTCCACAAGTGTTGTAGCTTCTTTAAATCAAAATTATCTTTATTCAAATAAAATTGTAAAAAAGTGTTTTTGAATTCTCAATTCTACTGCTGGTTCGGAAATCTGTTCCGAGAAGAAAGAGCCTTTTCAAAATAATACTTATAATTAGTTACAATAAGTCATTATTATCTTGTACAGGGTCGGACAGTAGCTATATCCACGCATTCCTACCATCTAAATAATCCTCAACAGTATAGTAGGCTTTTAGTATCAGTTTCTTTTTAAGAGTTTTTTTAAACTGCTGTAATAGCAAAGCTAAAATTTAATTTTACGGATTTTTTTTAAAGAATCTTATTTATACCCAAACCGAAACAAAGTAGGGAGCGCAATCTTATATCGGTTCCTACTTTGTCTATTATATACATCACCTATCATTCTATAACTCTTTATATTTTTATGTACAAAAACTAAATTACTTAAATTATACTGCGAAGCAAATGTAGGAATACTATTTCTTTTAACGTCTATCGTATATCATTGACGATTCAAAAGTTTTTGTACAAAACTTACTTGAATAAATATTATTTTGATTTAATTTGATTTGCTATGATTTCTAGGCGTAACGCTGGAGTTCCAAGACCCGAAATGATTTTCGTAGTTGAATAATAAGTTCCAGGCCTCATGCTTGTATAATTTATGAGGTAAACAATTCAGATGTATGCCCAACTACTAATTAAGGCTTCAACTAGAAATGTTAACGAGAAGCGAACATCAAATATGAACTCTAATATGATATTCATTTGATATAAATTCTGTTGCCATGTTATGATTAAAGCGAGATAAATGTCGTTTCCTAATCTTCAGGATAGCAGGTATGTTCAGATTCGCAGGTTTTGCGAATGTGTATTAGTTAAGTACCATGTCTATACTAATATCATAAAGTAGAGTCTGTCTTTCTGTCTGGTAAGCTTCAAGGCTTATCCGCTAAATATTGATGACTTTAAACACAATTGAATTTATTTAACCACAATTTTGTTTGAATTTAGATTTCCAAGCATTTTTATCATTCAAATAATCTTCAATTGTGTAAAATGTATAAGCATATACAAACCAGTTGTAGCTTCATTCTTTTTTTAATTGTTGACGATTCAAAAGTGCTTGAAAGAAGCTTATTTGAATGAAGATTGTTCTGTTTTGATTTGACACATATCACAGAATTCTCCAGAGATACGCAGAATTCCTTGCTATGTTTTCCTTTACCGAAGAGTTTCTCTCTTTTGGCGTGCAGCATTCATAGGAGGTAGACGTGTTTGGGTGACTTCTTTTGTATTTAGTGTAATTAGAATCTAAACTAAAATAATTGCTATTCGTGATGGGAGCGAACACCGAGTTTATTGCCAGTTTTTCTCAAGTGGATTAATGTTCCGAACTGGTGGTAGGATCATTCTATCATTGGATTTTATAGTGAAAAGTGTCGGTGCACAGTAAGGTGCCTGGCGTGATTCTCTACACGCATTTGTTTATTCTTTTATTACTCATTTTAAATTAATTTAAACTTAATTTCTAACAATATATTACGTATGAAATCTAGTTATATTGTTGGGCTTAAACGGAAGAGAGACTAAAGTTTTCTCCTTCATTCGCCGATAGCCCTCCGACAAATTCTTTTCATCACAAGTTTATAAAGTGGAGCAAACAATCGAAGCACTTAAGTTCTGAGCTATAAATATCGATAATCTGTTTCCACTATATTCAAAAATAAATACTTATATGAAAAATAGGAAAGTCCGTTTGTACATTTTTTGATTTTAAAAAGGAGCAAGGGTTAATAGGATTTTTGACTAAAGTTTTACAAAGATGCACTAGAAAAAGATTTTATTTTATTTTTTACAAGTGCACTTCTCAGCAACTTAAGCGTTTAAGTACCCATATCATCATCATTCTCCCGCCCGTGTCCCACTCTAAGTGGGGTCGGTACACTATGTTTCAAACACACGCATGTTATTAATTGATTTGGTTAGTTATTTTACGACCGACCGCCTGCTTGACGTGAACTTACCTTAGTCGCCTTGATTTTTTTCTGTTTCCGAAAGTAACAGGATTTTATGTTACCTTTTATATAAAAGTTTATTATTATTATTCTTAATCTTTTGGAAGAATTGCACAATCTTTTAATAAAAACCATACAAAAATCCATTCAGTAGATTTTTAGAAAATCGATCTCATACAGACAGACAGCTTTGTTTTATGATAAGTATAGATATATGCTGTTTTGATTTGGCAACAAGGATCTTCTGTATATTCTTCATAGCTGCTACTGTCATATGTTTGAAAAACGTACAACAATGGAAACAGACACAAAGAGCACCAGATGCACGTGTTTAAACTTTAAAGGCGGTCGATTTCGTACCGACTAGGACTGTGAACGATGAAGACAGATTTTTCCGGTTCTTTGCTAGAGATTATAGTGTTATAGAGAAAATGTAACCGAGCATCGTTGCAACGAAGTAAGACGCGGCGTTTTATATTCTTCGGTAGAGGATGAGTGGTATTAAATCAGCTTTTCTTTGCTAAGCTCGTGGTAAAGAAATTACTATATATTGGCATAATTGTAAATAGTACATCGAACAACCACAACAAGATCTGTAAGGTTATTTGCCTATATAAAAAATAAAATCATAATTATTTCGAGAATCATATATAAACACGCAACATTCTAGCCATTCTACAAGCCAATCTAGACAGGCAGTGCTATTATGGCCTCCTATTCCTCTTTAGAAGGATACAAGAGTTTCATATTCTGGATCTAATCTGCTGCTAGTGAGTCCAGGTGTTAGTGACATGCCCAAGCCCATCGTCTGCGCCCTAGCAGGGGACTTTGGGGCGTTTCGAACGGGGTATATCGGATGTCTGGCTCCTGGCTCTGGCTCTACAGGTCTCTTTGAGAGCTCTTTTGAGAGGTCTCTACCCGGAGCAGATGTCTTTAGGATCTGAGCGGCTGTCGGCGAGGATCGGGGTAGTGTGTGCAACGACACCCTGTCTTTGCCAGCAGCGTGGTGGAGCATACAAGTCATTTTAGTTATGCGAGTCCAACAAAAAGGTACCCATAAGGGGTTTTTTTCCTAATTAATGTATAGAACCAGCTATACTCACGTCTTATTATATTGTATGAGCCCGACCAGTGTCAAGTCCATACGGGGCTCTTATTCATGAGATCTTCACGTGGCGTTATCGCTGCGGGAACTGCGTACAGCAGCTCACAGGGCGCGACTAGAGAGTGCCTGTAACGAGGCGAGGGGACGGCAGCGGCGCTGGTCGCGCGTTTGCTGTCGTTTTTTCCTGTTAAAATAATCTAATATTCGCTCGAGTCACGGCACGATACTGACTCTCTGTCAACCTACACCACTCTTAAAACCAATTTCCTTCGGGCCCCGAAGCTACAAGCCACACCAGTTGTTTCTACATTTTTTACCCTCATTAAAATTTATTATGACATATTATTCTCTAGGAAGGGGTAATTACTGTATTTTTAGAAACATTATCATAATATTCGTATGAGTTCCACTTATTAAAGCGTAATTGCATTGCGTTGTAATAAGACGCTTTTCTTAGAACTGTGTACTTTGTGGCTCGGCCCAAGTTATAAGATTCATGTTTATTGACTTCGGCGTTCTCTATATTTCCAGTCGTAGAATCAGTGCGCACATCCGGCGCCGTCGAGTCTCAGATGTCCAATCTGTCATGTCGCTTTGTTACCAGCGCCACCTTACCATGCATTTTACATATGCGCCAAACATCACAATCACAAGCGACAGCTATTAGACAACCTTGACTACTGACTCCATGATTCGGCTAAAGTATCCCAAATGATAACAGATGTAACGCCATCTGTCCGGCAGTTAAACAAGTCTATTATTATCTTCACTTCTCCGACAAGTCGGTGGAGGAGTTCAGAGTCCTCCAACGCTACATGGTTGACGCCGCTAAAGAAGACCCTACGATAGCTTGGTTTTGTTATAGCCCAGCGTCCACCCTGCCCACCAAGGTAGCTATCAGGGGGCTACCCCAAGACACCCCGCCGGAAGAAGTCGTAACGGCGCTGCGCACCCTTGGGTATCCGGCGGACCGAGCGAGGGCCCTCCCGGCGGTCAGAGGGCGGCACGGCTGCACATGGCTGGAGCCACAAGTGCCGCAACATCTAACTTCCCTCCCGCCACCCTCAGCACAGGACTCGGGCATAAATAACATTGTCCAGGTCCTGATTGAGGCGCTAATGGCAGCGCTCACAACTTACCTGGCAACCAGGGACGTCGTCGGCGCCATCACGGCGGCTATAACCCAATTTGGGCGGTCGTATCAATGACCGCCCTAAAAATCTTATATTGGAATCCGGGCGGCATAAGAGGTCACGTCCGTGAGCTAACTTTACTCGCCCAGTCGCAGGACGTTCACGTTATCCTCCTGGGCGAAACTAAACTCACGGATAGCGTCGAGCTCCGCGTGCCCAACTACTTCGTGTATCGTCGCGACGAAGTCTCTCCCCGGGGCCACCCGTACAGAGGTACGGCCGCTCTGGTGCGGAGGGACATCATACATGAGGAGTTGGAGCACACCCCGTTCAGTAGCACTCGCACACAGGGAGTGCGAGTCAACGTAGGGAACGAAGAGCTCCGTATCTATGCCGCCTACAAACCACCCGGACTGACCTTTTGCAACACGGATGTCGGGACCATCTTCGCACAGCAGGGACCCGCAGTGATCATGGGCGATCTCAACGCGAAACATCACGCTTGGGGATCGCGAATTATCACTGCGGACGGGAGGCGCCTGCACGAAGATAGCGTGAGGAGCGGGTACGGTGTGGTGGGTCCAGGAGCGCCGACCCACATACCCACCGACCCGCGCGCCCAGCCGGACGTCATCGACATCGTGTTGCACCACAGACTCGACCACCCGTTTGATGTCGAGGTCCTCTACGATCTCGACACCCAACACCTACCGGTTTTGGTCACCCTAGCCACCCAGGGAGGCTTCCTAGTGCCCCGCCCGCCGCGCATGCGGACTAACTGGGAGCGCTACACCGCCGAGCTCGCCGGGCTTGAGCTAGCAGGCCCGATCACCACCCCTTCGGAAGTCGACGATGCTGCTGCACTCGTCACCGAGGCGATTATCGCCGCCAAGGCAGCAGCGACCACCACCACGTCGACTTCACCACACACCAACCGAAGGAAGGACCTGCCAAGCTCGCTCCGCTGCATGCTCAGACGGAAGCGCACCCTGCGCCGCCTATGGGCCCGCACTCGTTGCCCCAGGGTGAAGGCTGACTTGAACCGGCTTGCAGAGAAAATCGCGCGTGCCATAGTCGCTCTCGACGAGGCGCGGTGGGAGTATACCGTCGATCGAGCGACGGAACATGACACAGCGCTGTACTCTCTCTGCAAGCAACTTACCGGACACGACACCCCCGTTTACCCGCTGCTCGATGGTGCGGGTAAACGCACCTACGCCGCCAAGGATCGTGCTGTGATTCTGGCGGACCACCTGGAAAAGACTTTTACGCCCAACGCCCCCAACACCTCCAACCTCCACGTCATCCGTCATCACGCGGCTGTCCAGGACAAACTGGAGAGGTTCCTGTCGGCCCCTACACCGCCGCTCCGGGGAGAGGACTTCATCTCCCTGTCAGAGCTGCGGTCGGTCGCTGCTCGCCTTGACAAGCGAAAAGCGCCAGGCTCCAACGGAATCACCAACGCCGCGCTGATGCTGCTGCCCCGTACGGGTCTCGTAGCGCTCACGAGACTGTTCAATGGAGTACTCCGCACCGGCCACTTCCCAGAGGCGTGGAAGACCGGGAAGATCATCGTTCTTCCCAAGCCGGGGAAGGACCGCCGCCTGCCTGGAAGCTACCGGCCGATCACCCTGCTCTCGCACATAGCCAAGCTGTTCGAGCGTCTGCTGCTGCGTCGAGTCACGCCTCACCTGCCCCTGCGCGAGGAGCAGTTTGGATTCCGCAGCGGCCACTCGACGACGCTCCAGCTGGCGAGGGTCTTTAACCACCTGACCAGTGAGCGGAACAACGGGCGCTACACCGTGGGGGTCTTTCTCGACATCGAGAAGGCTTTCGATCGCGTGTGGCACGCCGGGCTCCTGGTCAAGATCCTGGATACCACCATGCCGCCTGCTTATGTGCGAGTGCTGGCGTCATTCCTTAGCGGCCGTAGCTTTTACGTGGCAGTGGATGGTGCCGAATCCCAACCACGCACCATCCAAGCCGGAGTACCCCAGGGCAGTTGTATATCGCCGCGCTTATACGCGGCGTATACGGATGACATCCCCACCCTGCGCCACCATCTGCGGGAAGGGGAGGAGGACGTGCTGTTGTCGCTCTTCGCTGACGACAGCGCGTATTTCGCGTCGTCCTACCACCAGATCGTCGCCACTAGCCGCATGCAGTGTCTGCTGGACTTGTTGCCGGAATGGCTGGACAAGTGGAGAATGGCCGTCAACGTCGGGAAGACGGCCGCTTTGCTGACCAGTCGCTCCAAGCCGCTACGTCAACTCACTCTGCGAGGCCAGGACGTAGAGTGGAAGACCACAGTGAGGTTCTTGGGGTGTGAGTTGGACCGCAGGCTGCGCATGGTCCCCATGGTGAACCGTGCCGTGGGCCAAGCTGCTGCTGCCAGGTCCCAGCTCCACACGCTGTTCACATCCCATCTACCTGTCACTACCAAACTGCGGGTCTACGGTGCCTACGTCCGCTCGCGCTTGACGTATGCGGTACCCGCCTGGTACGCGCTATGTTCAGCGTACCAGAGGCGAAGACTTCAAGTCTAGCAGAATCGCTGCCTGCGAATGATCGTAGGAGCCCCGAGGTATGTGCGGAACGACGTCGTGCACAGAGACACCCAAATGCCGACCGTGGAGGAGTTCGTTCGTCGCCTTGCGCGCCGAATGTTCGCGCGAGCGGACAACAGTGCGCACGTTCACCTTCACGGCATCGCGCCACTCCACGCGCGACCACCCCAGGGACGTTCCCTGCCTCGCGAGCTCCTGCGATCACCGTCACCGCGGCCCGACGCGGACGACGACGGCGACGACGAGGACGACGCGACGGGCGAGAGGGCGACACCACCGGATACGACACAACCACCCGAACGAAACACCACTACCACCGGACGAGACACCCCCGATTTGGACATCGCGGTCTGGGAACTACCACTCCTAGGCCCCCCCACCGAACCCGACAACCCTTAGGTCACCTAGGTGACCTGGGCCTACGGCCCAAACATAGTCCAGGCCATTAAAGCCTGCGAGGACCAGCCCGGGCAAAGAGGTTCACCTCGAGGCCCGTACCCCGCCTACCCCCAAAGGTATGCGAGATGACCCCCCTGCTTCTCCGACATATATATATATATAGCTTTATATATCTTTAGTAGGTCACTGGTTTAGTGACAGTGGTGGGAGTGTTACTTAAATACTACCTTGGATGCATATCTTGCGTAATACTTGCATCACCATCACCACCACCCTCCTTCCTTTATTCCATTCTAAGTGGGGTCGACACAACATGTTATAAACATGTTGTCACATGATTTGGCTACGTATTTTACGACCTGCCTGCCTGACGTCAACTTATCTTACTCCTCTTTTTGACACCTTTTAAGAAGAGGGTGATATATTCCACTCAACCGGAACCAAACGGTGGCTCAACGTACCTTAGTCGCCTTTTACAATACCCCGGTAAGAAATAAGGGTGGTCAAATCATGTTTAAAACATGTTGTGTCGACCCCACTTAGAATGGGATAGGGACAGGAGGATGATGATTGCTTTATCGCGGAATAAAGTAAAACTACATTATTATCATTTTTATTAGAAATGCTGCCCGCTTCCGCTTATGACTTGCCACCCTAAAATAAGAACGAAGTACTCTGTACTGACAGTAAAACAAGAGTAAAAACGCTTCTTTTATACGACATAAATAATAAAGCCAGTTATTTATTACGACCTCGTAAATTAGGACGAACAAAATTAAATTCTACGTCAAAGCAAACTGAGTCTAATGTGCAGTGAACACAGAATGTGACAGATCAGATGGTTTATTTGTTAGGTTTTAATTGAATTTTAAACTTTTAATGTTCAATGGGGGGGCTAGGAAATTATAGAATTATTATAATGTTTATTACTTCGGTGATAGGGGTATAAAATTAATGCTTAAAGGGGTACTTTTCGTATTATATCGTAATAAACGAGTGGAAGTTTATTAACTTCTTAACTGTTAAGCGGGTAATTTTAAATTTAACATTGGTTCCGTGCAACGAGCAGATATATAGTGCGATTCTTCCTAAAGATTTAGTTTAATAGTACATTAAGGTTTTATGTAAATTAATAAAGAGGCAGTTGTATATAAACTAGTATTATTAAAACTAAACCTAAACCTTTATTAGATTTATGTAAATACTAGCTTTTACCCGCAACTTCGTTCGCATGGACTGTTGTCGTGTGATAGGTTTTGTCGATAATAGATGTCGCTTTTCAATGTCATCATATTCCTGTAGAATTAACAGGTTTTCTATAGCCTATATGTTATTCCGGTGTATAAGGAATATTGTGTCAAATTTCATCAATATTGGTTCAGCGGATTCGCCGTGAAAGAGTAACAAACATAAATCGATAATCACAAACTTTCGCATTTATAATATTGGTAGTATTACTAAAACGAGGATATGTTTATTTAGCATACAAAAAGTAAATTTACAGCCTATACTATTACTATACTATTAAATCAACTTTGATTAGACAGAAGGATTTTAGCTTATCTCTCGTTCTCTAGAATTTCTGGTTACTTGACTGTAAAAGGTAGATGAATTATTAATATAATTCGATTAAAAAAATGGCAAATTCAAAATTTACGACGTTGGTATATCTAATTTTATAATTTTTACTTTAAGAGGTAGTGGTTGTTTGAGATTTGAATACATCAATACACTCAAGCGCACCACGTCAGTTACAACTGAGCTGTAAGCGAGAGTGGACGTGTAGTGACAATCTATTAGTGCCTGCGCTAAACTCATACAATACAAAACATCTCATATACCAAATGTATTACTAAACAACAATTTTCATGATATTAAAGTAAACGTACGAAACTTAAACATAAACAAACCAAAAGCCCAATATTACCCACAGTCAAGGGTAAAGGATTGTGAATAATACATGTAGTGCGATACGCAATTGATCCTTGGAAGCTTAGACTCGTCCCCGGGGTGGTCTAATGGCCAGTTCATGTTTGGGACGAAAGAGCTATCTTCAAAATTGATCTGTTCTCTATTTGAGTTATAGGTTCCGTATAAAGATAAATATATGCAGTGTAACAATACTACTGATATTATAAATGCGAAAGTTTTTTGAGTGTTTGTTATTCTTACACGGCAAATGCACTGAACCAATATCAATGAAATTTGGCACAATTATTCCTTATACGCTGGGATTAAAGCTTATATATTAAGCTTTAGAAATCCTGTTGAATCTACAGGTATAGGGTGACATTGAAAAGCGCCATCTATTATCGACCTATTACACTATATATGTAATAGTCCATGCGAACGAAGTCGCGGGTAATAGCTAGTAAATATATTAATGAATGACAACATTGAAAACAGTCAAATTACATTCGATTAATTCTAATTCTGATCTACAATTTATACTATATCATCGTCCTGTTGACCTTATCCGACGTATTTTACGACCGGCCGCCTGCCTGACGTCAACTTACCTTAGACCTAATTAGAGACACCTTGGCCAGACAGAGGGTGACATTCTACTCAGCCGGATCCCACACGGCGTTTCAACTACCTTTGTCGCATTTTACGACACCTCAGCATGTACTGGGTTTTGGGGGAGAAAAACCGATCTAACTAGGTTTTATTTAAAAAAATCGCTTTATTCCTGTTTTTGGGCATTTAAAAATATTAAAATTTACATTGAATATAAAACAATATTTTTGCCGTAAATTACGAAATCAGCGTAGCTTATTCAAGGAACGAGCGGTTTCGAGAAATGAAAATACTTAGGATCGAGCCCCACCTACCCAATTATTTTTTTCTTTATTTTGTAAGTTTTTTTTTTCATTTTGTAAATAATTTTCATTTTGTAATGAAAAACCTCAATCGACGCTTCTATGCGACGGTTTTAGCTTCACCAAATACTAATGCGCGGATCTCTAATACCCAGACGTTATTTCGATGTTTCGTTTTATTTTATACTTCTTTAAAAAAAACCTTTAAAAGAGCACAATACTTACAGAAATAAAATGCCGTAAGGTATCTGGCTGAGTAGAATAGACCACACTCATTTCTTAGCGAGGCGTTGTAAAAGGCGACTAAGGTAAGTCGACCTGCCGTGTGGTATCCGATTGAGTAGAAAATACCAGCCTCTTTCTTACCGAGGTGTCGTAAAATACGACTAAGGTAAGTTGACGTCAGGCAGGCAGCCGGTCGTAAAATACGTAGCCAAATCATGTAACAACATATTGATAACTTGTTGTGCCAACCCCACTTAGAGTAGGATAAGGGCAGGAGGATGATGACCATCTAGTAGCATCTATACTCTGTAGTTAGTATTATAATATCGCACGCTTAGTATTAAAGTGACCTTAATCAAAATTTTCTTTGCCAAAGTGCAATAAAGCGTAGCGTCTACAAAAGTCGTGGGTGTTAAAGAGATTCATTACTTGAAAAAGCAAGAAAACAGTAGTTTTTTTTAATAGTTCGTATAGTGATATCATAGATGGCGTTAAAATAAGTATTACAATGTATCTAACGTAATGAAGCCTAATTTTGAATTATATTAATTTAATATTAAGAGTGCGATATATTCATATTATAAGTATTGACATATTCTTTTAAGCTTTTAACTGAAAACCAAGTTACAGAATTTGTCACCTTTTTCTACCTTAATATGAATGTTTGTTATTTTTGTAAATGTTGTAGCCATCTTTAATTAATATAGCATTTACTTTCTATTTTTAATATATCATGTACCTTTTGGACACGTTTTTAGTGTATATATTGTTGATGGCCTAATAAAATAAATAAATAAATATTGATAAATCAAAAAATCAAAATCAACATAATCTTTACATAGATAGATACATAGATAGATAGATAGACAGACAGACAGACAGACAGACAGACAGACAGACGGACGGACGGACGGACGGACGGACGGACGGACGGACGGACGGACGGACGGACGGACGGACGGACAGACAGACAGACAGACAGATAGATAGATAGAGGTAACTCTATGTAATAAATGTTACTAATACCAATTAGCAATATTGATAAGAGAAGGCTCTGAACAGTTCTCACAATTTAAGCCAAATGAAAGACCCCGCCCGTCCCTTTGATAAGAACGTTTGAACTTAATAATTCAGCCTTAGATTAACGAATGTAAGAATCTGTCTGGAACACTGTAGAACGGTTGTATTAATTAATTATTAACTAAGCCTTTTGAACTCATTTAAATGGTCTTGAGAATTTGCTGACACAATCTTCTAACTATAAATGTCTCCTCGCAAACATTGCCGGCCTAATTTGCTTAAGTCTTGTAGTTTGTTAATTTGTATCAATTAAGCGTCTTATAAACAAGAATATTATCATTAAAATTAATATTAAGTAGGTATTGTTTATTTAAATAGACTTTTATAAGCTTTTAAATAAACGAAGCTATGCTTCGAGTACATCTATCAATATCAAATCAAATCAAAAACCTTTTATTAACAACAGTCACACTTACCCTACATGAACATTTACACTTATAAAATAAACAATATAAAATAAAAAATTCTACCTATGCAGAGAAATGTGACGTTGCAAAAAGGAACACCACTCAGTATACGTTGAGGTGGCCCCCAACACTGGTTTTCAGTGGCGACCATACCCTAAAACTAAACTAATCCGCCACCAACGCCAGCGACAGCTTAACAAGGAAATGTAACTTTGTACATCCCATTGTTCACCTGTTTACATCATATATTATATTATAGTAAATAATAAAATTAAAAAATAAAAATTATATCAAGTATGTACTATAGTTATTTATTCATCTTTTAATCAGAAAATAAGCGACTCTTTTGACATAATTATTTTGGCGCCAGCGATTGTGGCGCGATCTTAAATATCCTTCTGCCCTTATCCCACTCTAATTTGGGCTGGCACAATTTGTTGTCACATGATTTGGTTACGTATTTGACAACCGAAAGCCTGCCTGACGTCGTATTTTACGGCACCTTGATGAGAAATTAGGTTGGTCTGTTCTACTCAGCCGGATACCACACGGCGGGTCAACTTACCTTAGTCGCCATTTACAACACGTCGGTAACAAATGAGGGTGGTCTATTCTTATCAGCCGTAAACCACACAGCTTAAACTATGAATACTATCTTCGATAGTTTTAATTCAAAAATTACAATATTAAATCAAATCAAAATAAATAAATATAATAAATATATGGGAAAGCTTTCAAACACTTGAAGTCATTACATTTTACAACACCTCGGTAAGAAATGAGGGTGGTACTATTCTACTCAGCCGTATACCACACGGTGGTTCGACTTACCTTAGTCACCTTTTACGACATGTCGGTAACAAATGAGGGTATATCTATCAAAAATTGCGTGAAATTGTGCATGCGACGCTTATGGTGTCGGGTTCAAATCGGTCTTTATATAAACCTGTAATGTCAAAAATCAGTCTCCAAGCCGAAGGTAGTGTCCATTCACCGTCTCTGTTAATATTCGGGTATCGGCTAATGTTAGTAATGCCTGTTATGATTGCTATGTTTTTCTTGCTGGGAGATATTATCTGATGAGTTCTTTATGTCAAAAGATTTGAGGAACAGTTTTGATTGTCAAAACGTTTTCCTCCATGTTTTGTTCTATTCTGTTTTTATTCTTTAACCTATAACGCTGTTTATTATTCCATATTAGTAACTAATCTATCTCATATTTTACAAGTATCAAAGCAATTAATCTAACTTCAAGGATCAAACTACTCGAAGATGCTTCAGTTGGAGCGCCAACACTTTAAAGGAATTAGCAGGAAAATTAGCAAGTTATACGTCGCACATAGCCATGTTCACACGAACTTGGTAAATCGAGCGGCAACTTGACGCTGAGTTAATTTATTGGCAATCGAAACAGCACGCGCTGATGGAGTGAATTAAATGAGTATGCACAGAGTAGAATTAGAAATTTATTTCCGACTAGCTGTGCCGGCAGCTTTGCCCGTATGGTCCTCCGAGGCGGTCGGTGCATTTGGTGCTCCCGATGCACCGGTTAGCGGAGGGGGCTTCTCTCTCGAGGGGTCCCTACTCGGAGGAGGTGTTCTCTGTGATCAGAGCTGTTGGCAGGGATGGGGGCAATATGTACAACGATACCCTTTCCTTGCCATCGGCAGGGTGGTGGAGGACACATGTCGTTTTAGTCGGTGCGAGTCCGACATAACCGGGGTTTTTTCCTGTATAAAAACGCATGGTAATCAGCGAGTCACAATTTTTTTCCCGAATTGAAAATTTCAACCTAAAAGTAGTCCGTAATTATAAGTGATTTTTGAATAACTTTCACCGTTTACTTAGTGCACGCAAGAAAGCTTTAAATTTTGCCGTTTTCGTATTTTTTTTATTGCTGCTGCGCTCCTATTCATCTTAGCGTTATGTTAAATAGCCTATAACTTTCCTCAGTAAATGGACTATCTTACACTGAAATAATTTTTCAAATCGACTCATTAGTTTTTGAGATTAGCGCGTTCAAACAATCAATCAATCAATCAATCAAACAAACAAACAAACTCTTCAGCTTTATATATTAGTTTGGATGAAAACGGATAGTCTGCTTTACATTTAGCATTAGGTATATATATTTTCTTTTCTTTATCGCGGATTATAGCACAATAATTTTATTATTACTTTTGTATAATAGTTCTCCACAAAGTAGCGCCTAATTCCATAATTTATTTAAATTCGCTTGTTAAAATTTATCATATAAAACCAATATTATACCTAATGCCCACTAACATTTTAGGTATTATTTTATGACGCAAAGGAACTTGTTTACTATGGTATTTTTCCTATGACGTATATCGTCAATTTTTTATAATTGTTTATGTACACAAAGTAAATTTTAGAAACAAGTTGTTGAATTGTTATCTTTAATCTCGCTGCATTTTTTAACCATGTTCCAAAGTACTGCAAAAGTTATATTGAAGTTTTTATTTGTGTTAATAAATTTAATTTGATTTTTAATTGTTTTATGCAATTATATATTTATGCTGTGTGGTATCCGGCTAAGTAGAATAGACGAACCTCATTTCTTACCGAGATGTCGAATATGCCAATTAAGTCCACCAGCCGTGTGGTATCAGGCTGAGTAGAATAGGCCTCTTTCATTTCTTACCGAGGTGTTGTAAAAGGCGACTAATATAAGTTGACCCTTCTTTATACGGCTGAGTAGAATAGACCACCTTCATTTCTTACCGAGGAGACCGTTAAAGACGACTTAGGTGAGTTGACCCGCCGTAGGTTATCCGGCGGAGTAGAATAGACCACTTTCATTTCTTACCGAGGTATCGTAAAAGTCGACTAAGGTAAGTTGAGCCGCCATGTGCTATCCGGCTGAGTAGATTAGACCGCCCTTATTTCTTACTAAGGTCTTGTAAAAGGTGACTAAGGTATGTTGACGTCAGGCATGCGGCTGGTCTTAAAAAAAACTATCCAAAACATATCCAACTTAGAGTGGGTTAAGAGCAGGAGAATGATGATATGCAATTTTAAGTAAAGCTAAACTCTGCTGAGTCGCGTCATAGGTATCACAAGCCTTTTGTGACATCTTGTATGTCTATGATATATATCAAATCTTCTTATACATATGGATATTTTACCACTAGATTCATGGCGTGATATTTTTTCTTTTTTTTATAGAAGGGGTGTAAACCCCCTATGGGTACCGCTGCCCGACTGTGACAGGCGGCGGTTATGTCGGACTCGCACCGACTAAAATGACCTGTGTGCTCCTCTACGCTGCTGGTGGCGGGGACAGGGTATCGTTGTTCACGTTGCCCCCACCCCCGCCGACAGCAGCTCTGATCCCAGAGAACGCCTCCTCCGAGTAGGGCCCCTGAAAGGAGAAGTCCCCCTCCGCTAACCGGTGCATCGGGAGCACCAGATGCACCGACCGCCTCGGGACCTGTAAGTCAGACGGCCGATATACCCCATTTGGCACGTCCGACGGTCCTCTTACAGAGCGGCAGACGATGGGCTTAGGCAAGACCATCTGGACTCACCAGCAGCAGATTGGATCCAGAACAAAAGTTCCCGGAACCGCTCCACCGCCCCCCTCCGTCTCAAAGCATTGTCACCATTGCTTAATGCAAAATATGCCAAACCAAGTATAATAATCATTTTAACTTATATTGTTAGGTTTTTATTTTTCAAACCGCGATGCATCGTACGAGAGCGTTATTTATTCCCGCACTTTAAAGTTTTCCTTAAAATGTACGTCGCTTCATTTTTATTCATCATGCGAATGACTGTGAAGGAAAACCTTAGGAGGAAGCTTTAATATTTCAAGAGGATTTCTAGGATTCACTTATTCTTGAGGCGAGGACTATCACTCTACATTACTTTTTTTTTAAAGATAACCAGAAATTTGGGTTACAAATATATTCTTATATATAAAGCTGAAGAGTTTATTTGTTTATTCGTTTGATTTGAACGCGCTAATCTCAGGAAGTGCTGAACCGATTTGCAAAATTCTTTGAGTGTATGATATAACATGTGTAGAAGAGGAGCAGCAATAAAAAATAGAACGAAAACGGAAAGTTTAAAGCTTTCCTTGCGTGTGTTGAGTAAACGGTGATAGTTATTCAGAAATCATGTATCACAAAATTGTTCCCCTCTAAGCGTTCTAAATAAAAGCCCGCGACAGCATATATCTAGCTTTTAAGGTTAACCCACTTTAACCATTTTTATGGTTATCAAAATACTATATTACGGTTTTTTCTTTCCACGCGGGCGGAGCCTCTGGCGATTGTTAGTTACTGATAAACTTGTTAACCCTTCCAGCTAAGCTAAATGCTTGTGTTAGGAGTGGGTTCACATCGGTAGTAGGCCAGGATTCGAACCCACGACCTCTCGATCGCAAGTCCGTTACTCTTACCAACGATGCTGCTAAAGCATAGTATACAAAAGAAGATTATTTTTGTGATAGAAGCATATCTTAACTGATGTCAGCTACGCACTAAGCTGCAACGATTAACTGGTAACCATGTATCCGTTCGCGACGCTCGGTCGTTTATATGCTTCTGCACATATAATTTCCGCATTTCGCAACCTCGGCGATGCTTCTTCGCTCACCCGTCCCCCCCGGTGACGCTGTAAAAGCCGCAATAGGACTAACAGCATACAGTCAATTCGAAAAAAAACCATGTATCAAATTGTCATTATTTTTTTGTTGAAAAGATTATCCGCCGAGTTTATTGTTGGTTCTTCTCGGTAGGAGCAAACTTCCTAATCAGTGGTAGCTTCTTTATAACGTTTGACTTTAAAATGTTTTTCTTTAACTGCGCGATCTCTTCAACACAATTTATCTAAATCTGTAATGTACCATTAACCTTAACTTTTCGGAAGAATTGCGTTACCTTTTAGTATAAATCTTACAAAAATCCGTTCAATGGATTTTAAGAAAATCGATCACATACAGACATACAACTTTTAATTACTTTGTTTTAATCATCATCTTCCTGCCCTTATTCCATCTCTAAGTGGGGTCGGCACATGTTATAAACATGCTGTTACATGATTTGGTTGCGTTTTTACGACCGGCCACCTGCCTGACGTCAACTTACCTCAGTCGTATTTTACGACACCTCGGTAGGAAAGAAGGTGGTTTATTCTACTAAACCGGATACCACACGATGGGTCAACTTACCTGAGTCGCCTTTTACGACACCTCGGTAAGAAATGAGGGTGGTACTATTCTATTCACCCGGATACCACACGGCGTAGTTACTTTGTTTTAATATAAGTATAGATTTCGTATTTTATCTAGTCTTGTCTCAAACACATTATATACGCTCCTTAACAATTTCAAGGGAATCGAATACTGTTTACAAGAAAACGTCATTTATAATCATTAGCCCGTTCTTGGAAAGGCCATTTCTTTTCCCTTAATGAGATTTATTTTTACGCCTGTACATACCTCTATAAATATAGCGCGATTTCGCGATTTGTTGCCAAAACAGAAGTTACAATAAAATTGTTTGCTGTAATCCGCGTTTGTTAAGAGAATATATATAATGCTAAGTGTATGAAGCAGGCAACAATCACATACCATACATGCAACATTAGTCGCCATACAGCCGACAACACCAACACTCCATACAAGCACTACACACACTCCCTACCACAACCTCTACGAACGTTTCGCCCCGAAACCGAAGCATCATTAGGAGGATAGGCTCCACGAACTAAATTCTAGTGCATTACAATTTTGTTCGTGGACTTTTGTTCTCTTAACAACTCTTTTGTTCTCCCTGTTTTCGGGTACTAAAAAAAACTGCTACAATGTTATGAGAAAGCAAAGGATAATCACGCTGTCAATTATAAAGTCATGATAGCTTATTTGGATAACGGGCTGTTTAGAGAGGTGATAATACTTAGGATAGACCGCCATCTGCCCAATAATTTTTTATTTTTTTCTTTTTTTATATTTATTTATTTATTTATTTATTCTTACTGCACTATATTTTTTTTATCTTAAAAAAAATTACCGAGTAAGGCTCGGTCACCCAGATACTGTTATTTATTGTATACTTTAGTGTAATAGTTAGCATTATGATAAAAGTATGGGTCAAATTTTGTACACCAGGATCCATTCCAGGATTCCATTTAAAAAAGTATTGCCTTTTTTTATATTAAAAAAATTACCGAGGAAGGCTCGATCACTGAGCTACTTAGGTTTTATAAGTAAATAGAAATTACACAAAATTAATTTCATCTAACCATTAATTTCTAGATAGTGATCATCAATTATCATTATAATTTGAGTAAGCAATAGCTGAGTATGCGGAAATAGTATAGTATATGTGGGTAAATCTTGTAATAAATATTAACAGCTTGCGTGACAAAATTATTTATTTATTACAACTAAAATTTGCCTAACGTCTGCTTCGACTAACTGCTAACCATCTCCTTTTATCTAACACTACGGTTCAGAAGTTACAATAAAGTTATTTCGCTGTAATCATCGTTTGTTAAGATAATGTATGTAATGCTAAGGGCCTGTTTCATAAGTTACTGATAAAGTGTCGGATAGTTAACCGACAAATAAACTAAGTAAATAAAAATAAAAAAAGCAGATAAATGTATCTAAAAAGTAAAAAAAAAAAAAATCGTGGCCATTTTTAATAGGTATTTGCTATGTAGCAGATAAACAAAATAGCAGCCACATGATCTACCTGTTAACTTATTAAGGACTTTAAGTACTGAATAAGCCTATCAGAAATCTAAGAAAAGCAAAATTCCGAGATATGTGTCAGATATGTTTCGAATAATAACTGACAGTTTATTGGTAACTTGTGAAACAAGCCCTAAGTGTATGAAGCAGGCAACATTCATATACCTTATACATGCAGGACAAGTCACCACACGTATCCCAAAACGCCGTCAGCACCAACACTCCACACAAGCACTACACTAGTGTGTGACTTTTGCCTGCTTCATACACTTAGCATTACATATATTCTCTTAACAAACTCGTATTACATCAAAATAATTTAATTGTAACTTTTGTACTATGGAATTCCACAAAGTAATGCCCGCTTCTATAAATCACTACGTACACACTTAAAAGCTCTTAATAATTCTTTACTCGTTCTCCCTCTTTCTGTCTTCTTATCTAACTGTCACTGCTTCGAAGAATCAAGTCGTAACGCGCTTTAGAATCGCGAATACCGAAGAAACTGGGTTCGAAACATTTCGGTTTATAAGTATAACCTTTTAGTGTATATCTTCTGAGCAACCAGGCTAGTGCTGCTTTGATTTGCAGATTTGCAAATCTTGCACCTGAAAAAAGAATAAATATATATTATAAAACAAGTTTATATTCGTAAATAAATAATATTTCGTGTTCTAATCGGCTGTATACCACACGGCGGGTCAACTTAACTTAGTCGTCCTTTACGACAGCTTAGTAAGAAATGAAGTTGGTCTCATCTACTCAGCCGGATACCACAGGGCGGGGCAACTTACCTAAGTCGCTTTTTACGCCACCTTGGTGATGTATTCTACTTAGCCGGATACCGCACAGCGGGTTGACTTACCTTACTCGCCTTTTACGACAGCTTCGTGAGAAATGAGGTTGGTCTATTGTACTCAGCTGGATAGCACACGGCGGGTCATCTTACCTAAATTGCCTTGTAGGACTCCTTGGTAAGAAATGAGGGAAATCTATTCTACTCAGCCGTATACTACACGGCTAACTTAATTATTAATGTAATGATGTTGTTAATTTACCTATGCAGTTACGATATCCTTCACCAAACGGCATATAACTAAATGTTACTATTTTTGAGACATTCTGAGGAGAGAATCGTTCTGGATTGAATATTTCAGGGTCCGTAAAATATTTTTTATCATTATGCAACGCGTAAATTGGTATGATGACGATGTCGTTTTTGTTAATTTTGATATTATGTCTCGGTAAAACTGTATCATTCATACACATTCTTTGCATAAGTCCAATAGGAGGATACTTTCTCATAGTTTCATTGACTATCATTTCCATGTATTCCATTTTTTGTACATTTTCATATGTTAATTTTTCTTGACAATTATCAAAAATACTATCAATTTCATCGTGCAGTCGTTGCAAAATGTCAGGATTATTTGACAGCTCGAGCAGTGCAAAGTTTATTAAATTAGCAGAAGTATCAACTCCGGCTATGAAAAAAGAAAAAACTTGAGCAGCAAGCATTTCATCTGTAGCTTCTAATTTGTAATCAGTTAATTTGTCATACAGTATACATTGGTTCTTCAATTTCGAAAACGTGTCCATCACATCGTGCCTTTTCTCTTTAGCAATATTTCGGCTGTCCAAAAATTTCTTAACAATACCAACAACAAAATATTTATGCTCACCGAATGTTTTTAAATTGAGAAAATTAAACATTCTGGGGAAGATATTCGAAAGTGCCATTTTAATGTTAAAAACCAGAAGTGAATCTGAGGAATTCCAACGGTTGTCTAATACTGGACACGTCATTGTATTTTCACATTGGGAGTTGACTCCAAATACCGATGCACTGATTGAAGCCGAAGTATATGTATGGAGAGCTTCAAAAAGTTTCTCTTTCAAGTGACCATTCGCTTCAATATATTTAGTAAAATCGAAAGCGCAACGTTCGATCGTGCCAAACATTTTTTTTAATTTCAATCCCGTAAACACTGGTGAAATATTCTGCCTTACTAACCTCCATCTACAATAATTGTCTATCAAAAGTAAATTATCTGCTAAAGTGTCTTGAGGATTTATATTATATCCACGGCCGTAAAAATTTTGAAATTCACCTTGCAAAACAGTTTGAATGTCTTCCAGATTCTTTAAAATCAGAACAGGCTTATTTCCTACAAACGTACCAATGCAATCTTCAGTAGGATGTGCCTCGTATATATTCTTGTACACTTCAGATAATGAACATTCGCCTATCAAAAAATTCCATGCATACGTATTTATTTGTAATATATTACGTTTCTTCCAATATTTTCTATTTTTATTCATAAAGACTAGCACTTGTAATAAGAAACACAATCCTAACAATATAAGTAGAGGCATGATGACTGAATAAATAAGAATGGCGGAAAACGTAGTATTCGTATGTTTATATAAAAACGACTAGTTCCTACAAAGAGGAGTGTTTCTGTAATAATTTTAATTACTTGTACGTATTAAGTCTTATGTAAAAGGTTATGTAAATGAAAACAATACGTTTTGACGTTTTAAATTAATCAAAGAGATGGTTGAGTAATTTACAGAGAGATAGATAATTCTTATTGCATAAAATTATACTATAATAAAAAATGTTAGCAAAAAACTGCGAAACTAAAAATAAGGTAAAAAACATGAAAATACCTGAAATAAAAAAAGGATTTTTTTATGTTATAGATTAGTAGATAACATTATTTATTGTATACTTATAAGCTGTGGTAGCCCAGCGGTAACACCGTTCGACTCTTTCGAAAAGGTCACGGGTTCAAACCCGGGCAGACACCAATGAGTTTTTCTGTTAAAACTTATGTGTCTAATTGATAATTGCAATTTATCACACGCTTTTCGGTGAAGGAAAACATCGTGAGGAAACCTGCATATCTCTAGAGAATTCTGGAGATATGTGTAACCTACCAATCCACATTGGAGCAGCGTGGTAGGTCTTAGCCCCAAACCTTCTCTCCAAAAAACGGAGAGAAGAGGCCTATTCTCAGCAGTGGGATAGTAACAGGCCGCTACTTACTTCCTTACTTACTATTGTATACTTAAGTGTAAATTTTAAAATTATGATAAAAGTTTGGTAAAATGCCAAGCCCCGATGGCTTGTTGCTATAAAGCGATCTTACGGCTAAGAACTTAATTTTGTAAAAGGGAAAAAAGGGATGATAAAAAAAATATTTTGTGTTAAAGGAAAAGAAAATCTATAAAAAAAAATTGGGAGATCCTACTAGCCTTATCCCACTGAAAGTGGGGTCGGCGCAACATGTTATAAACATGTTGTCATATGATTTAGCTACATATCGTACGACCGACCACCTACCTGTCGTCAACTTATCTTAATCTTTTAAGACACATCGGTAAGAAATGAGGGTGGTGTATTCTACTCAGCCGAATACAACACAACGGGTCAACTTACCTTAGTCGCCTTTTACGACACCGGTAAGAAATGAAGATAGTCTATTCTACTTAGCCAGATACCACACGGTGGGTCAACTTACCTAAGTCACCTTTTACGACACCTCGATAAGCAATGAGGGTAGTGTATTATACTTAGCCGGATACCAAACAACGAGTCATCTTACCTTAGTCGCCTTTTACGACACCGGTAAGAAATGAGGGTGGTGTATTCTACTCAGACGGATACCACACGAACATTTATATGTGCGAGTTTTTTTAACTAACTCTATTGCGATAATTTGTATGACGGTGCAACAGCGACCTCTAGTGGCCGCTGTTCCAGCGCCAAACAAATTTGCGTTACGCTAACGCGATCGAGTATGTTAAAACGCACACAGGACATACAGTACATTAATCATTAGAATATATTTTCTTTTATCGCGAACAATATATATCAAATATCAAATATATATATCAAAAAGTTCATCAATTTAGCAATTATTTAATAGATATAAAAAATATATTAAAAAAAAGACTTTATTACAAGATTTTATTTCAATTTTTTCTGTTATAAATCTTTCTTTTTATTTACAACAAAAATCTAAAAGATTAAATCTCTTATTTAAATATTGAAGATATGTGCTATAAGCTGTGATAGCCCAGCGGTAGCTCCGTGCGACTCTTTCGAGTAGGTCACGGGTTCAAACACCGGGCAGACACCAATGAGTTTTTCTGTGAAAACTTATGTGTCTAATAATAATTGCAATTTATCACATGCTTTTCGGTGAAGGAAAACATCGTGAGGAAACCTGCTTAACTCTAAAAAATTCTGGAGATATGTGTTACCTATCAATCCGCATTGGAGCAGCGTAGTAGGTCTTAGCTCCAATCCTTCTCTCTAAAAACAGAGAGAAGGGACCTATTCCCAGCAGTGGGAGAGTCGCTACTTTACTTTTACATCCTGATTAAGATGTAGCCTGTTGATAATCTTGGTATAAATAAATAAGTACCCGGGTGACCGAGCCTTGCTCGGTAATTTTTAAAATGATGTAAAAAAATTTTAAAAAAAAATAGGCCAGGTGGGGCTCGAACCTATGTATTTACACCTCTCTAGACCGCCCGTTCCCCAAATGAACTACCATGACTTTACGTCTGACAGCGAAAAATTGTGATTGTATTCAACGTAAATTTAAAAAAAATTTTAGATAATATTTTTAAATAAAACTTATCTAGATCAATTTTTCTCCCCCAAAACACCCTACATGCGGAATTTCATTTTTCTGAAAATCGTTGGAGCCGTTTCCAACATTCCGCATTGCATATAAATACATACAAGATTAACTCATTTAAATATTAAAGATACAATGTGAAGGTTATAGACCAAACCAAAGCGCAAGATGTGGTTATCTTTAAATGGGTCTACATCCTGATTAATATGTAGCCTGTTGATAAACTAGTATGAATAAATAAATAAAAAATTTTACTTTTCAAAAAGTTCGGTGCATTTGATACCGTCTGAGACTTAACGAACTATAAGGAATTACATACAAAGCTTTATACCCATAATTTATGTAGGCAGACATAGGTCTACATCCTGATTGAGATGTAGCTTGTTGATAATCCTAGAATAAATAAATGAATAAATAAATAAATAAATATTATTACTTTTGCAAAAGTTCGGTGCATTTGATACCGTCTGAGACTTAACGAACTATAAGGAATTACATACAAAGCTTTATGCCCATAAATTTATGTAGACAGACATAAACTTGACGCCGTTTGCAACAAGAGCTAGCTCATTAGAATGATATATGATAACAATAACAAATTGCTTTATTCCTTACGCGATGAAATTAAGTCTGAAGATAAATTTACCGTACAATTTATTTGCGTCTTAACTTTACCGTCTTGGTAATATGCAATTTTATATTTGATTAGCAATCGCCAGTGGCTCCGCCCGCTTGGAAAGATTAAAACCGTAATATACTTGAAGTATTCGAATAATCACAATAATGGTTAAACCATAACCTTAAAAGCTAGACATATGCTGTGCAATTTTGTAATACATGATTTTTAAATAACTTACACCGTTTACTTAGTGCACGCAAGGAAAGCTTTAAATTTTGCCGTTTTCGTAAATGTTTTTATTGCTGCTCCTCTCCTATTCATCTTAGCGTAATGTTATATAGCCTATTCCTGAGATTTCCTGAGATTAGCGCGTTCAAACAATCAAACAAACTCTTTAGCTTTATATATTAGTATAGATGAAAATTTATAATAAATAATTCACTTTCGTTAAACTGCTTTTGTTTTAAACTTACCTTAGTCGTCTTTTATGACACCTCGGTGACATACACGTAGCTTAAAATTGTGAATTTCATTTAAATAACATTTACAGATACTAAAAGGCAGTTAATAATTTATTTCTGAAATTCCCTAGATAATCCGTTTTACTGTATAAAATATTTTATATTTTCGCTCGTTAATGATGCAAGCAATATCCCACTGTGGCAATTTAACCCATTTGTTACATGAGGAAACCCTTTATGGGTACTGCTATCCGCTCGGAAGCAGTTATGCCTCAAGGAACTTTTCTCCAGATATAGCGTCAATTCCCTCAACGCGAAGCCCAGAGTTTTTCAATTAACCTACAAACCTATAAATGCTCTGAATTATTTATTTTTGTCCTTGTTACTCACGATCTTTAACCTAATAAAAGCTAACGGTGTTCCACCTCGCTGCTTGGTGACGATGGCTCAGGAATACTGAACGCATCACATCTACATCCTCGTCAGCAGGTGACTCCTGCTACTCTTGATAAAAACTGAACAGACCTTTGCACCAGAATTGACGCTTCGAGAACACTTGAATGCATCGGCTACCTCAAGAAACCTCTCTCCAGATATTGTCGATTCCCTCTATTCGATGCCCAGAGGTTTTCCATTAACATACAAACTTATAGATGCTCTGAAGCATATCCTATTTATTTTTGTCCCAGTCATTAACAGTATTTAACCTCAAAAGATCCAACTGGACCGATTCTAAGCCTTAGTACATTATTAATCTTATTCCTGCCTAAGATAACTCGCACGATCGTAAATTTATCCTGTTTGTCTAATTAAATACGTCTTAGATAAGCTAGGTATTGATTTTCATTTGATCATACGCTTAGTTTGGTCTGTTAACCTAGTTTTCGACATTATCTTGGTTTTCAATCATAGATCTTGAGTGTTAAATATACAGAAGTTATGATATAAACTGCGTTTGTTAAGAAAATCTATGTAATCCTAAGTCATTCTTCTGCCCTATCCCGCTCTAACTGAGGTCGGCAGAACATGTTATAAATATGGTGTAACATTATTTGGCTTCGTATTTTACGACCAGCCACCTGCCTGACGTTAACTTACCTTAGTCGCTTTTTGTGACACTCGTTAAGGAATCAGTGTGGTCTATTATACTTAGCCGGATATCACGCGGCTACTATGTAATCCTAAGTAAGGAGGCAACGTAACCTTATATATATATACCGTACACATCAGGACCAGTCACCATACGTCTCACAAAACGCCGCCACCAATAACACACTACACAAGCACTACATACTCACTGTAACAATCTCTACGATCGTTTCACCTCGTAACCTAGTCATCATCAGGAGAACAGGCTCCACGATAAAACGTAATGCGCCGCACCGTCTGCGAAAGCAGTCTTATATACAAACTATTATAGCGGTCTGCCCCTGCTTCGCACGGGTATAAAATATATATCCCATGTCAGTCAGTGTAAAAAAAATTATTAAAATCGATCGAGTAGTTTTGATTTATTCATTACTGCCCGTGGCCCGCACGCGTTAAATTTGGAGAAAAACAATTTCCTTTCCCTATACCAAGAAGATTTCCTGCTATCTTTGGAATATCTAAATTCATATAGTACATTTTTACTTATTTACTTTTACATTTTCCCTATGTATTTAATTTTTACAATTAATTACAGAATGTCTTTAAACAAACTCTTGAAAGAGAGACATAGCTGCTAAAGTCGAAGTGTTATAGGGTGAAGGGCGGCGTCCTCACGGCAATTTAAATCTGTAATATCTCCGAAAATGTTCACTTAAATTACATACTGTAAACGGCCATATTGATCTACATTAAATCAACTATTTATTTAAGGTACTTAATTGGATAAGGATTAATGCTGTATTGTATAAAAATTGCTTAAAAAATATGGCATTATTTTTCGTAAAAAGTAAATGACAAAAAATGCTATAGTGGGTTATCCATAAGAGATAAACATATACCATCGCGGACTTTTCTGTAGACCTTTTCAGAAGTACAAATACTTAGTACATTATTTTGATAAATCTCGTAGGGTTTAGCCTACGTTTGCAATGTAAGCGGAAAATATGTAATTATTTACAGAAACCTCAAAAATTACAGTATTTCTCTACTCCGTATTGAATGTTATTACACGTACAAACCTTCCTCTGGAATCACTCTATCTATTAAAAAAAACCGCATCAAAATCTGTTGCGTAGTTTTAAATTTTTATGCGTACATAGGGATATAGGGACTTTGTTTTATAATATGTAGTGATAGTTCAACCTCTACCATAGATTTCTTTTCCAAACACGTGTTTGCTACCGGAATTGCAAACCATTACTTACTCTTTAATCTGATCGTTACATTGCATTAATCGAGAGGTGGTTTGAATCTCGGCCATTATATTACCGATGTGAACCCACTTCTAACATATAGCTTAGGAGATAGACTCCTCCTTTTTAATTATCTTATTTTTTTTTCGAATTAGCCCTGTTAGCCCTAACGGCTTTTACAGCGTCACCGGGTGGGCTATTATCTTAAGTTGCTCCAAAATATGAAGTCGGAGGCTCTTATCGCATATGTGATGAATATTAAAGAAATGATTTCTTTGTAATCTCTTTATTACATTAGTTAAAATAAAAATGCTTGATATAAAAGTACTTTATGATTTATAAGATACTTATGTGTTGTTAGTTATATAAATTTCTATTTTATTCTATTGTATGTCCTTGTGTAGTTTCACGAACGCTGGCAATCCAATTTAAGTTCGTCGACTAACCCCTTTCGTGAAATTGGACCTACCTAGTATGACTCAGGTGTACATAAAAAAGGTAAAGTCACAGCCTGTTACTTTCCCACAGCTGGGCACAGACGTCCTCTCTCTATTTTTAGAACTTAAACGTTAGAGTTTAGACCGACCACACTGATCCAATGCGGATCGGTAGATTATTCATATCCCATGAATACTAAGATAAGATAGATTTCCTATCTAAGATATCTAGAGATATCTTTCTATCTAGAGATATATATCTATCTAAGATATCTAGAGATATCTTATTTACTCATGATGTTTTCTTTTACCGAAACGCGTGTGACAAATTGGAAATTTATCCATATATAAACTCGTTTGCTACATTGCGAGTTCTCATCGTCGACCCAGAGGAGCAATGATTTCTGCACGAGTTCAATTAGATTAATGACTAACTTTGATGTTTCCGGAGTTAAAGTGGAAATTAGAGTCCACGAGTTAATTATAATTAAATCAATTACTTATACTTCCTTAACATTAAATGGATTTTAATTATTTTTGTTAAATGTATTCGGAGTTCAAAAGAACCTTTCAGTGTGATGGCTATTAAATTTAATGGCGAGTCACTTAATAGCGAGTAAATAATTAATACATTTTCATTAAACCTCGTTTCCTTGTTTCGTTTCGTTGTATGTTGGTTAGTTTAAGTACTCATATAAAAAAAATTTAAAATATATATAAAACAAGTCAAATTAAAAAGGCTTTGAAAACAGCTTTTAATTAAATTTCATGTCTCTACTTTTAACCGTTGTGGAGGTACCTTGTCTGGAGCCAATCCTGGCAATACTATCAGGTCATGCTTATCATAATCACGCATTGTTATCGGGACTGAAGTAAGTCTCGAACTATGCATGGAGCAAGAAGTATGTAAAATTTCAGCTCAGTCGGAAACCGGGAAGTGGGTACAAATTTAATTTGCAAGATTCCACCTTCACATACATACTTTGCAATTTGAATGAAACCTTTTAACAAAAAATGGAGTGTTTAAATAATTACTGTTTGTTATATAAATAAGAATAATTTAAGATATCCAAAACTAAAGGTAATATTATTTTACTATATTTGGTTTTTTTGCAATATATATTATTAAATGTAGCGTGTAACATCTGTTTTGATATCTCATCTGCGCGATGTACGCAAAGTGAGAATAGACTCCACAATTAAGCGATCTCAAAATAATGTTATGATTACTTTTGTAATAGAAGCGAGGATAGATTCCACGATCGATCGATCTCAAAATAATGTTATGATTATTTTGTAACAGAGGCGAGGATAGATTCCACGATCGATCGATCTCAAAATAATGTTATGATTATTTTGTAACAGAGGCGAGGATAGATTCCACGATCGATCGATCTCAAAATAATGTTAACGTTATTTGTGTATTTAAATTGGAGAAAGACGCCACGGTCGATCAAGCTCAGACTAAAATTTTGTAATACGGATTTTCGCAAAGTAACGCTTAATTTTTAAAAAATATTTTCAGGCGTTTTTACTTATATCGAAGAGAATCCACCATAAGCCGTGTTAATTGTTTGGAGATTGTTAGGCTTAATTTTAAATTTATTCGTTTTCGTATCACGTATATTGGAATTTTTTATAACTCACAAATTATCATTGTTTATAACTTAAGAATAGGAAACCTCATGTTTTAATGTATTTTATTTCGCTCTGCTGATTTTATTCTCTTGTAAAGTTTTAATGAGACGCCCGGAGATGGGGCAAAGTTGGATAAGTGCTTTTTTTATTTTAATGTCGCTCAGATTTCAAACTCCTAACGTACCTAAAAAAATGTCTCTATAAAAAATATGTCTCTTTAAACACAGAAGATTATATATAAAAACTATTTTGTCGTGTGGTATCCGGCTGAGTACAATAGACCAGCCTTATTTCTTACCGAGGTATCGTAAAAGGAGTAAGGTAATTTGACATCAGGCAGGCGGTTGATCGTAAAATCAGCAGCCAAATCATGTGAGAAACATGTTTATAACATGTTGTGCCGACCCCACTTAGAGTGGGATAAGGGCAGGAGGATGATGATGACGTTTTTTTAAACACAGAGGATTAAATATAAAATCAATGGCGTTTTTGATTAATTGCATTCTATGTTCTACTACCAACGCATCGTCGAACCTAATACAGAGGTAAGTCGTTTTTATCGAGATGTTATTAAATTCGCAATCAAGGGAAATAGAGATTCTTTTATATATAGATTGATGTTATATATATAGATAAAAAATAAATACAAATAAAGTTATTTTTTTGTGTAAATAAAAAGGAAAATACCACGTGCAAAATAAAATATAGCTCGCTGCACTTTTTTCTCTCTAGAGTATGGTCGGATGTAAAATTGCGAACTGTTCCGTGAAATAAATCCGGAAGTCGGTCAGTATTGATGGGTCCGCATTGAATTACGTACTTTTACAGTCAAGTACAGGTGAATTGCTGTGATCATGTGTGTGTAGTCATGTCTTAATTGTCTGTCTGTTGGTTTGTACGCCGCGTAAACCAACAAAGAGACAATTACTACTAATTACTTGAGTAATTAAAAAAAAGCTGTGATGGCCTAGCGGTGCGACCATGTGAATCTCTAGAGACGATCATGGGTTCAAACCCGGGCAGACACCAATGAGTTTTTCTATTAAAACTTATGTGTCTAATTGATAATTGCAATTTATCACACGCTTTTCGGTGAAGGAAAACATCGTGAGGAAACCTTCATATCTTTAGAAAAATTCTAGGGATATGTGTAACCTACCAATCCGCATTGGAGCAGCGTGGTAGGTCTTAGCTCCAACCCTTCTCTCCAAAAATGGAGAGAGGAGGCCTATGCCCAGCAGTGGGATAGTAACAGACCGTTTAATAACTTGAGTAATAATAATAATATTCTTTATTGTACACCAAAAAGAATACAAAAAATATACAAAGAAGTTTGGTACAACAGGCGGCCTTATCGCTAAAGAGCGATCTCTTTCAGGCAACCTTAGGGTAGAGAACTTAATTTTTTATTAATGGCAGGGGTGCACAAACTAAAAGAAAAAGGTTATAGATGTAAAAGATGACACAATAAAGAAAGAAGAAGAGGGAGATTAACAAAAAACTAAAAGTAATATGCACATGGGGTAAAAGAAATAAAAACAAATAGTAAAGAGATAAAAATGAATTATGTTGATAAATAGTGTTGCTTAATCCTAGATTTGAAAATAGAAAGAGAAGGAGATTTTCTTATATCTAGAGGAAGTGTGTTCCATAAGAGTACAGCTTTGACAGTCAAAGAATTTCCATAGAAAGATGAGGAGTGAGACGGTATTTTAAGCCGTAAATTGTGATCGGAACGAAGAGAAAGACAGTGAGTATCCCCTAGATACATAAATCGTTTCTTTAAGTAACTAGGAGTATTTGGATTAAACAAAACACAGTAAAGAAGATGGAGGATATGAGTATTCCTGCGAAGTCGGATAGGGAGCCACTTGAGCTTTTCATGAAATTGGGAGACATGGTCATATTTGCGCAAGCCAAATATAAACCTAATACAGAGATTTTGAAGTCGCTCAAGATTGTTTAGTTGTTCCTCCGTTAAGTTGGGATAACAAGTATCCGCGTAATCGAGAATCGGTAAAAGGAGAGATTGAGCCAGTGTAACTTTAGTAGCAATGGGTAAGAAATTGCGTAGCCTACGTAGAGAACCAATTGCACCATACATCTTCCTGCTAACTTCGCTCAACTGAGGAACCCACGACAAATATTTATCAAATATTACGCCAAGATTTTTTGCGCTATCACTATATGGTATGTGATGCCCAACAAACACTATAGGTATAATAATAGTAATGTATAAAAGAATTGTAGGTCTACAAATATAGCACAAAAAAGTCCGCGACAACATGTCTCTGTCTCTGAGCGTTATCAAACTACTTTTATGTTAAAAATTTCAATTCGGGAAAAGTTTTGTGACACGCTTTCCACGCGGGCGAAGACGCTAGCACAGCTAGTAAATGAAAAGGTTAGAATCTAGTTCATCTTTACCATTGCCAAATAAAAGGCCCTGTACACGACGGCTATTGTTTTAACTCAACGATCTGCTAACTGGATTTACGGGCGACCCCACTCTCGACGGCGTAACACGACCGTATTTTTCAATATAAAAAGTAACTTCAGATTTAATAGTTATTTATATTAAGCGTGTTGTTAAGGAACGGTACAAACGCCGTGTGGTATCCGGCTGAATAGAATAGTACCATTCTCATTTCTTACCGAGATGTCGTAAAATACGACTGAGGTAACTTGACGTCAGTCAGGCGGCCGGTCCTAAAATACGTAGCCAAATCATATGAAAACATGTTTTTAATATGTTGTGCCGACTTAGAGTGGGATAAGGGCAAGAGGATGATGATGATTAAGGGAGGGTACAAAATAAAGGAACAAACGGACGTGGCTTATTAAGTAATATTGAATACCCATAGTCCATAGTTTAACAACTTATTAGTAAATTATTAGTAGGTAATTCTAATTCATAATGTTTGATATTTGCGTACCAACTTTTACTTTAATATAAATTGTCTCACTTCGTTGCTGAGCTTGCAGAGATCTCTGTCATAGGGATAAGTTGACCTTTGTACACTTTTTTTACCAATAATGTTTTTTTTTCAACATTTTTTATGGTACATAAATAAATAAATAAACTTCCGGTTGCGCACAATAATTTAGTACCTGGAAGACCGAGGTTTGTTCGCTAATGTTTGTGAAAATTATATGTAATTGAAATTTTAAACATACACACGCATGCAACTATAGTTTCCAGCAAGCATATTATTTTTCTTTCACTACTGAAAGCGCAATATTGATATATATATTTATAAGTGTCTTTCTGTGTTTCAACCTGTAACGCTTTGTGTGCTCATCCGCTGCATCTGTATATATTGCCACAGAACAACTTTTTTGAAATCCGTCACTTTAATTTAACGTCTAGCAATATATTGCCTCGGTCTTATTGTTGTACTGTTAACTTTCTTTAATATTTAAATGAGTTAATCTTGTATTTATGTATATGTAATGTATATATACATAAAATTCAGAAGTTCGAGGGGGGGAATCGATCTAGCTAGGTTTTATTATGAAAAAAAATGTTGTTTTATCCCTGTTTTCGGGCGCTGAAAAGCAGCTATAATTTAATGAGAAAGCAAAGTATAATTATGCTCGAATCCAGAATAGTGGTCGATCCCAGAAAAAAGATTTTCTTTTTTATATTTTTATTGCATTTTTTATCTTATTTTACCAGGTACTGTATATTATTAGAGGGAGGTAAGTTTATACAAAACAAAGTCAGTTTTCAGCTTACTTAACTGAAGATGTAACCAACAAGAAAAACCGCGCTTAGGCGACAACTTCCCGCCCCCGTCGAGCGTTTCATTAAAACTTCGGAAAAGAATTAAATTATGCGGACAAAACAAATCCTTTTAGTACATAGAACTTTCCTATTTTTAAAATGAAAGCATTTTCGGACGAACCTCATTTGAGTTTTAGCTTTCCGGGATGTTTGTTAATAAAGCAAGCAAAATGAGACTTTTGTAAAAGGGCACTAACCGGCAAGTGCAACTTACATCATCGCCATTCTCCTGTCCTTATCCCACTCTAAGTGGGGTCAGCATAATATGTTATAAACATGTCTCATGTCTAGGTAATTAGACACCTTAGTCGTCTTTTACGACATCTCTAATAAAAAGGGAAAGAGAAGGCAATCTAGCAGTGTAACAACAAAAGGCTATAAGTTTTACGTTTAAAAAAAAAGGAAATATAAAGTAACGTCCTATTACTATCCCACTGCTGGGCATAGGCTTCCCCTTTCCGTTTTTGGAGAAAAGGGTTGGAGCCTATCACGCTGCTCCAATGCGGATTGGTAGGTTACACATATCCCCAGTATTATCTAGAGATATGCATGTTTTCTCACGATATTTTCCTTCACCGAAAAGCGTGCGATATATTACAATTATTGATTAAAGACATAAGTTTTTAAAAGAAAAACTCATTGGTCCCTACCACAGCTTTTTGCTCGAACGTTAGAAAGCAATGAGTGGACATAATTGCGAGACAAAAAGTATTATACAACGCCGTGTGGTATCCGGCTGAAGAGAATAGTACCCCCTTCATTTCTATCGGCACAACATGTTACACGAATTTTTGCTAATACATAATAAGAACAATAGAACGTCGACATTGCTGCTTCAATTTAAACTTAAGCACGTAAATAAGTGTCGGAACTTAAAATGTTATCTGGAATACTAAATAATAAAAATGTTTCTACAAAAGACTCACAGCACAATGTACACTGTCGAGCTCGCTGGAAATAATGAACGTTGACCTCCTATTAAAAAAACGCAATTCAAATACCCTCACAAGAGGCGACGATGTTAAATTTCTATCTAGATTCTGCTGACCGAGTTTTAAGTGAATAAATTCTTGTATCATAAAGCTTATTATACTGGTCTATGTTGATGATAAGAAAGCTTTGATTTAAAATAGAGACCAGCTACGCACTAGATTATATTGTAATTTTTTAATTTGTTCTTAATTAATTAAGACATTTTTGTTATATTTAATTTTGAAAAGAGTGACCGCAGAGTTTCTTGCTGGTTCTCGGTAAGAGCACCTTTTACGAACCAGTCGTAGCTTCATTGTAATTTGACGATTCGAAAGTGCTTATTTGCCAATTTGAAAAAAGAAATATTTGAATTATTTTTATTTAAGCAAAATAATACAAGTTCTTTATATCTATTTTAATCTACTTACACACTAGGACTATACAAGTCATGCCCACGTGAAATGGTACCAAGAATGCTGGCAGCGTTTCCGCGATTAATCGCTAAGCTGATTCTTTGTGCGAAAAAGGAGCCAGCCCTCTTGTCACCTGAAGAGGCAATTAACCGAGGTGTTAATATGGATAAAAAAAAAATTTGCACTTTGACTCTATGGCCCTAGGGTCTCAACTGCAAACGGCACAAATATATTACTCTCGATGAGAGACGCATACTACTGCCGTTTGCCGTATTCGGCTACTTCCACCGCAGCTCCAAGTCTTGACGCTGTTTCCTTGATATGGACGACGAGTATTTGCATTTGGATCTATCATCATTCTCCTTCCCTTATCCCACTCTAAGTGTGTTCGGCATAAACAAACTGATGATATTACTAGAATTACACAGAAAATACTAAAACGGTAATAGGTATGTATCCAAGTTATGAACGTGTCCAATTATAAATGCGAGTCACGAGTCTAAAGTCCAAAACTTTTATTATGTTTACATAAATAAGTTGAAGGTAAGTCAGGGTCCCAAGCGAGGATAAAGATTTATGATGAAAACGCGGGATGTTTCCTAAAGTCTACAAACTCTACGGATAAGGATGGCGTATAAATAAGATTTGTTTACAGCCCAACTTTGATTTTTACGCCTACATTTCTTTTGATCACTTTTGTTTTGGACATTTCAGTTTAGGTTTACTTACTGTTTTTACTTGAAACTTCAGGCATCCAATTAGGGACAGTGAACAAGCTAGAAATATAAAAAGTAGTGTTGTCGCCAATGACTTTCGCTTTGTATTTTATAGCAACACCATAATGAAATAAGAGTATCGCGCCATTTTGACTGAAATGGTGGCAGCGTGTTGTTTCCGGTGGAGAACGTTTCAGTTGCATTCATTACGTGTCCGTTATTCAAGAGAAGTGTATGTCGGAGCGGGAATTGTTGTATTCCATTTATATCGTGTTATTGTATAGTGTGTGCGCTAACAGTAGTTTATTTCGCTTAATTTTGAAGTACCTCGATGACGGCTATGCTCGGATAGACAAAATTAACTCATTTAAATATTAAAGAGATAAAAAAGTTACGGCGACCCACCGTATGGTATTCGGCTGAGTAACATGGAACACCCTTATTTCTTTCAAGGCGTCGTAAAAGGTGACTAAGTTAAGTTGTCGTCAGATGGGCGACCGGTTGCAAAATAACAAGCCAAATCATGCAACATGTAGGCCAACAAAGAGTGGAATAAGAGCAGCAAAATGAAGGTTATATTTATATAAAATTTCGTGCTACTTAAAACCAATCTGTCCAATCCAATCTGTGTATATCATCATCACCCTTCTGCCTTTATTTCACTCCAAGTGGGTTCCCACAACATGTTGTCACATGACTTGGGTAGTTATTTTACGACCGGCCGCCTGCCTGACGTCAATATAACTAAGTCGCCTTTTACGACACCTCGGTATGAAATGAGGGTGGTTTATTCTATTCAACTGAATACCACACGGCGGGTCAACTTACCTTAGTCGCATTTTATGACATCTCGGAGAGAAATGAGTGTGGTCTATACTGAGTCAGATACCACACGCCGAATAAACTTATGCATAATAAATTTATTTAAATTCTTTTATTAATTAATGATTTATAAGAAACAAAATATAATTTTCCCGCATTCGTAATAGCTGATTCCGCAGACTTGAAAAAGGAAAAGAAGTATTTACTCTTTCATAACTTTCGTTCAAGCTCTAAGAATATCTTAGTTTCTTTGAGTACTTCCTTCATATAATTAACCGTGTCGTTAGCATTTCCTTACTGCAAATTCACTTTGAAATATGCACGTATTTTCTCTGTAATATTAATGTCAAATGGTTTGAAATTAATATTAATAACTACCTTCTACTCGCAACTTCTTTTGCGTTGTGTTGTCGCCTCATTGATTATAGAAGGCGCTTTTCAATGTCATCCTATTCCTATAGAATTAACAGGATGCTAAAGTCTATAGCAGTTTAAAAATACTGTTAAAAAGAGGCTGATACAGAAAGCCTACTATACCCTTGAAGATTATTTAGAAGATAAGAATGTGTGGATATAGTTTTCTTTGAACCTGTACAAGACAGTAACGACTTAATGTAAATAATATTAAGAATTATATTTTTAAAAGAGCAACCAGAGAGTTTCTTGCTGGCTCTTCTCGGTAGGAACAGCTTTCCGAACCAGCAGTAGAGTTGACGATTCAAGAGCACTTGTTTACAAGTTTATTTGAATAAAGATTGATGTAATGAATAATTGTGACAAATTTCATCGATTTCGATTCAGCGGATTCGCCGTGAAAGAGTAACAAACATATATCACAAACTTTCGCTTTTATAATATCAGTAGGATTAAGGTCCATATGGGCCTCATAAGAAGCTCAGTCACTGGAGCGAGCTATGCTTGGAGAGTCTTTACGCGATCGAATCAGGAATGAGGAGATCCGTAGTAGAACCAATGTTACTGACATAGCTTAACGTATCGCCAAAATAATTATATTATAACTTCTGAAATTCAGCGTTTTTATATAATGACTAGCAATCGCCAGCGACTCCGCCCGCGTGGAAAGATTAAAACCATAATATAGTATTATGTTTTGCACCCACTTTAACCATAAAAATGGTTAAATTGGGTTAACCTTGAAAGCTAAACCTATACTGTCCCGAACATTTATTTAGGACTTTTAGAGGGGAACAATTTTGTAATACACGATTTTAGTATAACTATTACCGTTTACTCAGCGCACGCAAAGCTTTAAATTTTACTGTTTTCGCAATATTTTTTTATTGCTGCTCCTCTCGTATTTTTTAGCGTGATGTTATATAACCTATAGCCTTCCTCAATAAATTTATTATCTAACACTGAAATAATTTTTCAAATCAGTCCAGTAGTTCCTGAGATTAGCGTGTTCAAACAATCAATCAATCAATCAAACAAACAAACTCTTCAGCTTTATATATTAGTATATTTTGTAGTTATGAATAGTGTTCGGCTCTCTGGTTTAATATATATCTACACTTATTATAATACAATGTCTCCAAAAGCTGTCTGTCTGTATGTGATAGATTTACACAAAATATATTGAACGGAATTCAGTGCGGTTTTACTAAAGTATAGTGCATTATTTCTGGAAGTTTTACGTATATTAAATTACGATTTTAAGAAAACTGTGTTAAAATATTGTAAAAGTTAAAAAAAAAAAATACTTTTTATCTCAGCTTTAATCGCGTGCGCAGCGTTAACGTACAAAGATACACTAAAGTAATGTAGTTGAGAATTGTAGATCTACAAAAGTGTAACAAAAAAGTTCGTGACATCATGTCTCTATCTCTTATGGTTATCTCACAATAATCACTTTTATGATTAAAATTTCAATGAAATACCCTGATTTCTATGCAGCAATAGCCGCAGGAACACTCGTAGCTAGTTGTGTATAAAACGTCGATCAGTGCTCAGTGTATTGATGTACCAAGCTTGTTCTGGTTTCGTGTCAGATAAAACATATTAATACACCTAGTTAATACACTAATACGCACGATTCATCATTCCCATGTCTTACACGGTATGGAAGCGTGTACACTGCGCGGTGAATAGTCTAAGAGCTACCTGTACAAATCACTCCTTAAAAAAACCTATCACTTCATAAATATAGAGTAGATAATCGAGCCTCACTCGGTAATTTTTTTAAAGATATAAAGAAATGCAATGTAAAAAAAGAAAAAGGGCCAGTGTCATGTGGGACTTGATCCCAGGTATTTTGACTTTTTAAGTCCTCCCGTTTCCCATTAAGCTATCACAAATTTAAAAATGACAGCAAATTTACGCTTCTGTTTCTATTTTAGCAGTTTATAGTGCGTGTATTTTGCATATTCTTTCTATGATCAATTATTAACAACAAACGCGATATTGTGTTAGTAATAGGTTCACTTAGAATCCTGCAGCACTAAAAGGTATTCCATAATAATACATTCAGTGTAGCATTAGTCTTTTGATAAATAAGAAAAATAATGTTTTTTATTTAATTTTAGGGTTTTTTACTGCTGATATCTTTAAAATAAGTCCAGCAAAGCAGCCTGGGTATTCCAGTTTATATAAATTTAATTCCTTTATGTCGCTTTACACAATCATGCTCCAATAAGCTGTGGTAGCCCAGCGGTAACACCGTGCGCCTCTCTTTCGAGGAGGTCTAGGGTTCAAACCCCGGGCAGGCACCAATGAGTTTTCTAGTAAAACTTATGTGTCTAATTGATATTGCAATTTATCACACGCTTTTCGGTGAAGGAAATCTTCGTGAGGAAACCTGCATATCTTTAGAGAATTCTGGGGATATGTGTAACCTACCAATCCGCATTGGAGCAGCGAGGTAGGTCTTAGCTCCAATCCTTCTCTCCAAAAACGGAGAGAAGAGGCCTATGCCCAGCAGTGGGATAGTAACAGGCTGTTACTACTACTACTATAAAATCATGTATTATTTAAGTAGGTAAGCTCTTTGTATATTGTGCTTGCGTCTTTATCTTTGACCCATTAATCCAGCTATATGTATGATATTTCTTACTAACGGTTGTTTTATTCTTCGCACGAAACTCATATATATTATATGTTATATATGTACATTAATCATTTGTACGGTGGTGTTTAAGGCGTATGGTTATTGATTAAGTTTGTGTTGACTTCGGTAGCAGAGTGTCTGTCTTGTATTCGACACATTTCAACGCACCCCTCGATGCTGCTGGGCTCTCTTGACCCGATTACGATGTAAGGTCCATTAAGACCCACAGCATATACTTAGAGGAAAAAACAAAAATATTTAGGAATTAATATTAGATTTAATGTTCGTTGTTTGTTTGAAAAAAGTAACAGATTGATTCGATTTTTCAAATCGAGATGGTCCTTTTCCAAAGTTCACGTAAAAGAAATCGCTTGTAATAAAAACAAATATATATTCTATATATTCTGAATTTCTAATATGGCTCCAAAGATTTTCATTAATTCTGCCAGGTTTCACTAAAAAAATGTCGTTTTATCCCTGTTTTCGGGCACTGAAAAATACAAAAATTTACATGGAATAGATAAGATTTTTTTTGCTGTCAATCATAGTAGCTAATGTGGGGAATAACGGTCGGTTTTATCGTATAAGCCCGACTAGTTTAACTTGGAAACTAGTCGGGCTCATCCTATAAAATAAGAAGTGAGTATAGCCGGTTTCTATACATCGATTAGACAATTTATTTCTGAATAAAAGCTTAATTTTGACGCATTTAGCTTACATACTCGTACAAACCGGATTTGAACGTGCGATGATCCTTAGAATTATCATTTTAGATTAGTATAACTGTTAGAGGTCGCTATAATGTCTATAGAAGACTATCATCATCCTCCTGCCCTTATCCCACTCTAAGTGGGGTCGGCACAACATGTTACAAACATGTTGTCATATGATTTGGCTACGTATTTTACGACCGGCCGCCTGCCTGACGTCAACATACCTTAGTCCTATTTTACGACTCCTCGGTAAGAAAGAGGGTGGTCTATTTTACTCAACCGGATACCACACGGTGGGTCGACTTACCTTAGTCGCCTTTTACGACACCTCGGTAAGAAATGAGGTTGGTCTATTCTACTCAGCCGGATACCACACGGTGGGTCAACTTACCTTAGTCGCCTTTTACGACACCTCGGTAAGAAATGAGGTTGGTCTATTCTACTCAGCCGGATACCACACGGCGGGTCGACTTACCTTAGTCGCCTTTTACGACACCTCTGTAAGAAATGAGGATGGTACTATTCTACTTAGCCGGATACCACACGGCGGAATGTCTATAGAAGACTAATAAACAATTAATTTTGCCGCGCAAATGCAAATTGGATTCAGATTCAAATCTCTTCAATTATATTTCGAATGAATTAGAATGCGACAATGAGAATCGAAATGCAGAATAATCGTTTCGTCGGGAGAATTCAATTTCTATTATGCGATATTAATATGATATGATTTCAATTCAATTGATAGCGATTCATATACGGTCTAAGTTTTCGTGTTATACATGTCTTTTATTTTTTTTTTTAAGAAGCTGTGATGGCCTAGCGGTGCGACCATGTGAATATCTAGAGACAATCACGGGTTCAAACCCGGGCAGACACCAATGAGTTTTTCTATGAAATTAAATTGATAATTGCAATTTATCACACGCTTTTCGGTGAAGGAAAACATCGTGAGGAAACCTGCATATCTCTAGAGAATCCTAGGGATATGTGTAACCTACCAATCCGCATTGGAGCAGCGTGGTAGGTCTTAGCTCCAACCCTTCTCTCCAAAAAAGGGAGAGAGGAGGCCTATGCCCAGCAGTGGGATAGTAACAGGCCGTTACTTACTTACATGTCTTTTGGATTGTAAATGAATAGAGGTATTTCAAATCCAGAATCTTTTAAGGTGTGCAACTTTTTTGAAGTGAAAACTTCTTTAACAAACTTATCAATTGCAAGTCTGTTTTAGCCCTAGATTAGTGAATGTGTCGAATTTCTACACATTTATATATGCTGATATTTTTACAACTTGAGTCCGCTCGTTCCCCACTAAGCTATAACAACTTTACAACTGACAGCGAATTTAATCTTTGTATTCAATTCATGATATTTTTTAGCAGTATTACAATGCTTGATAACACGGATAAAACGACTTTTTTTACGACCGGCCACCTGTCTGACGTCAACTTACCTTAATCACTTGTGACACTTCGTTAAGAAATGAAGGTGGTCTATTCTACTCAGCCGAACACCATACGGCGACTCAACTTAACTACTTACATAAAAGTGCTGGAACAAGGCCAAAGAGCAGCCATCATCGAATGATGATGGCTGCTCTTTTGCCTTGTTCAGGTTGGCACAAGTTGAATTCTCAAGGTCATTGTCAGGTCGGCACAACATGTTATAAACACGTTGTCCCATGATTTGGCTAAGAATTTTACGACTGGCCGCCTGCCTCACTTTAATTTTCCTCAGTCTTATTTTACGAAACCTATCTAATAGGGTAGTCTTTTCTACTCAGCCGTACACCACACGTATATCAACTTACCTTAGACGCCTTTCACGACAGACACCTCGCTAAGAAATGAGGGTAGTCTATTCTATTCAGCCGGATACCTCACGGCGTTAGAGATAGCATTACATAAAAATAATGCTAGAATGAAAAATTGTATGAATGTATTTTATAGAGGAAAAAACAGGCTAAGCTTCCTCCTCCTCGAGTCGTCTTCCTCAATGCTGAGGGTCGTGACCCCCACTACGGATCACTTTGGTGTGAACTATGTTGCGCCAACGGGGTCTGTTGTTCGCAGCGTGAATGGCCTCATACATCTTGCTGTCGAGAGTGGTGCGGATTTGATCAGTCCAGCGCATTGGACTTCGACCTCGTGGTCTCTTCCCCTGGATTTTGCCGGTGATGACCATCTTTTCAAGATTATTATATTATAAGAGATTAAAGGCTAAGCTTATATCCCTCGATAATACGGCATTATGAATAATTCAGAACAAGAGTTAATATAATATCCTATAAAGTATTACAGCGTCCGGTGAGAGAAACTTTGTATACGACTAATTACGGTGGTGGATTTAAATTAAGACATTTCAATTCCCTGAGGTAACTAAGATAACTTTGGAATAATCACATCATGGAGAAAATTTACAGAAATAAGAATTAAAGAATAGTACCTTGGTTACCTGTACCTTGGTTAAGCTGTGATGGCCTAGCGGTGCGACCGTGTGAATCTCTAGAGACGATCATGGGTTCAAACCCTGGCAGATACTAATGAGTTTTAATATTAAAACTTATGTGTCTAATTAATAATTGCAATTTATCACACGCTTTTCGGCGAAGGAAAACATCGTGAGGAAACCTGCATATCTCTAGAGAATCTGTGTAACTTCTCTCCAAAAATGGAGAGAGAAGGCCTATGCCCAGCAGTGGGATAGTAACAGGCTGTTACTTACTTACCTTGGTTACCGAGCCTTGGTAATTTTTAAGAAAGATATATAAAAAAAGTTGATCAGGCGGGGCTCGAACCTAGACATTATCATCTCTCTAGACCGCCCGTTTACCAGATGAGCTGCCATGACTTTACGTTTCGCAGCGAAAAATGTCTTTTGAATTCAACGTAAATTTTAATATTTTCCCGAAAACAGGGATAAAAGACATTTTTTTTAAATAAAACCTAGCTAGATCGAATTTTTCCCCCAAAACCCCGACATGCAGAATTTCATAAAAATCGTTGGAGCTGTTACCGAGATTCGGAAAATATATTTATATGTGTATATACATACAAGATTAATTAATTTAAATATTAAAGAATATTTTGAATTTGAATTTGAAACAATTCTTTAGTTTGTGATGGTCAACGTATGTAGTGCTTGTGTATTGTGATGGCGGTGGTGGAGGTTTGTGCATGTGATTTTACGAATCCTGCATGTATGAAAACGGATAGACCACATTTGGCATAATATATATTTTCTATTTACTTTACAATTAAACTTAAATTAAAACGAAAGAATAAAAGTAGTTTAAATGGACTTAAACGCTTAGTTTGGCGTTAAAATTCGGTTACCACTAATAAGTTGATATTATACAAGTCAAGTTAATAAAGCTTTTAACAAAATTCCATGCCCCTACTGTTAACCGTGGAGGAGTTCTCTCGTCTGGAACCAATCCTGGCAGCAGCGTCAGATCTTGCTTATCATAAACATGTACTGTCATCAGGAATGGCCCAGTTCATAAAATTTTAGCACAATCGGACCACCGGGAAGTGCGTCAAATTTAACTTGTAGGATTTCACTTTCACATACATCGCAAGTTGAATAAAAGCTTTTAAAAATAAATTGAATAAAATATTAACTTCCTGACGTAATTATTCAGGTCGCCATATTGCTCGGGTATATTAGAAATTGCTAGACGGCCCTGAGAATACACCGAAATGAATTTTTTGCTCCCTTAACAGAAAAAGATTAAGGGATGAAAGGGAATAAATCCCTCTAAGCGTCGTCGAAAACGTTATTTAATAAAAGGTAAAAAACATATTTGCTTTCAGCTAAGCATTAAAATATAATATTTTATATAAAAAATGCGAAATTATTATTATAATAATATAATATAGTAATATTGTAAATACGAAAGTCTGTCCGTCGTAAATTTTTTGTATTTCAAAAAATAGTCCTACATGATATTTACATTTACGCCGGGTGGTATCCGGCTGAATAGAATAGACTAACCTCATTTTTTACCAAGGTGTCGTAAAATGTGACTAAAGTAAGTCGACTCGCCGTGTGGTATCCGGCTGAGTAGAACAGACCACCCTCATTTCTTATCGAGCTATCGTAATAGGCGACAAGGTAAGTCGACTCGCCAGGTGGTAGAATAGACTAACCTCATTTTTTACTGAGGTGTCGTAAAATACGACTAAGCTAGTCAAGTATCTATACTTATTATAAAACAAAGTCCCCAACAGCTGTCTGCCTGTATGTGATCAAATTCTCAACATCCATTAAACTGATTTTGGAAGGGTTTTACTAATAGATAGTGTATTTTTTGAGAAAGGTTTTAATTAATAGTATATTAATAAATAATAAATAAATAAATATATGGGACACTTACACACACGGTCGTCCGTCCCCAAAGTAAGTAATTTAATACTTGTGTTATGGGTGACAGACAACTGGTAAATATATATATTAGTATACCCGCGAAGTTGGGATCACACACTGATATCCGCGTAGGCGAAGCAGTGGGCACAGCTCGTTAAGTATAATTTAGTCCATACCTAAAACTTTTTCAAAGTTTCTCAAAGTTTTGCAATATTATCCGCCTGTGAAACGAGATTCCATCCAAAATTTGTACCAATATTAATGATAAAACTTTTTAAATAAACACGGCAAATATCGGAGAACGGGAACATGAAAAGATGTGTAGAATCCATAAACATCGTCGTCGTCAATATTTATTTTCTTTTTTACTTCATCGCGGATTACAGTAAAATAATTTTATTATTACTTTTGTATTATGAATCTCCGCAAAGTAACGCCTACTTCTATAAATAATCATTCTATAAAAATAAATAAATTTAAAAACAATGTTTTTAACGTTTTTTTAACTCAATCATTTAGTAACGTAGCGTGTCAGTAACCATAGTTCAAATTAAATGGCAGCCCATATACTTCACTAATTTACCACATAATCTATCTTCCGTGTCCGACATATTCCGGAAATATTATCTATTACCTATTGTTCTTAAAGACGTCTTATCGTGCAACCGATAGCTCGGTAAAGTTGACCCACCGAGTGGTATCCGGCTGAGTAGAATATATTATTTTCATTCTTGCCAAGGTGTTGTAAAAGGCGACCAAGTTAAGTTGACGTCAGGCAGGCGGCCGGTATTAAATACCTAAATCTTGTTATTTCTAACATGTCGTGCCGACTCCACTTAGAGTGGGATAAGGGCAAGAGAATGATGATGATTATTATCTTTAATATTTAAATGAGTTAATCTTGTATGTATATTTATGTATATTTTCGAAATCTCGGACGGCTTCAATGATTTTCCTGAAATTCAGCATGTAGGGGGTTTTGGGGGAGAAAAATTAATATTTAAGTTTAAATAAAATTTAAGTTTTATGTTTTTAGAAATTTACGTTGAATACAATGTCAATTTTTCGCTGTCAAACGTAAAGTTATGGTGGTTCATTTGGGGAACGGGCGGTCTAGAGAGGTGAAAATACCTAGGGTGAAGCCCTACCTGCCATACTATTTTTTAATTTTTCTTTTCAATTTTTTTAATTTTCTTTTTACATCATTTTAAAATTAGCGAGCAAGGCTCGGTCACCCAGATACTCTACATTACAAGATAAATTAAATTTCTTACATTTAGGTACTGGAAACAGCCATAAGAGCAACAATGTTTTGATAAAAAAGATATAAATATTTTTTGCTGCGCCCAACTCCGCTATTATCATACAAAGCAGGGACACAGAAAGCTGAACATTTTTCAGACATAGTAAGTAAGTAAGTAACGGCCTGTTACTATCCCACTGCTGAGAATAGGCCTCTTCTCTCCGTTTTGGGAAAGAAGGATTGGAGCTAAGACCTACCACGCTGCTCCAATGCGGATTGGCAGGTTACACATACCTCCAGAATTCTCTAGAGATATGCAGGTTTCCTCACGATGTTTTCCTTCACCGAAAAGCGTGTGATAAATTGCAATTATCAATTAGACACATAAGTTTTTAAGAGAAAAACTCATTGGTGTCTGCCCGGGTTCGAACCCGTGATCGTCTCTAGAGATTCACACGGTCGCACCACTGGGCCATCACAGCCGTTTTTCTCTTAAAACTTTTCAGACATAATGGGTGTTAAATATTTCAAGTCGTCCCCTTTCGACGACGATATTTTATTTACAGATAAAAACAATTCTGGCCAGAAGCTACATAAGTCGAGAGATGGACTTTGGGTCTTAAATTAAATATTTATAAGGGTTTGATTTGTTTTCCTCCTTTTCAATTGCTTATTTTATGCCAACTAAATCCTTATGGGCGTCCGGTTTCTATAAAGGTTTTTAAATAGTTTCTTACCTTACCAACACCTTCAACTTACCTTAATCGTTTTTATGATACCTCGGTGAAAAATGGGGGTGGTCTGTGTCTGTACTCAGCCGGATACCACACAGCAAATTAACTTAACTTAGTCATTTTTTACGACACTTACGTAAAAAAATGAAAGTGGTTAATTTTACTCAGATACCACACGATGGAATAAAGTATTATAAAATATTACAAGAAATTTGTTTGTAATATTTTTGAACAGTACACTTTTTACCCTGAAGTCTTCTGAACATGGTTAAGACTATTTTGTACAGGTACATATTCCGGGATATGTCGCGATGATGGCAAGAGACCAGACGACTTGAAGCTGGTTACTTGGGAACGGGTAGGGTTCCTAATATGGGACGCAAAATGCGTTGATACGTTAGCCTCGTCACATATCAGAGAAACAGCGTCAAGACCTGGAGCTGCGGTTGAAATGGCCGAATCCGGCAAACGGCGGAAGTATGCATCTCTCATCGAGAGTTATATATATGTGCCGTTTGCAGTTGAGACCCTAGGGACATGGAGTAAAAGTGCAAAAAATCTATCCGTTTTAAAACCTCGTTTAATTGCCTCTCCAGGTTACAAGAGGGCTGGCTCCTTTTTCGCACAAAGAGCTTAGCGATTCAATATGGAAACGCTGCCAGCATTCTTGGGACCATTCCACGTGGGCATGATTTGTATAGTCCTAGCGTGTAAGTAATTTAAGATAGATATAACTTGTACAATTTTGTTGTAAATAAAAAAAGACAGGATTTTCGAAATTCATTCGTGTATTAGAACAAAACAATCTACTAATTTCGAGCTAGAAACTAGCAACTGGTTTTGAATATACGTATTTGTCATTCAATTAACAGGATTAAGGTGCTATGGGTGGCCCGTTTTCTATGTAATGTTATATCCAGCTTACATTAATGCTATCAAGTCAACGTCCCACGTTAAAGCACGACAAAGGTAACCGAGCACCGTGTCATGGGGAGCGTAGTCAACGGCTTTTAGATCTTTGTATGGTCAGATGAATATGGTTAGCTGTTACACCGAATTTATAATCTTTAATATTTAAATGAGTTAATCTTGTACGTATATCTTTATATTTACAGAATCTCGGAAACGGCTCCAACGATTTTCCGGAAATTCAGGATGTAGAAGGTTTTTGGGGAGAAAAATTGATCTAGCGAGGTTATATGTAAAAAAAAATATTGTTTTATCCCTTTATTTAATTTATTGAATATATACAACACAATTTTCGCCGTGAAATGTCAAGACAGCGTAGCTTATTCGGGGAGCGGGTGGTCGCGAGAAATGAAAATACCTAGGATCGACCCCCACCTACCCTATTATTATTTTTTTTTGAAGTACCTTTTTTAATTTTGTAAATTACCGAGCAAGGCTCGGTCACCATGGTACTGTGTTTTATATTATAACTAGTGGCCCGCTCCGGCTTCGCACGGGTATAAAATATATAGCCATAGGCTATATATTTTATACCCGTACCCGTTTTATCACTCAGTAAAAAAAATGATTAAAATATATCCAGCAGTTTTGTTTTATTCATTACTGCCCGTGGCCCACACGCGTCAAATTTGGAGTAAAACAATTCCCCTGGGGTGCCAAAGTGGTCGGCCTCCTCGTGGCGCACCCTGGGAAAGCTAAGTCTTGGCGAACGGACCACTGTGGGGTGGCCAATCCAGTTGTCCTTCTGATTAGCAGAGGGCAATCTGGACAGGCTGAGGACTCCTTTTCCTAATGAGCGACGGGTCCGGTTGGGCTTACTCTAAGTCTAGCTGGACATGGTTACGGCCACCGTCGGCGAAACCCGGAAGCACAGCAATAGGAACGGGGACCTTCGGGTTGCGGAAGAAAACCTCTATAAAAAATTACCCGATGGGGGCGGAAACGCCCACCAAGGCGTTGTGGCCCCTTACTTGGGGCGCGGTCTCTTCCTGTTGACCGTGACATAACAAACACGGTGGGCAGGGAGCGACTGTGCTGGTGAGTCCAGGTGTTAGTGACTCGCCAAAGCCCATCGTCTGCCGCCCTAACTGGGGACCTTCGGGTTTTTCGAACGGGGTATGTCGGACGCCTGGCTTACAGGTCCCCGAGGCGGTCGGTGCATCTGGTGCTAGCGATGCACCGGTTAGCGGAGGGGAGCTTCTCTTTCGAGGGGTCCCTACCCGAAGAAGGTGTTTGTGCTCTGGGATCAGAGCTGTTGGCGGGATGGGGGCAATATGTAAAATGATACCCTGTTCTTGCCATCGGCAGCGTGGTAGAGCACACAGGTCGTTTTAGTCGGTGCGAGTCCGACATAACTGCCGCCTGTCCCCGTCGGGCGGCGCTACCCATAAGGAGCTTTTTTCTGTATAAAAAAAACAATCCCCCTTTCCCTATACCATGAAGATTCCCTGCTATCTTTGGAATATCTAAATTCATATACTACATTTTTACTTATTTACTTTTACATTTTCCCTGAGTATTTTATTTTTACAATTAATTACAGAATGTCTTTATATACAATATTCACAGCTTTTTTGTCATAAAGAAAGAATCTTCATTACACTATAAATTAAACATGTGTTAGAGGTTACTCTTGATAAAGTGACATGTAGTCGGCCATGTGAAAAAAAACCCGTCCAATCGCAGCTAAATTCGAATTGCTGTAAGTCAAAGCGCGCAATCGCTATAACCTGCATTTTAAATCTGTAATATCTTCGAAAATGTTCATTTAAATTACAAATGAAGAAGAAAATGTCAAAAAAATGCTATTGTGGGTCCATAAGAGATAGACATGTATACCATCGCGGAGTTTTCTGTAGACCTTTTCAAGGTGTACAAATACTTAGTACATTATTTTGACAAATATTGTAGGGTTCGGCCTGCGTTTGCAATGTAAACGGAAAATAAATGTAATTATTTACGACATCACATGGAAACCTCAAAAATGATAGTATTTCTTTACTCCATATTGAATGTTCATAATAAAAGTTTATAATATGTTAGATTATACATATAAACCTTTCTCTTCAATCACTCTAATAATTAAAAAACCGCATCAAAATCTGTTGCGTAGTTAAAGATTTAAGCATAAAAAGGGATATAGGGACATAGGAACAGACAGAGAAAGCGACTTTGTTTTATACTATTTAGTGACGTTTAGCTTTTATAAGTAACGACGATATTTCTCCTTTATTCTTATGCAATAATAAAAATCAATTTTCCCACAGTCAACTCATTTACTCTTTCTCAAAAACTACTCAAAGACACATATGACAGCCACAATGCTTTTTCATATTAATGACCAACTCTGAAGGAGGTTGTATTAAAAACATGATGTAACAGTCAACCATCCTGACAACATTTGCGACCACGCAAATCTTCTGAGACTTCTGGGAATGAATCTACCACCGATTCGGAATGCTGATTTTTCTGAGAAGAATCGGCAAGAAACCCAATACTTGTTTGTTTTTAATCTGTAAAAGAAAAATCATTTCGCACCTTAAGCTCACCCTCAATCACTGTCATGGCATAACACAGCTCAATAAGTGGCAACCAACTCAGCAGACACACACGTAAACAGACTCGCAAATGATAACGCTCAAAGAACAATCACCACATCTAGGCAGAGTCTAGCTGACAGTCGTTGCAACTGGAACAAATCCAGAGAATAATCGTCATTATAGCTTACAGTTCTATTGAACAATAGTCACGGGCGCGTCTATGGCCTCACATAGCACATCGTCACGTTGATCTTACAGAGTTAATAAACCGAATACCAATTACCATCATAATATCATCATAATAATCTCTCCAATAAAAACTCCATTTTTTATTCCATAGCATCGCATATCGCAACTATCTCTCAAATTATACGAAATTCGCACTCTCCGTGTTGTCTCAAGATATTGATCTTCATTTGTCTTTTCTTTAAACTCTTTAAATTTCCAGATATTCCTTTTGTCCGCTCTATTTGTGAGTTTAGGTTACATCCTATTCGGAATATAATCGATATTTCTCCTTTGTACTTATTATATTATTATACTTATTCAATAAATAAAAACAGTTTTCCCAGAGTCAACCAATTTACTCTTTCTCAACAACTTAATGACACATATGACAGCCACAATGCTTTTTCATATTAATGACCAACTCTATGAAGGAGGTTGTATTAAAAACATGTTGTAACACTATTATTTTGATAATTGTCAACTATTTTCCCATACTTCACCAAAGAAAAATTACGTTAACTGTCATCTATGTTTTGTATTCCACTGACATTTGCGTTTTGTTATTCAATGTCATAGTCGTTCTTATAATACCACGATTTATAGTGACTTGACGGGATAAAATAAATGCGGTCGAACGGGATAAAAGGTATCCTATGTCCGTCTCTTGGTTCTAAGCAACCTCTCCACCAATTTTCGGCCGAATTGGTTCATCCGTTCTTGAGTTATAAATAGTGTAACTTAGACCAACTTTCTTTTATATATATAGATTGTTTATCATTGGATATTATATAAAACTAATGACAGTATTATTTTGCTATAATCTGCGATAATAGTATATGTAATGCTAAATGTAGAGTGTAACTATTTGTTCTCATACCTGATACATGCAAAATTTGTAAGAATGCATGTACTACCTGACATCGATAACACAACAATACACAAGCACGGTATGTTTTTAGGAATCCAAATAGGAGTCCAGCACAACCGTCAGCATTTAGCACCTAGCACTATATCTAGCATGTAATTGACTTCATGCAGATTTTTATTTTCTACGTAAAATAAAACCATAGTACATAGTGTAAAAGTATCAAGCGGACTATTACAAAATACTAGTTTTATAGTGTACCAACACTTTTCAGTAATGGATTGTCACATTCATAGAGTTATTAACTGGAATAGGCAAGCCAGCCTAAACTGTGTCCATCGCCAATAAACCAAAATCCAATTATCTCTCTTTTTTATATTTGATTAGACAAAGATAAGAATACCATTTTCACTTTGCGACTTTATAGAGATAAATGTTTTGTAAATTTGATAATGAAAATTTATTGAACATGTGGATTTATTCCATGTTCCCTAACACTAGCACTATTTTAGGAAATTTACGACTATCAATCACTTTTTAGCTTGTCGTTTAGCACCCACCGGTCACATCGGAGTGAGCAACCCTGCTCGACTGTGCGCCACGAACCGCAATTGAACGAGGTTCACGCTATTTACTCTCCGCGCTAATAACTTTTGTAACTGACTTATACTCGTAAGTGAGTAGCGGCCTGTTACTATCCCACTGCTGAGAATAGGCCTCTTCTCTCCGTTTTTGGAGAGAAGGTTTGGAGCTTAGACCTACCACGCTGCTCCAATGCGGATTGGTAGGTTACACATATCTCCAGAATTTTCTAGAGATATGCAGGTTTCCTCACGATGTTTTCCTTCACCGAAAAGCGTGTGATAAATTGCAATTATCAATTAGACACATAAGTTTTTAACAGAAAAACTCATTGGTGTCTGCCCGGGTTTGAACCCATGACCTTCTCGAAAGAGTCACACGGTGTTACCGCTGGGCTACCACAGCTTATTTATACTCGTACTGTGATTAAATTCGTTTCGAACACAGACTCGAACATTTCTTTCTAACTATAACTCTACCCTTGTGAGGCCCCTTACAAAACTCAAATTTAGGTATTGCATTTACCATCACGGTGTAACAGGCGGCTGTAATCCAACGCTGCACGGATTTTCCAATGGATTATTATGTTTGTCGCGTCGTCTATGCGCTCGCCGCTATGGCGGGTTAAAAATAAATAACTAGTTCAACAAACTCGGTACACCTGCAGTTTTAAATTTTATAAAATAAATAAATTCATTGAAGATATATATGCATAAGCTATGATAGCCTGTCTAAAGACGATCATGTGTTCAAACTTTGGGCAGGCACCAATGAGTTTTTCTGTTAAAAACTTGTGTCTAATTGATATTTGCAATTAGTCATACGCTTTCCGGTAATGAAACACATCGTGAGAAAACCAGCATATCTGTAGAGAATTTTTAGGCATGTGTAACCTACCAATCCGCATTGGAGCAGCGTGGTAGGTCTTAGCTCCAAACTTTTTCTCCAAAAACGGAGAGAGGTCAATGCTTAGCAGTAGGATAACACCAAGCCGCTACTTTACTTTTTTTAAATTAAAAAAATGTGAGGACACTTACATTGTTTTTTTTTTAATCTTTAATATTTAAATGAGTCAATCTTGTATGTATATATATTTTCGGAATCTCGGAAACGGTTCCAACGATTTTCCTGAAATTCAGCATGTAGATAGTCTTGGGGGAGAAAAATCAATAGGTTTTATGTAAAAATACTTCGTTTTATCCCTGTTTTTGGGCATGAAAAAAATACTTAAAACTTATATTGAATTGAATTTTTGCCGTTAACTGTCAAGTCAGCGTAGCTTATTCGGGGAAGGGTGGTCTTTAAATGAAAATACCTAGGATCTAGCCCCCAATAAAATTAAATTTCCTTTTTTTATTTTGTAAAAAATTACCGAGCTCGGTCACCCAGATGTTTCTTTTGATACAAAACAAGATCACTACAGTAGTTCAGACGATGTATCAATAAGTCAATGCTCAGTGGATCGCAAAGTGCAGTGACACGTGAACCAAAGTGAATGACGATCCAATGACTGAACGTGAAATAGCCCGAAATTGTTCACAGTATACATACCTGTTATAAAAACAAGTTACCCGGACGTCTTTGTTTATATGTTCACTAGATGTTCACTTAGATATCAGTGTGTATCAAAAGACACAAAAGTAGTAGGGGGTGTCGCTACGTGATCAAATCATAAGAGATTAATGTCTTGTTTTGCTTTCAGGAACAGAAAAATGTAATTAAGTAGATAATTATGACTGGCCTGTTGGCGTAGATGGCAAAACCCTGTCTTCAGGTCGCGGGTCGCAGTTTCTATTCCCACCGATGGCCAGCATTTTTCAAATACAATTTGTTGGTTCTGTGAGTCTGGTTGTATTTAAACACCCATGTATTTAAAACTTATATGTATATATTTACCATTTTTTGTCACCCATGACATAAGTATTAAGTTATCAAGTTTACGCCGTGTGATATCCGGTTGAATAGAATAGCACCACCTCATTTCTTACCGAGGTGTCATAAAAGGCGACTAAGGTAACTCGGCCCGCCGAGTGGTATCCGGATGAGTAGAATAGACCAACCTCAATTCTTACCGAAGTGTCGTAAAAGGCGACTAAGGTAAGTTGAATTCAGACAAGCGGTTAGTCGTAAAAACGCAGCCAAATCATGTGACAGCATGTTTATGGTATGTTCTGCCGACCCCATTTAGAGTGGGATAAGGGAAGGAGGATGATGAATTAAGTGTAATTTAATAGTAATGACAGTAAAGTAAAACAATATTTCATTGTAACAATGCCACGTGTGCGATAACAGGAATTCAAATATATTACAATTTAATAATTCAATTCAGTACCCATTGTATAATTTAATAGGTTAACATCCATCTAAAATAAATTATACATTTCGAATTCGAATGTATTGAATTGAGTTATCTCACAGCGGCAGTCGTATGTCAACAATGATCGATTACTCGAGCAGTCGCCGGGTAATTTGTTACTGGATGCGTGTCTTTGACTACTACTGAGCTGTATTAATGTATTATTGTGTATTATAAATAATAAAGTAAAGTAAGTAGCGGCGGTTTTGTGTTTGTTTATTATTTGTTTATTTAATTAAGGGTAATTTAATAGTAAAGACAATAAAGTAAAACAATATTTCATTGTCAAAACAATGCCACGTGTGCGATAACAGGAATTCAAATATATTACAATTTAATAATTCAATTCTGTACCCATTGTATAATTTCATAGGTTAACACCCATCTAAAATACATTATACATTTCGCATTCGAATTTCGAATGTATTAAATTGAGTTATTTCACAGCGGCAGTCGTATGTCAACAATGATCGATTACTCGAGCAGTCGCCGGGTAATTTGTTACTGGATGCGTGTCTTTGACTACTACTGAGCTGTATTAATGTATTATTATGTTTTATAAATGTATTATAATTTAGTACCCGGGTGACCGAGCTGGTAATTTATAAATGATGTAAAAAAAAATTGAAAAGAAAAATTAAAATATAATTGAGCAGCCCCAACTGCTCTATTATTTTTCGATCGATCGTAGGATTTTCACCTCTTTAGACCGCCCGTTTTTTGTGATTGTATTCAACGTAAAATTTAAAAAATAAAATTTAGAGCCGACATTAAAACGACATTTAAAATAAAACTTGTATCCGGTAAAAAATGGTGTCCGGCTAAGTAGAATAGGACCACCCTCATTTCTTACCGAGGTGTCGTAAAAGGCGACTAAGGTAAGTCGACCCGTTGTGTGGTATCCGGCTGAGTAGAATAGACTACCCTCATTTCTTACCGAGGTGTCGTAGAAGGCGACTAAGGCAAGTTGACCCACCATGTGGTATCCGGTTTAGTAGAATAGACCACCCTCCTTCTTACCGA